>CM051492.1:8052500-8755963 GCA_028015225.1 Carex myosuroides | reverse complement strand
CCCTAAACCCTAAACCCTAAACCCTAAACCCTAAACCCTAAACCCTAAACCCTAAACCCTAAACCCTAAACCCTAAACCCTAAACCCTAAACCCTAAACCCTAAACCCTAAACCCTAAACCCTAAACCCTAAACCCTAAACCCTAAACCCTAAACCCTAAACCCTAAACCCTAAACCCTAAACCCTAAACCCTAAACCCTAAACCCTAAACCCTAAACCCTAAACCCTAAACCCTAAACCCTAAACCCTAAACCCTAAACCCTAAACCCTAAACCCTAAACCCTAAACCCTAAACCCTAAACCCTAAACCCTAAACCCTAAACCCTAAACCCTAAACCCTAAACCCTAAACCCTAAACCCTAAACCCTAAACCCTAAACCCTAAACCCTAAACCCTAAACCCTAAACCCTAAACCCTAAACCCTAAACCCTAAACCCTAAACCCTAAACCCTAAACCCTAAACCCTAAACCCTAAACCCTAAACCCTAAACCCTAAACCCTAAACCCTAAACCCTAAACCCTAAACCCTAAACCCTAAACCCTAAACCCTAAACCCTCAAACCCTAAACCCTAAACCCTAAACCCTAAACCCTAAACCCTAAACCCTAAACCCTAAACCCTAAACCCTAAACCCTAAACCCTAAACCCTAAACCCTAAACCCTAAACCCTAAACCCTAAACCCTAAACCCTAAACCCTAAACCCTAAACCCTAAACCCTAAACCCTAAACCCTAAACCCTAAACCCTAAACCCTAAACCCTAAACCCTAAACCCTAAACCCTAAACCCTAAACCCTAAACCCTAAACCCTAAACCCTAAACCCTAAACCCTAAACCCTAAACCCTAAACCCTAAACCCTAAACCCTAAACCCTAAACCCTAAACCCTAAACCCTAAACCCTAAACCCTAAACCCTAAACCCTAAACCCTAAACCCTAAACCCTAAACCCTAAACCCTAAACCCTAAACCCTAAACCCTAAACCCTAAACCCTAAACCCTAAACCCTAAACCCTAAACCCTAAACCCTAAACCCTAAACCCTAAACCCTAAACCCTAAACCCTAAACCCTAAACCCTAAACCCTAAACCCTAAACCCTAAACCCTAAACCCTAAACCCTAAACCCTAAACCCTAAACCCTAAACCCTAAACCCTAAACCCTAAACCCTAAACCCTAAACCCTAAACCCTAAACCCTAAACCCTAAACCCTAAACCCTAAACCCTAAACCCTAAACCCTAAACCCTAAACCCTAAACCCTAAACCCTAAACCCTAAACCCTAAACCCTAAACCCTAAACCCTAAACCCTAAACCCTAAACCCTAAACCCTAAACCCTAAACCCTAAACCCTAAACCCTAAACCCTAAACCCTAAACCCTAAACCCTAAACCCTAAACCCTAAACCCTAAACCCTAAACCCTAAACCCTAAACCCTAAACCCTAAACCCTAAACCCTAAACCCTAAACCCTAAACCCTAAACCCTAAACCCTAAACCCTAAACCCTAAACCCTAAACCCTAAACCCTAAACCCTAAACCCTAAACCCTAAACCCTAAACCCTAAACCCTAAACCCTAAACCCTAAACCCTAAACCCTAAACCCTAAACCCTAAACCCTAAACCCTAAACCCTAAACCCTAAACCCTAAACCCTAAACCCTAAACCCTAAACCCTAAACCCTAAACCCTAAACCCTAAACCCTAAACCCTAAACCCTAAACCCTAAACCCTAAACCCTAAACCCTAAACCCTAAACCCTAAACCCTAAACCCTAAACCCTAAACCCTAAACCCTAAACCCTAAACCCTAAACCCTAAACCCTAAACCCTAAACCCTAAACCCTAAACCCTAAACCCTAAACCCTAAACCCTAAACCCTAAACCCTAAACCCTAAACCCTAAACCCTAAACCCTAAACCCTAAACCCTAAACCCTAAACCCTAAACCCTAAACCCTAAACCCTAAACCCTAAACCCTAAACCCTAAACCCTAAACCCTAAACCCTAAACCCTAAACCCTAAACCCTAAACCCTAAACCCTAAACCCTAAACCCTAAACCCTAAACCCTAAACCCTAAACCCTAAACCCTAAACCCTAAACCCTAAACCCTAAACCCTAAACCCTAAACCCTAAACCCTAAACCCTAAACCCTAAACCCTAAACCCTAAACCCTAAACCCTAAACCCTAAACCCTAAACCCTAAACCCTAAACCCTAAACCCTAAACCCTAAACCCTAAACCCTAAACCCTAAACCCTAAACCCTAAACCCTAAACCCTAAACCCTAAACCCTAAACCCTAAACCCTAAACCCTAAACCCTAAACCCTAAACCCTAAACCCTAAACCCTAAACCCTAAACCCTAAACCCTAAACCCTAAACCCTAAACCCTAAACCCTAAACCCTAAACCCTAAACCCTAAACCCTAAACCCTAAACCCTAAACCCTAAACCCTAAACCCTAAACCCTAAACCCTAAACCCTAAACCCTAAACCCTAAACCCTAAACCCTAAACCCTAAACCCTAAACCCTAAACCCTAAACCCTAAACCCTAAACCCTAAACCCTAAACCCTAAACCCTAAACCCTAAACCCTAAACCCTAAACCCTAAACCCTAAACCCTAAACCCTAAACCCTAAACCCTAAACCCTAAACCCTAAACCCTAAACCCTAAACCCTAAACCCTAAACCCTAAACCCTAAACCCTAAACCCTAAACCCTAAACCCTAAACCCTAAACCCTAAACCCTAAACCCTAAACCCTAAACCCTAAACCCTAAACCCTAAACCCTAAACCCTAAACCCTAAACCCTAAACCCTAAACCCTAAACCCTAAACCCTAAACCCTAAACCCTAAACCCTAAACCCTAAACCCTAAACCCTAAACCCTAAACCCTAAACCCTAAACCCTAAACCCTAAACCCTAAACCCTAAACCCTAAACCCTAAACCCTAAACCCTAAACCCTAAACCCTAAACCCTAAACCCTAAACCCTAAACCCTAAACCCTAAACCCTAAACCCTAAACCCTAAACCCTAAACCCTAAACCCTAAACCCTAAACCCTAAACCCTAAACCCTAAACCCTAAACCCTAAACCCTAAACCCTAAACCCTAAACCCTAAACCCTAAACCCTAAACCCTAAACCCTAAACCCTAAACCCTAAACCCTAAACCCTAAACCCTAAACCCTAAACCCTAAACCCTAAACCCTAAACCCTAAACCCTAAACCCTAAACCCTAAACCCTAAACCCTAAACCCTAAACCCTAAACCCTAAACCCTAAACCCTAAACCCTAAACCCTAAACCCTAAACCCTAAACCCTAAACCCTAAACCCTAAACCCTAAACCCTAAACCCTAAACCCTAAACCCTAAACCCTAAACCCTAAACCCTAAACCCTAAACCCTAAACCCTAAACCCTAAACCCTAAACCCTAAACCCTAAACCCTAAACCCTAAACCCTAAACCCTAAACCCTAAACCCTAAACCCTAAACCCTAAACCCTAAACCCTAAACCCTAAACCCTAAACCCTAAACCCTAAACCCTAAACCCTAAACCCTAAACCCTAAACCCTA
This sequence comes from Carex myosuroides, assembly GCA_028015225.1. Classification (NCBI taxonomy): domain Eukaryota; kingdom Viridiplantae; phylum Streptophyta; class Magnoliopsida; order Poales; family Cyperaceae; genus Carex; species Carex myosuroides. The sequence continues at coordinate 8,752,394 of CM051492.1, read as the reverse complement.
AACCCTAAACCCTAAACCCTAAACCCTAAACCCTAAACCCTAAACCCTAAACCCTAAACCCTAAACCCTAAACCCTAAACCCTAAACCCTAAACCCTAAACCCTAAACCCTAAACCCTAAACCCTAAACCCTAAACCCTAAACCCTAAACCCTAAACCCTAAACCCTAAACCCTAAACCCTAAACCCTAAACCCTAAACCCTAAACCCTAAACCCTAAACCCTAAACCCTAAACCCTAAACCCTAAACCCTAAACCCTAAACCCTAAACCCTAAACCCTAAACCCTAAACCCTAAACCCTAAACCCTAAACCCTAAACCCTAAACCCTAAACCCTAAACCCTAAACCCTAAACCCTAAACCCTAAACCCTAAACCCTAAACCCTAAACCCTAAACCCTAAACCCTAAACCCTAAACCCTAAACCCTAAACCCTAAACCCTAAACCCTAAACCCTAAACCCTAAACCCTAAACCCTAAACCCTAAACCCTAAACCCTAAACCCTAAACCCTAAACCCTAAACCCTAAACCCTAAACCCTAAACCCTAAACCCTAAACCCTAAACCCTAAACCCTAAACCCTAAACCCTAAACCCTAAACCCTAAACCCTAAACCCTAAACCCTAAACCCTAAACCCTAAACCCTAAACCCTAAACCCTAAACCCTAAACCCTAAACCCTAAACCCTAAACCCTAAACCCTAAACCCTAAACCCTAAACCCTAAACCCTAAACCCTAAACCCTAAACCCTAAACCCTAAACCCTAAACCCTAAACCCTAAACCCTAAACCCTAAACCCTAAACCCTAAACCCTAAACCCTAAACCCTAAACCCTAAACCCTAAACCCTAAACCCTAAACCCTAAACCCTAAACCCTAAACCCTAAACCCTAAACCCTAAACCCTAAACCCTAAACCCTAAACCCTAAACCCTAAACCCTAAACCCTAAACCCTAAACCCTAAACCCTAAACCCTAAACCCTAAACCCTAAACCCTAAACCCTAAACCCTAAACCCTAAACCCTAAACCCTAAACCCTAAACCCTAAACCCTAAACCCTAAACCCTAAACCCTAAACCCTAAACCCTAAACCCTAAACCCTAAACCCTAAACCCTAAACCCTAAACCCTAAACCCTAAACCCTAAACCCTAAACCCTAAACCCTAAACCCTAAACCCTAAACCCTAAACCCTAAACCCTAAACCCTAAACCCTAAACCCTAAACCCTAAACCCTAAACCCTAAACCCTAAACCCTAAACCCTAAACCCTAAACCCTAAACCCTAAACCCTAAACCCTAAACCCTAAACCCTAAACCCTAAACCCTAAACCCTAAACCCTAAACCCTAAACCCTAAACCCTAAACCCTAAACCCTAAACCCTAAACCCTAAACCCTAAACCCTAAACCCTAAACCCTAAACCCTAAACCCTAAACCCTAAACCCTAAACCCTAAACCCTAAACCCTAAACCCTAAACCCTAAACCCTAAACCCTAAACCCTAAACCCTAAACCCTAAACCCTAAACCCTAAACCCTAAACCCTAAACCCTAAACCCTAAACCCTAAACCCTAAACCCTAAACCCTAAACCCTAAACCCTAAACCCTAAACCCTAAACCCTAAACCCTAAACCCTAAACCCTAAACCCTAAACCCTAAACCCTAAACCCTAAACCCTAAACCCTAAACCCTAAACCCTAAACCCTAAACCCTAAACCCTAAACCCTAAACCCTAAACCCTAAACCCTAAACCCTAAACCCTAAACCCTAAACCCTAAACCCTAAACCCTAAACCCTAAACCCTAAACCCTAAACCCTAAACCCTAAACCCTAAACCCTAAACCCTAAACCCTAAACCCTAAACCCTAAACCCTAAACCCTAAACCCTAAACCCTAAACCCTAAACCCTAAACCCTAAACCCTAAACCCTAAACCCTAAACCCTAAACCCTAAACCCTAAACCCTAAACCCTAAACCCTAAACCCTAAACCCTAAACCCTAAACCCTAAACCCTAAACCCTAAACCCTAAACCCTAAACCCTAAACCCTAAACCCTAAACCCTAAACCCTAAACCCTAAACCCTAAACCCTAAACCCTAAACCCTAAACCCTAAACCCTAAACCCTAAACCCTAAACCCTAAACCCTAAACCCTAAACCCTAAACCCTAAACCCTAAACCCTAAACCCTAAACCCTAAACCCTAAACCCTAAACCCTAAACCCTAAACCCTAAACCCTAAACCCTAAACCCTAAACCCTAAACCCTAAACCCTAAACCCTAAACCCTAAACCCTAAACCCTAAACCCTAAACCCTAAACCCTAAACCCTAAACCCTAAACCCTAAACCCTAAACCCTAAACCCTAAACCCTAAACCCTAAACCCTAAACCCTAAACCCTAAACCCTAAACCCTAAACCCTAAACCCTAAACCCTAAACCCTAAACCCTAAACCCTAAACCCTAAACCCTAAACCCTAAACCCTAAACCCTAAACCCTAAACCCTAAACCCTAAACCCTAAACCCTAAACCCTAAACCCTAAACCCTAAACCCTAAACCCTAAACCCTAAACCCTAAACCCTAAACCCTAAACCCTAAACCCTAAACCCTAAACCCTAAACCCTAAACCCTAAACCCTAAACCCTAAACCCTAAACCCTAAACCCTAAACCCTAAACCCTAAACCCTAAACCCTAAACCCTAAACCCTAAACCCTAAACCCTAAACCCTAAACCCTAAACCCTAAACCCTAAACCCTAAACCCTAAACCCTAAACCCTAAACCCTAAACCCTAAACCCTAAACCCTAAACCCTAAACCCTAAACCCTAAACCCTAAACCCTAAACCCTAAACCCTAAACCCTAAACCCTAAACCCTAAACCCTAAACCCTAAACCCTAAACCCTAAACCCTAAACCCTAAACCCTAAACCCTAAACCCTAAACCCTAAACCCTAAACCCTAAACCCTAAACCCTAAACCCTAAACCCTAAACCCTAAACCCTAAACCCTAAACCCTAAACCCTAAACCCTAAACCCTAAACCCTAAACCCTAAACCCTAAACCCTAAACCCTAAACCCTAAACCCTAAACCCTAAACCCTAAACCCTAAACCCTAAACCCTAAACCCTAAACCCTAAACCCTAAACCCTAAACCCTAAACCCTAAACCCTAAACCCTAAACCCTAAACCCTAAACCCTAAACCCTAAACCCTAAACCCTAAACCCTAAACCCTAAACCCTAAACCCTAAACCCTAAACCCTAAACCCTAAACCCTAAACCCTAAACCCTAAACCCTAAACCCTAAACCCTAAACCCTAAACCCTAAACCCTAAACCCTAAACCCTAAACCCTAAACCCTAAACCCTAAACCCTAAACCCTAAACCCTAAACCCTAAACCCTAAACCCTAAACCCTAAACCCTAAACCCTAAACCCTAAACCCTAAACCCTAAACCCTAAACCCTAAACCCTAAACCCTAAACCCTAAACCCTAAACCCTAAACCCTAAACCCTAAACCCTAAACCCTAAACCCTAAACCCTAAACCCTAAACCCTAAACCCTAAACCCTAAACCCTAAACCCTAAACCCTAAACCCTAAACCCTAAACCCTAAACCCTAAACCCTAAACCCTAAACCCTAAACCCTAAACCCTAAACCCTAAACCCTAAACCCTAAACCCTAAACCCTAAACCCTAAACCCTAAACCCTAAACCCTAAACCCTAAACCCTAAACCCTAAACCCTAAACCCTAAACCCTAAACCCTAAACCCTAAACCCTAAACCCTAAACCCTAAACCCTAAACCCTAAACCCTAAACCCTAAACCCTAAACCCTAAACCCTAAACCCTAAACCCTAAACCCTAAACCCTAAACCCTAAACCCTAAACCCTAAACCCTAAACCCTAAACCCTAAACCCTAAACCCTAAACCCTAAACCCTAAACCCTAAACCCTAAACCCTAAACCCTAAACCCTAAACCCTAAACCCTAAACCCTAAACCCTAAACCCTAAACCCTAAACCCTAAACCCTAAACCCTAAACCCTAAACCCTAAACCCTAAACCCTAAACCCTAAACCCTAAACCCTAAACCCTAAACCCTAAACCCTAAACCCTAAACCCTAAACCCTAAACCCTAAACCCTAAACCCTAAACCCTAAACCCTAAACCCTAAACCCTAAACCCTAAACCCTAAACCCTAAACCCTAAACCCTAAACCCTAAACCCTAAACCCTAAACCCTAAACCCTAAACCCTAAACCCTAAACCCTAAACCCTAAACCCTAAACCCTAAACCCTAAACCCTAAACCCTAAACCCTAAACCCTAAACCCTAAACCCTAAACCCTAAACCCTAAACCCTAAACCCTAAACCCTAAACCCTAAACCCTAAACCCTAAACCCTAAACCCTAAACCCTAAACCCTAAACCCTAAACCCTAAACCCTAAACCCTAAACCCTAAACCCTAAACCCTAAACCCTAAACCCTAAACCCTAAACCCTAAACCCTAAACCCTAAACCCTAAACCCTAAACCCTAAACCCTAAACCCTAAACCCTAAACCCTAAACCCTAAACCCTAAACCCTAAACCCTAAACCCTAAACCCTAAACCCTAAACCCTAAACCCTAAACCCTAAACCCTAAACCCTAAACCCTAAACCCTAAACCCTAAACCCTAAACCCTAAACCCTAAACCCTAAACCCTAAACCCTAAACCCTAAACCCTAAACCCTAAACCCTAAACCCTAAACCCTAAACCCTAAACCCTAAACCCTAAACCCTAAACCCTAAACCCTAAACCCTAAACCCTAAACCCTAAACCCTAAACCCTAAACCCTAAACCCTAAACCCTAAACCCTAAACCCTAAACCCTAAACCCTAAACCCTAAACCCTAAACCCTAAACCCTAAACCCTAAACCCTAAACCCTAAACCCTAAACCCTAAACCCTAAACCCTAAACCCTAAACCCTAAACCCTAAACCCTAAACCCTAAACCCTAAACCCTAAACCCTAAACCCTAAACCCTAAACCCTAAACCCTAAACCCTAAACCCTAAACCCTAAACCCTAAACCCTAAACCCTAAACCCTAAACCCTAAACCCTAAACCCTAAACCCTAAACCCTAAACCCTAAACCCTAAACCCTAAACCCTAAACCCTAAACCCTAAACCCTAAACCCTAAACCCTAAACCCTAAACCCTAAACCCTAAACCCTAAACCCTAAACCCTAAACCCTAAACCCTAAACCCTAAACCCTAAACCCTAAACCCTAAACCCTAAACCCTAAACCCTAAACCCTAAACCCTAAACCCTAAACCCTAAACCCTAAACCCTAAACCCTAAACCCTAAACCCTAAACCCTAAACCCTAAACCCTAAACCCTAAACCCTAAACCCTAAACCCTAAACCCTAAACCCTAAACCCTAAACCCTAAACCCTAAACCCTAAACCCTAAACCCTAAACCCTAAACCCTAAACCCTAAACCCTAAACCCTAAACCCTAAACCCTAAACCCTAAACCCTAAACCCTAAACCCTAAACCCTAAACCCTAAACCCTAAACCCTAAACCCTAAACCCTAAACCCTAAACCCTAAACCCTAAACCCTAAACCCTAAACCCTAAACCCTAAACCCTAAACCCTAAACCCTAAACCCTAAACCCTAAACCCTAAACCCTAAACCCTAAACCCTAAACCCTAAACCCTAAACCCTAAACCCTAAACCCTAAACCCTAAACCCTAAACCCTAAACCCTAAACCCTAAACCCTAAACCCTAAACCCTAAACCCTAAACCCTAAACCCTAAACCCTAAACCCTAAACCCTAAACCCTAAACCCTAAACCCTAAACCCTAAACCCTAAACCCTAAACCCTAAACCCTAAACCCTAAACCCTAAACCCTAAACCCTAAACCCTAAACCCTAAACCCTAAACCCTAAACCCTAAACCCTAAACCCTAAACCCTAAACCCTAAACCCTAAACCCTAAACCCTAAACCCTAAACCCTAAACCCTAAACCCTAAACCCTAAACCCTAAACCCTAAACCCTAAACCCTAAACCCTAAACCCTAAACCCTAAACCCTAAACCCTAAACCCTAAACCCTAAACCCTAAACCCTAAACCCTAAACCCTAAACCCTAAACCCTAAACCCTAAACCCTAAACCCTAAACCCTAAACCCTAAACCCTAAACCCTAAACCCTAAACCCTAAACCCTAAACCCTAAACCCTAAACCCTAAACCCTAAACCCTAAACCCTAAACCCTAAACCCTAAACCCTAAACCCTAAACCCTAAACCCTAAACCCTAAACCCTAAACCCTAAACCCTAAACCCTAAACCCTAAACCCTAAACCCTAAACCCTAAACCCTAAACCCTAAACCCTAAACCCTAAACCCTAAACCCTAAACCCTAAACCCTAAACCCTAAACCCTAAACCCTAAACCCTAAACCCTAAACCCTAAACCCTAAACCCTAAACCCTAAACCCTAAACCCTAAACCCTAAACCCTAAACCCTAAACCCTAAACCCTAAACCCTAAACCCTAAACCCTAAACCCTAAACCCTAAACCCTAAACCCTAAACCCTAAACCCTAAACCCTAAACCCTAAACCCTAAACCCTAAACCCTAAACCCTAAACCCTAAACCCTAAACCCTAAACCCTAAACCCTAAACCCTAAACCCTAAACCCTAAACCCTAAACCCTAAACCCTAAACCCTAAACCCTAAACCCTAAACCCTAAACCCTAAACCCTAAACCCTAAACCCTAAACCCTAAACCCTAAACCCTAAACCCTAAACCCTAAACCCTAAACCCTAAACCCTAAACCCTAAACCCTAAACCCTAAACCCTAAACCCTAAACCCTAAACCCTAAACCCTAAACCCTAAACCCTAAACCCTAAACCCTAAACCCTAAACCCTAAACCCTAAACCCTAAACCCTAAACCCTAAACCCTAAACCCTAAACCCTAAACCCTAAACCCTAAACCCTAAACCCTAAACCCTAAACCCTAAACCCTAAACCCTAAACCCTAAACCCTAAACCCTAAACCCTAAACCCTAAACCCTAAACCCTAAACCCTAAACCCTAAACCCTAAACCCTAAACCCTAAACCCTAAACCCTAAACCCTAAACCCTAAACCCTAAACCCTAAACCCTAAACCCTAAACCCTAAACCCTAAACCCTAAACCCTAAACCCTAAACCCTAAACCCTAAACCCTAAACCCTAAACCCTAAACCCTAAACCCTAAACCCTAAACCCTAAACCCTAAACCCTAAACCCTAAACCCTAAACCCTAAACCCTAAACCCTAAACCCTAAACCCTAAACCCTAAACCCTAAACCCTAAACCCTAAACCCTAAACCCTAAACCCTAAACCCTAAACCCTAAACCCTAAACCCTAAACCCTAAACCCTAAACCCTAAACCCTAAACCCTAAACCCTAAACCCTAAACCCTAAACCCTAAACCCTAAACCCTAAACCCTAAACCCTAAACCCTAAACCCTAAACCCTAAACCCTAAACCCTAAACCCTAAACCCTAAACCCTAAACCCTAAACCCTAAACCCTAAACCCTAAACCCTAAACCCTAAACCCTAAACCCTAAACCCTAAACCCTAAACCCTAAACCCTAAACCCTAAACCCTAAACCCTAAACCCTAAACCCTAAACCCTAAACCCTAAACCCTAAACCCTAAACCCTAAACCCTAAACCCTAAACCCTAAACCCTAAACCCTAAACCCTAAACCCTAAACCCTAAACCCTAAACCCTAAACCCTAAACCCTAAACCCTAAACCCTAAACCCTAAACCCTAAACCCTAAACCCTAAACCCTAAACCCTAAACCCTAAACCCTAAACCCTAAACCCTAAACCCTAAACCCTAAACCCTAAACCCTAAACCCTAAACCCTAAACCCTAAACCCTAAACCCTAAACCCTAAACCCTAAACCCTAAACCCTAAACCCTAAACCCTAAACCCTAAACCCTAAACCCTAAACCCTAAACCCTAAACCCTAAACCCTAAACCCTAAACCCTAAACCCTAAACCCTAAACCCTAAACCCTAAACCCTAAACCCTAAACCCTAAACCCTAAACCCTAAACCCTAAACCCTAAACCCTAAACCCTAAACCCTAAACCCTAAACCCTAAACCCTAAACCCTAAACCCTAAACCCTAAACCCTAAACCCTAAACCCTAAACCCTAAACCCTAAACCCTAAACCCTAAACCCTAAACCCTAAACCCTAAACCCTAAACCCTAAACCCTAAACCCTAAACCCTAAACCCTAAACCCTAAACCCTAAACCCTAAACCCTAAACCCTAAACCCTAAACCCTAAACCCTAAACCCTAAACCCTAAACCCTAAACCCTAAACCCTAAACCCTAAACCCTAAACCCTAAACCCTAAACCCTAAACCCTAAACCCTAAACCCTAAACCCTAAACCCTAAACCCTAAACCCTAAACCCTAAACCCTAAACCCTAAACCCTAAACCCTAAACCCTAAACCCTAAACCCTAAACCCTAAACCCTAAACCCTAAACCCTAAACCCTAAACCCTAAACCCTAAACCCTAAACCCTAAACCCTAAACCCTAAACCCTAAACCCTAAACCCTAAACCCTAAACCCTAAACCCTAAACCCTAAACCCTAAACCCTAAACCCTAAACCCTAAACCCTAAACCCTAAACCCTAAACCCTAAACCCTAAACCCTAAACCCTAAACCCTAAACCCTAAACCCTAAACCCTAAACCCTAAACCCTAAACCCTAAACCCTAAACCCTAAACCCTAAACCCTAAACCCTAAACCCTAAACCCTAAACCCTAAACCCTAAACCCTAAACCCTAAACCCTAAACCCTAAACCCTAAACCCTAAACCCTAAACCCTAAACCCTAAACCCTAAACCCTAAACCCTAAACCCTAAACCCTAAACCCTAAACCCTAAACCCTAAACCCTAAACCCTAAACCCTAAACCCTAAACCCTAAACCCTAAACCCTAAACCCTAAACCCTAAACCCTAAACCCTAAACCCTAAACCCTAAACCCTAAACCCTAAACCCTAAACCCTAAACCCTAAACCCTAAACCCTAAACCCTAAACCCTAAACCCTAAACCCTAAACCCTAAACCCTAAACCCTAAACCCTAAACCCTAAACCCTAAACCCTAAACCCTAAACCCTAAACCCTAAACCCTAAACCCTAAACCCTAAACCCTAAACCCTAAACCCTAAACCCTAAACCCTAAACCCTAAACCCTAAACCCTAAACCCTAAACCCTAAACCCTAAACCCTAAACCCTAAACCCTAAACCCTAAACCCTAAACCCTAAACCCTAAACCCTAAACCCTAAACCCTAAACCCTAAACCCTAAACCCTAAACCCTAAACCCTAAACCCTAAACCCTAAACCCTAAACCCTAAACCCTAAACCCTAAACCCTAAACCCTAAACCCTAAACCCTAAACCCTAAACCCTAAACCCTAAACCCTAAACCCTAAACCCTAAACCCTAAACCCTAAACCCTAAACCCTAAACCCTAAACCCTAAACCCTAAACCCTAAACCCTAAACCCTAAACCCTAAACCCTAAACCCTAAACCCTAAACCCTAAACCCTAAACCCTAAACCCTAAACCCTAAACCCTAAACCCTAAACCCTAAACCCTAAACCCTAAACCCTAAACCCTAAACCCTAAACCCTAAACCCTAAACCCTAAACCCTAAACCCTAAACCCTAAACCCTAAACCCTAAACCCTAAACCCTAAACCCTAAACCCTAAACCCTAAACCCTAAACCCTAAACCCTAAACCCTAAACCCTAAACCCTAAACCCTAAACCCTAAACCCTAAACCCTAAACCCTAAACCCTAAACCCTAAACCCTAAACCCTAAACCCTAAACCCTAAACCCTAAACCCTAAACCCTAAACCCTAAACCCTAAACCCTAAACCCTAAACCCTAAACCCTAAACCCTAAACCCTAAACCCTAAACCCTAAACCCTAAACCCTAAACCCTAAACCCTAAACCCTAAACCCTAAACCCTAAACCCTAAACCCTAAACCCTAAACCCTAAACCCTAAACCCTAAACCCTAAACCCTAAACCCTAAACCCTAAACCCTAAACCCTAAACCCTAAACCCTAAACCCTAAACCCTAAACCCTAAACCCTAAACCCTAAACCCTAAACCCTAAACCCTAAACCCTAAACCCTAAACCCTAAACCCTAAACCCTAAACCCTAAACCCTAAACCCTAAACCCTAAACCCTAAACCCTAAACCCTAAACCCTAAACCCTAAACCCTAAACCCTAAACCCTAAACCCTAAACCCTAAACCCTAAACCCTAAACCCTAAACCCTAAACCCTAAACCCTAAACCCTAAACCCTAAACCCTAAACCCTAAACCCTAAACCCTAAACCCTAAACCCTAAACCCTAAACCCTAAACCCTAAACCCTAAACCCTAAACCCTAAACCCTAAACCCTAAACCCTAAACCCTCAACACGTGCTTTGTTGATAACTCTCAGCCGTTGTTCTTTGTTACGCCTTTAATTGCAACAGTTGATTTCAATTAGTTAATATACTACTATACGTTAAGAAGTAATTTAATTAAAGAGACAATTGAGAAAAAACCGCACCTTTCACATGGATACATCCATCAGGACCCTACTAGCCCACCCATTCTAGCCTCATGTGTCAAATGCACCACAAGATGCTGTATTGAATTGAAGAAACCCGGGGGGAAGATTTTTTCATTTTGCAAATTGTGATGATAATATCCCTTTCTAACTGGTCGATACGGGATGAATCAAGTTCCTTGGCACAAATCTCTCTAAAGAAGCTTGAAATCTCACAAAGAACGTCCAATACGGGATCAAGGACAAAAAATCTTGAAATACAACGGGGAGTAAGCGCTCCATGAACACATCAAGGCCGAAGTCACCAAGTTGCTGGGAGCTGGTTTCATTAGAAACGTGACTTGTCCGGAATGGCTGGCAAATCCTGTGCTTGTCCGAAAGGCAAATGGAGAGTGGCGGATGTGTATTGATTACATCGACCTGAACAAGGCATGCCCTATGGACCCCTTTCCTTTACCTAAGATCGACCAACTAGTAGACTCTACCTCCGGACACGCATTCTTAAGCTTTATGGATGCGTTCTCGGGGTACAATCAGATACGGATGTGCCCTGAAGACGAGGATAAAACTGCCTTCACAACCCACTCCGGGTTATACTGTTACCGCGTGATGCCCTTCGGCCTGAAGAATGCAGGGGCTACCTTCCAAAGAATGGTAAACAAGGTGTTCCACGAGCAAATAGGTCGGAATGTAGAAGCCTATGTAGATGACCTCCTAGTCAAGAGTATGTCCGACCTGGACCACGTTCGAGACCTGCGCGAGACCTTCGCAACGCTCAATCAGGCGGACATGAAACTCAACCCCAAGAAGAGTTTCTTTGGCCTAACGGGAGGGAAATTCCTCGGATTTATGGTGTCCATGAGAGGCATAGAAATACACCCATCCAAATCAAAGGCCATCCTAGACATGAAACCCCCCCGAAACCTCAAGGAACTCCAGTCGCTTACAGGCCGGCTGGCAGCGTTAAACCGGTTCATCGCCCGGTCTGGCGATGTCTGCTTCCCCTTCTTCAAGGCAATGCGTAAGTCAGCCAGATTTGAATGGACAGAGGAATGTGCGATGGCCTTCGACAAAGTGAAAGGGTACTTAGCCAGTCCGCCCTGCCTCAGCAGACCCATAGAAGGAGACACCTTAGTTGTGTACCTAGCCACCACCAACCATGCGGTCAGTGCCGCGTTAGTGCGGGAAGAAGGACGCGGGCAACAACCCATATATTTCGTATCCCATGTGCTCCGGGATGCCGAGACTCGGTACACACAATTAGAGAAGGCGGCTTATGCCCTTATCATCGCGACAAGAAAACTGAGACCATACTTCCAATCTCACCCAATCAAAGTGTATACTGGAGTGCCCCTGAAGAAGGCTTTCACGAACTTCGACTCCTTGGGTCGCGTGTTAGCTTGGGCGCTCGAACTAACGGAATTCGATGTCACATTCCACCCCCAGAACGCCATCAAATCACAAGTATTCGCGGACTTTATCGCGGAATACTCAGGGGCCCCGGATGAATTAGAAGGCAAGTGGACGCTTTATGTCGACGGAGCCTCCTCCCATCAAGGAGCAGGAGCAGGAATTGCTCTCACGGGCCCACAAGGGGAACACTCAATTACGCACTCCACTTCCAGTTTCCTGTAACTAATAACACTGCCGAGTACGAGGCCATGATAGCAGGCCTGAAGTTAGCCGCGGGACTGGGAGCCTGACAAGTCCACCTCCATAGTGATTCCGAACTCGCGGTTAGGCAAATTAACGAAGAGTGTCGTGTACATGACGACCGATTGCGACAATACCGAGAGCAGTTCCATTCTTTGAAGGGACAGTTTGATAAGGTGGTGATAGAACATGTGTCCAGAAACCAGAACTGCCAAGCTGATGCCCTCTCTAAACTGGGGGCAGCGGGAAACCTCGACAAGGACCGCCCCGTTATAGTAATGGACATTCCCGAGTCCAGTATTTCGGACGGCGCGAAAGAAGCATGTGTCGTCAATGAGCCCGAAGACACCTGGTACGCCCCCATGTGGACCTACCTCACTTCGGGGACCTTACCCGAGGATCCACTGGCGTCCCGGAGACTGAAGAAGATCGCCCCTTTATACTCTATCTACAACCATCAGTTATACAAAAGGGGATATGCCCGGCCATGGCTTAAGTGCATTGGAGAAAAGGATGCTCAGGCAATGCTGGAGGAAGTCCACGAGGGACTCTGTGGTAGCCATCAAGGAGCGAAAACTTTGGCCAAGAGAGTCCTGCGCGCAGGATATTACTGGCCCACAATGCAGCAAGACGCGGCAAATATGGCGTGAAAGTGCGAAAGGTGCCAATACCATTGCCGATTATCCAGCGTCCCAGGTTACGACATGATCACAATCTCGGGAGCTTGGCCCTTCGACCTCTGGGGGATCGACATCCTAGGTCCTTTTCCCATGGCTGCCCAGCAACAAAAATGGATCATAGTGGCTGTGGAATACTTCACAAAGTGGGTCGAAGCCAAAGCACTAGCCCACATCACGGCAGAAGCCGCCAAAAATTTCATATGGAGGAATATCGTATGCCCTTTCGGCATACCACACGCACTGATCTCTGACAACGGCACACAGTTTAATGCAGACGTCACCATGTCTTTCCTAGAGAGGCTAGGTATCCGCAGCAACTTTACTTCGGTTAGCCACCCTGCTAGCAATGGTCTGGCCGAAGTCACCAACAGAACTATTCTGGATGGATTAAGAAAGAAGGTGGCCTCCAATAGGAAGAATTGGCCCAGCAAACTGGATGAAATACTTTGGGCATATAGAACCACTCCCCGTGAAGCCACACAATAGACACCGTACTCCCTTGTGTATGGCATGGAGGCCGTCACACCTCTCGAACTCGTTGCACCCTCCCTCAGGATGACAGCCTACTCTACGGAAAGCAACCCAGAAGCACGAGCCACGAAACTCGAGCTGGCACAAGAACTCCGAGACAAGGCCCGCGTCCGAACCACAGAATACCAGCGAAGGATCAAACGCGCCTTTGATAAACGCGTGTCCCCCCGGGCATTCGAACCGGGTGAACTAGTGCTCAAAAAGGTCGAAGCTGCCGGACATCATGCTGGTAAGCTTCAACCCAATTGGGAAGGCCCCTTCCGGGTAATTCGCGCCTGCGGCAAAGGATCCTATGAACTCGAAGGCCCCGACGGACGAATGCTCGCCAGACCCTGGAACGTCGTCCATCTTCGGAAATTTTATGTTTAAACAAAAAGGGGGTAGCAGAACAGGCATAGCAGCGGACAGGCCGCTTGTAAAAATGTAATCATTACCTTTTGTACTTTTTTTTTGGGACCGACATGGGAATGCCCATGTAAGGTCAGGGGCGCCTGTGCGATGTTATAAGCACGGCCCGATACCTTGTACTTTTGGACCACCAACACGGGAACGACCGTGTATAGTCGAGGGCGTCTGTCAATACTATAAGCACGGCCCAGTGTTTGCGATGACGACTAACAAATTCGGGACCCGACGGTACGCAATTGCCGTCGGGATCTCCCTACAACTGATCATAACGAGGACAAACAAAAGCCCACGGGCAACTAATGTTTCAACAAAAATGAAATTATTGCACTAAGAAAGGATAAACGAAAGCCCAAGTGGCAACGAACGCCTCAGCAATAAAACAACGCCTCTTATGACAGAGTAATAAAAGCCTAAGGGCAACAAATGTTTGCGCCAACAACCACCATACTAAGTTCGGACCAAAGACCTTAGAGCATAAAACAGCCCGAAACAACTTTTCCATAACAGCGAACGTGCGCTAGCCGTGGAAAGTCCGGACGAGTACACGCTATGCGCCCCGCAAGGAAAACTCCCGCTAGTCTCAGGTCAAAGGTCCCGAAGAAAGGAGCAACAGGACAATCTTTCAAAAAGATAACAGGCACGAGTCACAAAAGTGCGAACGAAAACTCTGCAAAGAGCAACGAATGCACATGACTCGCAAAACAGGCGCGAGTCACGATAGTATGAACAGATACACGTGACTCCCGAACATGGCAAAACAGGCACGAGTCACAAAAGTGCGAACGAAAACTCTGCAAAGAGCAACGAATGCACATGACTCGCAAAACAGGCGCGAGTCACGATAGTATGAACAGATACACGTGACTCCCGAACATGGCAAAACAGGCACGAGTCACAAAAGTGCGAACGAAAACTCTGCAAAGAGCAACGAATGCACATGACTCGCGAGACTAAAGGGACGGTTATGCAAAAAGCGAGCGAAAATCCTAATGGGATAACGAACGCACATAACCCTGCTTGGGGGAGATACAATAACGAAAACCCGTGGGGTAACGAAAAAATCTCTCCAAAGATCTCGAAACACAGCGTAAGCGAAAGCCCGACGGGGCAACGAACACGCAAAAACCGGATAAACATTCCGTCATTTTACAAGACAACAAGCTGGCTTATCCAATAGGCCCAAACGAAAGTCTTGTGGAATGAACGCGAATGATCTACTGGCCTTGCGAGACAATTAAAAGGCATGGCAACATGCCCGAACAACAAGTCTCGCAGGATTTTCTACCGGCACCGCGAGACAATTAAAAGGCATGGCAACATGTCTGAACAACAAGTCTCGCGGAAATCTCTACTGGCTCTACAAAACAACCGACAAGCATAGTAATATGCCCGAACAAAATCTCAAAGGAGCAAAAACAAAAAGTGATGGCACCCAAAGGAATGCAAAAACTCCTCCCCGAAAATGCAGAAACTCCTCCCCGAACTCCCGCAAGCACGCCAGTTCAGAGGGCAAGCACTATCAGGCGAGCAAAGATGCCTAGAAATGTTATAAACCCGAAGAGATTGCGGGAAGAAAACTGCGCGAGGTAATGAAACTGTTTTTCCTTTCAAATTGATAACACTGCAAGGCCAAGAGCCAAACTGGCAGTTAAATATCGATAAATAACGAAAGGCGACGCTAAATAAGTGTACCGAGTAGAAGGTAATCCCGTTGAAATTTCCTGACAATTGAATGGAATAAATCCACCCGAGATCGACATATCCCACAGGATCACGCGATCGTGTTTAAATAAGGAGGTTCTACAGAACCACAATAAAAATATTATAAACAAGCACATTAAAACAGAAACATACATAAAACATAATGTTACTCGGGCGGTCGAGCAGCAATCTCGACCAAGTTACCCGACAAAAGTTACAACAAATCTGTTTTTCCCCAACATCTTGGGGGGTCCTACGAATAAAAGAAACAAAGAACGAGGCAAGTAAATTAAAACTTGAACACGCCCTTCAGCAGCTCCCCGATCTGACACCTCGCTCCTCGCCTAAGGCCTGCATAAACATAAACAACAGATTAAATAACATCGGACGGACATGCACATACGCGTCAACGGAGCAAATCAGGGGTCATACCTCTTTTACTCGCCGTCTTTATCCTCCTCAACCACCCCCCCGAGGCCCTGTACATCGTTTCCCTCCACGGAAGGAAGAATAGGATGAGCCACATTGCTGGTCCCTGCTCCATCACCAATATCAGCTTCGGGGAGAGGACGCACCCAAATGTCGTCCGGCCAGGCAGCAACAAGACGCCAATAATACGGGATCGCCACCGGCTCCTCCCTCACTAGATTTATTTTGCCCGGCACTAGTTCACCCTTGGGTTCCGTAGCCTATCTATTGCCCTGTCCCACGTATACCCCTTCAGAATCTTAGGCTGCGCCTCTTCATCCTTGACCTTGGCGAACCCCACCATCTCGGGCACAAAAGGGTACAGTTTCCCCAACTTTAACATTTCCCCATACACAAAGTGGCGTACAAAATCCTCCACGCACACGAGCGCCGCGCTCCTAAACCCATCGCTGGTAAAGAACTCGTCCATCAGCTTCGTAGCCAGCCCCTCCAAGTCGGCACGTTGTTGCTCGACAACCTTCCCCATCCGCACAACCTTCTCGCTTTCGGAGACCAAATCCTCGGCCATCTTCGCCTTCTCCTCCTTCAACTCTTCAACTTCGGCGACAGCACTCGCCAGCCGCTTGGCTTGCTCAACGGCTTCCTCACCCCTCTTGGACAATTCCTCCTCCAGACACCTAATATTCTCATCGCGACCATCAAGATCGTTCTGCAGAGTCTGCTGATAGTTTAAAGCTTCCCTGTAACGTTCTTCCAGGGACTCATAACGATCCCCGCCACCCTCCTTCCCAAGTCGTGCATTCCTCAACCCCGAGGTGATGTCATCAGAGACCCGCGTTTTGCTTCCCTCTAGCAAACGTTCCTCCAACAACGCCGCCATAACACAACCCGCTTCGAAATGCCGACCCAAAGAGTCCAGCAGAAACTGCTCCGGGTCTTCCCTCATACGGCGCCAAATGTAAGCTGGCTCCAACCCAGTATAGGCCCCAAAAGAATAGGCGGCCAAGGTAGGCGGCCTCTTGCAAACCCCTATGGTCTTCCCTAGGAAGGGGACATAGAGGCCACAGTGGTTCGGGTCCTTTTCTGGGCACGGATGCTCCCAAATCGACCCTCTTTCCAGCTCCCAATCAAAACTTGAATCATCACCCGGAGGCACGGACCCGCGACTCGGACTCCTAACAACTCCGCTATCCTTCCCCGAAGAAGCGCCCCCAGCGACCCCCTCGAGAAGAATCTCAACTTCGGACACTGATCCCAGCCCGCCTGGGGCAACTATACTTTCCGTCACAATGGGGAGCTCTTCCCTCCTCGGCGCGTTAGCCCGGGCCCTATCAGAGGCCTTCGCCACCACGGGACTCTTCCCCTTCTTGGTTGGGCTAATCTGGGCTGTAGATCATATCTTTTTTACCCTATCCTTCATATTAGCCCCGCCTCGCCTCTTGGGGGCCTTCGAAGGAGACGCCCCCTCCCCTTCCACTAGAGGTTCCTGCCCCGCTAGCGCGACCTCCTTCGCCTCCTCGAGCACCAAATGCTCCCCTCCTTTCGCCTGGACCCCCCCGGACGCAAGGGGGACGACGGGCTTAGGATCCACAACGGCACCAGAAAATGCGAACTCCATAGACGTTTTGGCTGCCAAAGAAACAACATACGAATATATATATCAATAGTTAAAAGGCTACTAAAAATAGAAGTGAAAGTTAGAAATCTACCACACAATTTGTTAAGAATCCCCAAGGCCCTCCGATCATCTCCGGACATCGGAAAACTAAGAGAGGGCACTGTTCCCTTCCCCGACAACTGACGCTATGTCACCCGAACATCTTTTAACGACTCAATTCTGCCTGGGTGAGGCAGGTATACCCAACCCCGGTTCCAGTCATCTATCTTGTTAAGCTTAGGGTTCTTCTTGGAGTCAAACACTGTGGCATGCGGGCCTTTTCGTTTAAGGACCAAGAAGTCTTCGGATGTCTTGCCCATGCTAAAATATTGCGAGAACAGACCCATAGTCCGCTTTAACCCCCCCAACTTATCTGGATGATCCGAGAACAGTCTATCAAAACTCGTAACGTAACACCAAGCCTTGCTAGTTAGTTGGGACGGTGTTATGTCCAAAGTCTTAACAAAAGATCGACAAAACTCCGACAAGGGTAACTGAAACCCACATTTAGGCATCTTCCAGTACACGCACATTCCCTTCTCAGAGTCATGCGCTCGGTCATTTATGGTAGGTACTCGGAGATCCAGGACGTCCAGCGTAATAATCCTCCGCGCCTCCTTGCGCACCAACTGACCATAAAACACCTGCCGCCACCATTCTTCACGACGACACAAAGGTATTGACGGCCACAAGCGGTCCACTTCATCAAAAATACCGGGCTGATAAGTAGACCGAGGTACGAGTTTTGGCCCATCAGGGGTTTGGGACAGAACACCCTTACGACTAACCTTCTTCTCCTGCACCTCCACATGCACGGAGATGGAAGCCTCCCGCGAAGAGGCGACACGACTCTCGTGCAGATAATCCTCACCGTCCCCTTGCGCCTCGTTCGCTCCCCCGGACTCAGTAGAATGTTGAACAGACAATGTATCCTCAGAAGCATGATACCTATGATCACTAGGAGACAACGGCAACCGCACCTGTCCAGACATACCTTGATTGTCATCATATATATGTTTGGCTTTATCATCAAGGGGAAGCACCGCATTGCCTCTCGCAGACTCCTCCCTTTCGGCTAGAAGTATAGCCAAAGCTTCGGCACCTTTTCCCGGACCCGGCGTCCTCGATGCTCCCCGACTAGAAGAGTCGGTATCCAGAAGACCCCAATTCGGAGATCGGCCTCCCGAGCTCCCCCCAGCCATAGTTAGAATAACCTAAGTTAGGCCAAGGCGATCAGTTAAAGAACCAGCAAGAGATAAGTATAAGATAATGGCCTCCTCATGTCAACCGAGAAAGCTGCTCGGTAACCTTAAAAAGAACTAACCCTACTCGCTAACATACTTCTCAACCGAATTGGGGACGGTAGAGGTAGTTTCCCCACCCCCACGAAAACTACAAACTGCCAAACCTTAAAATAAAAAATACCTTCCCGAAGACGTAGACGCGACTGCAATAAACTGAGCGGAGCGAAACCAAGTAACTGTCCGACCACAACGCTCGCAAAACTCAGCAAATGACGATGTCCCCAGAACAGCCGCGAGCGCCCATATATAAGCATCAGTACATCGCCGTAACGGTAATCGGCACGCCCCCCGAGAAGCCCCTCAACCCACTTGGCACAATCCAATAGGCCTTGGCCTCGCGGCGTAGAAAACCGTAGAAAGAGGGGCCTACACAGTAAGCACCAAAGGTTGTCAAACGACGCGCCAGTTCGAAATTTGGCGCCCCTTCCTCCCTCTCCAAACCCCGACCAGGCGCAAGCAAGGCGCCCCGACGTTTTGACCTAGCTACCCCATACCACGATGGCGCCCGGACGCGACCCAAGCGTCGCGCCTTTTCGGATCTCACCCCCCATCTTCCCCCCGCAACTCCTTCACTGACTGAGCGGGCGCGAACGAAGCGTCGCGCCGCTTCCCTCTCTACAATGACGATCAGACGCAGTTATGATGATTGGACACCTGCATTAAATGCAAACTACTGCTGATCCCTATATAAACCCCCTAACGTTACAACTCCAGTTGTCGCTTTCCCCAAAAACGTACTGAAACAATGGCTCCAAAACCTCGGAATAACAAAGGAAAGAAACCCGTGGAGACTGGCGAGGCGAGCAATCCGAAACCAGGCCGACCAACGAGCGTCCGAGACTTACCTCCCCGAGTCCGCGCCAACTGGCTCCGCTTCTTCCCAAGGCGTAACCTCGATCGGATGATGGCGAGCTCCAATGACAAGCTGAAGGATTTCATCGAGTACCTGGTCGACGTGGAAGTGCGCTCCTATGAACATTGCCCCTGCTGCCCACACTCCGGCCGCAATGCACCAACAGCAGCCCCCCCCCGACGCCCCGCGCCCAAGCCTGTTATCCGCAGCACCTGCCCGGCATGTGGAAAGACGGGTAACTGGGCCGATATGCCCCGATGCCATCGATGCGGGGAAAGATTCCACCAAGCCTGCCAACCCGAGGAGACACCCTACTTGTTCCCCATCCCAGGCCTGGAGCACTGGTACTGCGAGGAATGCACAGCCATTCTTGACTCCAGGGAGGACAGGCGCGAGGATGACGATGAGGACGATGATGACGACGGCCCACAGTATCACCCCACCATGTCCGACGACACCGACCCCGACGAGGAATCCTCCGCAGATGGCGACTTCAGCGATTAATGCATTGCGCAAAGTCGCCCCATCCGCCTAGCCGAATGTTTTACTACTCCCTCTTTTGTTCCCTGATAGGGGGAATAGTCTTTATATTCTGATGGCCCCGTGAACAACTGTGTTTTGTTGAGAAGGAAAACTCTATAAACCACATGACATTACTTCTAGCTATAACTTTTCTTATTTCGAAAAACTTTTCTTACAACATATTTGTGTAAAGGAAACCTTGACACTAAGGCACAACGCTCACACACGCCTTCCATACCATCATCTCACCGCAACGGGCAGCAAGTTCTATCGCAACGGAACTTCATCATATCACTAACCAACAGGTGCCGCCTGCCTCGCGACCACTCGGTCCCGGGCAGACCGCCAAACAACTAACTTAAGGCGCCTATGTTTCAGGACATGCTACCCGAAATTTGTCGGTTTACCACACAAACCTCATGCGGCACCGACACGAGATTGGTACGCCCCCTGTCTCAGGATAATCGCGGGCACACATCTCTCGGTAAGCACAGCATTTTATGCCGCGCGACCTAAATGGTCTAGACAAAACAGGTACTGAAAACACCCTCCCCTTATCCTAAAAGGCACGACTCGAAATAACTCAAATCAAGGAATAAATCTCACCAAATCACTGGCATAACCGTCCTACGACGCCCCCTCGCGGCATAAAAGCGCTCTCTACCCCAACTCACGCATCTCGTATATGCAACCATGTACATTTCCCGAACACTGGCCAGCCGACAGCGAATGGCCCTTAATTTAGCTAAAACGCCCCGGAAATAATGAATCTCTTACCAATAACACCTCGAAATAGCCGCTCCATAACTCCCGAAATGCCTCGAAACAACCGTCTCTTAAGTCCAAAACGCTTCGAAATTAACACCGGTCAAACGACAGGCCTACGCCCGTCCAGTCAAATCGCGTAGCCCCAGCTTTTATGATCTAGTGGGGCCCAGACACGATAACCAACGGCACCACCCTGCCTATATATTGACCCATTCAGCTGTAAGCAGGTCATTCCTCACCAACCGATCCTCCATTCCGTAAACTCATCCCCACTCCATCCACCCTCACAATGTCGTCGAATGACTCGGTTAACAAACCCGAGCAGCGACGCCTCAATATTACCCTTCCCCGCGTTTCACCCCCCCATCGTCCCCGGCCTAACCCCACGCAACCACCACTGCGAACACTGTCGGAAGGCGAAAGGTGGGTATTGTTACAAGACATATCCCACCCCGACTTAAAATGGATGCTGACCCACGAAGACCTCCGAGTCCGAGACTTTCTCGACTTCAAGCTTAGCTCATGCCCAAAATTCACCCCTGAGGAAGAAAATGCTATCCAACCTACGACGCCGTCGTTGCGCACATGCTTCGGCTGCGGTGAGGAAGATCCCAAGACCGAGATGGTCAAATGCCGAACATGCTTCGAGTGGCGCCACATGTATCATTACGATATCAAAGGTCGCTCAGATCCCCGCCGCCGGTTTTGGCGATGCCCCCGTTGCATCGACCTCAACTACGGAGGACCAACCTTATATACCGCTACTAAGGAGGAGCTTGAAGCGGACAACGTATATGAGGACACCGATAACGAGATCCTCGCCTGAATGCTCCTTAAGTAGCGACATCACACCCGTCTTTTTGCCGAGCAGGACCCCGGAGTGCAACTGACCGAAGGGGAAATGTCTCTTCCGCCTGCCTCAGGTCCCACCTCGGCAGCCATGCGGGTATACAGGGAACTAGTCGCCCTGCACATCATAGTTCACTAGAACAAATGTATCTGTCGTTGTACCTTATCTAAGAAAACTCATGTACGAAATGTGTATTGCTCCGATATATCAATATTCAACCAATAAAAATCAAAAAGTTAATTTTATGGTCGGGTCTTCTCTTATTATCAAACAGCTAATCTTTCTCATATATCACACCGACCGAACTTTTATCCCGCACACACTCCCGATACGCGCCCAAATATCCTCCGAGGCCCCACGTTATTTAATGCAGGCCGTCGGCAGGTATACGCTATAAATGGCCTGGGACCCACATCATTTATGACCACGGTCACAGCCCCGCCTATAAATATCAACCCTACCATGCGTCCAAATGACAACTCCTCACCTCCCTCCACAGAACTCTCCGAGATGCCTATCAAAAGAGTAGTCTCTAAACCCAAAAGACCTCTGGAACAAGGCCAGAGCAGCCGCGACCAGCCTCCCCCCGCTCCCCGTCGCTCTTATAACCCACGACAGGTCCTCTCTCCTGCAGAGAGATGGGCCCTCCGCCAACGATTCTCCGAGGAGGATTTGGAATGGATGCTTCATAACGAGGACCTCCAAATCTGCGACTTTATCGACCTCCTCCTCGCCGGTGTACCCTCATTCACTAAGGAGGACGAGAATAACATCTATGATGACGTCGACTTCGCGCCCAAGCTGCGTTGGTGTGTCATATGCCACGATCAAGGGCCCAAGCACGAAATGGCGAAATGCCGGACGTGCTATGAGTGGAGCTGCTTCAAACACTACGACATCCGAGGCCGCGCGGACCCCCGACGCCGGTTCTGGAAATGCCCTGGATGTTTATCCCGTAATTCTGGAGGCCCGAGCCTGCATACCGCCACTCCAGAAGAAATCCAAGCCGATAACCTTTTTGAGGACACCGATAACGAGCGCGTGGTCTGATTTCAATATTTCCTTATCTATAGGCATTGTATGATTTCGATGTCATGTCGTATTTGGGCTTCATGCTATTTAAGAATATTTTAATATCAACAACCACTTATGATTTTCGCCATACCCTCCGTTACTCGCGCCACAAAAAAAAAAAAGACGACAACGCGGAACATCGAGCGTAGCTCGTCTAAAAAACACTCGGCTACCCAAAGCCATCTAACACGCCAACACAATTAGTTGGATACTTACCCGCGATAGGGCATACCAAAGGTTCGCAAACTTTGTAATAACAAAATTATGACCTTACAGGGAAAAAACGATAACACAGGTTATAACTATCTTGAAAACGCAAAAACCCCGAGAATAGCTCGGGGGCCGTCAACAACAAAATCATGAAATACAGCGGCAAAACAAAATTAGCATAAAACCACATGTAATCAACAAGCCGCACGATGCGAAGTCACAGGAACAAAAAACGACCAAAATACAAACGCCGGGAACCCCTAAGGGTAACTCAGGGGCTGATAATAAACAAACACCCCCACAAAAACCCGGGAACAACTAGGGGGCTAATACTCAAACGTTAAAACAAACAAGCCGAGACTAGCAAAACAAACTTCCATAAGTCGAACCGAAGTCACCTTCAGTACCAGAGTAAAAACCCGGAAGCATCATACTGATGCATTCCGGCTTCAGGGGCTAATGATAGGCCCATATGCCAATGGCCCTCAAAAGGCCCAGGCCTGGCCCAACTAAGCATCGCTAGATCAAAGTTCACAGCAAACAAACCGCGGCCCAAAAACTACTCGGGATTCGGACCCTCTCCCAGGGCCAACCCGAGACCCAAAAACTACTCGGGATTCGGACCCTCTCCCAGGGCCAACCCGAGACCAAAAACTACTCGGGATTCGGACCCTCTCCCAGGGCCAACCCGAGACCAGAAATCACTCGGTATTCGGACCCCCTCCCGGGGCCAACCCGAGGTCAGAAATCACTCAGGATTCGGACCCTCTCCTAGGGCCAGCCTGAGGCGAAACACAAACCGAGACTCGGAGCCCTCCTAAGGGCCCGCTCGAAACTGAACAAAGCAAGGCTCAAAGCCTAGCGTGCCGAACAGCCCAGAAAGGTTGACACGCGACCTCGCCGTTCGGCTTGAGACTTACTACGCGAACTTTATAGCCTAATATGCGGACACCCTCAACAGTATGCGGGTCTCTGTCATTAATGCTGACAAGACCCGCTACAGTGGGCCACCCCCTATATAAGGCAAAGAAACCCCCAGAAAAGGGGATCGCATTTTATCACATCTTAGAGTCTGGAGAGGTATCAAAAAGGGTTAGAGCGTTAATACCCCTCCGACTCCCCGCGTGCCCGCCATTGCTACCCGCTTCGCTCGAGGCGAGAAGGGCCGCGCACAACGCAACTAATCTCCGCACGGCCTGCTTCCCGGGAACAGGACGTGCCTGCACCTTACTGGACCTAG
Source organism: Carex myosuroides (assembly GCA_028015225.1). Lineage (NCBI taxonomy): Eukaryota > Viridiplantae > Streptophyta > Magnoliopsida > Poales > Cyperaceae > Carex > Carex myosuroides. Next base: position 8,727,876 of record CM051492.1, on the reverse strand, counting down.
TCCAAGTACGGCCCGGCCCCTTCGGGAAGGGACGTATCAATAAATATTAAAAGAAACATCGCTCTCTTTTGAGTGATCAGACCGTGAAAGACAAAAATGGTGGGTTGCATTCAAAACATCCTCGAAAGGCCAGTTTCATGACGAGGAAGACGATACAAACCTCGAATTTTACCAATAGGAAATGATGGAAAATCACATCGAGGTCTCGGACGGACTAGGTTTTGATTGGGATAATACGGTCATTCAAGAAGATGAGTTTGACCTAGTGGACGATATCATGGAGGTCACATAACCAATTATGTCGAACGACGGTAACCCGATAGAGCAAGATGAGGCAGAGAATGACATGGAACCAGCTCGGCAAGAAGCTTATTGGGGGGCCTTTTATGAATCTGAGGAGGATGGTTTCTAATTGGTAAGAAGTCACATTTTTACAATTTCTTCAATACATGCTTAGTTTTGGACTAAATTGAATAATGTTAGTACCGGGCAATCCATATTGACATTCTACACACAACACAGCAAGCACAGCACAACAAAATTACCAATTAAATCAATTAAATCAACTCTCCACACCAAAACAGCACAGCAAGCACACATCATTTAGTAAGAAAAATTGTGAGGTACAATTCCAAGCACAACAAGCACAGAAAACTGTACTGATTTGTGCAAATAACTGAGGAATAAAATTCCTAGCACTGTGAGGTAAATCTGAGAGTTACTTGCCATCATTTAGAATGTATCTCACAACTTTATTCACAGTGGCTGTTCTGTGCTACAGTGGCTGTTCTATGCTACTGTTTTAATTATGTTGGTATGATTTTTTTTTTTAAAAGTTGAACACAAGGGAGAAAACAGGTTTGTTGGTTTACAGGTTTCCATTCTATTATGCTGGTATGGTTTACACCTTAATTTTTAATTATGCTGGTATGATTTACAGTTTCCATTCTATTCAATGTTTTTTTTTTAATTTGGATCACAAGACTAATTATATTGTGTTTGTTGCAGAGGAGAAGATTATGCTCTTTTGTGTTAAGGCAACCAAAGGGATCAGGTTTTGGCTTTCTACCTTGTAAGAGGTTAGCGCATTTCTTATTTTGCTGTTCTTTTTTTTCTGTCATTATTAGCTTTCTACCTTGTAAGATTCTCCCTTATGTGCTCAGTTTCTATATATATGTTGTCAGTCCCATGAATGTAATTATGCCTTTTAGTGTCAAAATTAACATTTTTACAATTGAATTTAATTTGCTCATAGCAGTGGGCTTGCAGTAGGGAACCAAATACATTTAAAAACAATTGTAGATTAACAAACCAACAAACATAAACCTCACAACATCATTCAACATATATGGAACGGTTACATAGATAATACGGCATACAACATACAGTAACAACATAAAAAAATAATATATAAAAACAGTCACAGTTATGAAAACTAAAAACATCAAATACTAACAAAGAAATTACCCCATTCCTAGGGTTATAATAGTAAAAAAAGGTTAATTTCAAACCAAACTAGTCCTCTTGACCCCCTCGTGGGTGTCTCTTCTTCTTATCAGGGAAGTATCTAACTTGGTTCCTGTTATTGTTTTTGTCCACATTTTTCCAAACCCTCTTGCTTCTCCTCAGTCCCAAACTCACAGGCTCTCCTGGTGGGCCATAAGGGTAACCGCGAGGGCTCTGTTCAAACCAATCGACTTCTTTGTCCGAAGAGGAAATTTCATGCACTGGAGGATCTGGTACTCGCCATTCAGAGCCATCTCCAGGATCCTTCACCACTGGCCTATTATAGATTATGACCTCTTCATCCCCTTGCGCATGATTAGAATTTACGGGATTAGGATTTGGCAGATTAGGATTTGGAGGATTAGGATTAGTGTTTGAAGGATTAGGATGAGGATTACCATTTTCCATTCTATTAATCGTTTTTTTTAATTCTGATCACAAAATTAATATTGTGTTTGTTGCAGAATAGAAGATTGAGGGGGACAAGACAGCCAATGGTGTAGCAATTAAATAGTGTTTGAAGGATGAAACCTTCATTGCCCTAGCAATTGCACAGCTACGCCTTCACATGCCCTTGGCACCCTTTCGTGGCATGGGCTATTTTGTGTTAAGGCAACCAAAGTGAACAGAATTAATGGTTAATTATGCTGTTATTCATGACACATTAAATTTCTAGTTTCATTTGTTGAATTGGTTTCATTTATGTAATATCGTTTCCCTTCTCTTTTACAACGATAATAAAACTATTTGACTGTTGTCATTTATATTACTATTTCGCATCCAAGGGAATATCAAATATAATATATAGGGCTATAATCTTATTGTTATACATGGTACATAATTTTTCAGCAAGTGTTAAAAAAATAACAAAAATCAGCCAAAGGGCGGTTTTGAACTAGTGACCACTGAGATATGGCCCCCCTTGAACAATTTTACTGATATTGTCTCATAATATAACAAAAAAATATAAACAGAAACTTAAAAAACATTAGCAACGGTGCCTCATGCAAATGGTGAGGACTTCCACAATAAAAAATTATAAACTGAAACTGAACACAATTGCAACGCTGTCTCTTGCAAATAGTTAGGACTATTACAATAAAATAATATAAACCAAACCTAAAACAACATTAGCAACGGTGACTCATGCAAATAGTTATCACCTTTACAATTAAAAAATATAAACTACAACTTAAAAACATTAGCAACGGTGCCTCTTGCTAATAGTTAGTCATTTTACATTGAATTAATATAAACTGAAACTTCAAAACAATTGCAACAGTGTTGCTTGCAAATAGTTAGGGTGTTTGGAATATAATAATATAAGAAATAAACTTAAAATCATTTGCAACGGGGACCCTTACAAATAGTTAGGGCCTTTTGTAGGGCGCAGAAAGTTGCACAACGGCGGAAGGTATGTGCATGTGTTAAATGTCTCAGGGTTCAATGCTCTCGATTTTTAAGACATGGAGGAGAACATCGAATTTGAAACATTTATTTTCTTTCTACAATTCCTTCGGTTCACCCTCGACAGACCTACTGTTCATAATCAGTTTATCGAGAGAGTTTATTGATTGTGGGGACGTTTAACTCCCAGCGGGCGCAAGCCCCGGCTGTTAATTACATCAGATGACCCTTCCAAGCCATACTGAATACCTCGTCATTCCGGGATTTGTGCCTATTTATTGTGAATTGAATAATGGGGCTAAAAGGGGACTCATGTATTGACTTTGGTTTTGGTATGGTTCTCTTTGTTTGGACATGCGTGTGTGTTTGTGATTTTATATTAAATAATATGGATTTGGATATTTAAAAAGTGTATGTACAAAACTTGCTTATTTTGATTTATGACGTATTTATTTACATGTTATTAAGAAATGAAATCATTTAATCTTGAAGAAAGGGTATTTTGGTCATTTCAGGGTTCAGCTGATGCTTGGGTATGTTTGATTTTGGTTTAGAAACATGAAGAATTCAATTTGGGTTCATTTGGAGGTGGTTTGAGTCAATTTGGACTTAAGATGAAAAAGTTATGCTTGAAAAGGACTGAGAATGACCTATTTGTAAACATTTATTTTCTGTTAGGGGCTTATTTATGAAGCTGAGAGGACATGAATTTAGGATTCGGATTTTAGATAAGGTTTCATGTGAAAATTGGACTTTTAAGGGCTTGTTTGAGGAAGTTTAATCTTGGCAGGAACTCATTTGTAAATTTATAGGGACTGTTTTGTGAATGTTAAAAATTAGAAGGTTTTATTTACAAAAGGGATTCTGTCACACCCCAGGACAACCCGCCGCGCATTTATGCGCCAGGCGTTAAGCACATCACATACATTATCAATAACACAACCAAATAAGCCACTATATTAAAAGTAAACAAGGTTCATAAACAAACAAAAGGGAAAATATGTCAGACATGGCTAGTCAAACAGTCACCGCCATATCTGCATCATATAGGATTCATCCAAATATAAATTAAAAACAAATAGTGGCTACTCTTAATAGTTTCCGCTAAATTTTCTCACTCACGGCCTTCCTCCATGTCTCCTTCTTCATTTCCTGGAACCCACATAAAAGTGGAAACAAAACGGGTGAGAGATCGAACTATCTCTCAGTGCGGGATTTAGTTCCAGCCCGGTGCTTTTACAAATGAATGCATTAAATACCCAAATAACATAAAAGTAAAGGTTTTGAAATAACCCCCAATTTTCCTATCAATTCAGACATGCAATCTTTTCAAAACATTCTCGGTTCTGTTCCTGTTTCTCTTTAAAATTCTCACACTCCGGGTTCGCCACACATGGACAATCCGGCCTTTCTCCTTTGGGAATCCATGCCCGTACATGAAAACTTAGTTAGAGTCGCCACACGAGGACGAGCTGTTCTGTTCTGTTCTGTTCTGTTCTGTTCTGTTCTTACTCCGGATCACCACACACGGATAATCCGGCCTTTCTCTCTGAGAACCCATGCCCATGCAGGATAGCCCAAAGAGTCGCCACACGAGGACGAATCTGGAAGGGTCGTTGCGGGGACCCAACCGGCAGATCGCCACACACGGACGATCCAATTTTCGAAAACACATGCAGAACCGCCACACAGGGACGGTCCCAATTTAAAACAGTTCATTAAAAGCTTTCTTTGTTCACATTCACACTATCCTGTCAGTTCACATCGATGCATCCAAAAAGTTCCTAACATGCAATTCTACACAGAACAAAAGAGAATTCGACATTCTCAACATGCAGTTCATCTACCAGATTGGGAAAAAGGATTACCTACCTTAATCCATGCATTTCTTATTATTTGTAAAAAGACCAGGAAACCCGCACCTGTATTCTTAGTGACCTCGCGTGTGTCGGGATCTCGCGTATTCTCAGCGTCTCCTAGAACCTCGCGGTTTGCTCCTAAGTTTATAAACGCTTGATTAGGTTCTTATTTCTATTTGTATTTAAATCAATTGTCATCCAACAACTTAACACAAAAATCATTTAATAGGTTAGTGAACTTCGGTCTAGGGTCAGGGTTTCGACTGAGTAGGTACGGCCTGGTCTGACCTAGTTGGTACGGCCTGGTCTGATCTGGGTAGGTACGGCCTAGCCGCACGGCCTGGTACGGGCCTGGTATGACCTAAGTAGGTACGGCCTAGCCGCACGGCCTGGTACGGGCCGTACCTAACTTAAGGTTTTGGAGTTTGGCCGGCCAAGAGAAAAAAAGAGAAAGAGTGTCGGCCAACAAAGGAAAAAGGAGGGGGAGAGGCCAGAGGGTTGCGGCTAGGGGTTTCCTTCGGGTCTAGGCTGCAGGGGTTTCGGGTTTGGTTATAGGGTTTCGGGTTTGGGTCTTTGGGGGCCGGCGGCTCAAGGGAGAGGGGAGAGTAGAGAGAGGGTTAGGGTTAGAGGAGAGGCTGCGGTTTGGTGGTTGGCTGTCGGCGGCGGCAAGGAGAAGAGAGGGGGCTGTGGCCGGCGGCAGCAAAGCCAAAAGGAGGGGTGTTTCGGCCAAGAAGTTTCAAAAGAGAGAGAGGGAGAGAGAGAGAAAGAACTTACAGGAAATTTGATGGGAGAGGAGGTTTCAACAGGAAATGAAAGATGAGAAAGTAGGTTTGTCTTGGAGTGCTTATATCATAATACATGGGCTAAAACTAGATTGACAATTTTCTAATCTTGGGCTTTCAAATTGGGCTATGTGTATAATTTAGATATTAAATATAAACATGAGCAAAATTTAGATATCAATTATTTCAATTTTTATACAAATCTGCTATTTATTTCTTACTCCTTTTTATACGTTGTCTTCATATATATATATATATATATATATATATATATATTTATACATATACATATTTATTGCTAATTTAGAATTTAATAATTTAATTTTACCCTGATTCAGAGGTGTTACATCCTCCCCCCCTTGGAAATACTGTTCAGTCCCCTGAACAGACTCGGCGTCCATCTCTTCAAACACTTCCGGGTATGTTGCGCGCATGGTTTCTTCGATTTCCCAAGTAGCTTCTCGGTTGGAGTGACGTCCCCATTGTACCAATACTTGTTTAATGGTTTTACGTCGGAGACTGATTTCCTTAGTGTCCAGTATCTTCATTGGTCGCTCTTCATACACTAATGTTTCGTCAAGTCCCAGATTTGAAAAGTCGAGTATGTGAGAGGGATCCCGGATATATTTCCGTAATTGAGACACGTGGAAAACTGGATGTACTTTGTCTAGGGCCGGCGGTAACGCTAGCTCATAGGCAAGTGGTCCGATGCGTCGAAGAATTTCAAACGGTCCAACAAATCTAGGACTTAATTTCCCTGCTACACCGAACCGTCTTACTCCCCTCCTTGGAGAGACCTTCAACCAAACATGGTCCCCGGTTTCGAATTCCAATGGTCGTCTCCTCAAATCCGCGTACTTCTTCTGTCTGTCTCGAGCAGTGCTTAGTCTGTCTAGGATCAGTTGAGTTCTGTCTGCGCAATCCTTTACCATTTCTGGCCCTGTTGGTAGTTGTTCCCCGTGGTTTCCCCACCACAAGGGGGTTTTCCAACGATGTCCACACCAGGCTTCAGATGGTGCCATGCCGATACTGGCATGGTAACTATTATTGTATGCGAACTCGGCCATGGTCAAGTGGTCTGCCCACGAGCCTTGGAAGTTAATAGCACACGCTCTTAGCATATCCTCTAAAGTTTGAATTGTACGTTCTGACTGGCCGTCGGTCTGAGGGTGATGAGCGGTACTGAAATTGAGCCGGGTTCCCATTGCCTCCTGGAAGCTCTTCCAGAAATGCGAGGTGAATCGCGTATCCCGATCTGATATGATGGTTTCGGGAACTCCATGGTATTTGAACTGACATTGAAGAAAGAGCTCTGCCAGTTCTCCACCCGATGTAGGGGTTCGTAGGGGTATGAAGTGAGCTACCTTGGTCAGTGTGTCTACAATGACCCAGATTGAGTCATATCTCTTTTGGGTTCGCGGTAGCCCCGTGATGAAGTCCATGGTGATGATTTGGAACTTCATTTGTGCCCTGGAGTTTGGGTATAGCAACCCTGCCATCTTCCTCCGTTCTGCTTTCACTTGTTGGCAGGTGATGCATCTAGCGACAAATTCTGACACATCTTTCTTCATGTTGGGCCACCAAAATTGGGTACGGAGGTCCTTATACATCTTTACTTCTCCTGGGTGAATGGTATATCCCGATTCGTGGGCTTCTCGTAGAATTTCGTTTCTCAATCCCCCCTGTTCTGGGACACAAACCCGCTGGTTGAAATAGAGGAGCCCATCCTCGTTTTCCTTGAAGGTCGACATTGGATTGGTACGGGCCAATTCCCGGTACCTTTGATGTCGCTCGTCGCCTTGGTCTGCGTCCCGGATTCGAGACTTCAGTTCTGGTTGTACCGATATAGCCGCTAGGGTGAGTACCGCATCCTTCGCGGTTCCCTTGATGTCAGTTTCTTCCTGAATCCAGCTGGCCGATACACACACTCCCAAATTCATGTGTCGCATTTCTTTGATCAGTTCTGTCTCTTGGGTTATTGCCTCTGCCAAGTTTGACGCCCCTTTCCTACTGAGCGCGTCTGCCACCACATTTGCCTTCCCAGCCAAGTACTGTATGTCTAAATCATAATCCTTCATTAGTTCCAGCCACCTTCTTTGTCTCATGTTCAATTCCTTCTGGGTAAACACATATTTTAGACTTTGGTGATCCGTGAATACTCGGCATTTCGCCCCATAGAGGTAGTGTCTCCATGCCTTGAGCGCGAAGATTACTGCTGCTAATTCCAGGTCATGTGTGGGGTAGTTTTGTTCATGGTTCTTCAATTGCCGTGACCCGTAGGCAATTACTTGTCCGTCTTGCATGAGCACACATCCCAGGCCGTTTCTTGACGCGTCCGTATACACTGTGAATTCTTGGTCCGGTTTGGGTAATGTTAATACTGGGGCACTGGTTAGTAGTTTCTTCAGGGTTTGGAAACTCTCTTCTTGACTTTCCGTCCATTTAAAAGTAGTTCCCTTGTGCAGGAGTTGGGTCATGGGTCGGGCTGTCTTTGAGTATCCGGGAACGAAGCGCCTATAGTATCCCGCTAACCCTAGGAAGCTGCGTATATCCGCTACGTTCTTGGGTTGAGTCCATTCTACCACTGCTTTGATTTTATCTGGGTCCACCCGGATACCTTCTCCCGTCACTACGTGTCCCAGAAATTTAACCTCTTTCATCCAAAATTCACACTTGGAGAATTTGGCGTACAACTGGTGTTCACGTAATCTTTGCAATACTGTACGCAGGTCCTCGGCATGATTCTCTTCCGTCTTTGAATAAATCAATATGTCATCAATAAAAACGATGACACAGCAATCAAGTAGGTCATGGAATACCCGGTTCATCAAATCCATGAATGCTGCCGGAGCATTGGTTAACCCAAATGGCATGACAGTAAATTCATAGTGCCCGTAACGGGTACGAAACGCTGACTTTTCTACGTCTTGCGGTTGGATCTTCAACTGATGATACCCCGATCTCAAGTCAATCTTGGAATAGACCGCCGCCCCTTGGAGTTGGTCGAATAGGTCTTCAATTCGCGGAAGAGGATATTTGTTTTTGATTGTGACTTTATTTAACTCTCGGTAGTCGATGCAGAGTCTCATACTACCATCTTTCTTCCTGACGAACAGCACTGGTGCGCCCCACGGCGATGTGCTTGGTCTTACGAATCCCAGTTCTAGAAGTTCCTCTAACTGGACCTTCAGTTCCTTAAGTTCCGCCGGTGCCATTCGATACGGGGCCTTAGAGATTGGACGGGTACCAGGTAGTATGTCTATGTGGAATTCGATTTCCCGATCAGGGGGTATTCCTGGCAGTTCCTCCGGGAATACATCGGTATACTCTGAGACGATAGGTACCGACGTTATCTCTGGTTTTCCCGTCTCGAGTTTCATCACGGTGACTAGGAAGGCGGAACAGCCACTGTCGATGAGTCTCCTTGCTTGGTTGGCAGATATTGTAGGGGTTCCGCCTCCTCGTTTCCTGAGCCGGATAGTGAGGTCATGGAGACCGGGCCTGTTGATGACCATCCTTCCCTTCAGGCAGTCAATCGTCACGCCGTTTCGAGTGAGCCACTCAAGACCCAACATTAGGTCATAGAGACCCGTCTTAGAGACTATGGGATTTATCGGGAATTCCCTCCCCGCTAATTGGAGTTTTAACCCTACGCTTCGAATTTCCGGGGTAGTATATTGCACTGCGGGGGTACTTATAGTCAATAGTTTACCCGAGTCCCGGGTCGGTACCCTGTGTTTGTCTACCCACTCCCTTCCTATGACTGAATGACTACAACCAGTGTCTATGAGTACAAAAGCAGGAATTCCAGAAAGTTCAAACGTACCAGTTAGAAGGTCAGTAGCCACATCCTCTTCTTCGTAATATTCCTTAGTCGGGTTCACACCCATCTCACAACTGCAACATTCATGCGCATGCACTCCCACCCTTTGGTTTCCTTGGTTCCCGCTGCGGTTGTCATTGGGAGGGTTGTAGTTACCGGTCCCTCTGCCAAGCGGTGCCCGTGTAGGTGGAGCTGCGTTTCCCACCTGTTGTCGGGAATCATTTCGCTGCAGGGGGCAGTCCTTGATGAAGTGTCCATGTTTGTTGCACCGATGACACACCCCCAAACGGAAGCTGCATTGTTCCGTTGCGTGGTTACGGCCACAATAATTGCACAGAGGTGCTGGGTTAGTTTGATAGTTGGGCCGGGCATTCCCGAAATTTCCTCTATTTGGGGCCGATCTCACAGGTTCCTCCACCTTGGGTCGTACATTCCTCAATCCCCCAGCTTGACCGATGCGGCCGTCATATGACTCCGCAGTAGTTGCCCTTAACATTAGATCCGACAGTCGGTTGGTCCCCGGAGTATCAATGATCTGAGCAAGACGGGGGTTCAGTCCCCCGAGGTATTGTTGTCTGAGGCGGAATTCATCTCTCACGATATCGGGTGCATACCTCATTAAGTTCTCAAACTTGGAGTTATACTCCACCACTAAACTGCTCCCCTGTTTCAAGCTTGTAAACCGTTGTCGGAGTGCCTCTCTTGACATGGTGTCCATATAGCGGCGTTCGAATTGCCTTTCGAACTCCGTCCACCCTTTTTCCTCAGCGGTTTCACCCCACCCGCGTTTCACCTCTTGCCACCAAAATCGAGCATGACCCTCCAGTAATTGAGTAGCTAGCTCCACTCGGTGTTCCTCAGGGGCTCTCAAGATTTGAAGTTTATCCTTGATGTTTGCGACCCAGTTCTCTGCTGCGGCAAAGTCACCTGTCCCATCGAAGGTCGGGGGGCGCAATGAGGTGAACGATCGGTAGTATTCAAAGAACGTGTCGGCCTCTCTAGGCTGTCGCTGTTCGTATTCCATGGCTACCCTGGTCACCCGCTCTAGTCCCTGCAGTAGGGCATTCAACTGAGGGTTCTCCAGTGGAATCCTAGTGTCGCCATCTGCGTCGCTCGTGTTTGAGTTAGTTCTGGTTCCTTTCGCCATCTCTGACTTCGCTGCGCAAAGGGTACTTGATGTGAGTTTTTCATTCTTCCAAGTTTTATATATATACATATATACTTGTATTGTTATTAGTTACCGAGTTCATCGCATGACTTATAGATATTCAACTCAAGGCAAATAGACGCAATTTAAAGAAGGGATTTCAAATTACGAATCAAAATTTAAATTTCTTTAGATTATAACTACTTATTTAAACATTCAACGAAATTACAGATACATGTGAGATTTATAACTATATCATTTTTTTTTTTTTTTTTTTTTTTTTTTTTTTTTCCTAAAGTGTCCTAATCGGTCTCAAAATATCCTTTGAGTATGTCTTTCCTAACGTGATATGTCCAGTCGTTCCGAACTTCTGACATTGTGAATGGTTCTGCTTCCATGTCCGCTCTTATAGTTGGGTCTTCTTCTTCCTTCTGGGGCTTTTCCCCGATGAGCTTGTTCTTGTTTCCCGACATTCTCCGCATTTCCGCTCTGACTGGTTGTTCGTGAGGCGGCCAGAACACTAAGCTACGGTGCGCGCAGTCTATTAGCACGTGGTGCTCCTTGAGCCAGTCCATTCCTAAAACCATTTCGTATGCTCCGGTGTCAGCCACGATTGGGTCCACTCGCCATTTTCCATTCTGCGTGTTCACATGAAGATCCGGACAGTATTGCTCTTCCACACTATGTTCGAGTCCTGCGAAGAAACGGCGTCTTCCGGTATGCTTCACTCTGAATCCGCTAGCCTCCACTACGTGTGGCGAGATGACGGAGTAAGGACAATTGACAGAGATTGCAGTATTGACGGTGATTCCGGACACGTCTACCCATCCGACCATTTCCTTGACTTTTGCGGTGGTTGCGAATGTCCTTAGCCAAGTGGGCTGTCCGTTACGTTGATTTGCCATCTAAGGAAAGAATCTATTTGGTTTATTTTCTACAAAATTACATTAGTTCAATCTTTCAAAAAGAAAATATCCTTGTTATATTTCAAAATAATTTGTATCGTTACTAAAAAGCATAATCCGTCACTAAATATATATACATTTGTTACTAATGGTACGCTCGGTCCACATGGTTTGGTCTATGACCTAAACGCCGCAGCCTATTGCTAACGCTCTCTTAGCGGAAGTTTATTGATATTGTATGTGCTGGCTCTGATACCAACTTAGTTGTCACACCCCAGGACAACCCGCCGCGCATTTATGCGCCAGGCGTTAAGCACATCACATACATTATCAATAACACAACCAAATAAGCCACTATATTAAAAGTAAACAAGGTTCATAAACAAACAAAAGGGAAAATATGTCAGACATGGCTAGTCAAACAGTCACCGCCATATCTGCATCATATAGGATTCATCCAAATATAAATTAAAAACAAATAGTGGCTACTCTTAATAGTTTCCGCTAAATTTTCTCACTCACGGCCTTCCTCCATGTCTCCTTCTTCATTTCCTGGAACCCACATAAAAGTGGAAACAAAACGGGTGAGAGATCGAACTATCTCTCAGTGCGGGATTTAGTTCCAGCCCGGTGCTTTTACAAATGAATGCATTAAATACCCAAATAACATAAAAGTAAAGGTTTTGAAATAACCCCCAATTTTCCTATCAATTCAGACATGCAATCTTTTCAAAACATTCTCGGTTCTGTTCCTGTTTCTCTTTAAAATTCTCACACTCCGGGTTCGCCACACATGGACAATCCGGCCTTTCTACTTTGGGAATCCATGCCCGTACATGAAAACTTAGTTAGAGTCGCCACACGAGGACGAGCTGTTCTGTTCTGTTCTGTTCTGTTCTGTTCTGTTCTTACTCCGGATCACCACACACGGATAATCCGGCCTTTCTCTCTGAGAACCCATGCCCATGCAGGATAGCCCAAAGAGTCGCCACACGAGGACGAATCTGGAAGGGTCGTTGCGGGGACCCAACCGGCAGATCGCCACACACGGACGATCCGATTTTCGAAAACACATGCAGAACCGCCACACAGGGACGGTCCCAATTTAAAACAGTTCATTAAAAGCTTTCTTTGTTCACATTCACACTATCCTGTCAGTTCACATCGATGCATCCAAAAAGTTCCTAACATGCAATTCTACACAGAACAAAAGAGAATTCGACATTCTCAACATGCAGTTCATCTACCAGATTGGGAAAAAGGATTACCTACCTTAATCCATGCATTTCTTATTATTTGTAAAAAGACCAGGAAACCCGCACCTGTATTCTTAGTGACCTCGCGTGTGTCGGGATCTCGCGTATTCTCAGCGTCTCCTAGAACCTCGCGGTTTGCTCCTAAGTTTATAAACGCTTGATTAGGTTCTTATTTCTATTTGTATTTAAATCAATTGTCATCCAACAACTTAACACAAAAATCATTTAATAGGTTAGTGAACTTCGGTCTAGGGTCAGGGTTTCGACTGAGTAGGTACGGCCTGGTCTGACCTAGTTGGTACGGCCTGGTCTGATCTGGGTAGGTACGGCCTAGCCGCACGGCCTGGTACGGGCCTGGTATGACCTAAGTAGGTACGGCCTAGCCGCACGGCCTGGTACGGGCCGTACCTAACTTAAGGTTTTGGAGTTTGGCCGGCCAAGAGAAAAAAAGAGAAAGAGTGTCGGCCAACAAAGGAAAAAGGAGGGGGAGAGGCCAGAGGGTTGCGGCTAGGGGTTTCCTTCGGGTCTAGGCTGCAGGGGTTTCGGGTTTGGTTATAGGGTTTCGGGTTTGGGTCTTTGGGGGCCGGCGGCTCAAGGGAGAGGGGAGAGTAGAGAGAGGGTTAGGGTTAGAGGAGAGGCTGCGGTTTGGTGGTTGGCTGTCGGCGGCGGCAAGGAGAAGAGAGGGGGCTGTGGCCGGCGGCAGCAAAGCCAAAAGGAGGGGTGTTTCGGCCAAGAAGTTTCAAAAGAGAGAGAGGGAGAGAGAGAGAAAGAACTTACAGGAAATTTGATGGGAGAGGAGGTTTCAACAGGAAATGAAAGATGAGAAAGTAGGTTTGTCTTGGAGTGCTTATATCATAATACATGGGCTAAAACTAGATTGACAATTTTCTAATCTTGGGCTTTCAAATTGGGCTATGTGTATAATTTAGATATTAAATATAAACATGAGCAAAATTTAGATATCAATTATTTCAATTTTTATACAAATCTGCTATTTATTTCTTACTCCTTTTTATACGTTGTCTTCATATATATATATATATATATATATATATATATATATATTTATACATATACATATTTATTGCTAATTTAGAATTTAATAATTTAATTTTACCCTGATTCAGAGGTGTTACAGATTCGATTTTATGATTGGGCTTTAAGATTCGCATATTGGGCTTTAGGATATGTGTATTGGGCTCTGGGATTCGTGTTTCCATTTAAGCTTTATTTTGACGCCGAAATTAAAGAGTTCATGTTGCTTTAAGATCCGTGCAGCTAGGACATGAAAGGTGTTTTAAGTTGATTTTTACTTATATTTAACATCTGAACTTCAAAAATTCATATTAAATTAAAATAAAATCAGAAAAATATGAAATTTATGTCCATTTTGTGTATTTTGAAGTCTTCTATCTAATCATGATATTTGTTATTTGATTTGATTTTTCAGTCATTCAGTATTGTTCATTTACCAGCAGCAGTTTTATTTTGTTTAAATGCTGATTTTTCTGTTTTTAAACCTGAACTTTGAAAATTCATATAAAATTGAAATAAAATCATAAAAATGTAAAATTTGTGTTAATTTTGTATGTTTTGATATCCTCTATCTGATGGGGAAGTCCATTTTTCATTTTGGTCCATGTGTCAGTTCAGATTGTTCTGTTTACCAGAGGGGGTCATTTTAGCACTTTTGAGTGCATCCCTTGTACCAGTGGTACACACCGAGTACTATTTTGCTGGTTCACTGTTCCTGAAAGCATTAGAGGCTGGTTTAAAGTGTCTACAACTGAATCCATGAATTAACCATCATTTAAATGAGTTTTTATAGCTTTCAAGCTCTTATTTGGTACCAACAAACAAAAAGGACAAGGGAAAAACCCAAAATTCCAAAATAATGCTTCTTTAAATACCAAAAAAATCTGTCAAAATATGGTTTTATGCAGGGAAGTCTCTGATTTTGTTTAAATCATGTTTTTGATGTTTCGAAGGACATATCATCGAGATTTCCTTAGATTTAGAGATGCAAATGCCATAAACAAGTATAACTTGTTGTTTATTTGCATTTTAAACATTCTATCTCTCACTATTTATATATGCAAGATATTTAATTTCTTTTTAGCTCATTTGCTCAAGAAATTAAATATTCTTTCATATACAAATAGGTCCAAAATGGCAAGTCATTGAAATATCATAGATTTAAAGCATAAAATGACATGTTATAGCCAATGCTAATGTCTTTTACACTTTAGACCTCAATTTCTCACTATTTGCACATAGTTTTTAATTTTGCCAACATTTATGCATGTGAATGGACTAATTATTGACTAAATCAATCCCTTTGTGCAAATAGGTCCTTTGATCATTTAGATGGAGAGAATAATAGGGGAGACCTCATGGCTCAACCCTACTATCTCTTGTGTTTAATTTTTTTGGTTATTGTCACTTTATTATTCTTTTAACTTCTTCATAAGATAATTAATATAGCTTCTATATGAAGGGAGACCTCATGGCTCAACCCTCATACTTCTACTACTTAATTATTTTTAGAAGAAGCTAAAAAAGTTTGTTTGACCATAAAAAGTTGGGATTTAAAATTAGTAAAAGAACAAAAAAAAAAAAGAGAAATGGAGATGTCCATTAAACAATAAAATGGAGGAGATCGGGTAGGTCCATTTAATCATGATGAATGCTCTCCGGTTATAAGATAGAATAGAAATTAAATTGATTTGGGCTATATTCGGGCCAAAGTGAAGAATGAAACAAATTAAATGGGGTTCGGCCATATAAGTTAAATAAGGAAATTAAAAGCCCAAACTCATTTGATTAAATGGATCAGGCTGCTGCATGGGCCGAACTAAAGCATATTTGATTGGAATTGAGAGCTTCGGTATTCCCAGCGAAAAAATTGAATCAAGTGCTTCAATTGTTGCTCTTCTAGACACGGCTCATGAAGACCAACTCCCAGTCAGCCTCATGGTTCACGCTACTCCATGCCCACATGAGTGAAAAGGATCTTCCTTCTTCTCCTAACAGACAAAAATCAGAGAGGAAATGGCAGGGAGCCAGCGCCAACCCGAAGATGCTCTCCCAACGTTCCAATCTTCAGGACACGTGTCATACACTCCCCACAAGCACCCAAAATGGAAGAATCTTCTTCCCAGACACTAGGAGCACGAAAATTGAGTGTTACCATGCATAGCCGGTTAATCAAAGGCTGGGATGCGGTACACCAAATTGAAAATCAATGTAAAGGCTGAAAATCATATAAACAAGGATCAATGACATGTTACATCCTTATTGGACAGCCTTTGCCACATATGCATAAATAGATGAAGAGATCAAGTGAAGACCATTGATCAAACAGCTGATGGGCGTGATGGATGCCACATCAGCTGAACCCTAAACCCTAGACCCTTGCTGCCTTATATAAGGCACCCCAAATGCAAATGAATGATACACTCTAGACATTCGAAAGATACTTCTTCTTCTCCAGAGAGCCCTGTAAGAAAAGCAAGTTAGAAAAACCTCCATTTTCAAAGAGAGTTAGGTTAGAGAGTTTAATAGGTAATCAATACCTATATGATGTAAGCTCTTAATGAGCAATGGTTTGTATATATTTCATGAAATCAAAATAAAGAAGCTTTTGATGAATTTCTTCCTTTTTCTTTACTGTCTTGAGCATTGATCTCTCTTTTTTATTTTCTTTTCATTTTAAAACTTTCAAAAATGATAAATGTGAAGGCTACATGATTTCTAGTTCATCATAGGATGAATAAAACGAAATATGTAGCTTGATGAACAAATAAAAATGTTTTATTCTCTTTTCTTGCATTTTCTTTCCTTTTAAACATAAAAAAAATATATATATGAGATAAAAATATGTTATAATCTCTTTATTTGCATCTTCATCCCTTCTTGATGATTTTTATAAGGATAATAATAAAAATATCGAAATTTGATTTCTTTTCCCTTTCTTTTTCTTATTACCCCTCCTTCTTCCTTTTTGCTTTTTCTTTAAAAATTCTTTAATCCTTGTATAAAATAAGTAAGTGATGTCTAATAAGGGTGTTTGAGCTGAATAGCTCCACCTTTATTTAATTCATTTAGTTATTTTATTGATAGGATTAAATAATGAAAAAAATATGTGTATGAAAGGGTTATTGAAGTTTGAGCTTGATAGCTCATTCTTTAATTCCTATTAAGAGGGCCATTTTGCACATTAAAAGATACTTAATTTCCATATGCATGAATATGCTCATGTATAATCAAGTCAAGAAAGGAAATTAAGTGATTTAATGTGTAAATAGTGAGAAATTGAGGTTTAAAATGTAAAAGGCAGTAGCATTTGTCTATAATATGCCATTTACATTCTAAATCTATGATATTTCAATGACTTGCCCTTTTGGACCTATTTGTACATGAGAGAGTATTTGATTTCTTTAAGCAGCCATGCTAAAAAGAAATTAAATACCTTAAATATGCAAATAGTGAGAGATGGAAGGTTTGAAATGCAAATAAACAACAAGTTATGCTTGTTCATTATGTTTGCATCTTTAAATCTAAGGAAATCTCAATGACATGTCCTTCAAAATATCAAAAACATGATTTTAAACAAAATCAGGGGCTTCCCTGCATAAAACCACATTTTGACAGATTTTTGACATTTAAAGAAACATTATTTTGCAATTTTGGATTTTCTCCTTTTTCCTTTTGTTTGTTGGTACCAAAGATATAGCAAAAAAGGCTATGAAAATTCATTAAAATGGTGTTTAATTCATGAAATCAGTTGCAAATACCTTAAACCAATCCCTAATGCCCTCTGGAACAGTGGACCAACATCAAATCACAAAACATGTACCAATGGTACAAGAAAAGCACTCAAAAGTGCCAAAATGACCTTTTCTGGTAAACAGAGTATTCTGGACTGATACTGGGACCAAACTGAAAAATGAACTTCATCATGAGACAGAGGACTTCAAAACACACAAAATTGACTCAAATTTCATATTTTTCTGATTTTATTTCGATTTTATATGAATTTTCAAAGTTCAGGTTTGAAAACAGAAAATTTAGCATTTAAACAAAATAAAACTGTTGCTGGTAAATGAACAATACTGAATGACTGAAAAATTAAATCAAAGAACAAATGTCATGATTAGATAGAGAATTCCAAAATACACAAAATGGACATAAATTTCATATTTTTCTGATTTTATTTCAATTTGATATGAATTATTGAAGATTCAGGTGTTAAATACAAGTGGAAATCAACTAAAACACATTTCATCTGCACGGATCTTAAAGCAACATGAGACCTTTAATTCTGGCGCTAAAATAGAGTTTGAATGGAAACACGAATCTTAAAGGCTGGCACTAATCCAGAAGTCCAATAACTCAATATTAAAGCCCATGATCAAGAATCGGTCTAGCACAAATCATGAAGCATGAAGCCCAATACACCAATCTAAAGACCCTGAAATCCAAATCTCAAAGCCTAGATAATAAATAAAATTATAAATCAATGCCCTTTTCACAAAAAGGCCCCTCTAACTTTTCATATCTGTAGCGAAGCCCTTGTCAATTTACAAATAGGTCCCTTCTAGCCTAAAACTCTCTCAAACAAGCCCTTAAAGGCCCAATTTTCACATAAAACCTTGTCTAAGACCCAAATTACAAATTCACATCTTTCCAGCTTTGTAAATAGGCTCCTGGAAAAACATAAATGTTTACAAATAAGCCCTTTTTGGTCATAACTTTTTCATCTTAAGTCCAAATCAACTCAAATCACCTCCAAATGAACCCAAATTGAATTCTTCATGTTTCTAAATCAAAATTGAACATGTCCAAGCATCAGCCAAATCCTGAAATGACCAAAATACCCTCTTTTCAAAATCAAATGATTTCATTTCTTAATAAAATGTAAATAATCAACAAAATATAGATAAATATGTCATAAATCAAATATAAACAAACAATGTATATAAACTTCTCAAATATTCAAATTCTTATTTCAAAAATATAATTTTAATAAGAAACCACACACACATGTATCCAAATGCATAGAAAACCAAATCAATACTAGAATCTATACATGAGTCCTCTTTTAGCCCCTTTATTCAATTCACTTAAATAGGCACAAATCCCGGAATGGACGAGGTGTTCAGTAATGACTTGGAAGGGTCATCTGATGTAATTAACAGCGGGGGCTTGCGCCCACTGGGAGTTAAACGTCCCCACAATCAATAAACTCTCTCGACAGACTGATTATGAACAGTAAGCCTGTTGAGGGTGAACCGAAGGAATTGTAGAAAGAAAAATGAATGTTTCAAGTTCGAAGTTCTCCCCCATGTCTTGAAAAACGAGAGCATTGAACCATGAGACATTTAATTCACGCACACACCTTCCACCACTGTGCAACTTTCTACGCCCTACAGAGTTAAAGAAAGAAATAAAAGAAGCATCAAAGATCAAAACTTTGTCATTTATCATTTTTTGTTTAATAAGCTCCAATAGAAAGAAATGATAAAATATTTAATTTGATTTTTAAGAAAGGAGACAGAGAAGAAAAGAAGGAAGAAATCATATTTTTAATACTTTTATTATTATTTTCATAAAGATCATTAAAGAGGCAAGAAAGGGAAATAAAACATTTTATTTGATCATCAAGCTACATATTTCATTTTATTCATCCTATGATGAACTAGAAATCATGTATCTCTCACATTTTGTCATTTTTGAAAGTTTTGAATAAAAAGGAAGATAAAAGATGAGAACAAGATCAAGGCAGTGAAGAACAAGAAGAGAAAATCATCAAGTAAAAATCTTTATTTCGATTTCATGAAATATATACATATCCTTGCTCATTGAGAGATTACATCATATAGGTATTGATTACCTATTAAGTTTGCTTAAGAAAGCTTCAAGCTTTTGAGCTCTAACCTAACTTTTGTATGAAAATGGAGTTTTCTAACTTGCTTTTATCACAGAACTTTCTGGAGAAGAAGAAGTATATCTGGAGTATTCATTTGAGGTGCCTTATATAGGGCAACATTAGGGTTTAGGGTTATGTAGCTGTTGATGTGTCATTTATTGCGCACACCAAGTGCTCGATCAAGGGCCTTGATTGATTTGCATACCCTCAAGCTTGCTTACATAGCCAGGGCATCCAATAGGGATTTAACATGTCACTTATTTCTACTTGGAGTAATCTCAGCCTTTGGATCTCATCCAGCTATAAAGGCTTGCATCATAGCCCTTGGTGAACCGGCCTAAAATGGAAACATTCAATTCACGTGTTCCCAGCGCCTGGGAAGAAGATTCTTCTATTTTGGGCGCTTATGGGGAGTGTATGATGCGTGTCTTGGGGACCAGGGAGCTATTTACTAGCTGTTAAGATTTTGGTATGCTATACTGAGCCCAATTACGGCTTATTTTGTTACCATCTTGATAAATACATACCAGGTCATGAGATATTGACAGAGAGCACCCTTAACATACCCCTATCATGTACTCAAGCTCAATTTACCACTTAGGCAGCTGGATGTGTAGTGCCACCATTACTCAAACCCCATATGGTTTGGGTTCATGGCATCCATAAAATTGACCCCTTTTAAATCAAATTGGGACTTGCATGACTATCGTGTAGCTCTATAGCGTGTCCTTCCCAAGTTTCAGAGCTTGAACTCTTTTCAATCTTTGATTTCCAATTCTCAACTCCGTTCCCTTTTCGACTGTTAAACGAAATCTACCAACAATATTCGGGTTTAGGGTTTCGGTTAGGAGGAAGAGAGCAGCAATCCCTAGGGATTTCAGGTAATTAGCTTATTGAAAGCATTCCCCTTTAACCTGAGTTTTTAGCTTGATTTTAGATTGAAATCGGGAAGAGAAGGGAGGAAGAGAGAGCTGACAGGAAAGGGTCCGTTGTCAGCCTCTCTTTGGTTTAGCCAATCGGGTTTTAACTTCCCGTTTCGTCTTGGCTGCATCTGGTGCTTGGTACACCCTGTTTCGAGTTTGACGCGGTGTACGAACACTTGGTGCAGCCGAGTTGAAGGGGTCATAAGAGCCCCGGCGCAATTTCAATTTATTCTTCTCAGGGTTTGCATAAACTCGGTCTATTATAGGCCATGCTATTGACAGCTGGGTGTACATGTTGCGAATTGGTGGACCATGTCTATTCACTTTGACTGCCCAGCGAAATTTGACTCAAGTCAATGACTTGTGGGTCCCTGAGGTCTAGGAACTAGTATGCATCTCCAAATTGCACCCAGAGAGTATTTAGGAGATGATTTTGCTAGGCATATTCCATTATTTGTACCCTGCATGCTATCCAGCAATTGTTTATTTGTAGGAAATTAATTCCTTAATGTTTCTGACCATTTTACACATCAAAATTCATGGTTTTGCATATAGAATACTACCAAGAATTTTAATATGTTGTACTCAATTTTCTTTGAAGGGTTTGAGTGCATCTTTGGCATTTTAATTGCCTCAGAAATTGCCATTTGATATGTTAAATTTAAGTAGCAACATTTTAGGGTCAAACAATCATGCATGTTGAAAAAAATGTCCGCGACAGTTTGACTGGTTTATTATTGAACATTCCGGGGAAGACTAAAGATGGTATCAAAGTTCGAAAAGACATGGTAGAAATGGGAATACGACCCGAACTTGCACCACAGGAGAAAGGGAAGCACACATACCTACCCCCCGCAATGTGCACAATGTCGAAGAAAG
This sequence comes from Carex myosuroides, assembly GCA_028015225.1. Classification (NCBI taxonomy): domain Eukaryota; kingdom Viridiplantae; phylum Streptophyta; class Magnoliopsida; order Poales; family Cyperaceae; genus Carex; species Carex myosuroides. The sequence continues at coordinate 8,706,458 of CM051492.1, read as the reverse complement.
AGAAAACAAGCTTTTGTGAATGCCTCTGTAGTATTAAGGTCCCATCAGGGTATTCTTCGAATATTAAGAAGCTGGTGTCGATGAAGGACCTGAAACTGGTCGGTCTGAAATCTCACGACTGTCATGTTTATTGACACATATGATTCTTGTTGCAATTAGGGGGGTTTTACCAAAACCCGTTCGTCAAACCATTACGAAGCTTTGTTTTTTCTTCAATATAATAAATTCCAAAGTGATAGACCCTCTAATACTGGACTCTTTGGAGGTGGAAGTCGTCGCTACTCTTTGCCAACTTGAGATGTATTTTCCGCCATCTTTTTTCGATGTTATGGTTCACCTTGTTGTTCATCTAGTGAGAGAAATCAAGATCTGTGGTCCTGTGTTCCTGCGGTATATGTATCCATTCGAGAGATACATGGGAATTTTGAAAAAATACGTAAGGAACCGACATCAACCCGAAGGTAGCATTGTAGAAGGATATTCCACAGAAAAGGTGATTGATTTTTGCACCAACTACATGACTGGTGTCTATCTTATTGGCGTTCCAAAGTCTCGATATGAGGGAAGGCTCCAAGGAGTCAGGACAATTGGGTTGAAAGCCGTAGTTGCTGATAGAGATGAACTACAGAAGGCACATTTTTTGGTACTACAGCACATGACAGATGTTGCTCCCTATATAGATGAGCACATGACAATCCTTCAACAAGAGTACTACACTAGAAGTCAGAAGTGGTTTACCAACGAGCATAATCGTTCATTTGTAGGATGGCTGAGAGAAAGGGTGCAGTCACACCCCGATATGAGGCCCGTAAATGAAATTGTTCGACTGCTGGGCGAAGGACCCCGAATTGTTGTTAGAACATTCCAAGGATACGGAATTAACGGATATACATTTTACACTAAATCCCAAAGTGATAAGAGCACGATGCAAAATAATGGGGTGACGTTGGTGGCGACGTCTCAAGAATTCAGTAGATCCGGAGATTCCCGGCCCGTAATAGCATCAAAGTCGTATTATGGCATTATTGAGGAAATTTGGGAGCTCATTTACAGTCCTGACCTTAGCATTCCCTTGTTTCGGTGTCAATGGGTCGAAGACCGGGGTGTTAAAGTTGATAACGACGGGTTCACACTCGTTGATTTCAATAAAGTTGGGTATGTTGATGATCCGTTTATACTCGCCAAGCAAGCAACCTAAGTCTTTTATGTCACTGACCCGAGTGATAATAGGTGGAGCATCGTCCTATCTGGGAAAAGAAGAATTGTTGGGGTACAAAACGTCATCGACGAAGAAGAGTATGACCAGTTCGACGAAATACCTCCATTTTGTACCGACGTGCAAACTGAGGTAGCCTCAATTGAAGAACAAGACGAAGCAAACTATTTGCGATCCAACCACAATGAAGGAATATGGGCCGAATGTAATGTGAAATCAGTGAAAAAAAAGAAAAAAAAAAGGCAGATGTATAATATTTATTTTGTTTAGAATAACTTTTTAATTATCTTGTTTGGAAACAACTTTTAAATAATATTCTAGTTAAAATATTTCTATTTCAAAATAATATTTGCAGTTAAAATATTAGTAAAATAATATTTGCAGTTAATATATTTCTATTAGGATTTGAAAATTAGTTGAAATATTAAATTTTAGTAAAAAAATATTGGTTTTTCAAACATTTCGAGTTCAAATAATACGTATACTTATTTATTATCACTTTTAAATAATATAAAAAATAACAAGTTAAACCACGCAATGTTGTCAATTACTTCACACACGGCCTTTTATTTAATAATACGTGAGGAGAATAGTAACGTACACGGATTATTAACTTAAATCCACACAATAATGAGGAGAGCTACACGGCTTTTTAATAAAGGTCCGTGTAAAAAGGTAATCACACACGGATGTTAGAGTAAACATCCGTGGATAAAGGGTTTAGGGTTTAATGGGGAAGGGGAGCTACACGGATTTTAATAAAGGTAAAATCCGTGTAGAAAAATGGAAAATTTGGTATTAAAGGCAATCTCCTTCCGGCGCCGTTTTGATCAAGTAATTCTGATCAAAAGAAATTAAGAATTACTTGGAAAATAATTTTTTGCTATTCAGATATGGAAAATCCTAATCCTGCGGGAAATCCCAATCCTCCAAAAAATCCGTGTATAATCCGACCATGTGGATGAGGTGATAAATGTCCTAATTTCCGCGGGAAGAATGGTCTCAAGACTAACATAATTCATTGGGAGGATGTACCCCCGCCACATGTGATTGAAGTCTCTTCTCATTCAGAATCCGAATCGAATCCTGAGTCTTATGAAGGTGATTCAGATTCTGGTTCTGATGATCCTTACGGTCCACACGGTCAGTTTGATGATCCCAAAGTTTGGTTAAGGTTGAGAAGAAGCAAGAGAGTATGGGAAAATGTAAACAAGAAAGGAGGCAAGCGAGCAAGATACTTCCCTGAAAAGATAAAACGGGGAGGCAATTAGGACAGAAAGAATAGTTTTTCAATTAGGGATAGAGACTTATGTTTGTGGTATATTTTATGTTTTTGTTTTGGTATTAAGTGATGATGTATCCAGTAACTATCCCTATGTGGAAATTTATATATGAAGTATTTTTATTTTTTGTGCTCTTGAACTCTATATTATTTAATTTCCAGTTACAAATTAAGACTTGAGAGTAGGTCCGATGGGCATCGGACCTATTCTTCTTACGATGGGTTTAATCACAGTCTATTTGCTTTAAAAGTCATGCAGAATAGTTTAAAATTCGTTCGTATCTGTTTCAGTTTCCGTGCACACATATCTTAAATTAGATCGGACGGTCATCATCGTTGAACATAAAAGTAGGTCCGATGGGCATCGGACCTACTCCGTTCTCTTTAATTGAACATCCGTGTAAATGCAAAGAGAGCTACACGGACGTTTAATTAAACGTCCGTGTAGAAAGGTATCGTACACGGACATTTAATTAAACATCCGTGTAAAAGGGGAGGGAAAGTGAAGCGGGGAAAAGCCAAACCTAGGCGAAAATTTTCGTAAAATTTGTTTTGAATTTTTGGGAGGAAGACAGGGAGCTAAAGGAGGGAAGTGAAAAAAAAATTATCCACAGAGAGGAGGGATAGAAGGGGCTTTCATAAACTCAAAGGTAACATAATATCTGTGGTTATATCCGACCGTCTAATCATTATTATGCACAAATATTAAAGGATCTTGTGCATCATCTAGAACCAGATCTAAACAGAAATATTATGTTACCTCAGAGAATGTGGAAAATCTACCCACCACCTCTTAAATGAAGACATCAGGACCGTTCTTTGTTTATCGGACGGTCAACAAAGCTTGATATTTACTAATCACCTAATACATGTACAACAGTACATACGAAAATAATTCAAAAAATATTTTTTTATTTTTTTTACATCTTATATGGCCAAATAATACTTATACATATTATTTTTATAAACTTTCATCATTGTATGTCCCTTCAAATTGTAAAAATATTTTTGGACCGTTCATTTTCAAGCGGAAAATCAACGATCGATCTGCAATGAAATCATTCCATATCTGTTTTAAAATGATCAAGGGAGAACATTGAATGTAACCAACATAAAAGTTTGGAAAATTTATTATGTATGAGGTTTGATCCAGCACGAAGTGTTTGTGGCCATACGATACTTCAATCTTCAATGAACTAGATAGATGGGTAAATAAAAATAATTTTTGATCAAACTTTCATGAAGACAATAAATGCAATGCTCTTTGATTTGAACGGTCCCGATCAATCAACGGACTAACTACTTTTGTGCGTCTTCACAATCTCACAAGGCAAGAGTTTATGTTTCATGAAACATAAACTATTGCCTTGTGAGATTGTGAAGACGCACAAAAGTAGTTAGTCCGTTGATTGATCGGGACCGTTCAAATCAAAGATTACAGCCTTTAATCAAGTGCAGCAAATTTTGATGGAATTTTAACTTTATTTACCCATCCATCAAGCTGTATTATCTGAGATCTTTGAATTTTAACTTGTATTATCACAAAAATCACTCTACAAAATACTTACATAACATAACGAGAGCAGCTTGGGTCCGATGCCCATCGGACTCAAAGCTAGTGAGTTCGATGACCGTCCGATCTGCTTTAAGATCACGCCAGAACTTTCGCGTCTGTTTAATTTATGTGCGCACGAATCTTGAAATAGATCGGACGGTCATAGAGCCCATCGAACTCACTTTGGGTCCGATGGGCATCAGACCCAAGCTGCTCTCGTACATAACATATTAAATCTTTTTCATCATCGTTGAACATAAAAGTAGGTCATCATCGTTGAGAAAAAGGTTTTATAATTCATTTGTATTTGCTTACGATGGGTTTAATCACCGTCTATTTGCTTTAAAAGTCATGTGGAATAGTTTAAAATTCGTTCGTATCTGTTTCAGTTTCCGTGCGCACATATCTTAAATTAGATCGGACAGTTATCATCGTTGAACATAAAAGTAGGTCCGATGGGCATCGGACCTACTCCGTTCTCTTTAATTGAACATCCGTGTAAATGCAAAGAGAGCTACATGGACGTTTAATTAAACGTCCGTGTAGAAAGGTATCGTACACTGACATTTAATTAAACATCCGTGTAAAAAGGTTTTTAATTTGCAAATCCCGAAAATTATTCTATGATAAAGCTTTTGTAATTATTTTGTAAACCCATAAATTATTCTTCATATCAGGTAAGTGTTAATTTATGTTTTCAAATCAGATTATTTAGACAGCATTAAGTATTTTACTTAGAAGAAAAGTTTTAAATATTAAAGGTTTTTAAGTAATAACCTTTGTAGTGTTTATATATTGTTATTTGCTGTTGTTTTGTACTGCTAATTCATATCTATAAAAGTATTTATTTAGATAGCATGAAGTATTTAACAAAAAAGAAACTGTATAGAAAAAAAAATGTTGATTAAAGAACAAAATATATTACATAAAAAAGGATCCTAATACATCATACCAAAAGAAGGGATCCTCATACATATACCACAAATTTAAAGAAAAACTACAAAATAACTACAAACTAACCAAAAAAAATAACTTAATTAAACTAGTTAGATGGTGGTGGCTGCCTTGGCCTTCTAAACCAGGGGCGCCTTGGTCTGGCTGGATTGCCCCTACTTATGTAGGGCTTTGGTGGTGGGTGCCCCCTTGGGCTTCGCCGTGGCACACTTGAGGGGGTCCATGGCCATGTCCTCTTCACGTTGGGAGGAGGTATTTTGAAGCCGGGAGGGACTGTGGGAACTTCGACAGGGACTTTGGGAGGGACTTCAGGAGGGTTTGAGGGGGGCCATGGCCATGGCACATTTGACCCGGGTTGAGGCCATGGCCATGGCACATTTGAGGGGGGCGGTGGCACGGCCATTTGAACATTCCAAATGACAATCGGGGGTTTCTCAGATTATATAGAATTTTGAAGAGTCGTTTCGTCTTCTCCTTAGAAATAATAGAAAGACAACTTTTCGAATTCCGATGTGAAACTGTTCAAATTAAACAAAAATTGCATAAATAATCCGATTTTTATACTTTTGTCACGGACATTTAATTAAACGTCCTGTATAATTGTAAAACGACACGGACCCTCAATTAAACGGCCGTGTCGAAAGGTTGAGGCAAAACTGAAGGGGAAATGGTACAAGGTAATCACATACGGATATTAAACTAAAAGTCCGTGTACAAAGGGTTTAGGGTTTAGATCTCTAGTATATGTGAGTGACACGGTCTATTAACTAAAAGTCCGTGTAGAAAGGGTAAAAGACGCGGTTGTTGAAATTAAAGTCCGTGTCGAAAAGGGTCTTTGTACACGGATCCAGTAACTAAAAGTCCGTGAATGTCTCTTTCCTCTCTACACGGATTTTAAATTAAAGTCTGTGTCGAAAATGGTCTTTCTACACGGATATTTCACTAAAAGTCCGTGTAGCTCTCCTTCCTTTCTACACGGATTTTAAATTAAACGTCCGTGTATAAGGTGTTCCCACACGAATGAATTAAGTGAAATATCCGTGTAGAATTAGGGTTACAATACATATTACGCGCCTGCTCTTCCAATTTTTTCATAACTTAGCTCGCGCCTTCTTTTCCAAATTTTTTGAAACTTAGCTCGCGCCGCATCGAGTCCTTCTTCCCCACCCCACCTCGATTTCGTCGCCTCTCCTGTCTAACCACATCTCCGGTCCGACAACCTACCTCTTCTTTCTCGGGTAAACACTCAACACCTTCATTGCGAAGAAATTTTGGTACTTACTGCATGTATTTACTGTATTTACTTTGGTATTTACTGAAAAAGTTATATTTTTTTTTATAGAACCATGTCGATTGAGGATGAGCACGTAGATATGATGGAAGAAGGCGAGCACCAAGCTGTTGCCCAATCAGGTTCGGCAAAAAGGAAAAGAGGTCCGACAATGTGCACGGCCACGTCCGAGGCAAAGCAACTGGACATCGAGTTCAGTAAAAATGGGTGTGCGAAGGGTGAAAGACGAGGTTCATTTTCAAATTATGTGAGCAATTTGGCGAAGCAGAAGGCAGACATCTTGGTAGAGAGATGGGATAAGTTTTCGGAAAAACAAAAGAACGACTGGTGGAACATTGTAAAGGTGAAGTACCTAACCAGTTAATATCTTTTTTTTTAATTGTACATGAAATTAAATGCAGTAATTAGGGTGTCAATGCAGGCTCAGTGGAACATCCTGGATGACATCCCGGAGGTGGTAAAGGATAAGACTTTGACGATAATGAATGAAGGTTGGAAGCAATTCAAAAGCACGCTGAGTACGGATTGGATGGATAAAGGTAAAAGCCTGGTAGGATACTATCCTTGGGTGACTCAAGAGAAGTGGGAGAAGTTTGTGGAGATGAAGAGCACGGATGAGTTCAAGGTATATAAATTCAGCAAAATTACCTTTTTTTCTTTATCGATTTGAATTATGTTCGTAAATGGTGTCCGAAATAGACATCCTGTTGCTTTTGTTGTTCCAATCATATATAAAGTTGAAATGGTGTTTATTTTGAATAACTGAATTAATATAAAGTTGAAATGGTGTTCCACTCACAACTTGTAATTTGTTTGTTTGCTTTTTAATTGGTTTGTTTACTTTTTAATAAATGGAAAATAGTAGGCTAATTTTTTTACTTTGATGTGTGAAGAAAAAAAGGGAGGAGGGCAGGAGGATCGTTGCAATGAACAAGTATCCGCACAAGTTGGGGTCGGGTGGTTACCAGGGTAAGTCGAAAGAATGGGTGAAAATACTAGAGTTACAAAGACTCTGACTCACCCGTGGTTAGGATCAAAAATCCTAGGGCCCAAGATTGGACGTTGGTAAGGTCCGAGTTAACCGCTGACGGCAGGATAGTACTACATCCCACGTTGCAACCCGTGGCTCAGAGAATGGTAAGAGTCGTTCGTTAGAACTATGTGTAATTCAAGCGTGTTAAAAACTTTGTGTACATCACTAATTCTTTTTCTATTACTAATTTTTCTATTCACAGTTGGAGGTGGAGGAGGAGGTCAATTCCGGTGCCCGGTCGGTCGAAAGGCAAGATGACTCCTTGTCCATAGCGCTCGGAAATCCAGAACACCCTGGTCGAGTAAGGAGCGTAGGTGCCTACAGGGGCTGGAAGGACGTATTTAATGGACCAAAACCTCGAAGGAAATCTCGTGCGAAAGTGAACAAAGACGAGATAATTGCACAATTGCGCAAGGAGGTGAGCACCGAGTACGACGCAAAGATGGAGGAGTTGAAATCAAGGTTGAGTGTCGAAATTACAGCTATGGCGCAGCCAGCCGAGTGTAGGGCGCAGAAAGTTGCACAGCTGTTTGGAAGGTGTGTGCATGTGTTAAATGCCTCAGGGTTCAATGCTCTCGATTTTCAAGACATGGAGGAGAACATCGAATTTGAAACATTTACTTTCTTTCTACAATTCCTTCGGTTCACCCTCGACAGACCTATGGTTCATAATCAGTCCATCGAGAGAGTTTATTGATTGTGGGGACGTTTAACTCCTAGCAGGCGCAAGCCCCCGCTGTTAATTACATCAGATGATCCTTCCAAGCCATACTGAATACCTCGTTCATTCCGGGATTTGTGCCTATTTTATGTGAATTGAATAAAGGGGCTAAAAAGGGGGAACTCATGTATTGACTTGGGTTTTGAGTTGATTTTTTTATCTGTTTGGACATGTGTGTGTGTGTGGGTATGATTTTGTATTAAGAAATGATGTTTATTGCTTCTTAAAATAGGAATTTGGATATTTGAGAAGTGTATGTACATTATTTGCCAATATTGGATTTATGACATATTTCTTTATGTTTTATTAATCATTTATATTTTATAAAAATCATTTAATTTTGAAGAAAGGGTATTTTGGTCATTTTAGGATTTGGATGATGCTTGGTCATGTTCAATTTTGATTTAGAAACATGAAGAATTCAATTTGGGTTCATTTGGAAGTGGTTTGGGTCAATTTGGACTTAAGATGAAAAAGTTATGCTTGAAAAGGACTGAGAAGGACCTATTTGTAAACATTTATTTTTCTGTAAAGGACTTATTCACAAAGCTGAGAGGACATGGATTTGTAATTTGGGCTTTAAATGGGGTTTATGTGGAAATTGTATCTTTAAGGGTTTGTTTGAAAGAGTTTTAAGCTGGCAGGGGCCTGATTGTAAATTTACAAGGACTGCGCTGTAAAGATCTAAAGTCAGAAGGGCCTTTTTGTAAAAAGGGATTTAATTTGTTGATTTTATTTGATATTTGAACTTTGAGATTCGTATTGGGCTTTCAGGATATATGATTTGGGCTTGGAGATTGATGGGGCTTTAAGGTTTGGTTGTGGAACTTTGAGATGCGTGCTGCGTCTCGGGTCCTTGAATGCGTCTTTAAGATTCGATCAAGTGGCTCCAAGTTTCAACTTTGAGTTGACCGACAGGTGGGCCCTACCATGCAGTAGCCGTTTGGACTTTGATTTTGAATTTGGGCCTTTAGATCAATTCTTTGCTTTAAGATCCGTGTATGCACCTCAAAACTCGTGTTAGCCAGCTGACAAGCTAGGGTTCATGTATGATGACCGGGGTCCGATCGATCTCGGCCACGCGGCGCCGACCAAGGGCAGGGTTGTGGTCATCTCATCACGAGGAATCCATTTATGTTATCGTCGGCGACTGGAGATCGCCGGAGACGACGGCCTGGGGCTGAGGAACAATTATCGGTACCGGTAAGCTATTGAACTAATTTCCTTCGGTTTTCTCATGATTTTCTTCAATAACTTAATCATTTGACATCGTACGAATACATGAAAGTGATCAGAGACATCAATTGCACATTTGATTCGATTTTAATCATGAAATGGGTTTTCACCTCTCGGTTTCAGTACCGATTGGTACCTATGGCTGGTACAGAGATTTTGGGATCAATTCAAATATATAGAATACTTAGTTTCAGTTACTTCGAAGTGATCTAGACACAACATGGGCATTAATTTAGCTAAAGTCGATTTTCAAATCAGAGACAGTATAGAAGTTCATATTGTCAGATCCTTTTCCATTTTTCTTTTGTGGATTTTGTACATAAGTTATGAATTTTCTTTCACAAAATCATGGAGGGATGTGTGAATGACATTTGTATCAATTTTTACCATTTTAGGAGATTATTTGTATTTTTAATGATTTAATTTCAGAGGAGGGGTATTAAGAGTAATTTTCTCATACCATAAGTAAATCTTTTTTTTTATATAGCAGAATAGTAAGAAGTTCCAGGAAAGGAAGGGATTAAAATGTTTATTACTTTTCCTTTTTGCTAAAGAAACAGAAAAAAGAAGAGAAGAAATTATATGCATATATTTTTATTTGGTCATTAGGCTTGAGCATGTTTTAGCTTATCATAAGCTTGAATATCATGCAGCCTTCACTCCCTTTTTAGTTTAAGCAAAGACTTCAAACATAGTAAAGAAGATACAAAAGAAAACCGAAAAAGGGCAGAAATAAACAGAAAATGAATAAGAGAGGAATTCTTCATTTAAATGTCAAAATGTACATAACCCAGCCTATTCAAGGCTTACATCTCTATTCTTCTTACCTATTCGGTTCTAATTTTAGTTGAGAAGGAGAAGGAGGAATTTTCTAGACAATTTTTTGCACTATCTGAATTTCTTGCCTTTTTCTCTCTATTTCTTTCTATGCCTTTCTATTGGATGCGAGTTTTCTGTAGTCTCTTTAGTGGTAGTGTGTTTGCTGGATGCCTTTCTTCTTCGATTTGATCTCTTTATATAGCCTAGAGGAGTATAGGGTTTAGGCTAGGTTGAGTTGGCTTCATCTTCATCTTTCATTTTTATCACCTTCTCATCAATGCTCCAGATTGTTTTTCAAGCCATACAGCTATATTTTCAGGGGCATTGGCCAATGGCAATGAGCCATGTTGGCAATCCATGCATTGAATTCATCTTTAACCCTTGATTTAATTTCCTTTAAAGGCCCAGATTTGATGATTTAGTATCATGCATTTTCTCATGGATGGGAGAAGATGCTTCTCCTTTGGCAGCTTGCCTGGCGCATGAGCCAGCTGTGCATGAAGTTAAAAGAGCACAGGGGTACCAGTTGACAGAAGCATGTAGTGTCTCATTGCTAAAACCGGTTTATCATAATTTTCATTTGTTCATATATTTCTAGCTAATGAGGTACTTCCACAGTGCAGGTATATCATAACCTTATCATGGTTTGTGTGATATCACACCTCGTCAGCTGTCCATTTTGATTTGGTGATCTGCTGCTTCCCATTTTCACATTAATTGGGATGGCAGTTCCCATTTCGGGTATCTTGGCACAGACCCATCAATTGGGTTATTAAATGGTCTCAATAAATCCAATTCAACCATCTCCTTAATATCCAGAGAGCTGCATATTTGTGCTGCCTTCTCTAATTTGTATGACACCTTAGCATACGGGCTTAATGGGCTTCGCTCACTAATTGCCTTCTCTTCCCAAATTAATCAGCTAGAGAGCATCGCGGAGAGGTAAGAAGCATGCTTGCATTCTCAATTTGGGTGTTGCTTTAGCAAACGACGAGTTTCTCTTTCCGCTTCTCTTGGCTTCCTTTCTTGATTTTCTTCTACTCGCTCTTCCAGTGGCCAAATCAATGAATCTACCATGCTTTCTTCATTGGTCACGGCTGGGTCTTAAAAGGAATCAATTTAATTTCATTTCTTTCTTGACCGATTTCCTTTTCTTGCTTTCTCAATTGCTGGAAGAAGAAATGAAAGAAGAGAGGAGGGAGAAGGATCCTGCAAACGAGGCCCACTTGTCGGCCTCTTTGTTTTATCGTTTATTTACTCGGGTTCTATCATTTCAATTGGCTGTGTCTGGTGTACAGCGCACCATGCTTCGGGTTCAGCGTGGTGTACAACGCGCCAAGCGCACGCCAAACAAAGGGGTCGAAGGCGCTGAGTTTAAACTCAGCGACTTTCTTTAGTTTTGAATGGTTTCGGTGTATAGTGGACTGTTAAGCTGACAGTCCGGTTTATATACTCAGATTTAGTGTACCATGCTCATCCATCTTTGAGTAGCAGCGAAAATGGTTCTGGGGGCTGACAAGTGGGTCCCTGGCCCTTGGAGCTTGTTTGTGCGCCCATATTGCTCCCGAAATGTTCAGGTTGTTTGCTAGGGGTACCCAGAGTCAAGCGGTACCGATCAGAATTCTTTGTTTTGCAAACTCAATATATCTTCGACCATTTTGAGTTAGGAATTGTGCTTCTCATTAAAAGTCATGTTTATTTGAGTAGATTTTAATCATGAACTTGATTTAATGATTTTCATTTTCTATTTTGTAATGTTGGGTCAAATTAAAGTATGTTTGACCTTTAATTGACCAATTTTGCAATTAAATGACATCCTTATCTTGGATAATTAAATCCTTGACTTTTTATGGTCAAACACCGAGCAAGCACCTCAAACCCCGACGGGAGTTCGGCGAAGTAGTCAGGCATCCGGGACGTTCGGAGACGATTTGGATCATCTAAAGGTAATCACTACTTGTTCGTATTCTAATGGCAATTACTATTTGTTGGACAATATTTCAATTTAAAAATAACTACTTGCACGAAATTGCAGGACGCCACAGCATGCGAACTCGTGCTGTGGCTCGGGAATAAGCCTCTGATTGTTGCTAAGGGCATTGTACATCCAGCAGCTGACAAAGTGCACAATGAGCAGCTACTTCCCGGCCATGCCGCTGTACAGATTGACAATGTCTTGAAGGGATGGGAGCACGTACCTCTTCCTGTCCCAATTGAGGGGAATGGTATGCTCTGTGTCGATGATGCCCGGCTGTCATTCGTACAATGGCCCAAGAGTCAGATTATTTTGGATCAGGTAATCTGTAAATAGTCAAGTTAGTTTGTTACATTCAAAGCACTTCCTTTTCAAATACTTGAAAAAGGTAAAAAATTTCAATACAGACACGAGGAGATGATGGTAGTCGCACGGAGGGCGTGATGTCACCGGTACGGAGGGACGAAGCAGAAGGACCTTCCCAAACAGCAGAACCTGGCTCTCCTGCCGGACCAACAGTTGCTGACCCTACTGCCGGACCAGCAGTTGCTGACCCTGATACCCCACCAGCAGTTGCTGACCCTACTGCCCAACCAGCAGGCCATGACCCTCCTGCCCAAACAGCAGAACCTGACCCTACTGCCGGACCAGTAGTTGCTGACCCTACTGCCGGACCAGCAGGCCATGACCCTCCTGTCCAACCAGCAGGACCTCCACCTTGTCTGCTCACCGAGGAAGAATACAAGCTCCTTTCCTTAAAGGATTTGCGGGATCTCCACGACCGCTTGATGGCGGTACCCGAGGACATGAAGGATATCCTCATACATGTCCCTCCGGGGATATTTCTACACGATGGCTCGACTGTAATGCTGTCGTTCAACGACTTCAAGGACTTTCTACATGCCTCGGGGTCCGATAAATGGCTCGATGTGGGGCACATCACCATTTTCCTCATGTTAGTGACCAAAAATTGTTTATATCATGTGTATAGCACTGAAGAATATATTCTAATGTAATATGATAATTTTTCAGGAAGCTAATCAATAGTTGTCAATGCAAGGGCAAACAGAAGAACTTGTGTGCTTTTCTGGACCCCAGCATACTTAGTGCGACAAGCGTGGAAACTGCTCCGAAGGAGTCTATGCAGTACATGTGTGGCGCGATGCTCCAAGCTAATAACATGAAGAAGAGATTTATTCTCTTGCCATACCACCATAAGTACGTTACTTCTAACCTTGTAAACATATAAATAATTGAAATCACACCATCAAGTCAAGCAAACACGTGTGTCACTATTATATATGCCAAAATATCTGGGTATTGTATGCTAAGATCCTATAATTCTTCTCCTCCCACAGAGGACACTGGTGTTTGATCATCATTATGCCTTGCATGAATGCGGTTTACGTCGTGGATTCTTCACAGCCCACAGAAAGGATCGGATTTAGCAAGTGCAAAGCAATCTATCCATATGTGCAAAAGTAAGCAATAATCTTTCACTATGTTTGATTTTTTCCCAATTATAACAAATTGTGGAATTGCTAATTAGAGTCACTCCATTTTGTAAGGGCTTTTGCTGCATACGTTAAAAAAGGAGGATTGCACAGCACGGACAAGAAATTGGGAAATAAGTTGATTTGGAGGTGGTGGCCGGTGAGCACAACACAATTCTATAATTTCATATTTTGTTCAAAAAATTATTGTCATTCTAACATAGGCCGCTAAATGTAAATTGTAGGGCCCGCAACAGGCGGACCGTTGGGAATGCGGATATTACATGATGATTTCCATGTTGGACTTTGTCGAAAGAATGCAATTCACATTTCCAGATGTGGTATGTAATTCATATTAATTGTGCCTATATCATAGCAATTGATATTTTCATATTATGCTTACTTATAATTCTCATTTCATTAAATTAGTAATTGATATTTGCGACTGTCTTGCATCTACCTTTTCTTGTTACTAACTAATACCAAATTATAATTGTAGCAACCATCAAAGCAAGCTGTGTACTCCAAGGAGCAGATCGACTTCGTAAGATGTAGCTGGGCAAGATGGTTTCTATCTGAATTTTGTAATGCTGAACATGGATTTGTATAACAATTTAGTGTATATATGAATTTAGCAAGCATAATTTAATGTCAAATTATCTGGAAAACTGGCTAGCAAAACAGAATGGTATATGAATTTTGTACGAAAACTAGCTAGCAAATTAAACTGGAGGCTAGCCCAGAAATGAAAAAAATCAAGAAAAAAAAATGGGACAATTCTACATGGATATTAAATGAAAGCCCGTGTAGAACGAGTTGAGTGAGCATAGATTATTTTATATTTGTCCGTGTATGATAGTTACGATACCTACACGGATATGAAATTATAAGTCCGTGTCAAAAGCAAACTCTACACGGACGTTAAACAAAAGCCCGTGTAGAACAAAGTACTTCCACACGGTTGTTAAACAAACGTCTGTGCAGAACGAGTACAGATATTCTTTTATACAATCCGTGTAGGATAGTTAAGACAGCTTCACGGATATGAAATTAAACTTCCGTGTAGAAAACAGTAATTTAACACGGTTGTTCACTACTAGAATTTTGGTTTCTTGCATGGATAAAACTTAGTTGTTACATGGATGTGAATGTCCCATGCAAAAGAATTGGAATTTCTGACACAACAATATCTATTGCATGGGTGTCCCATGCAAAAAGTAACGCATGCAAAAGATTTGATGTTTATCCATGCAATTGTCTCTTACCGACCCATGCAACTAATATTTGACGACCCATGACCCGCCAGCGACGCCTAATAGTATATTTTAATGAAGGTCCATGCAAAAACCAAAAGAAGTATCCATGTAACAAGTCTGCAGAACTGAGACCCAACAGTTGCATGGGCTTATCCATGTAACAAGTTTTGATGATTCTTTGTTTATTATTTTATTCTAAAGGTCCATGTAAGAAGTTGTACACTATCCATGCAATAAGTCCACAAAATTGAGACGAAACTATTCCATGGGCTTATCCATGTAACAAGTTTTGATGATTCGTTTTTTATTATTTTATTCCAAAGGTCCATGTAAGAAGTCCTACACTATCCATGCAATTAATCTAGATTGTCGAGAAATATTAGTTGCATACGACTACCCATGTTAAATGTTATAAATTCCTGGACAAAGTCTTTCCTGTATATATTTGATCTCTCCTTTCAAATTGAATATATTTTGTATATCACAACAAGCAACATGAAATATAACAGTATATTAAAAACTAAATGAGATACACAAATATATTCGGAAACTTAAATTGTAGAATATTTAAATTTTGGTCTTAAGAATAAACCTTACAATACAAAATAATTCACCAAATTGCCATGCAGCACATTACACAACATTTACCAATTAATAACCATCTTCGTTGAATTCATTGTCGAGGGTAATTTCTTTCCTTTCATTCAAACAAACAAGTTGCTGCTTTGGGTGCGCCACCTCTCTGCCTTTCTCAAAAGTATGAGTTGTCAACAACACTGCCCTTTCTCAAAAAACATTGCCCATTTATTACCAACATCCCTATGTTAGCAGCATTAGAAACTCATGGTCAATAGAGTAAAAGACAAACCCTTATATATGAATATGAGCACCAATTATTTGACAATAGCAGTACAATTACCAAAAAAGTAAGAACTCAGCTCACTGTTTTTTCCTTATTCAAAAGAGCTAAAAGATGATTTTTAAAATTGTTACTTGATGCTTAATCTGTACAATCTAATGGTTTGAAAATGCTTAGAAGTGATGTATGAACATGTCTAGAGGTCTACACAACTTAATCAAACATTTTAGTAAGGATTTCATCAAATTTAATCTGGTCAACTCACAGTTGACTGTTTTCTTTTATTTTCCAGATCCGAACTATTTTGATTATTCCTATTAATGTGTTTGTCCAAAAATTCTATAAAAATTATAAAAAATGCATATGACTATGCTTGAAGTACGGTATAAATTTCATTGCCAAATTCCTAACAGATTGAGAGAAAAAGATTTTTTAGTGTTCTGGACATTTTTGCCCCTGTGAAACCAGCAACTATACACTTCAAAGGAAAAGAGAAATTGCTTCACAATAGGATATATTAAAAACACACATGAACTTCATTCAGGGGCAAATCTGAGAAGCATGATTCAAATTAAACCAGTTAGCTTATATGATTCAAATTCTTGCCGAGCATAGTCTTTTGATTGGCAACAGGTCTAGGGTTCAATTTAACACAGGTTTAACTGCATTTACAATACAGAAATTTAGATTCCACATGAGTACACAATATCTAAAAGATATATAAAAAAGAAAGTGTACCTGTTATGCATAATGAGCAACTCGAGCTTAGAGGCATTGTGCACGACAAACTTCTTGAACACGTTGGGGAGGTCGTGGCGAGTTTTCTTGTCAAACCCATATCCAATGTTGGGCATGAGAGTGCATTCCATAAACTTGCGTTTAACACGCGAGTCAATACCCTTAGGCCTATGCAAGCTTGGCTGTTCATACAATAAGAAGCCAGATAGCAGTCAAATATATGCATGTCTATACAAAAAAATGTATAAAGTGAGTTGATGAATAAGATTACTAGTACCACAGGAAACAGTTACAGACTTGCTTGGACTGGAACCATGCAGTTCATATAGGCCCCTCTTAAGGTGATGAATGATTATCACAGTATGAACTTCATGGTTCTAGCCTTAGCAATAAAAAACTGAAACAATTACAGCAACAATTTAATTTTGGTACTGTTCTAAGTCTGGTATCAGCAACAATTACAGCATATGATACCAGTACTGGTAAAGTAATCCTAATTCAGACTTAATCTATAATTGAAATAAACAAAGTAAGAATTTACAATACTTACCCAATACATGACCTCAGTTCCATAGTCATGACGAGGCTGATCACAATGTTAATTTCTTATAAAAGAACATGTAAATTGGACCTCACATGTCTCTTTGATTTTCTCTTTTCTTGGTCCGAGAAATAGATTTTTAATTCAATATGAAATTTGAACCTTAAGAATAAACTGCACCTTTTTTTGCATTATAAATCGGAGTTACTATTCGTGTAAGTGCTTCTTGTAAAGGACCTATACGGAAATACCACTCTTTAATTATTTGTTCTATTTGAAAAATTTGGAAAAAGATGATACCTTGCCCACCTGGTCAATCAAAAGTGGATTTCTATTCATGTATAACATTTTATTAGACTGTGCTAACCTTATCAAGCAAACCAGTGGAATTGCATATTGCATTGTTTATTTTCGATTAGGGCAATTCATAATTTACAAAAATGTTGACATGACATGCATTGGATATATTAGGTTTTACTGGATTGCATGAAGAGCAAGATTTCAGACGTGCACTATACATGAGTGAATATAGGGCAGAATGATATGGATGCTGCATTTACAGAGTCGGGGGGCAATTTTCACCAAGTTTTGGCTAGAATTCCCCCGGTGATTGCAGAGATAAAAACTGCTATCAAGGCAAGTAACTTGTTTTTTATAGGAGCTGATAACATAACTCAGCCAGAAAACCCTACTATAAGATAGATTAATATTGTACAAGCACAAATTAATGCATATATATGGATATGATACTAGAAGACCCTACTATCATAATATATTAATATTGTACATTTAGTAAAACAATAGTATCCGTAGTGCAGTCATGTGTTGTAAGGGTAACTTCTTTTGGGTTGTTTTGGGAGCATGTATTGATTTTAAATTTTCTTTAACATAATATTTCCTGTTGTAAAGGCCTTGCAATTAAGATTTCGGTTTGTACTGGCATATTGGTACTTCTGGATAGTGCAGGTTTTGTTAGATCGCTCCATCAGGTCCCACAAAAACATTAATCAGCCAAAGTACCTTAGAAATAGAATAGAATGTATACAGATTTCATATCAGTACAATATCATCTGCTATTATAATAATTACAGTACAGTAAGTCCGGCTTGACAGTGTATAATACCAATTCGATGCCAGTAATAGGGTTATTGCTTATACTGTACCAACTTGCAAAACTTAATCTTTGTTTGCCTTTTCAATTAACTAAACCTGTATTGTTATGGTCAGCAGACACTGTATGAAAGTCGTGCAAGAAAATTCTGGGTGCACAACACGAGCCCGATGGGTTGCTTTCCTCAAAAGCTTGCTATACCGAGAAACGACACCTCGATAAACATGGTTTCCTGAAGACCTAAAAATATACCCAATTAGTTATTAACCATTTTGCCCCTTATTCCAAATTCTGTATCATTTGGTTTGGAGTTGAAATTTCCAATTATTTGATAAACTTACATGTATTGTTTACTAAAAACTTCCACATTTTATAACTCCTCCTAACTTTAAAATCAGCTCTAAACACTATAACTACCAAACAAAGAAAATTATATCAGTTTACAAAAAGCTTGTGCACTTATGTCATTTCATCGAACACCTTGAGTGCACATAATCAAACACCGGTATACAACTTCAAAAACTAAAAGAAGAGAAGAAGAATGATACGTGTGAGAGTTACTTGAAAGGAGGCAAACATCTCTTCCTTTCGTGAATCTGAGCTTGCAAGTTTTCGACGGGACTTAATAGGGTGGGGTGGGATCAGGACAGAGAACGCTGGAGAAGAAGCGATCGGGGTTGGTATTGGAGAAGGGCTCCGGTTGTATTTGTTTAGAGAGTTGAGAGAGAGCCAGAGAGGGTTTCGATTTGGTTTTGAAACAAACACGGTAAGTCCTCAGGTAGGAAGAACTCTCTCTGTATCAACTCTCTGTATAGCATTCATATTCCTACCCACGAATTCAATCACCAGGCAGCTGTAGTCATACATGGGCTATATTAATTTGGCATGTTTAATTAAAGAGGTGAACAAGATCGTCAGAAGCCGATCGATTCATGGGTCTGCCACTCAGTGAAAGAACAATAAAGTCATCCTCGATCGAGTCAAAAGTCAAAAGAAGAAGAGTCGCTGGATGAACAGTAAATTACTACTTTGACCAACTTTTTCAAAAGAAGAAGAGTCGCTCGATCGAGTCAAAAGAACAACAATTTTGCTCACTGCAGTGGCATTACAGACTTAGACCAACTTTTTCATGAATTTTCAACTGTCTCAGTTGAAAGTCATTTTTTTTTAAATTAGTGGTTTTAAATGCCAATTAATAATTTCATTGATAAAAAAAATTATTCTATTTTAAAACTTTATTATTTTTTTTATATAGATTCTTATTTATGTAATGAAGTACGAAGAATAACAATCTAGTAGTAGATCAAATACGTTCCAAGGATGAAAGGCATATACCTAATGAATGATTCTTATCGTTTATTGTATACCTTCTGATAGGTCCATATACCAATGGCCCTTAAAGAGCCCAGGCCTGGCCCGATAGAGCACTCCCAGATTCAAAATACACAAAAGGCCGGCCCAAAATAGAATGAAACGGAATAGACCCCCTTCCCCTGCAAAAACAGGCCACGACCCAGAATTGCCCGGGACTCGGACCCCCTCCCGGGGCCAGCCCGAGGTCGAGAACTGCCCGGGATTCGGACCCCCTCCCGGGGCCAGCCCGAGGTCAAGAATTGCCCGGGACTCGGACCCCCTCCCGGGGCCAGCCCGAGGTCAAGAACTGCCCGGGACTTGGGCCCCTCACAGGGGCCAGCTCGGAGTCAAAATAAGACAAGGCTCAAAGCCTAGCATGCCGAACAGCCCAGCAAGGTTGACACGCGACCTCGCTGTTCGGCTTAAGACCGACTACGCGAACTTTATAGCCTAATAGGCGGACACCCCCAACAGTAGGCGAATCTTCGTCATTAATGCTGACAAGACCCCGCTACAGTGGGCCACCCCCTATATAAGGCAAAGAAACCCCCAGAAAGGGGGATCGCATTTTTATCACATCTTGGAGCCTGGAGAGGTATCAAAAAGGGTTAGAGCGTTAATACCCCTCCGACTCCCCGCGTGCCCACTATTCCGACCCGCTTCGCTCAGGGCGAGACGGGCCGCGCAATTAGCACCCAATCCCCGCACGGCCTGCTTTCCAGAAACAGGGCGTGTCTGCACCTTACTGGACCGAGTCCAAGTACGGCCCGGCCCCTCAGGGAAGGGACGTATCAACCACCGTGGGGCCCCCAGCCTCAACTGAGCAAGATGAATTCCGCAACCAAACAGACCGATATGGGTAAGACCGCCCCCGAGGAGGAAGCCCGTCGGGCAGAACAATCTAACCGACGAACCGAGAACGTGAAGCCCCCGACCGACCTAACCTCGGGCGTTCAACCTAAAGCGTCCTCGAAGAAAATTTCCCGACATGACCCGACTGTGGGGGCAACGAGCAAAAACCCCCTCGATAAACCGGGTCAGAAGACTTCCAACCCGGTCATCCCGCCGAACCCCTCCCTGGGCATGCCACCCGACGGGGTACTGGTCAACCCATTCGGGATGAACTTGGAATCCCTCGGAGTTTCCACACCAATTGTAAGGCCGATCGACTCGACTATAGTGACCGCCCAGGCCACCGGGCCGATCGGGTTCACCCCTCAAAACACACAAAGCCAGATGATCTATGCCCAATACCATTCTCCGTACGTCCCCCAGTACGTGTACCCACCTCCCTACAACTATCCCCCGTACCAGCAGTACGCTCCTCCATGCTCACCGTATCCGGTCACCCCCTTAGCACACTACCCTCCGCAGACTGATCCCAACCAGCTATACTGTCCCCAAACCCCCACCTCAGCTCCCGGGGTACGAATGATTCACCCCCCACCACCCGTGGTGCAACTAATTCGAACTGGGCCTGGATCGAACAACCCGGAGCCCAGTCTGCGCAACACAGAAGGTGATTTTGACAACCCTGACCCTGAACTTGAGACCTTCGTAGGCGAGAGGGAAACGAGACAGGCTGGTGGACCACGGCGAAGGCTATCCTTTGGGGCTGAACGGCAAGAAAGCGAAGGCTCCTCCGCGGCGGCCAGCTCGAGAAGGAGTGCCGGTCGAGCAAGGACGGAGCGGACTCGAGAAGGCCCCACCAAACACACCGAGGAACGGTCTCACCACTCGAAGAAGGACGACCAGTCCCACCACTCGAGGAAAGACAATCAGTCTCGCCACTCGCGAGAAGAGCGTCGCCGAACACCCCCTAAGAGGCGACGAAGACCACTCACCCCACCGGAGGCGGCAGGAGTAAATATGGCGATGATAGACACAATGATCAAAAAAGGGGTGGAGAAAGAGATAGCCAGGAGGGAGAGGAGGAGAGCAGGGACTCGTTCCGGGTCGACGAATATTTTGGAAGGACCATTAGCCCCGGAACTTTACAAGGCCCCCATGGGTGACTTCAAATACCCCACTGGCCTTCCCTGCTTCCAAGGTAGCGGAGATATCCAGGACCCCCAGAACTTTGTATACGGGTTTTACGAAAGGCTCCGACTGCATGGAGCTTCGGACGCTGTCGCGTGTCGCATTTTCACCACTTGTTTGACTGGGGAGGCCTGGGAATGGTATATGAGATTACGGCAAGGATCGATAAAAACCTTTGACCAACTATCGAGAGCTTTCCTGACCCGTTATGACATGCTCAGACCCCCACGAGCAACGTGTGACTCCCTTCTGAAGTATGTTCAGGGACCCCAAGAAACAACTCAGACCTTCGTAAATAGGTTTGTGAAGGCCTCTAGGGAGGTCCGAAACTACAGTGAGGACATCGCCCTGGCGGCCGTACAGAATGGGCTCTGGCAAGGAGGACCGGGCACTCTCCGGTATGACGCCCGAAAAAGAGAATTTAAGAGTTTACCAGAGCTCCTGGCTTTCGCCGAAGGATACATCCGGGCTGAGGAGGACGCTGTCCAATTCGCTAGGCCGCGGTCCAGGTCACCGAAACCGCAGCCGCGTGACCGGCAGCCCGGTGGCGGGCCGTCCCGAAGACGGGAGCCGCCAAAAAGGAACATCCTGTCTGCGCCACAAGAGGAACGGCGTGAAGATGGCCGAGAGGGCTATCGACCCCACTATGTGCGATACGCCCCTTTTATCAAGAAGAGGAGCGAAATGTACTTAGTGATAAAAGACATGCCTGATGTTCCGAGGCCGCTACGCAAGCGTATTTTCGAGAATAAAGACGGGACTGCGAGATGCTTGTTCCACCGTTTTAACGGACACTCCACGGGGGAATGTCTCCAGCTGAAAGACGTGCTGGAAAGGATGGCCAGGGAAGGAAAATTGATTGAGTACATAGTGCCAGAGTTCTTCCAGAAGTTTGCAAAAGAGTACAATGGAGAAGCCCAGGACAAAAAGAAGGCCTCTTATCGGGACGATTACAAAGAGCGTGGGCACTCGGGACCCAAGCCCGACGAAGGCAAGGGAAAAGGACCGGGAACGTCAGGCAGGCGGCCTAGCATAGAAATCAATGTTATTAGCGGGGGACACAGGGTGGCAGCCCCCGAAAAACACAATCGAATCGCCATTAAGCCGTACCCTACCATACTGAATATCGAGAGGCCCCTTGAGAGAAAGAGACCCCGAATGGACGAAGCCATATGCTTTTCCGAGAAAGACTTTGGCACCGTGATATGGCCTCACGACGACCCCATAGTATTGAGACTCAAGATAGAAGAGTTTGGAGTCAAGCGAATCCTCGTGGATACGGGGAGCTCGGCTGATATCCTGTTCTTCTCAGCCTTCGAAAAGATGGGAATGCAGCTGGGCGAGTCACGAAGAAAAGTAACACCACTGGTGGGGTTCACGGGCGATTCCCTCCGGCCGAGAGGGGCCGCCCAATTGAAAGTAACGTTCGGATCTTTGCCTCGCGCCACTGAAGTTATGGTGGACTTCCTCGTCGTGGATGCCCCTTCCGCCTACAATGCAATCATCGGTAGGAGCACATTGAACAAAATCGGAGCCATAGTGTCTTCCCCCCACTTAAAGATCAAATTCCCTACCAACCTCGGTGTGGGGGAGGAGTGTGGGCAGCAACAGGTGGCTCGGGAGTGCTATCAAACCTCCCTCGGAGGACAAGGAGGAACGGTCCATCAAGTAGACGTAAAAGCAAAAGCGAGGTCAGGCCTCGCTAGCCCACGCCTGCAATCCAGCAGAGAGTTCTTACCCCCGCACACACCCATGGCTTTGGACCCCATCGACAAAGAAGAGTTGAAGACCTCCCTTGAGCCGGTCGATGAGGTTGACCAGGTCGACCTCGGTGACGGTAAAATCCTGAACATCGGCAAAGCCGTCCAAGGAAGTGCAAGGAAGAAGTTGATTGACTTCCTCCGGGAAAGCCTGACGGTGTTTGCTTGGACCGCCGCAGACATGCCTGGAATCCCGGGATCCATAGCCGAGCACCAGTTGCGCATCAAACCGGAAGCGAAGCCGGTAGTGCAGAAGAGAAGGAACATGGGAGCCGAAAGGCGTTCGGTAGTAAAGGCCGAGGTGGCCAAGCTATTAGAAGCCGGCTTTATCAGAAATGTGACTTGTCCTGAATGGTTGGCGAACCCTGTGCTTGTGAAAAAAGCGAACGGAGACTGGAGAATGTGTATCGACTACACCGACTTGAACAAGGCGTGCCCTATGGACCCTTTCCCTCTGCCAAAGATCGACCAGTTGGTAGACTCTACCTCCGGACACGCGTTCCTGAGCTTCATGGATGCGTTCTCGGGGTACAACCAAATCAGGATGTGCCCAGAAGACGAAGACAAAACAGCTTTCACAACTCACTCCGGGTTATACTGTTACCGAGTGATGCCTTTTGGGCTTAAGAATGCGGGGGCTACTTTTCAAAGAATGGTGAATAAGGTATTCCACGAGCAGATAGGTCGAAATATAGAGGCCTACGTAGATGACCTCCTAGTGAAGAGCATGTCCGACCTAGACCACGTGCAGGACCTGCGCGAGACATTCGCGACGCTCAATCAGGCTGATATGAAACTCAATCCAAAGAAGAGCTTCTTCGGTCTCACAGGAGGAAAATTCCTCGGATTCATGGTGTCCATGAGAGGCATAGAGATACACCCCTCCAAGTCGCAGGCCATTCTAGATATGAAACCCCCCCGAAACCTTAGGGAACTTCAATCACTTACAGGCCGACTTGCAGCATTGAACCGATTCATCGCCCGATCTGGCGACGTTTGCTTCCCTTTCTTCAAAGTAATGCGCAAATCCGCCAGATTCGAGTGGACTGAGGAATGCGCGACAGCTTTCGACAAAGTCAAAGGATACCTGGCCAGCCCGCCTTGCCTCAGCCGACCTATAAACGGAGAGACACTGGTTGTATACCTGGCCACGACCAACCACGCGGTAAGTGCCGCCCTAGTGAGAGAAGAAGGAAAGGAACAAAAGCCCATATATTTTGTGTCGCATGTGCTCCGAGATGCCGAGACCCGATACACACCGATAGAAAAAGCGGCCTATGCTCTTATAATCGCGGCACGGAAACTGAGACCATACTTCCAGTCCCATCCAATCAAAGTATATACAGGTGCACCTTTGAAGAAGGCCTTTGCGAACTTCGACTCCTCAGGCCGCGTGTTGGCCTGGGCGCTAGAGTTGACCGAATTTGATGTCGCGTTCCATCCTCAAAGTGCCATCAAATCACAAGTGTTCGCGGACTTCATAGCAGAGTACTCGGGAGCGCCGGAAGAAGTGGGCGGCAAGTGGACACTTTACGTAGACGGCGCCTCCTCCCACCTAGGAGCAGGAGCAGGAGTAGCTCTCACGGGCCCCCAGGGAGAAGCGCTCAACTACGCGCTCCACTTCCAGTTCCCTGTAACCAACAACACTGCCGAGTATGAGGCCATGATAGCTGGCCTCAAATTAGCTGCGGGACTGGGATCCCGAGAGGTCCATTTACATAGTGACTCAGAGCTTGCGGTCAGGCAAATCAACGAAGAATGCCGTGTGCACGACGACCGGTTACGACGATACCGTGAACAGTTCCATTCCTTAAAGGGACAATTTGATAGAGTGGTGATCGAGCATGTGTCCAGAAACAAAAATTGTCAGGCAGACGCCCTCTCAAAACTAGGAGCGGCGGGAAACCTTGACAAAGATCGACCAGTGATAGTCATGGACGTGCCCGAGTCAAGTATATCGGAGGACGCGAAGGGAGTCCACGTCATTAACGAACCCGGGGATGCTTGGTACGCTCCCATGTGGAGATACCTCACCTCGGGGACGTTGCCTGAGGACCCGCTGGAATCCAGGAGATTGAAGAGGATCGCCCCTTTATACTCGGTACACAACCGCCAATTATACAAAAGGGGATATGCCCGCCCATGGCTTAAATGCATCGGAGAGAGAGACGCCCAGGCAATGCTGGAGGAAGCCCATGAGGGACTTTGTGGTAGCCATCAAGGGGCGAAAACGTTGGCCAAGAGAGTCCTGCGCGCAGGATATTATTGGCCCACGATGCAGCAAGACGCGGCCAACCTGGCGCGAAAATGCGAAAAATGCCAATACCATTGCCGATTATCCAGCATCCCAGGTTATGATATGATCACAATCTCGGGAGCTTGGCCCTTCGACCTATGGGGGATTGATATCCTAGGCCCTTTCCCCATGGCCGTCCAACAGCAGAAATGGATCATCGTGGCCGTGGAGTACTTCACGAAATGGGTCGAGGCCAAGGCATTAGCCCACATTACGGCAGAAGCCGCCAAAAACTTCATCTGGCGCAACATCGTGTGCCGCTTCGGCCTTCCGCACGCACTCATTTCTGACAATGGCACACAATTTAATGCAGATGTTACCCTGTCCTTCCTCGAAAGGCTAGGCATTCGCAGCAACTTTACCTCGGTGAGTCACCCCGCTAGCAATGGCCTAGCCGAAGTTACCAACAGGACCATTCTGGATGGTCTAACAAAGAAGGTGGCCTCCAACAGGAAAAATTGGCCCGATAAACTAGACGAAATCCTTTGGACATACAGAACTACTCCCCGTGAGGCCACCCAGCAAACACCATACTCCCTAGTATATGGCATGGAAGCTGTCACACCTCTCGAACTCATTACACCCTCCCTCCGGATGACAGCCTATTCCGCAGAAAGCAACCCCGAAGCACAAGCAATGGACCTTGAGCTAGTGCAAGAACTCCGGGACAAGGCCCGCATCCGGACCACTGAATATCAGCAGAGGGTGAAGCGCACCTTCGATAAACGCGTGTCACCCCGTGCGTTCGAACCAGGCGACCTAGTATTAAAAAAGGTAGAAGCTACCGGACAGCATGTTGGTAAGCTCCAACCCAATTGGGAAGGCCCCTTCCGGATAATTCGCACCTGCGGCAAGGGAGCTTACGAGCTCGAAGGTCCCGATGGGCGAATGCTCGCCCGGCCCTGGAACGTTGTCCATCTCCGCAAATTTTATATTTAAAAAAAAAGGGGGGGAAACAGGTACAGAAGAAACAGGTACAGCAGCGATGCCACCTCACAAAAATGTAATCACTGTCTTTTGCATCTTCTTTTTTGGACCAACACGGGAATACCCGTGAGTGGTCAAGGGCGCCGGTGCGATATTATAAGCACGGCCCCAGTGTGCGATGTCTGACTAACAAATTTGAGACCCGGCGACACAAAATTGCCGCCGGGACTACCTCACAAAAACAACTGACTAGCACAAAGGCAAACAAAAGCCTACGGGCAATAAATGCCTCTATAAAAGTTTTTTTTGCGTCAAGAGGATAACCCAAAGCCCAATGGGCAACGAACGCCTCCGCAATAAAACAACGGCGTTTCTCGTAGCAGAAAGATAAAAAGCTTATGGGCAACATATGCTTTAACCGACAAAACCGGAAATTACTACAACCTCGGTCCAAGGGCCCTTGAGCATAAAGCCCGAAACAACTTTCCCATAATAGCGGGCGTGCGCTAGTCGTGCAGAGTACGAACGAATACTCTGAAAAGATGACGAGTACACACGAGGCGCCCCGCGAGGAAAATTCGCGCTAATCTCAGGCCAAACAACCTGAAGCACGAAGCAGCAAAACAATTCTCCAAAACAACACAGGAAGAGAGTTACAAAAGTGTGAACAAAAACTCTGCAAAGAGCAACAAGTACACATAACTCTCGAACATGGCAACACAGGCGCGAGTCACAACAGTGTGAACAAACTCTGCAAAGAGCAACGAAAACACTTGACTGGCGAAATCAAAAGGGACAGTTATGCAAAAAGCGAACGAAAATCCCAAAAGGATAACGAATGCGCATAACTCTGCTTTGGAAAGATAATAGCGAAAACCCGTAGGGTAACGAAAAAATCTCTCCAAGGATCCCGAAACACAGCGTAAACGAAAGCCCGACGGGGCAACGAACACGCAAAATCGGACAAAACATTCCGCCATTCCGCAGAAGACAACGAGCTTGCCTATGCAAATAGGTACAAACGAAAGTCCTGCGGGATGAGCGTGAATAATCTACTGGCCTCGCGAGACAAAAAGTAGGCATGACAACGTGTCCGAACAAAGTCTCGCAGGAACACATCTACTGGCCTCGCGAGACAAAAAGTAGGCATGACAACATGTCCGAACAAAGTCTCGCAGGAACACATCTACTGGCCTCGCGAGACAAAAAGTAGGCATGACAACGTGTCCGAACAAAGTCTCGCAGGAACATATCTACTGGCTTCGCGAGACAAACGAGCTGGCATAACGACATGCCTGAATAAAATATCTCGCAAAAACATCCCTACCAGCCTTGCGATACAGCAGGGCGACCAAACAAGGAGTTGCCCAGCAATTTCGCAAACTTGAAGAAATCAAAACAGCACGCAAACACAACTAGCCCGCAAAGCAGGCGTCTCCCCGAGACGAGCCGTAGGAAAAAGAGGGTCGAGGACATCACCCACTTCGGGAAGTCGCGGAAACACGCCTCACGAGGTAAGAAAACTATCCATTTCCTTATATCCGCGCTGCAAACACGTATAAGAAAGGTATCCCTCGTACCCCGAACCAAAGAAAAATCAACAGCCACATCGCCGAATAAGGCAAAGTAACACAAATAAAGTACCGACCCGCCATCACGGCACAAACAAAGGTGAGGCTGGTCGATGAGAACGTCCCACCAAACCCACACGGCCATAAGACTTATGTCACAACAATTATACATCAAAGGAGAACACATAAACATAAATACTGTCAGGTCAACAGTTATCTCGGGTGGCTGAGAAACACTCCCCAGCAAACCACCCGAGCAAAAGCATGCAACAAATCCTGTTAAAACACCCCGGAGGGTTCCTCACACAAAATACGCTCCAATAGAAATACAAGATAATCATAATAATAAAAGCAGAGAAGGATGTACTCCGTCCAACCTTCCTGCCGCGACATACCTACTTGTCCTTGTCCTGCAACGAACAAAATAATGTCAAGCAACTACCCAGATTACACCTCGTGTCACGATATAAGTATAGAGGGGAAAGAGTTATACCTGGTTCACTTCAAGGTTTCCTGAAGGGTCGTCTCCCGACTCTTGATTATAATCCACCTGATCCAGCGAAGCCTCCCCATCGACAGTACCCGAGACAGTCTCTTGAACCGTCCGACCCTCGCTGCCTTCCGCGTGGTCTCGAGGGGACTGCGGCGGTGTATCCTCTCTGTCCAAGTGACGAGGCCACGGCGCAACCCTACGCCAGATATGAAAAGGCGTCTTCGGCGTACAGCTCAGCAGGTTCACGCTCGGGAGAACAGGCTTACCCTCGGGGTCGAGCAGCTGGCCTCCAGCTGCATCCCACTCATATCCCACCAGACCCTGAGGAGCCCCATCCTCGTCCGCAACAGGCGGGTACCCGAGGTCCTCTGGGGCGAACGGATAGAGACCGGCCAAAACAGATAATTCTGTATGAACCTGCTTCTTAACCATCCCAGTTAGCGACAGCATCGCAGCGATCTTGAAAGGATCGCTAACCAGGAATTCCCGAATCACCTCCTTCTCATGATCGAGACGCTCCGCTTGCGAGTTCTTAATCGCACGCAAGGCCTGGGATAACTGCTCCCGCACACGCGTCAACTCCTGGGCCTGTCCCTCCTTTGCCCGTTTTAGCTCCTCTACCTCCGCTTCACTGTCGACGAGCTTAGACACGGCCTCCTCGAGCAAATCCGTGCTCCTCTTAGCACTGGTCTCGCTTTCCTCTAACGCGCGGGTCTTTGCGTCGACCTCACTCCTTAGCTTCTCAACCTCGTCACTGCTGCCCACCACCGAGCCCCGAAGCTTTTGGTAGTCGTCACTCAAGGACTTGTGCTTCTCCATCCAGTAATCCCTCTCCACAAGGGCCGCTGTCAAATCCGCCGGTTCTACAGGAGATTGGGCCACAGTCAAATTCTTGGCGATCATCGCCTCCGCCGCACGACCAAACAAACAGCCTATCTCGAAAAGACGACCGACCGCGTCCAGCATCATACCAGCCCCGCGTTTTTGGATAAGTCGACCCAAATAAGGAGGCTCCAAAGCACGGAAGGCTTCCCTATAAAACGTCGCGCTCTCGGGGGGCCGCTCCTTAGCACTTCGCATCTTAGCCAAATGAGGGAACAAGGCGAGGCACCCGTCCGATTGGCTTAACGGGAGGGGAGTCTTACAAATGGTCCCTACCCCAACCTTGCCAGGAAGACTAGCCTTACGAGAACCCTCGGACGGCGTCGGCGCCGTCTCAGGAGAAGCGGTCGTGCTCGAGCTCCCGCCCCCACCATGCCCCCCCGCTGATACCGGAACTCCCTGGGACAACACGACTGAAGCCGCACCCAAAGGAGGGACTGCTCCTTCCGACGACGGGGTAGTGGCGACATCCCTCGGGCTCGGGGCTAAGGGTGGCCGAGTCACGTTCCTCTTCTTAGTTGTAGCTGGCCCTTTGCCCTTTTCACTACTATCAATGTCGTGTATCGCCCTCCGCTTCTTCGACTCTTCACCCCCAGCCCCCTTCTTGACCACACGCTCCGCGACACCAGCGGGCGGGGAGGCAAGGGCCGCCCCGGCCCCCGGTAGCCCAGAATACAGCCCCTCCGCATGCGAGCACACCAATTCGGGGATCGCCTTCAGCCCGTTAAAAGAAAAATCCATCAGGCCGTAAGCTACATCAAAAATATGCACTCAAAGGTCATATATATATAGGGTAACAGTTAAGATTCTTTATTAAAAAGAAATATATATATATGCGCAAAAACTACCTCGCGACAAATCCTCGATAACTTCCACGGCCCGTTTATCCTCAGCG
The DNA here is from genome assembly GCA_028015225.1 of Carex myosuroides. Classification (NCBI taxonomy): domain Eukaryota; kingdom Viridiplantae; phylum Streptophyta; class Magnoliopsida; order Poales; family Cyperaceae; genus Carex; species Carex myosuroides. The sequence goes on along the minus strand of CM051492.1, from coordinate 8,676,161 downwards.
CTCATTTTGAAGCCGTTCATCTCGGGTTTCCCCTTCCACAAACTGTCATCTTCACCCCTCTTAATCTGTCGCCACGAGCGACGAATACCTTGCAGTGACTCAACCTCCTCGGGCTTAGTCAAATACACCCAGCCCCTGTTCCAACTGTCGATCTTCTTCAACATTTTCTCATGCGTCTCATAATCGAAAATTTCCGGCGCATTACTTCTCCTCCTCACAGCGACAAAATCCGACGAAGCCACGCACAGACTAAAATAATGTGCGAACAGGGCCACGCTTGGCTGCAGCCCGCCAAACCAAACCCGAAATTCATCGAATAGCCTCTCAAAACTAACAAGATAGCACCATCCTACACCTGTCAGCTGGGCAGGGGTTATGTTCAACGTCGTCAAAAAAGTAACCTGGAATGGAGTCAAAGGCAGCTGGAATCCGCATCGGGGCATCTTCCAGTAAATACAGAGCCCTTTCTCGTCATCATGAGCTCGATCGTCTGCCTGCGGCAACAAAAACTTCAACTGATCTAAAGAAATGCGCCCCCTGGCGTCCTTCTTTACGAATTCACCGTAAAAAACGTCAAACCACCAACTCTGATTACGACAACCTGTCGCTGATGGGAACAGAAGGCTAACTTCCACGAATTGCGCGTCGCGCGCGTGCCCGGGGCGCCTCCTCTTCGATGAGGAGAGCTCCACAGAATTCTTCTTCCTCTTCTTTTTTGGCGCCCGCATAGGCGCTGAAACTGACGTCTCCCGAGAAGACCCCTGGCGATCACGCACCTCAGTTTCCTCCGATACCTCCTCTTCTTCGACGGAGCGACTATCGCTATAGCCGGAAGAGTATTACGAGGGGTCAGCCTTCTCCCGCGGAACTCGTTCCCGAGTTACCTTTTTCTTCCCCCCCATCGTCGCCGACTGCAAAGGCAAGTTAACAAGATGGTCAGCAATGGGAGACATTACAGAAGGCACTATCCTCTTACCCGACGCAGCAAAGGCCCTTTTCAGGGCAGCTCTCGACTTCCCGGCACCTTCACCCTCTATCCCGTAATCCCACATCGCCGGGTCGCTCCAGTTAACGAGCTCGTCGGGAGAACCCGGTTCCGCTGCGGCCCCGTCAACAGAAGACTCCGGCTGTGCCGCCTTCCAATCAACGGACGACTCCAGGCCTATATCATCCCAATCCACGGCCGCCTCCCAATCAAACGAATTTCCCCCGGAACCCGAAGTACCACCCGTTTCCGACATTTAAAAGAACCCGCCCAGAAACTGTCTTACGAACCGACCGTAGGACCTCGCGTAGGACAGGCAAACAAGGGTAGAACAATACCGACCTGGTGGCTCACGGTATCGATCAAGATACCGAATCCCGAACGAAATGTTTGCGACAGTAATACTTACGAGTAGCAAGCGACGTTCCCGCGAGATATTCGTGCAGTCGTCCCCGCCAATTGTCCTTATCAGCGAGAGCGATGAGCGAGACTACTCCGACAATGGAACTTGCTGAAAGCGGACACTCGCACGGGCCCGCCTATCCTTATATAGGACCCCCGTAAAGAACCATAAGAATCAGCACCAATCTCAAGGAACAGCTCCCGACACGTGTCTCTCCCCCCTTCGATCAGCCGCTTCAAAAATCCAAAACGTCGCGTCGTTCAGCCCTTTGGCGCCAAAATCCGAGAATATATAAACCGTCGCGTCTCTTCGGCTTCCTCTGCGCAAAAAAAAATCCCCATGACGAAGATCCCCTACAACCCTGAAGCATGCTGCCCCTCAAAACGTCAATCCCACGCCGTCCCAACAAGTGAATCCTGACCCCGCGCTAGGATTACCGCTTACCCGAAGCGGTGGGCGACATGGTCAAAATAGCAGCGGATCCCGATGACGTCAGCAAGCCTAAACATTTATGACGGTCTGACACATGCATTTATTGCACCTACAGTAACCCCGCCGTTATATATACACGGGCCGTCCGTACCTAACCACCAAATTTCTGTCTAACAAAAGCCTCGGCGCCATGGCACCACAACCTTCTAACAATCGTGGCAAGCAACCGTTGGACAAGGGTCAACCCAGTAACCCCACCCCGAGACGCCCGACTTCCGTTCGAGACCTACCACCCCGAGTCCGGGCAAGCTGGCTCCGTTTTTTCCCCCGACACCGTCTTGACCAGATGTTGTCAAACCCGAGCCACAAGCTTCACGAGTTCGTAGATTACCTCTTGGATCTGGAAAGGCGATCCTCCGAGCATTGCCCCGGTTGCCCGAAGTCTCGCCGCAATGCACTCCCACCTGCTCTTCCTCCACATCCCCCGCCCAAGCCGATAATTCGCAGTACCTGCCCCGTATGCGGCAAGGCGGGCAACCGATCCGAGATGCCACGATGCCACCGGTGCCGGCAGAGGTTCCACCAAGCCTGCCAACCCGAGGAAACTCACTACCTGTTCCATATCCCGGGTCTAGAGAGCTGGCATTGCGACGAGTGCACCGCCATCCTCAACTCCCTGGACGATATGAACGAGGACAGCGACGAAGACGACCATCAGGACGGTGATGAGGAGGGCCCGCAATATCACCCCACTAGGTCTGGCAACACCGACCCCGAGGACGGATCCTCCTCAGACGGCTTCTTCAGCGATTGATGCGCTGCGCGACGTCGCCCCATCCGCCTGGCCGGATGTTTTCTACTATCTCTTTTGTTCCCCGACATGGGGATGGGTTTTATCTTTATTTTTTATTTTGATGATAACCCCCCGAACTACTATGTTTTGTCGAGAAGGAAAACTCTATAAACCACGTAACATTACCTGCAGTTATAACGGCACACTCAGGAAAAATATTAAATGCACGTCGCTTGTATTGCAATCCCGTCGCAGCCCGGCAGTACGCTACGTCACAATACTGATTTACCATATCGCTAAACCAACTGGCACCGTCTACCTCACGACCCCTCGGTCCGAGGTAGATCGCGAAACATTAACGGATATACTACCTGAAACTAGCCACTTAGCGACACCAACCCCATCCATTACCAACACAAGTTGGTACGCCCCCTGTCTCAGGACAGCCCCGGGGACACACGTCTCACTTCTAATCTTACCAATAGCATGAAAACAAAGCTACCTTGTAAGCGATAATCGCACATTCTATGTCACGTGACTTAAATAGTCCAGACAAAACAGGCACTGAAACCACCCTCCCCTTATTCTAAAGGGCACGACTCGGGATAACTTGGACAAAGGAATAGATCTTGACAAATCACCGGCATAACTGTGCCACGACACGCCCTCGCAGCATAGAGACATTCTCGACTCCAACTCATGCACCTCGTACATGCTACCACGCATATCCCCCAAATATCGGCTGACCGAAGGGAAATAGCCCTTAATTTAGCGCACCCGCTCCTGAAATAATGAACCTTTCCCTAATAACACCTCGAAATAGCCGTTTACTAAATCCTAAAAACGCCTCGAAATGACCGCCCCGTCGGTCCAAAACGCTTCGAAATTGACACCGGTCAAACAACAGGCCTACGCCCGTCCAGTCAAGTCACCTAGCCCCAGCTTTTATGAGTCGGTGGGGCCCGGACGCGATAACCAATGGCACCACCCCGCCTATATATTGACCCATTCAGCCTGAAGAAGATCATTCCCACCAACCAAATCCCCCATTCCGCAAATTTACCCTCACGACATCTCCCTTCACAATGTCGTCGAATGACTCGGTTAACAAACCCGAGCAGCGATGTCTCAACATTACCCTCCCCCATGATTCACCTCCCCACCGACCCCGGCCTAACCCCACGCAGCCACCACCGCGAGTGCTGTCGGAAGGCGACCGGTGGGTATTGCTACAGGATATATCCCTCCCGGACTTAGGATGGATGCTAACCCACGAAAACCTTCGAATCCGAGATTTTATCGACTTCAAGCTTAACTCATGCCCGAAATTCACCCCGGAAGACGAGAACGCCATCCAACCTACGGCACCGTCCTTGCGCACATGCTTCGGGTGTGGCGAGGAAGATCCCAAGACCGAGATGGTCAAATGTCGAACCTGCTTCGAGTGGCGCCACATGTATCATTACGACATCAAAGGCCGCTCAGATCCCCGTCGCCGGTTTTGGCGATGCCCCCGTTGCATCGACCTCAACTACGGAGGACCAACTTTATATACCGCCACCAAGGAGGAGCTCGAAGCGGACAATGTGTATGAGGACACAGATAATGAGATCCTCGCCTAAACGCTCCATCAGTAGCGGCAGCATTCCCGCCTTATTGCCGAGGAGTACCCCGAAGTGCAACTGACCGAAGGGAAAACGTCCCTTCCGCCTGCCTCAGGTTCCCCCTCGGCAGCCATACAGGTATACAGGGAACAAGTCGCCCTGCACATCATAGTTCACTAGAATAAATGTATCTGTTGTCGTGCATCAAGTACAGACAAATGTTGTCTACAAAACATGTATCATGCCGATGTAACATTATTAAAACTTATAAAAAGAAACAGTGGAATTCGTTGACAAAACTTTTTATATCGAACAGTCCACCTTTTCCGTTCCACGTTAGTCGAATTCCGGTCCCGCGTAGGTTCCTACGCACGCACACTGACACTCTTGTCGACAATATCCCCCGAGGCCTAACACCAATCAACTAAACAATCGGCGACTATACGTCACGAGTTGCCTGGGACCCACATCATTTATAGCCACAATAGTACCTTACATCTATAAATACCAACCTACCATTACGTAAGAGGGGACAACCATCTTCCTCATTCTCAGTCCATCCCTCTAAACAAAAATGCCTTTCAAACAAGTGGTCTCAAAATCTAAAAGGCCCGCGGATCAAGGTCAGAATAGCCGTGACCAACCTCCCCCCAAAACTCGTCGCTCATATAACCCACGACAAGTCCTCTCTCCTGCAGAGCGATGGGCCCTCCGCCAACGATTTTCCGAGGAGGATTTGGAATGGATGCTTCATAACGAGGACCTCCAAATCTGCGACTTTATCGACCTCCTCCTCGCCGGCGTACCCTCATTCACTAAGGAGGACGAGAACAACATCTATGATGACGTCAACTTCGCGCCCAAGCTGCGTTGGTGTGTCATATGCCACGATCAGGGGCCCAAGCACGAGATGGCGAAATGCCGGATGTGCTATGAGTGGAGCTGCTTCGAACACTACGACATCCAAGGCCGCGCGGACCCCCGACGCCGGTTCTGGAAATGCCCTGGATGTTTATCCCGCAATTCCGGAGGCCCGAACCTGTACACCGCCACTCCAGAAGAAATCCAAGCGGACAACCTCTTTGAGGATACTGATAACGAGCGCGTGGTCTGATCTCAATATTTCCTTATTTACAGGCATTGCATGATCTCGATATCATGTCGTAGTTGGGCTTCATGCTATTTAAGAATATTTTAATATCAACAACTGCTTTTGATTTCCCCCACACCCTCCGTTACTCGCGCCAAAAAAAAAAAAAAAAACACTCCGACACAAGTGGCCGGACACTTACCCGAAACAGGGCATACCAAAGCCTCGCAAACTTTGTAATAGCAAAATTACGACCTTACAGGAAAAAACGATCAACACAAGTTATAACTACCTGAAAAACGCAAAAACCCCGAGACCAACTCGGGGGCCGTCAACAACGAAAATTATGAAATACAACGACAAAGCAAAATTGGTACATACCATACGTAACCAACAAAGTAGTGCGACGCGAGAGCATATAAACAAGAACTTCAAAATAACCAAAGCACGAACAGGAAAACCCCGACGGATAACTCGGGGGCTGACAACAAACAAACACCTCACAAAAATTCCCAAGATCAACTCGAGAGCTAACACTCGCAAAACACTAAAATAAGTCTAGCAGCCGAAATAAGCTAAGAAACCTCCCACGATAGAACTGAAGCCGCCTTCATTATAGGAGTCAAAAACCCAAAAGCATCATACTGATGCATTTCGGCTTCGGGGGCTAATGATAGGTCCATATACCAATGGCCCTTAAAGAGCCCAGGCCTGGCCCGATAGAGCACTCCCAGATTCAAAATACACAAAAGGCCGGCCCAAAATAGAATGAAACGGAATAGACCCCCTTCCCCTGCAAAAACAGGCCACGACCCAGAATTGCCCGGGACTCGGACCCCCTCCCGGGGCCAGCCCGAGGTCGAGAACTGCCCGGGATTCGGACCCCCTCCCGGGGCCAGCCCGAGGTCAAGAATTGCCCGGGACTCGGACCCCCTCCCGGGGCCAGCCCGAGGTCAAGAATTGCCCGGGACTCGGACCCCCTCCCGGGGCCAGCCCGAGGTCAAGAACTGCCCGGGACTTGGGCCCCTCACAGGGGCCAGCTCGGAGTTAAAATAAGACAAGGCTCAAAGCCTAGCATGCCGAACAGCCCAGCAAGGTTGACACGCGACCTCGCTGTTCGGCTTAAGACCGACTACGCGAACTTTATAGCCTAATAGGCGGACACCCCCAACAGTAGGCGAATCTTCGTCATTAATGCTGACAAGACCCCGCTACAGTGGGCCACCCCCTATATAAGGCAAAGAAACCCCCAGAAAGGGGGATCGCATTTTTATCACATCTTGGAGCCTGGAGAGGTATCAAAAAGGGTTAGAGCGTTAATACCCCTCCGACTCCCCGCGTGCCCACTATTCCGACCCGCTTCGCTCAGGGCGAGACGGGCCGCGCAATTAGCACCCAATCCCCGCACGGCCTGCTTTCCAGAAACAGGGCGTGTCTGCACCTTACTGGACCGAGTCCAAGTACGGCCCGGCCCCTCAGGGAAGGGACGTATCACCTTCTACCTTCTACCTTCTTCAAGAATTTTATCAAAAAGCACAAAAAATACAAAAAAAAAGGGACCTAAGAATATCATTAAGAAGACAAAACTTTGCAAAATTTCAGCAAAAAACATACAAAAATAAAAAAATCCTATAAAGTCATCACAGGAATGTTACAATTATTTTGTGTTGAACGGTAGACAAGAGCCTACTGTCTCACATTGAAGATGTGGAGACACCAAAAGAGGCATGGGATATCTTCGTCGCGTTGTTTTCAAGGAAGAACACAAGTCGGCTGCAACTGCTCGAGAGGGAGCTGATGAATATCTCACAAGGTGACATGACTGTAAGTGAGTACTTTCTTAAAGTAAAGAATTTGTGTAGGGAGATTGAGCAGCTAGATGCCAATGCGAAAATTGGCGAAGATAGGATCCGGCGGATAATCCTAAATGACATAAGGCCGGAGTACAGCGCCTTCATTACAACAATTCAAGGATGGGCGATGCAACCAACCCTGATGGAACTGGAGAATTTGTTGGCCAGTCAGGAAGCTCTTGCCAAGCAGCTCGCAGGTTTGACGGTGAAGCACGAAGAGGAGAAGGCCCTATATAGTGGTTGACGTGGAGAGTCGAGCAGAGACAGGTATCGACGACAACCTGAGGCGGAGAATGTTTGTCATGAACAATGCAAGAGGTGCTCGTGTTCAGGGGGAGCTCCTAGAGGCCAAAATGGCAAAGGAGTTGAAAGTGGTGAATACCGGAGTAGAAGAGTGGAGTGCTACAACTGCAGACGACGAGGGCACTATGCGAGAGAGTGTCAGTTCAGGAAGAATGAAGGAAGCTTCGTGGTGACCACAAAGGAGAAGGAACCGGAGGAGGTCCCAAGTGAAGAAGAGTGGGACGCAGTGGCGGCTGTTGCGATGTAGTTGGTGGCCGACGTAGAGGACGTCGAAAGGCTGATGTGCCTGAGGATGAGGAGATCGACTTCGAGTTATGGTTCTTTAAAGAACCAGTTGAAGAGCCGGTTAAGAAGGAGACCGGAGTTGTGAGGTGCGCAGTGGCCGATGAGGAGAAGCCACAAGAGAGCACTGAGCTGGAGGCCATCACCAAGGAGGGTGATGATGACGCGAGGACACAGAGGAGTGTCGCTATTGTGGAGAAGACTGTAGGACGAGAGTTCGCGCAAGGACATGCAGCTTGTCAGGTAAACTGTCGAGAGAAGAGAATTCGACGACGACATGTGCCAAGGCAGCGTGAGAAGAAGATTCCAGAACCTTCTCTTCTGAAGAACACTATTCTAGAAGATCGACCGCAGACGCCTGAGCAACTTCAAGTTCAAAAAATTAAAAGAAGCAACAAAAATATGACGATCCAGATAAACGCGGAGTACCGAAGCTGAGGGGGAGTGTTGAAGTCAGCACCATCTAGAAGGCCCAAGCCCAATTTGGCACAATCAAGATTAATCTAGAAATATGTACAATAGAGAGTAATCTAGAAAATACCAAATCGACTAGAATTAATTTGTAGAATCTAGAGTATTCCATTAGCTAGTATAAATAGGGACCCTTAGTCTTCATTTTGTATCAAGCAAATCAAGCAATTCCTCTTCTAGCTTAGAGTGAGTAGTGAGTAGTGAGTGTGAGATGGTTGTGTAGAAGATATATATTGTAGTACTCCTCTCTTAGTGTTAGAAATAAATTTAATATTCAACATTTTGCAAATATATATTGATTGAAGCCACATGGAATGTGTTGCTTGCCTATAAAATATTTGGCCCTTACATGTCGGGGCGTGGTGGGGATCGATGTAGTCGTCATCGATCTTCATATATCACCTTAAGCTTGCTTATGAAATTAAAGCTTCATCCAATATCCTTGCTTATGAAATTGAGACATTTTAGTTATCTCACATCTTTGATAGTGTAATTGAGCTTCAGTTTTTGTTGTCTTTTTATATTTTGGAGGATATATTATACTTTGTAAATTTTAGTCCTAGTGCCATTAGCCAAAAAAAAAAAAAAAAAATTCAGAGTGTTAAGTTATATTCATATGTAAGTTGTACTTCTATCATCTAATTATTCAGCCAAGTGTCATTTTTAATTAATCTCATCCAATATAACAAATTACGGAATTTAAATTATGCAGTCGTTGTTAATAAAAGTTGCATCGCTGAAGGCTCCAACATTTGAGAAGTTGTAACTACTACAGTTGTAATTTTTTTTTTTTCATATGCAGTAATTTTACATCGGTTATTGTTTGTATATTTTTTTTATTTTCCGGCATAAATTAATAAAAGAGAAAGTAAAAAGCGTGAATATTTTATATTTTCTTCTGTGAAAGTATTTAATCACGGTTCTCAATTAATCTTGGTAAATGACTGAGATAAAGGTTTTTTCGGTTTTTTGGTTTTCCTGATCATAATCTTAGTCCTTGAGATATAGGCTACAAGGATATAGGCCGCGTTATCACTGGGTGAAAGACTCGTAGAGCCTAAAGCCCGCAAGCCCACTCATTTGGGCCTTTAAAAGTCTAGTAGGCCCAGAAGAGATGCCCATCTAATTGCAGATGCGTAAAAATGGAATCATTGGAAATTATATACGCGACCCAACCCCAACCCCAACCCCCTCTCTAATCTCTATCCCTCGTCCGCAATCTTCCGACTCTCCGAGAAGACCCCTTCGCGTCTAGGGCTGACGGCAGCAATCAAATGGTAACCGGAGAAGACCCCATCTCGTCTGGGGCTGACGGCAGCAACCGAATGGTAACCGGAGAAGACCCCTTCGCGTCTGGGGCTGACGGCAGCAACCTAATGGGAACTGACGAAGCACACCAATCGTACGAACGATTTTAGATCTCTCTCAAGCATGCATATATATATATATATATATATATATTCTTCGTCTTTTTGTTTTTGTTCATAGATACTTAAGCGAGTTTTTGTGCAGACGTCGCAGCCGCACACGTGCACGGATCGAGGTGTTTTCAGCTGTCATGAAAGAAGTAGGATTCAAGCCATTTTCCATCTTTACTGAGCCAGCACCTGGCTACCAAGATTTATTTGGTGTCATTTTCCTCAGCAGCTGCAACCAAGATTTCAACCATGATTTCGTCATCTTTGATGCTGAGGCCCTACAGCTTCCGCAAATTAATTCAGAGGTCTTTCCTTCTGTTTCTGCAGAGTTAAATCTTTCATTTCAGTCACACTAACACAACCTTCAATTTTAATTTTTATCATACCAGCCCTTCTCTCAATATATATCTCTCAGCCCTATTTAACAATCTTATACTTCAAAAAGCATCCCACCTTAACCCAGGTAGCCAGAAAACACTTTAAAATAACATCTGTCAATAAGTTTCTTAGTTTCCTATAATATTGATGTCATTATCATGTTCTTTGTTAATACTCACAGGATCATGTCACTCTATCAGGCCCGAGGCGTAGCATACCAGTAGAAGATAACATAGACTTATTTGTTTGGTTCTTTGACCGCGCTCTTTCTAATATGCATAGAACTCAAACCTGTTTGTGGGAAGCTGAATTGGATTACATGGACAGACTTATCTGCCGGTCTATCAAGTGCTTTTACAGAAGCCATCTTGATGTTAGCTTTGCAGTCTACCATGATCCTGTAGAGGCGCATTTGAATGTTTATTTTGTTGACTTTGATTATGAAGGAGAAGATGCTCTCATGCAGGTTCACGGGAAGGTGTGTGCATCAAATAGTTTTCTCACCGACTCTAAGGCTAAGAGCATTCTCTTCCATAAATTGAGCAAAGAGTGTGTCGGTCTCAAACCTGGCAAGTTGGTCCCTCTCCCTCTGTCAAGAAGGGTAATAGCAGCTCCACGTCAATCATCTCTGCTTGTTCATGTGAGTATAGATGTAGGTATTGAACCTGATAATCTATTAGTCATTGAAGAGACGGTGACGTTCAATCCTAGTTTAGGCTCTACTGAAGGGTCTATTATCCTTCCCAACCGTGGCCGTGGAAGGGTGTTACTGATGGTCAGTTGGGTTGATTGTCAAACCCTAGATGGAGATGGACACGACCACCTCATAAAAGAAGAGGATGTTGCTTCTCAGGTAGCCAATTTCATAGACGCCCATTGTGGAAAAGGGGATCCTGGGCCTCAAAGAAGCAATGTGATGGACTGCTACAGGGATCTCAAAGTGCCTCGTGTTGAGTACCAAACTGACGTGCACACCAGGTCTCTCTCTTTCCCTCTCATGTCAAAATCCCAAGTCAACCTCCTCTCTTTATAAAATTTGATGGATTAGTACATAACGGCTGTTTGAATTGTTAGCAGATTTCCTCCAGTGGAGGCCAGTCAAAGTGTTATTGTGGACCAGCAACAGAGGTATATCGAAAGGCGAAGGGATCTCATGGAGGTGTTTTCAGTGAAATTTCTGGAATTCAATCAACATGATTTTGACCAGATGTATGGATGCATATTGATAAACTTATTTCCCACGTATGTCGTCTTTAGCAGGAAACACGGGGGTCCTCTGAATATTACTCCTGAGGTTATTTTTGGTCAATTTATTTTAATTTGGTTCTCTCTTTTCTTTCCACTGAAATGAATGGTAAAATTATTTTTGATAAGATTATAAGTGGTTTAATTTGTATATCGTAATAAATTGTTTATTCATATTTTGGTCTCCTAATCTTGTACTGTATTGATTAGCCAATGGGTATATCTAAATTGACATTAAAGTGCAATTGCTTGTTTCATAACTGCAGGGTTTTGTTAAGCTGAGAGGTCCCAATAGGGCCATAGAGCCACATGATACTGTACTTTTTGTTCCCTATCTATTTAAATATGGAACTTGCAGCGATCAGTTCAAAGATGATGACAAACGGGCGTCCTTGGGCGATGACGAGATGTGGGACGATAGAAGAAGGGGGGAGTATGACATGTTGTTGTCCCATAGGATACCGAGCCGATTGGGTCCGATAGAGGTGGACTTTGCTGTTTACGAGGATGGCGTGGAGGCTCGTGTTGAGGTTTCGCTCACAGGCTGTCAATTTGCCTCAGCGGTAGTCTACGGGTGCATAACTGTTGAAAATTCAAAGCTTGGTGGGAGGGCTAGAAGCTTCCTCTTCAATAGGGATAAAACTGAAGGCATCCGCTTAGATGTTAGTCCTTACAAGGATAAGGTCGTGAAACTTCCTCTTTCAAGATCTATAACTGTACATCCAATTGGTTCAGATGTCACCATCACTGTGAACATCTGGCAAAGCAGTATCATGGGCTCACAAGATGAGCCGATTGCTGAAAATGAGACTTTCAAATTTACATACTCGAGGGCCCAGGACGTGAGGACTTTCAGGGGGGATGCATGTCTAGTTAATGTAGGTGTGGTGTGGGCTAAGACGAGTGAACCCGTTAACAGAGAATGTCCTCCTTTCCTATAAGTATTGTATAACCCAACTGAAAGAACGATGCTAGTTTTAATTACAAGAAATAACTTGTGTTCGTTGTGTGCCAGTTTCCTTGTCAAGTTGACCGTTGTTATATTTTCTTTTTGTAATATTGGATGATGTACTGATGTTTATCTAGAGATTAATTACTATGGTCTTTGATTAGTTTGTCTCGGTGTTAGTTTGTGGCATTTCTCATAAATTTGTGATCTCCTGCGTACTTAATTGCAAAATGATCAACCTATTTTCTGAAGCAACAGGGATGATTAAAACCGAACACTTCCTGGTACACGAACTTTCCTGCAATACTGTCACTTCTATCATAAAACTAATTTAATTTGTTACTATAATTACCCGTGCGAAACCACAATAAGAAAACGCGCATTGAGAATCAACTGAATAGCATCATGTTTTTTTTTTTTTTTCATTTCAAAGCTGTTGTCTTAAATGTGCTTCGTAGCTGTTCTCTCTCTCTTTTTTGGAAGCTCTGGTTCTTTCTTCTCCTCTCTGCATCAAAAAATGTTGAAGGCCCATGATGCAATGTCTTCACTTCTACTTGTAACAAATTACAAACAAGCCCAAATCCATAATTAATTTCCATGAAGATATCAAGAATTGTCTAGAAACTATGAAATAAAATATCTTGTAGTGTAGGATGTACAAAAATTTAGAGGAAGTCGAAAATATCTTAGGTCTAGATGTTTCCTTAGCTCTCATGGAGAAGTATAAATAGGGGGTCTAGAAATTACAAACAAGTCATGTTGAACCAAGCAAGTAAGCAAGCAAAGAAAAGAGAAAGAGATCCAAAAAGAGTGTTGCAGTGCTTTGGAGGTTTAGGAAATATTTGGTAGAGGTGTGATTATAAAAATAGTTCGAGTGAGTAATAAAATTAGTTCAAATATAGTCTCTTTACTCAACAAAGTGGTATTAGAGTCGGGTTCGTCGAGGTGAGTTTGTCGAAGGTGGCAGTCAGGATCTAAGTCGTGACTTGGCACGTATAATTGGAAGATCGCTGGTTGGATAGTGCGTACGCCGACATTCTGCCGGAAGATTGAAGACTTGCAAGTCGTCATGGATATAGCAGGTATGAGTGGTAGTTTTGAAAAACTAAATTACCATAACTATATGTACTGGAGTACATGCATAGAATCCTACCTACAATAACAGGATCTATGGGAAGTTGTAGGCGGATCCAAGACGGCTCTACCGGAGGCCAAAGTAAAGACGGTAGACCCAAAACAAAAACCAGATGAGACCGCCATAACCGTACATGAAGAAGATGATGCTCTACGGAAATAGAGAATTAAAGCCGAGAAGGCAATGTATGCACACAAAACAACAATAGACAAAGAGTTGGTTGAGTACATACGCAAAGCAGAAACCCCAAAGGCTGCTTGGGATATTCTAGCAACCTTATTCTCTAAGAAGAACGATGCCCGCCTCCAACTATTTAAAGTGAGCTGATGACAATCTCACAAGGAGATTTGACTATAAACCAATACTTCAAGAAGGTTAAGTCCCTTTGTAATGAGATTGCGGAACTTGACCCTGAAGAGAAGATTAGCGAGCAACGGATGAGGAGGATAATCACACATGGCCTAAGACCGGAATATAGCAGGTTTATGGTTGCCGTCCGAGGATGGTCAACTTAGCCGATGTTGTTAGAGTTGGAGAATATGCTCGCCAACTAGAGGCTTTAACGAAACAGACAACCAGAGTCTCATCTAGAAGGGAAGAAGAGGTTCTAATTAGCGGTCAAAAGAAGGGCCGATCCAACAAAAAATCCAAGCCAAAATTTGAAGGCAAGCCTAACCAACAAAGGAGGCCACACCAGAGGAGTCACACATCAGGTGGAGCACGTAACCATCTCAAGTACAATCTCGATCAAGATGATCGATGTTACAACTGTGGCAAGAAGGGGCACTAAGCACGGGATTGCTAGCACAAAAAGAGGAAAGGCCAAGGGAATGTGGCAACATCAAGCAACCAACAACAAGCTAAAGATCAAGAAAGTTGTGGCGGTGAAGAAGACTTGGATGCAGAAACAGCATGTGCAGTCGCAACCATAGAAGAGGAGAATGAGGAGAAAGATGAGGTTGCTCTAATAGCGGCATAAAAAATAGAGAGAATCAACTACGAGAGCGACTGGATCATTGATTCCGGTTGCTCCGACCATATGACCGGAGACATAAAAAAAACTAGAAGACTTGGAGAAGTACAAGAGAAAACAAGTAAATATGATAGCAAATAACTTCAAGCTGCTAATCAACTGCGTCGGTAAGACAACGGTAGCTCCTTGCTTAAATGCTCAACCTATCCAACTACATGGAGTCTATCATGTTCCCGGCATGAAGAATAATCTACTATCAGTTTCTAAAAATCATATAGATCACATTTAACGGTTCTATTTTTATGTTTATATTTTTAAATTGAGTAATTAAAGTTTTTAAAAATGAAGTCATAAAGGCATTTGAACCCTTCTCATATTCATGACCAACTTATAGCAGCATAGCTACGCACATTCAGTTTCAAAGCGAATGATGGTCAACCAGCTTTAAAATTCACTTGGCTATATCATTTTGTGTCGTGTTCTACTTCCTTTCTTGTTGTATAATTAAAAGCTTCATAAAAACCTCTATATAATGAGGCCCTCAATTTAACATACTGTGTATCAATTGGGATCGGTAACTCGTAAGACTACATATAGGGTATACTGGTACGAGATAGTGACTGGATACAAATTAAATGACATGTACTAGTGGTACGAAAGACTCACAACAACAAATTTAGTTTATGTGCGTAAAAAAATTTACAAAACATTCAACACAATAAAAAATTTACAAACCCAGTGATTATCTAAGTCTGTGAAACACACAATGGATAATTTATGTTACACATTTGGTTATAACTGCAAAAGAGCAATGTTTAAAATTCCAACATCAAGTGAGTTTCCGTTTAAGCTTTCTTTCATCGTTGTGGATTGGAAGATTTGCCCTGTTCATATTACACTTCACTAGATGGGCCCTGTTGGAGTTACAAATAAATTAATAATAATTAATTGCTGGTTTAAAAAGGCACCACTTGGGTTTAAAAAGCCATAGGAACAAATATATAACAGTGACAATTACAATTGTAATTTCTAGTGAGTGAGGCTATGGTAATATGATATTACGGATCGACCTGCGCTATGGATCCAAATCTCTATTTTTAAAGATTAAATAGTGGATCCAAACAGTTAAACATGATCTCCATGTGAATATGTACTTGTAGACCAAATTTTACATTTTTAAGAAAAATTTTTACTATTTTTTAGATAGGTAGAAAATCACTGATTTTTTTTACTATTTCTAAAAAATGTAAAATTTGGTCCGATTTTTGGGACCCATTCAGGTTCAAGTCAAGTGAAACCAGTATGATTAAGTTTCTAATAGTGAAATGTCATAACAAAAACATCTTATAAGTAAAACACTTAATTCTATAGCTAGGTTTTACCAGAGGCTCACAAGCAATCCAATCAGCAGGAAATTAATCTGAATGACCAACATCCACTTGATTTATCTGCTAAGATATAGAAAAACAGGAAAGTAAGATAAAAGATATGCTTAGACGCCCTCCCAAGCATCCTTTCCACCTGCACCGAAATTTCTAGAATATCATAACACATATTACATTTTTATAATCACCGGCTCTTTTCCTAAAACAAAAATAATCACTGACTCTTGAGTTCATTCTGTGCAGTACTGCCCAAGAGAGGTGCACCACCTTTGGTTTGTCAACAATTTAATCAAAAGACAAAGTAAAAAGAAGATAATACATGGCATGAAAGCAATCAAAGGATATGGTAGAATTATAAAGTTCATTATAGACAACAGTAAGTTTCTAGCATTATAGTTCACCATAACAAGGGTTGACAAGGGAACTCTAGGTTATAGGGCCCACAAATTCATTGCCAGTAAACAAGCCTTCTTACAAATTCACTCCCTTTGAATTACCTCACAATATTGGCTACTACAAAACCATTGTTTACATATAATTGACAATATCCTAACTCCTAAGTTCTCTGCAAATCGAGTTAAGTTTTTATTTGAAGAGTACTTTTATTCTCTTTACTAGCAGCTTCCTGAAATAAAGCCATACATAAACTAAAAAATAATGATGACAAAACTCAGCAATGATAAAGTATGAGGCTGTATGGAAAAACAAAAAGAACACTACTGTAATAGCACCTGCAATATAATTGTCTCTTTCTTCCAAGTCTCAATGCCTTTCAAACATGCCTTGGTTGATGTCCCTAAAATTTAAGCAAATAAGATTCAAAAACCAGTTTAAGCAAATAAGATTAAAAGAAAACAAGGTAGAATTAAGCTTCATCCAATTAAGCTTGGTCAAACAAATCCCTAATTTCTAACAAAACAAAACCCTACAGAATAAAGAGCCTCACAGTTACAGGTGTTGTGCTGTCCTGACACAGTTGTAACAGTTCACATGATGCCTGGTCAATTAGTACTGAAGAGGATAATGAGGAGAATAGTGACCAACCAATCAGGGATAATGACATTAAAAATAAGGATAAGCATAGGTTGAATGAGTAATGCCAAGTCATAGTCTATGATTGGCATGTCTATACTGTTGACGCTGCCGCTCCCATTATCAAATACCTACCATTACCAATCAATGGATAACATTAATTTGTAGTATATGCTATACATTTTGAGATAGCGGTAGATGATTTGGCATCAAAGCCGATAATAAGAGTCAACATTGGCACATAAATGCCGCGCCACCGACCCCACCAACGCTTCCAAACGCAGCCCCAAAGAATCCAATGAGGGAGCCTAGCACTATTCTCCACCCCAATTCCATCTCCTGTACATTTTGTGAGATTAAATTATTAAATTACGAACATATGAGCAGTAAGAAGTTTTGAAATTCACTAGGATTCAAAGTACAACTATGGATAAATTAAGTTTTTTTTTTTTTGTTGAGAAAACCCGTAGGTGGATAAATTAAGTTAGTGATGTGTTAGTTGTCTTAAGCTACACATATCACCAATTTAGTTGCAGTAAGATAAATTCATGGAATCTAAAGTACAATTAACCAACTAAACAAACTGTATAAATAAGTTGCACCTCTCCTATTTTACCAACACCGTAAATTATCACTTAATTTAGATCCAGGGAGGGAGGCTTGTTTTTTTTAGGAAAAAGAAAAATCAAATAACAATGATGAACTTCATATCTAAAAGACTATGGAGGAATTAAAATTATTATATTAATAACATCCGATCCGTAACAAGTTGTGAAATTCGCTGGCTACAGAGTAGAACTATGGATAATTTAAATTAGTGAGGTGGCAGTTGTATTAAGCTACATGTACATCTAAACAATCAGGGGCGGACCCAGGTGGTTACGGGCGGGGGTGGGGGGCTGCCCCCCTGGATTTTGAGTTTTAGTGAAAATTTATCGGTCCCGACCGACTTTTCCCTCCTGAAATGTTTTTTTGCCTCCTCTGGACGTTTCATTTGTAATTCGGGTTAAAATTGAAATAAATTTGTTGAATTTTGTTGCAGTAAGATAAAATTCACGGAGGCTGAAGGTCAATTAACCAAATTGCAAAATAATTGAACAAAAGAAATAAACAAGAAAAACTTACACGCTAACAACGGAGGAGTGGCGGAGGTGCTACACCGGATTCATCAAGAACCAATCGGAGATTCCTCTTGCGGCAGATTGAGCGATCGAATAGGAGAAAGGCTAAGAGGGATCGAAGAGAGAGCGCCGAGCTTTAATTTGGAGAAATGGAGGCGCGATCGACAAAGCTCGATTCGAGAGAGAGAGAGGAGTCGAGAACGAATGAACCAAACCCACTCCCTCGTCGCTTCTCTTCTTCTGGATTATTTTGTGACTTCAACGGATTTATTACGAACAAATATATACTGTCTTTTGTATAATAGACTGAAAAGTTTATGTAATGGTCCGAATTCATTTGTTACACAAATGAAACGAACCCACTCTATCGGCGATTCTCCCCTTCTGGATGATGTTGTGGCTTTCTCAGATTTAATGTGAAAAAAGTAGTATGACCTTTTGTATAACAGACTAAAAGAATTATATAGTGGGACAACGTAGTATGATTTGTTGCACGATAGTTTGGTAAATTATATAACAGACTAAAAGAATTATATAATGTGAACAAAGTAGTATGATTTGTTGCATGATAGTTTGGTAAATTTGAATGCAGCGAAGATCTCTCTTAGTGTTGTTTGCATGTTGGATGATTTTGTGGCCGAATATATTTGGCGCTAACTAAATAATTGTGGAGTAGCCAAAATTTGGAGGGAATCTAAATTGACACTGAGAGCATCTCCAATTCAGCAATTCGTAAAAAATTAAAAACAGATGTATAGCACTATTTAAAAATTAAGTTTATTTTAATTTCTTAACTCCTTCATTCTAGAAATTGTATCAGAGCCAATAGGAAAGAGAATAAAGGAGTCAGAGCCAATAGGAAAGAGAATAAAGGAGTCAGAGCCAATAGGAAAGAGAGAGTATTGGCATGTCCAAAAGAAATCGTTTGCTTTATAAGCAATTTTGCTTTTTTAGCAATTGGCCTACAACCCAACAATTATATTAGCAATTGACACATCAGATTAGCAATTTAAAAACAATTACCATTGTAGATGCTCTTAGACATGATATTTGGAGTGAACTTATCAAAAATTTAGAGGGAAGTTTGCAAGTTATTATATGTTTTGCAAGTCAAATAAATTGTATGTTGTAAATAAGATCAAATTTGCTTACAATCATTTAATTAACTATGAACAATATGAAAAATAAATATATTTAGATTGATTGGCAGATTTCTCATGCAATAGGATATGAAAAAATTGATACTCGAAGGTTTTTCAAATCCTTACTGTTTTCTAAAAAAATTGATACTTAATAAAATAAATTAAGTTTGTGACATTTTATAAAATATATTTCCTATTTTGGGGAAAAAATAGTGAAAATACAATTATAACTTGTATTATGGAGCTATTTACAATTTTACAAATAATATGAAAAAATTAAAAATATATATTTTCATATTTTTAACGGTTTTTATGACCAAATGGGGGAATATGTGGCCAATGTTGCAAATTCGACTTTAATTTTAGAAAATATTTTTGTGATGGAAATTATATTAATGAAATTTATGCAATAATTAATATTATAATATTTTATTGTTTAATTAAATGATTTTGACACATTCAATTATATAGCATTACAAGCATGTTACATATATGACCACTATTTTTATTAATATCCTCAAAAAAAAAAATTAGCAAATCTACCCTACCTTCTGAAAAAAATTTAAAAGCACTCTTTCTTTTTGTTGAAAGTCCGTAGACAATTGCATTGATCTAATGATTTACAACGTAGCTAGCTATTACAGAGGTTTCCTTTGTTTAAAATAAGAAGCAAAAACACCTATACATTGAGCTACTTGTAAAATCATCTAATTTGCTATGTTAGGAATAACAGATATGCGAAGTCAGAAAATGCAAATTGTTTCTATTCGCATCCGATTAGCAAGTAGGTGGCCCTTTTGATCATTTCTTGAGGACGAAATGTCTTCTTCTTTCCAAAATCGATGCCGCCCAGAGAAATGCGTAGTCGAGGCACTGAATCAAACCGGATCGGGACAGTCATCACTCAGCGAGGAAGAAGAAGAGGGCACTGAATCAAACCGGATCAAGACAATCACCGCTCAACCGAGAAGGTACTGCATCAAACTGAACCGGAAACTGAATCAACCGGACCAGGACAGTCACTACTCATAGAGGAGGAGGAGGAAGACAACTCTTTTCATTCTCGTCATCAACCACAACCATAAAACACGCACCTTATTCACATATAGTTATAGTAGATACAACGGGATGGAACGAATCCACAACACCCTCAGTCGAACCCGGAGAATCGAGACGGACGAGCGAGACAACGAGCAACGAAACCCTTAAACAGAGTCATCCACTCGATTGGAGATAAGCACAGTGAACCGGGCAGACAAAGAGAGTGGAGGAGACGGGGTGGAGCAGCTGGATGTCTTCTTTTACCCCTCTGAATCATCTTCGAAGAACAGCGGAGTTTCCTAGCTGTGATATTCAAAAATTCTTAAAAAATAGTAAAAAAATTCCAAAAAATGTAAAATTTGATCTCCAAGCACATTTTAATATGTAGATCATGTTGGAAGGTTCGAATCGACTATTTGAACTTTAAAAATGAAGATATGAGCGTGAAGTAAAACACCATCTTTAATTCCTAAAGCAAGTTAACCCATCTATACATATATATATATATACAATTTGATCTTATATTATATTATTGAATACGTATTTTATAACAATCATTATACTTATATATATATATATATATATATATATGTAAATATTCAAATAAACTATCAATTGAACTGGTTGATCCATTGATTTGACTAATAAATCGTTAATACAAAGTTTTACTGGGTCAATTCTGATAACAATAGTTGTTTCACTCTTTTTTTTCAAATAGAAAAAGCATTGATTTGACTAATAAAGCCAAGCCAAGCCAAGATTAGGGGTGTTCATCGGTTCGGTTCGGTTGAAACCGAACCGAACTAGGCAAACCAAAGTTATAATTCGGTTTCAAAAATAAAACCGAACCGAACCGATTTAGCATTGCAACCGAACCGAACCGAACCGAACCAAAGTTTTATTTCGGTTTGTTCGGTTTGTTCGGTTCAAACCGAAATATATTAATTTTTTTATTTAAAGCAATTGATTTATACTAAACCGAAGTATATTAAGAAATAAACCAAGATATTAAGAAATAAATTGGGATATTAAGAAATAAACCGGGATATTAAGAAATAAACCGAAGTATTTAAAGCAATTGATTAAGAAATAAACCGGGGCGGTCCGGACCAAATTCATAATATATAACATTTCGGTCGGTTCGGTTATTTCGGTTTTCAAAATTATCAAACCGAACCGAACCGAAATTATAATTCGGTTTTAAAAAGCAAACTGAACCGAACCATTAAACCGAAATAACCGAACCGTTTGGTCCAAACTAATTCGGTTCGGTTCAAAACCGACTAAACCGGACCCAATGAACACCCCTAGCCAAGATCATTCCAGTGCCCATTTGGGTTTATAGGAAGAATTCGCAATTCATCATTATTTGTTCCAATATCGCATGTACGTCTTTCGTACCTCATCGTACTTCATATTTTATATCTTTATTTTCAAAGTCTAAATTGTCGATCCGAACCGCTCAACATGATATTCATACTAAAATATGTGTGTGCATGAAATTTTATAATTTTTTTAATTTGTTTACTATTTACTAAGATAGGTACAAAATCATTGTTTCTGGACCGTTCAAAAATAGTGATTTTGTACCTATCAAAAAAATAGTAAAAAATTTTCAAAAAGTATAAAATTTAATTTCAAAAATAGTGATTTTGTTAGATGCGTCACATTTTTTATATTTTAGGTGGAGAAAGGAGTCAAGATTCCACGTAAGTGATATGTTCAAGAAAAAAGGAAAAAAGGATTATAAAACTTGTAGCAGCTAGGGGGTATTATTAAAATTAAGCAAACAATAAATTAAAATGGGGTGAGCGATACACATACACGATACATGATACATGATACATGATACATGCACACGTACACCTGTCAATTTTCCTATGGAATTAAACGCCAGATATTAATTGCTCTGCATCTGCAGACTGCAGATGATAAGAACGGGGAGTAGAAAGACAGGAACAGGACGGTTCACTTTGCTTATTCTCATTTCAATTATTTTTACTTCGGTTGTTAATTCGGCCGACATTTTTATTAATATCCAAAGTTTAATACAAATTAATAAATATACCCAGAACCGGCCCATTTATCGATATATACTCAAACCGGCCATTTTCTGGCCGGCTATGTTCCATCCCTAAGCCAATGGCCGGCTATGTACCTTTTTTTTTTTTTTTAGAGACACTATGATGATCAAAATATTGAAATCTAACTCTGAAAATTTGAAATTTTTGTTTAAATATTTGTTATATTACTTCTTTGAGGAGGGATCAAATTACAACAACCATTTTTTTTCATTTTCAAAGTCCAAATCGTCGACCCAAACCGTTCAACATGATTATCTAAATAAAATGTGCTTGCAGATCAAATTTTACATTTTTTTGAATTTTTTTACTATTTATTAAGATGGGTACAAAATTCAATGGTCTGAATATGACTATTTTTTTTGTAGAATAATTAAGTTATATAAGTCGATTGGAGAATAATATAAAAGTAAATTTAAATAAAAAATAAAAATAATCAATTTTATAAAGTTGTGGGATTAAACATGATCGATGGAGTTATTTCAATTATGAGGAAAAAAGTAGGATAATGTCAACTTGACTATAATAAAATTTCATTATTTTGTCCTCCAACTAATAATAATTATTTTTCTCTATATAGTGTATTATATATATAAACTTACTATTTCATTTTCTTATCAATGGCTGTATGACATTTTTTAATATTTGATACCTAATTCTAGACTTTGTGAGCATGAGAAATTAAATGCTATTTGAATTAATTTTAGAATGCGGCAGCATCTTCCATTTTTTTTTTTTTTATTAGTTGTGAGAGTATGATTTTAGAATGTAATTTTTTGAAAATTTAATTCGAACTTTATTTTTTATTAAATTATAAACAAACAAAAAAATAAACTTGGGCTTTTTAACTCCCGCGTCCAGGAAGAAATCGCGAAGACCATGTCCATTGAAGATTTTCTCCCCATAAACTAAATTCCAGCCACCTGTTGTCAGTTGTCACTAATAAATTTTCTCTCCAGTTTCCTGAAAAATGCAACATCCATTGTCCTTATTATCGATTAGACTTTAGTTCTACTATCGACAAGGTGAAATTAATTAAATTCATTTCTAACAAATTAGTGACTTTTCATCTTAACCATACTCATGTTGTAACTAAATTATACTCAAGGAAGAATAGCACGGGGACGGGGTAAATGATAAGTCCAAAATTGAGTATAATTTCTTTTCTTGTAATGAATTTTCATAATAACTTCATGATCTATAATACATAAAGTTAAATGTTAGAACGGAGAAACTAATAATAGAAATATTTGTATAAAGAAATCCCATTCTTTTTAAATATGTTAATAATAGTCGAAGCATTTAATTACTTGCCTCCGGTTGATCCACTAATAAACGTAAGCTATATATATATAGAGTTATATTCAGTGTGAATTTAATATATAATTCATAATTATCAAATAAAATTATTACTTTAGCAATAAGCATAATCCAATGCATGTTTTTATAAACAGATTCAGACTAATTGAATTAATCCGAGCGAACAAAATTATCTCATCCATTTGATATTATCTGCAGCAAACTTTGAAACCATGAAAAGGCCTAGAGGTTTGAAAAAAAACCGACCGGTCCAGATCCGGATCCGCACTAATCCGGATTGGGGTCTAAATCCGTGCCAACTTGGACCGGGGGTCACGGGGTGGATCTAGCCTGGGTTTGAGCTGGTTTTCTCCACTAGAATCGTATCAACTCGGCTTGTTCAAAACTCGTGGACCGTTTTAGCTCGGACTACAAATAATCCGGACCGGACCAACCCGGACTAATCCAAACCAAAACCGGACCAAAACCGACAAACCTGAACTAAACCGGACCAAACCCAGACCAAAATTCGTTCTTTTTAAAACAATTGGTTAGAAAAAAAAATCGACCGAACTGTGGACCAGACCAACCTAATAGGAATCTTTGTAATATTTCCTTCTTTAATATATTCCCCTCTAACAAGCAGACTATAACTAAAGAGGATTTGATATTTTGATTAGATCTTTAACAATTAATCTATCTATATAATGAGTAGGGTTCAAATGCCTTTATTTTTTTGTGCCTCCATCATACTTCTATTTTTAAAAACTTTAATAACTCAAAATTTAAAACTTAAAAATCAAAATAAAACTGTTAGATGTGATCTATGTTATTTTCTCTATGTGCTCATAAAAAATTATCACATTTTAATTTTGATTTTATGTGAATCAATAAGTTGAAAAATCAATGTCTAGAAATTATCTACATTAGTACGTTTTTTACAAGCTCTTGATGACAACCAAAATACAATTGAAATGTCATAATTTTTTATACGTGCATAGATAAAATGATGTAGATCAATCAAACGGTCTATCATATCACAATTCTTTCGAGTTCGAGCCTCATATTAAATGTACGGATCAGATTTGAATAGTTGCTTCTGTCCTATGTGTGGACCACAATATAGATTTACTGTCGTACTGAGACTACCGAGTGCCGAGTCCCCGACCCCTCTCTGTGTCGCGTATTTTCCCATTAAAGAGTTGTTCAAATGTTCAATTTCTTATTTACCCCTATACTCTTCATTATATCTAATATATCCCTCAACTTTTCCTTTTCTTTCTTATTTGCTCACAAAATTAATTATTCATAGTTAATGACTCATTTAAATCTATTGTTGTCAATAATATATACCCCTCAATTTCACCTGTCTTCTTCAATTATTTTTTCGTTCCATATGAAGCGCCTATCACTTCTGGATAATTAATTTTGTCAATCATTCTTTGTTTTTTTTTTTTTCTAATAACCAATTGAGTGCTTCCTCCAGAAGAACAGTATCAACAAACAAAACAAGGTGGTTACATCGAGTTAAAATGGAATGTAAATAGAAACCGACCCGCTAAGCTTCTAACCCGTTAACAGTGATTTAAGTTTTAACCACATATATAGCCCCCTCCCTCTTGGACTATTTTCCCTCCCAAGTCCCAACACATCAGTTCGATGGTTTTCCCTCCTTCCGTTAGCACCTTAATTATAGCTGGATTTAGAACTATATATCTCTCCCCAATTCTTCCCACTTAATTTCAAACAATTTCATCTCGTCGGTCTGACAATATAATAGTTAAGATTGAAATTGGGTGCCACCGCATTAGGAATTAGTTGTGCCTGTCTCAATTAATGACTCGGAAAATAATAGTAGTACTAGTGGGTATATATCAATTTCCATAAAACTCAGAAAGAAAAAATAACAAAATCGTCTTTTACCTGTAACCAGGCTTTTTTTTTGCCTCTCATTCCCTATCTATTAATATGTTTTTTTCTTTTTGTTCTCATTTTCAAAATTCTCAATTTCGTCGGACAACGTCGAGAAATGAGAACTCTTGATCACATTTATCAAGCAACCAATGGTGTAAAAGAACAAATCACGGGCAAAACTTTCTAGTATTAAATCAGAAAGAGTTTTCAAGATATGTCATCATTAGTTGGTATTATATCATAGTATCCTTTTATTTACTGATACTTTTTTGAGAGAAAATTTCAAATTTATTTTTGAGAGAACTATTGTTTGCTGATACTTGAATAGGTGAATTTGAGCATGCATTAATTAGCTTGGCGGAAGCACCCGAGTTATTAGAAAAAAAGAAAAGAAAAGAATGATTGATAAAATTAATTATCCGGAGGTGTTATGCGCTTCATATGGAGCGAAAAAATAATTAAAGAAGACAGATGAAAATGAGGAGTATTATTGACAACAATAGATTTAAATTAGTCATTAACTATAAATAATAAATAATTAATTTTGTGAGCAAATATAATGAAATAAAATAAAAATAACCCTCGTCTCGTCTCTGAGCCTGAGACGCGCGTCTGTGCGTGCGCGACACGCGAAAAAAGGGGGATCGCCGCCTGTGAGCTTGTGCCCGCTAGCCCCAGACGCCTTCTGCTACTAGACCTGGTACTAGTACTGGCCATCTGGCCCTTTGAACTGTAAACCACAATGAAATTCTGTTTTGCGATTCAGAGTTTAGTCAGAAATTCTCATTTCACAATGAAATGAAATAAACCACAAACATAAGAAACCATAGTACAAGATGGTTTGTAAAACCCATAGCACCGAAAATTCTGTGCTATCATTCTGTTTTCTCCTGTACTGATACAGTTCTAACATCAATTGGACCCCATTCTTCCTTCCTGTAGGATCCTCATTGCTAAATAATCATGAGACAAATATGAACTTGATAAATAATCCTGACAACTACCCTCATTTTTATCTTCACACTTTTGAATTACTGTTAGGAGGTCCAGTAATTATTATTTACTACCAATGTTGTGTGCATTTTGTGTAATTGTTTGTTAGTACCAATTTTAGTAATTGATTATTGTACCAATTTTGTGATCATGTTATCAATTTTAGTACCAAGTTTAGTAATTGTTTGTGAGAATTTGAATCTTGATTTTGGATAGCAAGACCACAAACATAATTCATTAGTTTATCATTAGCTTACAATTTAGTGAAATTAACATTGATATTTTTATCTTGACTTCTTGTTTATTTTGATTGAAGATGTAATTTTTGTTATGTCGATTTTTTTTTTGCAACTATACATGTTCGCCTACCCCTGACAAAATTCTTACCTTTCGCCACTGATCCAATCAAGGCACAAGTACCATGCTGCTGCTACCACTCATCAGAGAAACAGAGAGAAAGAGAAAGAGAGGCTATGGGGGATGTGATGGACTTTGCAGGTGTGCCCCATTTCAGCGGGCTCCGACTGGACGCGCTCCAAATGACATAAGGCCGGAGTACAGCGCCTTCATTACAGCAATTCAAGGATGGGCGACGCAACCAACCCTGCTGGAACTGGAGAATTTGTTGGCCAGTCAGGAACCAAGCAGCTCGCAGGTTTGACGGTGAAGCACGAAGAGGAGAAGGCCCTATATAGTGGTTGACGTGGAGAGTCGAGCAGAGACAGGTATTGACGACAACCTGAGGCGGAGAATGTTTGTCATGAACAATGCAAGAGGTGCTCGTGTTCAGGGGGAGCTCCTAGAGGCCAAAATGGCAAAGGAGTTGAAAGTGGTGAATACCGGAGTAGAAGAGTGGAGTGCTACAACTGCAGACGACGAGGGCACTATGCGAGAGAGTGCCAGTTCAGGAAGAATGAAGGAAGCTTCGTGGTGACCACGAAGGAGAAGGAACCGGAGGAGGTCCCAAGTGAAGAAGAGTGGGACGCAGTGGCGGCTGTTGCGATGTAGTTGGTGGCCGACGTAGAGGACGTCGAAAAGGCTGATGTGCCTGAGGATGAGGAGATCGACTTCGAGTTATGGTTCTTTGAAGAACCAGTTGAAGAGCCGGTTAAGAAGGAGACCGGAGTTGTGAGGTGCGCAGTGGCCGATGAGGAGAAGCCACAAGAGAGCACTGAGCTGGAGGCCATCACCAAGGAGGGTGATGATGACGCGAGGACACAGAGGAGTGTCGCTATTGTGGAGAAGACTGTAGGACGAGAGTTCGCGCAAGGACATGCAGCTTGTCAGGTAAACTGTCGAGAGAAGAGAATTCGACGACGACATGTGCCAAGGCAGCGTGAGAAGAAGATTCCAGAACCTTCTCTTCTGAAGAACACTATTCTAGAAGATCGACCGCAGACGCCTGAGCAACTTCAAGTTCAAAAAATTAAAAGAAGCAACAAAAATATGACGATCCAGATAAACGCGGAGTACCGAAGCTGAGGGGGAGTGTTGAAGTCAGCACCATCTAGAAGGCCCAAGCCCAATTTGGCACAATCAAGATTAATCTAGAAATATGTACAATAGAGAGTAATCTAGAAAATACCAAATCGACTAGAATTAATTTGTAGAATCTAGAGTATTCCATTAGCTAGTATAAATAGGGACCCTTAGTCTTCATTTTGTATCAAGCAAATCAAGCAATTCCTCTTCTAGCTTAGAGTGAGTAGTGAGTAGTGAGTGTGAGATGGTTGTGTAGAAGATATATATTGTAGTACTCCTCTCTTAGTGTTAGAAATAAATTTAATATTCAACATTTTGCAAATATATATTGATTGAAGCCACATGGAATGTGTTGCTTGCCTATAAAATATTTGGCCCTTACATGTCGGGGCGTGGTGGGGATCGATGTAGTCGTCATCGATCTTCATATATCACCTTAAGCTTGCTTATGAAATTAAAGCTTCATCCAATATCCTTGCTTATGAAATTGAGACATTTTAGTTATCTCACATCTTTGATAGTGTAATTGAGCTTCAGTTTTTGTTGCCTTTTTATATTTTGGAGGATATATTCTACTTTGTAAATTTTAGTCCTAGTGCCATTAGCCAAAAAAAAAAAAAAAATTCAGAGTTTTAAGTTATATTCATATGTAAGTTGTACTTCTATCATCTAATTATTCAGCCAAGTGGCATTTTTATTTAATCTCATCCGATATAACAAATTACGGAATTTAAATTATGCAGTCGTTGTTAATAAAAGTAAGCATCGCTGAAGGCTCCAACATTTGAGAAGTTGTAACTACTACAGTGGTAATATTTTTTTTTTTCATATGCAGTAATTTTCTATCGGTTATTGTTTGTATATTTTTTTTATTTTCCGACATAAATTAATAAAAGAGAAAGTAAAAAGCGTGAATATTTTATATTTTCTTCTGTGAAAGTATTTAATCACGGTTCTCAATTAATCTTGGTAAATGACTGAGATAAAGGTTTTTTCGGTTTTTTGGTTTTCCTGATCATAATCTTAGTCCTTGAGATATAGGCTACAAGGATATAGGCCGCGTTATCACTGGGTGAAAGACTCGTAGAGCCTAAAGCCCGCAAGCCCACTCATTTGGGCCTTTAAAAGTCTAGTAGGCCCAGAAGAGATGCCCATCTAATTGCAGATGCGTAAAAATGGAATCATTGGAAATTATATACGCGACCCAACCCCAACCCCAACCCCCTCTCTAATCTCTATCCCTCGTCCGCAATCTTCCGACTCTCCGAGAAGACCCCTTCGCGTCTAGGGCTGACGGCAGCAATCAAATGGTAACCGGAGAAGACCCCATCTCGTCTGGGGCTGACGGCAGCAACCGAATGGTAACCGGAGAAGACCCCTTCGCGTCTGGGGCTGACGGCAGCAACCTAATGGGAACTGACGAAGCACACCAATCGTACGAACGATTTTAGATCTCTCTCAAGCATGCATATATATATATATATATTCTTCGTCTTTTTGTTTTTGTTCATAGATACTTAAGCGAGTTTTTGTGCAGACGTCGCAGCCGCACACGTGCACGGATCGAGGTGTTTTCAGCTGTCATGAAATATGTAGGATTCAAGCCATTTTCCATCTTTACTAAGCCACCTGGCTACCCAAATTTGTTTGGTGTCATTTTCCTCAGCAGCTGCAACCAAGATTTCAACCATGATTTCGTCATCTTTGATGCTGAGGCCCTACAGCTTCCGCAAATTAATTCTGAGGTCTTTCTTTCTGTTTCTGGAGAGTTAAATCTTTCATTTCAGTCACACTAACACAACCTACAATTTTAATTTTTATCATACCAGCCCTTCTCTCAATATATATCTCTCAGCCCTATTTAACAATCTTATACTTCAAAAAGCATCCCACCTTAACCCAGGTAGCCAGAAAACACTTTAAAATAACATCTGTCAATAAGTTTCTTAGTTTCCTATAATATTGATGTAATTATCATGTTCTTTGTTGATACTCACAGGATCATGTCAATCTATCAGGCCCGAGGCGTAGCATACCAGTAGAAGATAACATAGACATATTTGTTTGGTTCTTTAACCGCGCTCTTTCTAATATGCATAGAACTCAAACCTGTTTGTGGGAAGCTGAATTGGATTACATGGACAGACTTATCTGCCGGTCTATCAAGTGCTTTTACAGAAACCATCTTGATGTTAGCTTTGCAGTCTACCATGATCCTGTAGAGGCGCATTTGAATGTTTATTTTGTTGACTTTGATTATGAAGGAGAAGATGCTCTCATGCAGGTTCACGGGAAGGTGTGTGCATCAAATAGTTTTCTCACCGACTCTAAGGCTAAGAGCATTCTCTTCCATAAATTGAGCAAAGAGTGTGTCGGTCTCAAACCTGGCAAGTTGGTCCCTCTCCCTCTGTCAAGAAGGGTAATAGCAGCTCCACGTCAATCATCTCTGCTTGTTCATGTGAGTATAGATGTAGGTATTGAACCTGATAATCTATTAGTCATTGAAGAGACGGTGACGTTCAATCCTAGTTTAGGCTCTACTGAAGGGTCTATTATCCTTCCCAACCGTGGCCGTGGAAGGGTGTTACTGATGGTCAGTTGGGTTGATTGTCAAACCCTAGATGGAGATGGACACGACCACCTCATAAAAGAAGAGGATGTTGCTTCTCAGGTAGCCAATTTCATAGACGCCCATTGTGGAAAAGGGGATCCTGGGCCTCAAAGAAGCAATGTGATGGACTGCTACAGGGATCTCAAAGTGCCTCGTGTTGAGTACCAAACTGACGTGCACACCAGGTCTCTCTCTTTCCCTCTCATGTCAAAATCCCAAGTCAACCTCCTCTCTTTATAAAATTTGATGGATTAGTACATAACGGCTGTTTGAATTGTTAGCAGATTTCCTCCAGTGGAGGCCAGTCAAAGTGTTATTGTGGACCAGCAACAGAGGTATATCGAAAGGCGAAGGGATCTCATGGAGGTGTTTTCAGTGAAATTTCTGGAATTCAATCAACATGATTTTGACCAGATGTATGGATGCATATTGATAAACTTATTTCCCACGTATGTCGTCTTTAGCAGGAAACACGGGGGTCCTCTGAATATTACTCCTGAGGTTATTTTTGGTCAATTTATTTTAATTTTGTTCTCTCTTTTCTTTCCACTGAAATGAATGGTAAAATTATTTTTGATAAGATTATAAGTGGTTTAATTTGTATATCGTAATAAATTGTTTATTCATATTTTGGTCTCCTAATCTTGTACTGTATTGATTAGCCAATGGGTATATCTAAATTGACATTAAAGTGCAATTGCTTGTTTCATAACTGCAGGGTTTTGTTAAGCTGAGAGGTCCCAATAGGGCCATAGAGCCACATGATACTGTACTTTTTGTTCCCTATCTATTTAAATATGGAACTTGCAGCGATCAGTTCAAAGATGATGACAAACGGGCGTCCTTGGGCGATGACGAGATGTGGGACGATAGAAGAAGGGGGGAGTATGACATGTTGTTGTCCCATAGGATACCGAGCCGATTGGGTCCGATAGAGGTGGACTTTGCTGTTTACGAGGATGGCGTGGAGGCTCGTGTTGAGGTTTCGCTCACAGGCTGTCAATTTGCCTCAGCGGTAGTCTACGGGTGCATAACTGCTGAAAATTCAAAGCTTGGTGGGAGGGCTAGAAGCTTCCTCTTCAATAGGGATAAAACTGAAGGCATCCGCTTAGATGTTAGTCCTTACAAGGATAAGGTCGTGAAACTTCCTCTTTCAAGATCTATAACTGTACATCCAATTGGTTCAGATGTCACCATCACTGTGAACATCTGGCAAAGCAGTATCATGGGCTCACAAGATGAGCCGATTGCTGAAAATGAGACTTTCAAATTTACATACTCGAGGGCCCAGGACGTGAGGACTTTCAGGGGGGATGCATGTCTAGTTAATGTAGGTGTGGTGTGGGCTAAGACGAGTGAACCCATTAACAGAGAATGTCCTCCTTTCCTATAAGTATTGTATAACCCAACTGAAAGAACGATGCTAGTTTTAATTACAAGAAATAACTTGTGTTCGTTGTGTGCCAGTTTCCTTGTCAAGTTGACCGTTGTTATATTTTCTTTTTGTAATATTGGATGATGTACTGATGTTTATCTAGAGATTAATTACTATGGTCTTTGATTAGTTTGTCTCGGTGTTAGTTTGTGGCATTTCTCATAAATTTGTGATCTCCTGCGTACTTAATTGCAAAATGATCAACCTATTTTCTGAAGCAACAGGGATGATTAAAACCGAACACTTCCTGGTACACGAACTTTCCTGCAATACTGTCACTTCTATCATAAAACTAATTTAATTTGTTACTATAATTACCCGTGCGAAACCACAATAAGAAAACGCGCATTGAGAATCAACTGAATAGCATCATGTTTTTTTTTTTTTCATTTCAAAGCTGTTGTCTTAAATGTGCTTCGTAGCTGTTCTCTCTCTCTTTTTTGGAAGCTCTGGTTCTTTCTTCTCCTCTCTGCATCAAAAAATGTTGAAGGCCCATGATGCAATGTCTTCACTTCTACTTGTAACAAATTACAAACAAGCCCAAATCCATAATTAATTTCCATGAAGATATCAAGAATTGTCTAGAAACTATGAAATAAAATATCTTGTAGTGTAGGATGTACAAATATTTAGAGGAAGTCGAAAATATCTTAGGTCTAGATGTTTCCTTAGCTCTCATGGAGAAGTATAAATAGGGGGTCTAGAAATTACAAACAAGTCATGTTGAACCAAGCAAGTAAGCAAGCAAAGAAAAGAGAAAGAGATCCAAAAAGAGTGTTGCAGTGCTTTGGAGGTTTAGGAAATATTTGGTAGAGGTGTGATTATAAAAATAGTTCGAGTGAGTAATAAAATTAGTTCAAATATAGTCTCTTTACTCAACAAAGTGGTATTAGAGTCGGGTTCATCGAGGTGAGTTTGTCGAAGGTGGCAGTCAGGATCTAAGTCGTGACTTGGCACGTATAATTGGAAGATCGCTGGTTGGATAGTGCGTACGCCGACATTCTGCCGGAAGATTGAAGACTTGCAAGTCGTCATGGATATAGCAGGTATGAGTGGTAGTTTTGAAAAACTAAATTACCATAACTATATGTACTGGAGTACATGCATAGAATCCTACCTACAATAACAGGATCTATGGGAAGTTGTAGGCGGATCCAAGACGGCTCTACCGGAGGCCAAAGTAAAGACGGTAGACCCAAAACAAAAACCAGATGAGACCGCCATAACCGTACATGAAGAAGATGATGCTCTACGGAAATAGAGAATTAAAGCCGGGAAGGCAATGTATGCACACAAAACAACAATAGACAAAGAGTTGGTTGAGTACATACGCAAAGCAGAAACCCCAAAGGCTGCTTGGGATATTCTAGCAACCTTATTCTCTAAGAAGAACGATGCCCGCCTCCAACTATTTAAAGTGAGCTGATGACAATCTCACAAGGAGATTTGACTATAAACCAATACTTCAAGAAGGTTAAGTCCCTTTGTAATGAGATTGCGGAACTTGACCCTGAAGAGAAGATTAGCGAGCAACGGATGAGGAGGATAATCACACATGGCCTAAGACCGGAGTATAGCATGTTTATGGTTGCCGTCCGAGGATGGTCAACTTAGCCGATGTTGTTAGAGTTGGAGAATATGCTCGCCAACTAGAGGCTTTAACGAAAGAGACAACCAGAGTCTCATCTAGAAGGGAAGAAGAGGTTCTAATCAGCGGTCAAAAGAAGGGCTGATCCAACAAAAAATCCAAGCCAAAATTTGAAGGCAAGCCTAACCAACAAAGGAGGCCACACCAAAGGAGTCACACATCAGGTGGAGCACGTAACCATCTCAAGTACAATCTCGATCAAGATGATCGATGTTACAACTGTGGCAAGAAGGGGCACTAAGCACGGGATTGCTAGCACAAAAAGAGGAAAGGCCAAGGGAATGTGGCAACATCAAGCAACCAACAACAAGCTAGAGATCAAGAAAGTTGTGGCGGTGAAGAAGACTTGGATGCAGAAACAGCATGTGCAGTCGCAACCATAGAAGAGGAGAATGAGGAGAAAGATGAGGTTGCTCTAATAGCGGCATAAAAAATAGAGAGAATCAACTACGAGAGCTACTGGATCATTGATTCCGGTTGCTCCGACCATATGACCGGAGACATAAAAAAAACTAGAAGACTTGGAGAAGTACAAGAGAAGAGAAGTAAATATGATAGCAAATAACTTCAAGCTGCTAATCAACTGCGTCGGTAAGACAATGGTAGCTTCTTGCTTAAATGCTCAACCTATCCAACTACATGGAGTCTATCATGTTCCCGGCTTGAAGAATAATCTACTATCAGTTTCTAAAAATCATATAGATCACATTTAACGGTTCTATTTTTATGTTTATATTTTTAAATTGAGTAATTAAAGTTTTTAAAAATGAAGTCATAAAGGCATTTGAACCCTTCTCATATTCATGACCAACTTATAGCAGCATAGCTACGCACATTCAGTTTCAAAGCGAATGATGGTCAACCAGCTTTAAAATTCACTTGGCTATATCATTTTGTGTCGTGTTCTACTTCCTTTCTTGTTGTATAATTAAAAGCTTCATAAAAACCTCTATATAATGAGGCCCTCAATTTAACATACTGTGTATCAATTAGGAACGGTAACTCGTAAGACTACATATAGGGTATACTGGTACGAGATAGTGACTGGATACAAATTAAATGGCATGTACTAGTGGTACGAAAGACTCACAACAACAAATTTAGTTTATGTGCGTAAAAAAATTTACAAAACATTCAACACAATAAAAAATTTACAAACCCAGTGATTATCTAAGTCTGTGAAACACACAATGGATAATTTATGTTACACATTTGGTTATAACTGCAAAAGAGCAATGTTTAAAATTCCAACATAAGTGAGTTTCCGTTTAAGCTTTCTTTCATCGTTGTGGATTGGAAGATTTGCCCTGTTCATATTACACTTCACTAGATGGGCCCTGTTGGAGTTACAAATAAATTAATAATAATTAATTGCTGGTTTAAAAAGGCACCACTTGGGTTTAAAAAGCCATAGGAACAAATATATAACAGTGACAATTACAATTGTAATTTCTAGTGAGTGAGGCTATGGTAATATGATATTACGGATCGACCCGCGCTATGGATCCAAATCTCTATTTTTAAAGATTAAATAGTGGATCCAAACAGTTAAACATGATCTCCATGTGAATATGTACTTGTAGACCAAATTTTACATTTTTAAGAAAAGATTTTACTATTTTTTAGATAGGTAGAAAATCACTGATTTTTTTTACTATTTCTAA
This sequence comes from Carex myosuroides, assembly GCA_028015225.1. NCBI lineage: Eukaryota > Viridiplantae > Streptophyta > Magnoliopsida > Poales > Cyperaceae > Carex > Carex myosuroides. The sequence continues at coordinate 8,640,999 of CM051492.1, read as the reverse complement.
AAAATGTAAAATTTGGTCCGATTTTTGGGACCCATTCAGGTTCAAGTCAAGTGAAACCAGTATGATTAAGTTTCTAATAGTGAAATGTCATAACAAAAACATCTTATAAGTAAAACACTTAATTCTATAGCTAGGTTTTACCAGAGGCTCACAAGCAATCCAATCAGCAGGAAATTAATCTGAATGACCAACATCCACTTGATTTATCTGCTAAGATATAGAAAAACAGGAAAGTAAGATAAAAGATATGCTTAGACGCCCTCCCAAGCATCCTTTCCACCTGCACCGAAATTTCTAGAATATCATAACACATATTACATTTTTATAATCACCGGCTCTTTTCCTAAAACAAAAATAATCACTGACTCTTGAGTTCATTCTGTGCAGTACTGCCCAAGAGAGGTGCACCACCTTTGGTTTGTCAACAATTTAATCAAAAGACAAAGTAAAAAGAAGATAATACATGGCATGAAAGCAATCAAAGGATATGGTAGAATTATAAAGTTCATTATAGACAACAGTAAGTTTCTAGCATTATAGTTCACCATAACAAGGGTTGACAAGGGAACTCTAGGTTATAGGGCCCACAAATTCATTGCCAGTAAACAAGCCTTCTTACAAATTCACTCCCTTTGAATTACCTCACAATATTGGCTACTACAAAACCATTGTTTACATATAATTGACAATATCCTAACTCCTAAGTTCTCTGCAAATCGAGTTAAGTTTTTATTTGAAGAGTACTTTTATTCTCTTTACTAGCAGCTTCCTGAAATAAAGCCATACATAAACTAAAAAATAATGATGACAAAACTCAGCAATGATAAAGTATGAGGCTGTATGGAAAAACAAAAAGAACACTACTGTAATAGCACCTGCAATATAATTGTCTCTTTCTTCCAAGTCTCAATGCCTTTCAAACATGCCTTGGTTGATGTCCCTAAAATTTAAGCAAATAAGATTCAAAAACCAGTTTAAGCAAATAAGATTAAAAGAAAACAAGGTAGAATTAAGCTTCATCCAATTAAGCTTGGTCAAACAAATCCCTAATTTCTAACAAAACAAAACCCTACAGAATAAAGAGCCTCACAGTTACAGGTGTTGTGCTGTCCTGACACAGTTGTAACAGTTCACATGATGCCTGGTCAATTAGTACTGAAGAGGATAATGAGGAGAATAGTGACCAACCAATCAGGGATAATGACATTAAAAATAAGGATAAGCATAGGTTGAATGAGTAATGCCAAGTCATAGTCTATGATTGGCATGTCTATACTGTTGACGCTGCCGCTCCCATTATCAAATACCTACCATTACCAATCAATGGATAACATTAATTTGTAGTATATGCTATACATTTTGAGATAGCGGTAGATGATTTGGCATCAAAGCCGATAATAAGAGTCAACATTGGCACATAAATGCCGCGCCACCGACCCCACCAACGCTTCCAAACGCAGCCCCAAAGAATCCAATGAGGGAGCCTAGCACTATTCTCCACCCCAATTCCATCTCCTGTACATTTTGTGAGATTAAATTATTAAATTACGAACATATGAGCAGTAAGAAGTTTTGAAATTCACTAGGATTCAAAGTACAACTATGGATAAATTAAGTTTTTTTTTTTTTGTTGAGAAAACCCGTAGGTGGATAAATTAAGTTAGTGATGTGTTAGTTGTCTTAAGCTACACATATCACCAATTTAGTTGCAGTAAGATAAATTCATGGAATCTAAAGTACAATTAACCAACTAAACAAACTGTATAAATAAGTTGCACCTCTCCTATTTTACCAACACCGTAAATTATCACTTAATTTAGATCCAGGGAGGGAGGCTTGTTTTTTTTAGGAAAAAGAAAAATCAAATAACAATGATGAACTTCATATCTAAAAGACTATGGAGGAATTAAAATTATTATATTAATAACATCCGATCCGTAACAAGTTGTGAAATTCGCTGGCTACAGAGTAGAACTATGGATAATTTAAATTAGTGAGGTGGCAGTTGTATTAAGCTACATGTACATCTAAACAATCAGGGGCGGACCCAGGTGGTTACGGGCGGGGGTGGGGGGCTGCCCCCCTGGATTTTGAGTTTTAGTGAAAATTTATCGGTCCCGACCGACTTTTCCCTCCTGAAATGTTTTTTTGCCTCCTCTGGACGTTTCATTTGTAATTCGGGTTAAAATTGAAATAAATTTGTTGAATTTTGTTGCAGTAAGATAAAATTCACGGAGGCTGAAGGTCAATTAACCAAATTGCAAAATAATTGAACAAAAGAAATAAACAAGAAAAACTTACACGCTAACAACGGAGGAGTGGCGGAGGTGCTACACCGGATTCATCAAGAACCAATCGGAGATTCCTCTTGCGGCAGATTGAGCGATCGAATAGGAGAAAGGCTAAGAGGGATCGAAGAGAGAGCGCCGAGCTTTAATTTGGAGAAATGGAGGCGCGATCGACAAAGCTCGATTCGAGAGAGAGAGAGGAGTCGAGAACGAATGAACCAAACCCACTCCCTCGTCGCTTCTCTTCTTCTGGATTATTTTGTGACTTCAACGGATTTATTACGAACAAATATATACTGTCTTTTGTATAATAGACTGAAAAGTTTATGTAATGGTCCGAATTCATTTGTTACACAAATGAAACGAACCCACTCTATCGGCGATTCTCCCCTTCTGGATGATGTTGTGGCTTTCTCAGATTTAATGTGAAAAAAGTAGTATGACCTTTTGTATAACAGACTAAAAGAATTATATAGTGGGACAACGTAGTATGATTTGTTGCACGATAGTTTGGTAAATTATATAACAGACTAAAAGAATTATATAATGTGAACAAAGTAGTATGATTTGTTGCATGATAGTTTGGTAAATTTGAATGCAGCGAAGATCTCTCTTAGTGTTGTTTGCATGTTGGATGATTTTGTGGCCGAATATATTTGGCGCTAACTAAATAATTGTGGAGTAGCCAAAATTTGGAGGGAATCTAAATTGACACTGAGAGCATCTCCAATTCAGCAATTCGTAAAAAATTAAAAACAGATGTATAGCACTATTTAAAAATTAAGTTTATTTTAATTTCTTAACTCCTTCATTCTAGAAATTGTATCAGAGCCAATAGGAAAGAGAATAAAGGAGTCAGAGCCAATAGGAAAGAGAATAAAGGAGTCAGAGCCAATAGGAAAGAGAGAGTATTGGCATGTCCAAAAGAAATCGTTTGCTTTATAAGCAATTTTGCTTTTTTAGCAATTGGCCTACAACCCAACAATTATATTAGCAATTGACACATCAGATTAGCAATTTAAAAACAATTACCATTGTAGATGCTCTTAGACATGATATTTGGAGTGAACTTATCAAAAATTTAGAGGGAAGTTTGCAAGTTATTATATGTTTTGCAAGTCAAATAAATTGTATGTTGTAAATAAGATCAAATTTGCTTACAATCATTTAATTAACTATGAACAATATGAAAAATAAATATATTTAGATTGATTGGCAGATTTCTCATGCAATAGGATATGAAAAAATTGATACTCGAAGGTTTTTCAAATCCTTACTGTTTTCTAAAAAAATTGATACTTAATAAAATAAATTAAGTTTGTGACATTTTATAAAATATATTTCCTATTTTGGGGGAAAAATAGTGAAAATACAATTATAACTTGTATTATGGAGCTATTTACAATTTTACAAATAATATGAAAAAATTAAAAATATATATTTTCATATTTTTAACGGTTTTTATGACCAAATGGGGGAATATGTGGCCAATGTTGCAAATTCGACTTTAATTTTAGAAAATATTTTTGTGATGGAAATTATATTAATGAAATTTATGCAATAATTAATATTATAATATTTTATTGTTTAATTAAATGATTTTGACACATTCAATTATATAGCATTACAAGCATGTTACATATATGACCACTATTTTTATTAATATCCTCAAAAAAAAAAATTAGCAAATCTACCCTACCTTCTGAAAAAAATTTAAAAGCACTCTTTCTTTTTGTTGAAAGTCCGTAGACAATTGCATTGATCTAATGATTTACAACGTAGCTAGCTATTACAGAGGTTTCCTTTGTTTAAAATAAGAAGCAAAAACACCTATACATTGAGCTACTTGTAAAATCATCTAATTTGCTATGTTAGGAATAACAGATATGCGAAGTCAGAAAATGCAAATTGTTTCTATTCGCATCCGATTAGCAAGTAGGTGGCCCTTTTGATCATTTCTTGAGGACGAAATGTCTTCTTCTTTCCAAAATCGATGCCGCCCAGAGAAATGCGTAGTCGAGGCACTGAATCAAACCGGATCGGGACAGTCATCACTCAGCGAGGAAGAAGAAGAGGGCACTGAATCAAACCGGATCAAGACAATCACCGCTCAACCGAGAAGGTACTGCATCAAACTGAACCGGAAACTGAATCAACCGGACCAGGACAGTCACTACTCATAGAGGAGGAGGAGGAAGACAACTCTTTTCATTCTCGTCATCAACCACAACCATAAAACACGCACCTTATTCACATATAGTTATAGTAGATACAACGGGATGGAACGAATCCACAACACCCTCAGTCGAACCCGGAGAATCGAGACGGACGAGCGAGACAACGAGCAACGAAACCCTTAAACAGAGTCATCCACTCGATTGGAGATAAGCACAGTGAACCGGGCAGACAAAGAGAGTGGAGGAGACGGGGTGGAGCAGCTGGATGTCTTCTTTTACCCCTCTGAATCATCTTCGAAGAACAGCGGAGTTTCCTAGCTGTGATATTCAAAAATTCTTAAAAAATAGTAAAAAAATTCCAAAAAATGTAAAATTTGATCTCCAAGCACATTTTAATATGTAGATCATGTTGGAAGGTTCGAATCGACTATTTGAACTTTAAAAATGAAGATATGAGCGTGAAGTAAAACACCATCTTTAATTCCTAAAGCAAGTTAACCCATCTATACATATATATATATATACAATTTGATCTTATATTATATTATTGAATACGTATTTTATAACAATCATTATACTTATATATATATATATATATATATGTAAATATTCAAATAAACTATCAATTGAACTGGTTGATCCATTGATTTGACTAATAAATCGTTAATACAAAGTTTTACTGGGTCAATATCCGGTTCAATTCTGATAACAATAGTTGTTTCACTCTTTTTTTTCAAATAGAAAAAGCATTGATTTGACTAATAAAGCCAAGCCAAGCCAAGATTAGGGGTGTTCATCGGTTCGGTTCGGTTGAAACCGAACCGAACTAGGCAAACCAAAGTTATAATTCGGTTTCAAAAATAAAACCGAACCGAACCGATTTAGCATTGCAACCGAACCGAACCGAACCGAACCAAAGTTTTATTTCGGTTTGTTCGGTTTGTTCGGTTCAAACCGAAATATATTAATTTTTTTATTTAAAGCAATTGATTTATACTAAACCGAAGTATATTAAGAAATAAACCAAGATATTAAGAAATAAATTGGGATATTAAGAAATAAACCGGGATATTAAGAAATAAACCGAAGTATTTAAAGCAATTGATTAAGAAATAAACCGGGGCGGTCCGGACCAAATTCATAATATATAACATTTCGGTCGGTTCGGTTATTTCGGTTTTCAAAATTATCAAACCGAACCGAACCGAAATTATAATTCGGTTTTAAAAAGCAAACTGAACCGAACCATTAAACCGAAATAACCGAACCGTTTGGTCCAAACTAATTCGGTTCGGTTCAAAACCGACTAAACCGGACCCAATGAACACCCCTAGCCAAGATCATTCCAGTGCCCATTTGGGTTTATAGGAAGAATTCGCAATTCATCATTATTTGTTCCAATATCGCATGTACGTCTTTCGTACCTCATCGTACTTCATATTTTATATCTTTATTTTCAAAGTCTAAATTGTCGATCCGAACCGCTCAACATGATATTCATACTAAAATATGCGTGTGCATGAAATTTTATAATTTTTTTAATTTGTTTACTATTTACTAAGATAGGTACAAAATCATTGTTTCTGGACCGTTCAAAAATAGTGATTTTGTACCTATCAAAAAAATAGTAAAAAAATTTCAAAAAGTATAAAATTTAATTTCAAAAATAGTGATTTTGTTAGATGCGTCACATTTTTTATATTTTAGGTGGAGAAAGGAGTCAAGATTCCACGTAAGTGATATGTTCAAGAAAAAAGGAAAAAAGGATTATAAAACTTGTAGCAGCTAGGGGATATTATTAAAATTAAGCAAACAATAAATTAAAATGGGGTGAGCGATACACATACACGATACATGATACATGATACATGATACATGCACACGTACACCTGTCAATTTTCCTATGGAATTAAACGCCAGATATTAATTGCTCTGCATCTGCAGACTGCAGATGATAAGAACGGGGAGTAGAAAGACAGGAACAGGACGGTTCACTTTGCTTATTCTCATTTCAATTATTTTTACTTCGGTTGTTAATTCGGCCGACATTTTTATTAATATCCAAAGTTTAATACAAATTAATAAATATACCCAGAACCGGCCCATTTATCGATATATACTCAAACCGGCCATTTTCTGGCCGGCTATGTTCCTTCCCTAAGCCAATGGCCGGCTATGTACCTTTTTTTTTTTTTTTAGAGACACTATGATGATCAAAATATTGAAATCTAACTCTGAAAATTTGAAATTTTTGTTTAAATATTTGTTATATTACTTCTTTGAGGAGGGATCAAATTACAACAACCATTTTTTTTCATTTTCAAAGTCCAAATCGTCGACCCAAACCGTTCAACATGATTATCTAAATAAAATGTGCTTGCAGATCAAATTTTACATTTTTTTGAATTTTTTTACTATTTATTAAGATGGGTACAAAATTCAATGGTCTGAATATGACTATTTTTTTTGTAGAATAATTAAGTTATATAAGTCGATTGGAGAATAATATAAAAGTAAATTTAAATAAAAAATAAAAATAATCAATTTTATAAAGTTGTGGGATTAAACATGATCGATGGAGTTATTTCAATTATGAGGAAAAAAGTAGGATAATGTCAACTTGACTATAATAAAATTTCATTATTTTGTCCTCCAACTAATAATAATTATTTTTCTCTATATAGTGTATTATATATATAAACTTACTATTTCATTTTCTTATCAATGGCTGTATGACATTTTTTAATATTTGATACCTAATTCTAGACTTTGTGAGCATGAGAAATTAAATGCTATTTGAATTAATTTTAGAATGCGGCAGCATCTTCCATTTTTTTTTTTTTTATTAGTTGTGAGAGTATGATTTTAGAATGTAATTTTTTGAAAATTTAATTCGAACTTTATTTTTTATTAAATTATAAACAAACAAAAAAATAAACTTGGGCTTTTTAACTCCCGCGTCCAGGAAGAAATCGCGAAGACCATGTCCATTGAAGATTTTCTCCCCATAAACTAAATTCCAGCCACCTGTTGTCAGTTGTCACTAATAAATTTTCTCTCCAGTTTCCTGAAAAATGCAACATCCATTGTCCTTATTATCGATTAGACTTTAGTTCTACTATCGACAAGGTGAAATTAATTAAATTCATTTCTAACAAATTAGTGACTTTTCATCTTAACCATACTCATGTTGTAACTAAATTATACTCAAGGAAGAATAGCACGGGGACGGGGTAAATGATAAGTCCAAAATTGAGTATAATTTCTTTTCTTGTAATGAATTTTCATAATAACTTCATGATCTATAATACATAAAGTTAAATGTTAGAACGGAGAAACTAATAATAGAAATATTTGTATAAAGAAATCCCATTCTTTTTAAATATGTTAATAATAGTCGAAGCATTTAATTACTTGCCTCCGGTTGATCCACTAATAAACGTAAGCTATATATATATAGAGTTATATTCAGTGTGAATTTAATATATAATTCATAATTATCAAATAAAATTATTACTTTAGCAATAAGCATAATCCAATGCATGTTTTTATAAACAGATTCAGACTAATTGAATTAATCCGAGCGAACAAAATTATCTCATCCATTTGATATTATCTGCAGCAAACTTTGAAACCATGAAAAGGCCTAGAGGTTTGAAAAAAAACCGACCGGTCCAGATCCGGATCCGCACTAATCCGGATTGGGGTCTAAATCCGTGCCAACTTGGACCGGGGGTCACGGGGTGGATCTAGCCTGGGTTTGAGCTGGTTTTCTCCACTAGAATCGTATCAACTCGGCTTGTTCAAAACTCGTGGACCGTTTTAGCTCGGACTACAAATAATCCGGACCGGACCAACCCGGACTAATCCAAACCAAAACCGGACCAAAACCGACAAACCTGAACTAAACCGGACCAAACCCAGACCAAAATTCGTTCTTTTTAAAACAATTGGTTAGAAAAAAAAATCGACCGAACTGTGGACCAGACCAACCTAATAGGAATCTTTGTAATATTTCCTTCTTTAATATATTCCCCTCTAACAAGCAGACTATAACTAAAGAGGATTTGATATTTTGATTAGATCTTTAACAATTAATCTATCTATATAATGAGTAGGGTTCAAATGCCTTTATTTTTTTGTGCCTCCATCATACTTCTATTTTTAAAAACTTTAATAACTCAAAATTTAAAACTTAAAAATCAAAATAAAACTGTTAGATGTGATCTATGTTATTTTCTCTATGTGCTCATAAAAAATTATCACATTTTAATTTTGATTTTATGTGAATCAATAAGTTGAAAAATCAATGTCTAGAAATTATCTACATTAGTACGTTTTTTACAAGCTCTTGATGACAACCAAAATACAATTGAAATGTCATAATTTTTTATACGTGCATAGATAAAATGATGTAGATCAATCAAACGGTCTATCATATCACAATTCTTTCGAGTTCGAGCCTCATATTAAATGTACGGATCAGATTTGAATAGTTGCTTCTGTCCTATGTGTGGACCACAATATAGATTTACTGTCGTACTGAGACTACCGAGTGCCGAGTCCCCGACCCCTCTCTGTGTCGCGTATTTTCCCATTAAAGAGTTGTTCAAATGTTCAATTTCTTATTTACCCCTATACTCTTCATTATATCTAATATATCCCTCAACTTTTCCTTTTCTTTCTTATTTGCTCACAAAATTAATTATTCATAGTTAATGACTCATTTAAATCTATTGTTGTCAATAATATATACCCCTCAATTTCACCTGTCTTCTTCAATTATTTTTTCGTTCCATATGAAGCGCCTATCACTTCTGGATAATTAATTTTGTCAATCATTCTTTGTTTTTTTTTTTTCTAATAACCAATTGAGTGCTTCCGCCAGAAGAACAGTATCAACAAACAAAACAAGGTGGTTACATCGAGTTAAAATGGAATGTAAATAGAAACCGACCCGCTAAGCTTCTAACCCGTTAACAGTGATTTAAGTTTTAACCACATATATAGCCCCCTCCCTCTTGGACTATTTTCCCTCCCAAGTCCCAACACATCAGTTCGATGGTTTTCCCTCCTTCCGTTAGCACCTTAATTATAGCTGGATTTAGAACTATATATCTCTCCCCAATTCTTCCCACTTAATTTCAAACAATTTCATCTCGTCGGTCTGACAATATAATAATTAAGATTGAAATTGGGTGCCACCGCATTAGGAATTAGTTGTGCCTGTCTCAATTAATGACTCGGAAAATAATAGTAGTACTAGTGGGTATATATCAATTTCCATAAAACTCAGAAAGAAAAAATAACAAAATCGTCTTTTACCTGTAACCAGGCTTTTTTTTTGCCTCTCATTCCCTATCTATTAATATGTTTTTTTCTTTTTGTTCTCATTTTCAAAATTCTCAATTTCGTCGGACAACGTCGAGAAATGAGAACTCTTGATCACATTTATCAAGCAACCAATGGTGTAAAAGAACAAATCACGGGCAAAACTTTCTAGTATTAAATCAGAAAGAGTTTTCAAGATATGTCATCATTAGTTGGTATTATATCATAGTATCCTTTTATTTACTGATACTTTTTTGAGAGAAAATTTCAAATTTATTTTTGAGAGAACTATTGTTTGCTGATACTTGAATAGGTGAATTTGAGCATGCATTAATTAGCTTGGCGGAAGCACCCGAGTTATTAGAAAAAAAGAAAAGAAAAGAATGATTGATAAAATTAATTATCCGGAGGTGTTATGCGCTTCATATGGAGCGAAAAAATAATTAAAGAAGACAGATGAAAATGAGGAGTATTATTGACAACAATAGATTTAAATTAGTCATTAACTATAAATAATAAATAATTAATTTTGTGAGCAAATATAATGAAATAAAATAAAAATAACCCTCGTCTCGTCTCTGAGCCTGAGACGCGCGTCTGTGCGTGCGCGACACGCGAAAAAAAGGGGGATCGCCGCCTGTGAGCTTGTGCCCGCTAGCCCCAGACGCCTTCTGCTACTAGACCTGGTACTAGTACTGGCCATCTGGCCCTTTGAACTGTAAACCACAATGAAATTCTGTTTTGCGATTCAGAGTTTAGTCAGAAATTCTCATTTCACAATGAAATGAAATAAACCACAAACATAAGAAACCATAGTACAAGATGGTTTGTAAAACCCATAGCACCGAAAATTCTGTGCTATCATTCTGTTTTCTCCTGTACTGATACAGTTCTAACATCAATTGGACCCCATTCTTCCTTCCTGTAGGATCCTCATTGCTAAATAATCATGAGACAAATATGAACTTGATAAATAATCCTGACAACTACCCTCATTTTTATCTTCACACTTTTGAATTACTGTTAGGAGGTCCAGTAATTATTATTTACTACCAATGTTGTGTGCATTTTGTGTAATTGTTTGTTAGTACCAATTTTAGTAATTGATTATTGTACCAATTTTGTGATCATGTTATCAATTTTAGTACCAAGTTTAGTAATTGTTTGTGAGAATTTGAATCTTGATTTTGGATAGCAAGACCACAAACATAATTCATTAGTTTATCATTAGCTTACAATTTAGTGAAATTAACATTGATATTTTTATCTTGACTTCTTGTTTATTTTGATTGAAGATGTAATTTTTGTTATGTCGATTTTTTTTTTGCAACTATACATGTTCGCCTACCCCTGACAAAATTCTTACCTTTCGCCACTGATCCAATCAAGGCACAAGTACCATGCTGCTGCTACCACTCATCAGAGAAACAGAGAGAAAGAGAAAGAGAGGCTATGGGGGATGTGATGGACTTTGCAGGTGTGCCCCATTTCAGCGGGCTCCGACTGGACGCGCTCCAAATGACATAAGGCCGGAGTACAGCGCCTTCATTACAGCAATTCAAGGATGGGCGACGCAACCAACCCTGCTGGAACTGGAGAATTTGTTGGCCAGTCAGGAACCAAGCAGCTCGCAGGTTTGACGGTGAAGCACGAAGAGGAGAAGGCCCTATATAGTGGTTGACGTGGAGAGTCGAGCAGAGACAGGTATTGACGACAACCTGAGGCGGAGAATGTTTGTCATGAACAATGCAAGAGGTGCTCGTGTTCAGGGGGAGCTCCTAGAGGCCAAAATGGCAAAGGAGTTGAAAGTGGTGAATACCGGAGTAGAAGAGTGGAGTGCTACAACTGCAGACGACGAGGGCACTATGCGAGAGAGTGCCAGTTCAGGAAGAATGAAGGAAGCTTCGTGGTGACCACGAAGGAGAAGGAACCGGAGGAGGTCCCAAGTGAAGAAGAGTGGGACGCAGTGGCGGCTGTTGCGATGTAGTTGGTGGCCGACGTAGAGGACGTCGAAAAGGCTGATGTGCCTGAGGATGAGGAGATCGACTTCGAGTTATGGTTCTTTGAAGAACCAGTTGAAGAGCCGGTTAAGAAGGAGACCGGAGTTGTGAGGTGCGCAGTGGCCGATGAGGAGAAGCCACAAGAGAGCACTGAGCTGGAGGCCATCACCAAGGAGGGTGATGATGACGCGAGGACACAGAGGAGTGTCGCTATTGTGGAGAAGACTGTAGGACGAGAGTTTGCGCAAGGACATGCAGCTTGTCAGGTAAACTGTCGAGAGAAGAGAATTCGACGACGACATGTGCCAAGGCAGCGTGAGAAGAAGATTCCAGAACCTTCTCTTCTGAAGAACACTATTCTAGAAGATCGACCGCAGACGCCTGAGCAACTTCAAGTTCAAAAAATTAAAAGAAGCAACAAAAAACATGACGATCCAGATAAACGCGGAGTACCGAAGCTGAGGGGGAGTGTTGAAGTCAGCACCATCTAGAAGGCCCAAGCCCAATTTGGCACAATCAAGATTAATCTAGAAATATGTACAATAGAGAGTAATCTAGAAAATACCAAATCGACTAGAATTAATTTGTAGAATCTAGAGTATTCCATTAGCTAGTATAAATAGGGACCCTTAGTCTTCATTTTGTATCAAGCAAATCAAGCAATTCCTCTTCTAGCTTAGAGTGAGTAGTGAGTAGTGAGTGTGAGATGGTTGTGTAGAAGATATATATTGTAGTACTCCTCTCTTAGTGTTAGAAATAAATTTAATATTCAACATTTTGCAAATATATATTGATTGAAGCCACATGGAATGTGTTGCTTGCCTATAAAATATTTGGCCCTTACATGTCGGGGCGTGGTGGGGATCGATGTAGTCGTCATCGATCTTCATATATCACCTTAAGCTTGCTTATGAAATTAAAGCTTCATCCAATATCCTTGCTTATGAAATTGAGACATTTTAGTTATCTCACATCTTTGATAGTGTAATTGAGCTTCAGTTTTTGTTGTCTTTTTATATTTTGGAGGATATATTATACTTTGTAAATTTTAGTCCTAGTGCCATTAGCCAAAAAAAAAAAAAAAAAATTCAGAGTGTTAAGTTATATTCATATGTAAGTTGTACTTCTATCATCTAATTATTCAGCCAAGTGTCATTTTTAATTAATCTCATCCAATATAACAAATTACGGAATTTAAATTATGCAGTCGTTGTTAATAAAAGTTGCATCGCTGAAGGCTCCAACATTTGAGAAGTTGTAACTACTACAGTTGTAATTTTTTTTTTTTCATATGCAGTAATTTTACATCGGTTATTGTTTGTATATTTTTTTTATTTTCCGGCATAAATTAATAAAAGAGAAAGTAAAAAGCGTGAATATTTTATATTTTCTTCTGTGAAAGTATTTAATCACGGTTCTCAATTAATCTTGGTAAATGACTGAGATAAAGGTTTTTTCGGTTTTTTGGTTTTCCTGATCATAATCTTAGTCCTTGAGATATAGGCTACAAGGATATAGGCCGCGTTATCACTGGGTGAAAGACTCGTAGAGCCTAAAGCCCGCAAGCCCACTCATTTGGGCCTTTAAAAGTCTAGTAGGCCCAGAAGAGATGCCCATCTAATTGCAGATGCGTAAAAATGGAATCATTGGAAATTATATACGCGACCCAACCCCAACCCCAACCCCCTCTCTAATCTCTATCCCTCGTCCGCAATCTTCCGACTCTCCGAGAAGACCCCTTCGCGTCTAGGGCTGACGGCAGCAATCAAATGGTAACCGGAGAAGACCCCATCTCGTCTGGGGCTGACGGCAGCAACCGAATGGTAACCGGAGAAGACCCCTTCGCGTCTGGGGCTGACGGCAGCAACCTAATGGGAACTGACGAAGCACACCAATCGTACGAACGATTTTAGATCTCTCTCAAGCATGCATATATATATATATATATTCTTCGTCTTTTTGTTTTTGTTCATAGATACTTAAGCGAGTTTTTGTGCAGACGTCGCAGCCGCACACGTGCACGGATCGAGGTGTTTTCAGCTGTCATGAAATATGTAGGATTCAAGCCATTTTCCATCTTTACTAAGCCACCTGGCTACCCAAATTTGTTTGGTGTCATTTTCCTCAGCAGCTGCAACCAAGATTTCAACCATGATTTCGTCATCTTTGATGCTGAGGCCCTACAGCTTCCGCAAATTAATTCTGAGGTCTTTCTTTCTGTTTCTGGAGAGTTAAATCTTTCATTTCAGTCACACTAACACAACCTACAATTTTAATTTTTATCATACCAGCCCTTCTCTCAATATATATCTCTCAGCCCTATTTAACAATCTTATACTTCAAAAAGCATCCCACCTTAACCCAGGTAGCCAGAAAACACTTTAAAATAACATCTGTCAATAAGTTTCTTAGTTTCCTATAATATTGATGTAATTATCATGTTCTTTGTTGATACTCACAGGATCATGTCAATCTATCAGGCCCGAGGCGTAGCATACCAGTAGAAGATAACATAGACATATTTGTTTGGTTCTTTAACCGCGCTCTTTCTAATATGCATAGAACTCAAACCTGTTTGTGGGAAGCTGAATTGGATTACATGGACAGACTTATCTGCCGGTCTATCAAGTGCTTTTACAGAAACCATCTTGATGTTAGCTTTGCAGTCTACCATGATCCTGTAGAGGCGCATTTGAATGTTTATTTTGTTGACTTTGATTATGAAGGAGAAGATGCTCTCATGCAGGTTCACGGGAAGGTGTGTGCATCAAATAGTTTTCTCACCGACTCTAAGGCTAAGAGCATTCTCTTCCATAAATTGAGCAAAGAGTGTGTCGGTCTCAAACCTGGCAAGTTGGTCCCTCTCCCTCTGTCAAGAAGGGTAATAGCAGCTCCACGTCAATCATCTCTGCTTGTTCATGTGAGTATAGATGTAGGTATTGAACCTGATAATCTATTAGTCATTGAAGAGACGGTGACGTTCAATCCTAGTTTAGGCTCTACTGAAGGGTCTATTATCCTTCCCAACCGTGGCCGTGGAAGGGTGTTACTGATGGTCAGTTGGGTTGATTGTCAAACCCTAGATGGAGATGGACACGACCACCTCATAAAAGAAGAGGATGTTGCTTCTCAGGTAGCCAATTTCATAGACGCCCATTGTGGAAAAGGGGATCCTGGGCCTCAAAGAAGCAATGTGATGGACTGCTACAGGGATCTCAAAGTGCCTCGTGTTGAGTACCAAACTGACGTGCACACCAGGTCTCTCTCTTTCCCTCTCATGTCAAAATCCCAAGTCAACCTCCTCTCTTTATAAAATTTGATGGATTAGTACATAACGGCTGTTTGAATTGTTAGCAGATTTCCTCCAGTGGAGGCCAGTCAAGGTGTTATTGTGGACCAGCAACAGAGGTATATCGAAAGGCGAAGGGATCTCATGGAGGTGTTTTCAGTGAAATTTCTGGAATTCAATCAACATGATTTTGACCAGATGTATGGATGCATATTGATAAACTTATTTCCCACGTATGTCGTCTTTAGCAGGAAACACGGGGGTCCTCTGAATATTACTCCTGAGGTTATTTTTGGTCAATTTATTTTAATTTGGTTCTCTCTTTTCTTTCCACTGAAATGAATGGTAAAATTATTTTTGATAAGATTATAAGTGGTTTAATTTGTATATCGTAATAAATTGTTTATTCATATTTTGGTCTCCTAATCTTGTACTGTATTGATTAGCCAATGGGTATATCTAAATTGACATTAAAGTGCAATTGCTTGTTTCATAACTGCAGGGTTTTGTTAAGCTGAGAGGTCCCAATAGGGCCATAGAGCCACATGATACTGTACTTTTTGTTCCCTATCTATTTAAATATGGAACTTGCAGCGATCAGTTCAAAGATGATGACAAACGGGCGTCCTTGGGCGATGACGAGATGTGGGACGATAGAAGAAGGGGGGAGTATGACATGTTGTTGTCCCATAGGATACCGAGCCGATTTGGTCCGATAGAGGTGGACTTTGCTGTTTACGAGGATGGCGTGGAGGCTCGTGTTGAGGTTTCGCTCACAGGCTGTCAATTTGCCTCAGCGGTAGTCTACGGGTGCATAACTGCTGAAAATTCAAAGCTTGGTGGGAGGGCTAGAAGCTTCCTCTTCAATAGGGATAAAACTGAAGGCATCCGCTTAGATGTTAGTCCTTACAAGGATAAGGTCGTGAAACTTCCTCTTTCAAGATCTATAACTGTACATCCAATTGGTTCAGATGTCACCATCACTGTGAACATCTGGCAAAGCAGTATCATGGGCTCACAAGATGAGCCGATTGCTGAAAATGAGACTTTCAAATTTACATACTCGAGGGCCCAGGACGTGAGGACTTTCAAGGGGGATGCATGTCTAGTTAATGTAGGTGTGGTGTGGGCTAAGACGAGTGAACCCATTAACAGAGAATGTCCTCCTTTCCTATAAGTATTGTATAACCCAACTGAAAGAACGATGCTAGTTTTAATTACAAGAAATAACTTATGTTCGTTGTGTGCCAGTTTCCTTGTCAAGTTGACCGTTGTTATATTTTCTTTTTGTAATATTGGATGATGTACTGATCATGTTTATCTAGAGATTATTTACTATGGTCTTTGATTAGTTTGTCTCGGTGTTAGTTTGTGGCATTTCTCATAAATTTGTGATCTCCTGCGTACTTAATTGCAAAATGATCAACCAATTTTCTGAAGCAACAGGGATGATTAAAACCGAACACTTCCTGGTACACGAACTTTCCTGCAATACTGTCACTTCTATCATAAAACTAATTTAATTTGTTACTATAATTACCCGTGCGAAACCACTATAAGAAAACGCGCATTGAGAATCAACTGAATAGCATCATGTTTTTTTTTTTTTCATTTCAAAGCTGTTGTCTTAAATGTGCTTCGTAGCTGTTCTCTCTCTCTTTTTTGGAAGCTCTGGTTCTTTCTTCTCCTCTCTGCATCAAAAAATGTTGAAGGCCCATGATGCAATGTCTTCACTTCTACTTGCAACAAATTACAAACAAGCCCAAATCCATAATTAATTTCCATGAAGATATCAAGAATTGTCTAGAAACTATGAAATAAAATATCTTGTAGTGTAGGATGTACAAATATTTAGAGGAAGTCGAAAATATCTTAGGTCTAGATGTTTCCTTAGCTCTCATGGAGAAGTATAAATAGGGGGTCTAGAAATTACAAACAAGTCATGTTGAACCAAGCAAGTAAGCAAGCAAAGAAAAGAGAAAGAGATCCAAAAAGAGTGTTGCAGTGGTTTGGAGGTTTAGGAAATATTTAGTAGAGGTGTGATTATAAAAATAGTTCGAGTGAGTAATAA
This sequence comes from Carex myosuroides, assembly GCA_028015225.1. Classification (NCBI taxonomy): domain Eukaryota; kingdom Viridiplantae; phylum Streptophyta; class Magnoliopsida; order Poales; family Cyperaceae; genus Carex; species Carex myosuroides. The sequence continues at coordinate 8,623,843 of CM051492.1, read as the reverse complement.
AATTAGTTCAAATATAGTCTCTTTACTCAACAAAGTGGTATTAGAGTCGGGTTCGTCGGGGTGAGTTTGTCGAAGGTGGCAGTCGGGATCTAAGTCGTGACTTGGCACGTATAATTGGAAGATCGTTGCTTGGATAGTGCGTACGCCGACATTCTGCCGGAAGATTGAAGACTTGCAAGTCGTCATGGATATAGCAGGTATGAGTGGTAGTTTTGAAGAACTAAATTACCATAACTATATGTACTGGAGTACATGCATAGAATCCTACCTATAATAACAGGATCTATGGGAAGTTGTAGGCGGATCCAAGACGGCTCTACCGGAGGCCAAAGTAAAGACAGTAGACCCAAAACAAAAACCAGATGAGACCGCTATAACCGTACATGAAGAAGATGATGCTCTACGGAAATAGAGAATTAAAGCCGGAAAGGCAATGTATGCACACAAAACAACAATAGACAAAGAGTTGGTTGAGTACATACGCAAAGCAGAAACCCCAAAGCTGCTTGAGATATTCTAGCAGCCTTATTCTCTAAGAAGAACGATGCCCGCCTCCAACTATTTAAAGTGAGCTGATGACAATCTCACAAGGAGATTTGACTATAAACCAATACTTCAAGAAGGTTAAGTCCCTTTGTAATGAGATTGCGGAACTTGACCCTGAAGAGAAGATTAGCGAGCAACGGATGAGGAGGATAATCACACATGGCCTAAGACCGGAGTATAGCATGTTTATGGTTGCCGTCCGAGGATGGTCAACTTAGCCGATGTTGTTAGAGTTGGAGAATATGCTCGCCAACTAGAGGCTTTAACGAAACAGACAACCAGAGTCTCATCTAGAAGGGAAGAAGAGGTTCTAATCAGCGGTCAAAAGAAGGGCCGATCCAACAAAAAATCCAAGCCAAAATTTGAAGGCAAGCCTAACCAACAAAGGAGGCCACACCAGAGGAGTCACACATCAGGTGGAGCACGTAACCATCTCAAGTACAATCTCGATCAAGATGATCGATGTTACAACTGTGGCAAGAAGGGGCACTAAGCACGGGATTGCTAGCACAAAAAGAGGAAAGGCCAAGGGAATGTGGCAACATCAAGCAACCAACAACAAGCTAAAGATCAAGAAAGTTGTGGCGGTGAAGAAGACTTGGATGCAGAAACAGCATGTGCAGTCGCAACCATAGAAGAGGAGAATGAGGAGAAAGATGAGGTTGCTCTAATAGCGGCATAAAAAATAGAGAGAATCAACTACGAGAGCGACTGGATCATTGATTCCGGTTGCTCCGACCATATGACCGGAGACATAAAAAAAACTAGAAGACTTGGAGAAGTACAAGAGAAGAGAAGTAAATATGATAGCAAATAACTTCAAGCTGCTAATCAACTGCGTCGGTAAGACAATGGTAGCTTCTTGCTTAAATGCTCAACCTATCCAACTACATGGAGTCTATCATGTTCCCGGCTTGAAGAATAATCTACTATCAGTTTCTAAAAATCATATAGATCACATTTAACGGTTCTATTTTTATGTTTATATTTTTAAATTGAGTAATTAAAGTTTTTAAAAATGAAGTCATAAAGGCATTTGAACCCTTCTCATATTCATGACCAACTTATAGCAGCATAGCTACGCACATTCAGTTTCAAAGCGAATGATGGTCAACCAGCTTTAAAATTCACTTGGCTATATCATTTTGTGTCGTGTTCTACTTCCTTTCTTGTTGTATAATTAAAAGCTTCATAAAAACCTCTATATAATGAGGCCCTCAATTTAACATACTGTGTATCAATTAGGAACGGTAACTCGTAAGACTACATATAGGGTATACTGGTACGAGATAGTGACTGGATACAAATTAAATGGCATGTACTAGTGGTACGAAAGACTCACAACAACAAATTTAGTTTATGTGCGTAAAAAAATTTACAAAACATTCAACACAATAAAAAATTTACAAACCCAGTGATTATCTAAGTCTGTGAAACACACAATGGATAATTTATGTTACACATTTGGTTATAACTGCAAAAGAGCAATGTTTAAAATTCCAACATAAGTGAGTTTCCGTTTAAGCTTTCTTTCATCGTTGTGGATTGGAAGATTTGCCCTGTTCATATTACACTTCACTAGATGGGCCCTGTTGGAGTTACAAATAAATTAATAATAATTAATTGCTGGTTTAAAAAGGCACCACTTGGGTTTAAAAAGCCATAGGAACAAATATATAACAGTGACAATTACAATTGTAATTTCTAGTGAGTGAGGCTATGGTAATATGATATTACGGATCGACCCGCGCTATGGATCCAAATCTCTATTTTTAAAGATTAAATAGTGGATCCAAACAGTTAAACATGATCTCCATGTGAATATGTACTTGTAGACCAAATTTTACATTTTTAAGAAAAGATTTTACTATTTTTTAGATAGGTAGAAAATCACTGATTTTTTTTACTATTTCTAAAAAATGTAAAATTTGGTCCGATTTTTGGGACCCATTCAGGTTCAAGTCAAGTGAAACCAGTATGATTAAGTTTCTAATAGTGAAATGTCATAACAAAAACATCTTATAAGTAAAACACTTAATTCTATAGCTAGGTTTTACCAGAGGCTCACAAGCAATCCAATCAGCAGGAAATTAATCTGAATGACCAACATCCACTTGATTTATCTGCTAAGATATAGAAAAACAGGAAAGTAAGATAAAAGATATGCTTAGACGCCCTCCCAAGCATCCTTTCCACCTGCACCGAAATTTCTAGAATATCATAACACATATTACATTTTTATAATCACCGGCTCTTTTCCTAAAACAAAAATAATCACTGACTCTTGAGTTCATTCTGTGCAGTACTGCCCAAGAGAGGTGCACCACCTTTGGTTTGTCAACAATTTAATCAAAAGACAAAGTAAAAAGAAGATAATACATGGCATGAAAGCAATCAAAGGATATGGTAGAATTATAAAGTTCATTATAGACAACAGTAAGTTTCTAGCATTATAGTTCACCATAACAAGGGTTGACAAGGGAACTCTAGGTTATAGGGCCCACAAATTCATTGCCAGTAAACAAGCCTTCTTACAAATTCACTCCCTTTGAATTACCTCACAATATTGGCTACTACAAAACCATTGTTTACATATAATTGACAATATCCTAACTCCTAAGTTCTCTGCAAATCGAGTTAAGTTTTTATTTGAAGAGTACTTTTATTCTCTTTACTAGCAGCTTCCTGAAATAAAGCCATACATAAACTAAAAAATAATGATGACAAAACTCAGCAATGATAAAGTATGAGGCTGTATGGAAAAACAAAAAGAACACTACTGTAATAGCACCTGCAATATAATTGTCTCTTTCTTCCAAGTCTCAATGCCTTTCAAACATGCCTTGGTTGATGTCCCTAAAATTTAAGCAAATAAGATTCAAAAACCAGTTTAAGCAAATAAGATTAAAAGAAAACAAGGTAGAATTAAGCTTCATCCAATTAAGCTTGGTCAAACAAATCCCTAATTTCTAACAAAACAAAACCCTACAGAATAAAGAGCCTCACAGTTACAGGTGTTGTGCTGTCCTGACACAGTTGTAACAGTTCACATGATGCCTGGTCAATTAGTACTGAAGAGGATAATGAGGAGAATAGTGACCAACCAATCAGGGATAATGACATTAAAAATAAGGATAAGCATAGGTTGAATGAGTAATGCCAAGTCATAGTCTATGATTGGCATGTCTATACTGTTGACGCTGCCGCTCCCATTATCAAATACCTACCATTACCAATCAATGGATAACATTAATTTGTAGTATATGCTATACATTTTGAGATAGCGGTAGATGATTTGGCATCAAAGCCGATAATAAGAGTCAACATTGGCACATAAATGCCGCGCCACCGACCCCACCAACGCTTCCAAACGCAGCCCCAAAGAATCCAATGAGGGAGCCTAGCACTATTCTCCACCCCAATTCCATCTCCTGTACATTTTGTGAGATTAAATTATTAAATTACGAACATATGAGCAGTAAGAAGTTTTGAAATTCACTAGGATTCAAAGTACAACTATGGATAAATTAAGTTTTTTTTTTTTTGTTGAGAAAACCCGTAGGTGGATAAATTAAGTTAGTGATGTGTTAGTTGTCTTAAGCTACACATATCACCAATTTAGTTGCAGTAAGATAAATTCATGGAATCTAAAGTACAATTAACCAACTAAACAAACTGTATAAATAAGTTGCACCTCTCCTATTTTACCAACACCGTAAATTATCACTTAATTTAGATCCAGGGAGGGAGGCTTGTTTTTTTTAGGAAAAAGAAAAATCAAATAACAATGATGAACTTCATATCTAAAAGACTATGGAGGAATTAAAATTATTATATTAATAACATCCGATCCGTAACAAGTTGTGAAATTCGCTGGCTACAGAGTAGAACTATGGATAATTTAAATTAGTGAGGTGGCAGTTGTATTAAGCTACATGTACATCTAAACAATCAGGGGCGGACCCAGGTGGTTACGGGCGGGGGTGGGGGGCTGCCCCCCTGGATTTTGAGTTTTAGTGAAAATTTATCGGTCCCGACCGACTTTTCCCTCCTGAAATGTTTTTTTGCCTCCTCTGGACGTTTCATTTGTAATTCGGGTTAAAATTGAAATAAATTTGTTGAATTTTGTTGCAGTAAGATAAAATTCACGGAGGCTGAAGGTCAATTAACCAAATTGCAAAATAATTGAACAAAAGAAATAAACAAGAAAAACTTACACGCTAACAACGGAGGAGTGGCGGAGGTGCTACACCGGATTCATCAAGAACCAATCGGAGATTCCTCTTGCGGCAGATTGAGCGATCGAATAGGAGAAAGGCTAAGAGGGATCGAAGAGAGAGCGCCGAGCTTTAATTTGGAGAAATGGAGGCGCGATCGACAAAGCTCGATTCGAGAGAGAGAGAGGAGTCGAGAACGAATGAACCAAACCCACTCCCTCGTCGCTTCTCTTCTTCTGGATTATTTTGTGACTTCAACGGATTTATTACGAACAAATATATACTGTCTTTTGTATAATAGACTGAAAAGTTTATGTAATGGTCCGAATTCATTTGTTACACAAATGAAACGAACCCACTCTATCGGCGATTCTCCCCTTCTGGATGATGTTGTGGCTTTCTCAGATTTAATGTGAAAAAAGTAGTATGACCTTTTGTATAACAGACTAAAAGAATTATATAGTGGGACAACGTAGTATGATTTGTTGCACGATAGTTTGGTAAATTATATAACAGACTAAAAGAATTATATAATGTGAACAAAGTAGTATGATTTGTTGCATGATAGTTTGGTAAATTTGAATGCAGCGAAGATCTCTCTTAGTGTTGTTTGCATGTTGGATGATTTTGTGGCCGAATATATTTGGCGCTAACTAAATAATTGTGGAGTAGCCAAAATTTGGAGGGAATCTAAATTGACACTGAGAGCATCTCCAATTCAGCAATTCGTAAAAAATTAAAAACAGATGTATAGCACTATTTAAAAATTAAGTTTATTTTAATTTCTTAACTCCTTCATTCTAGAAATTGTATCAGAGCCAATAGGAAAGAGAATAAAGGAGTCAGAGCCAATAGGAAAGAGAATAAAGGAGTCAGAGCCAATAGGAAAGAGAGAGTATTGGCATGTCCAAAAGAAATCGTTTGCTTTATAAGCAATTTTGCTTTTTTAGCAATTGGCCTACAACCCAACAATTATATTAGCAATTGACACATCAGATTAGCAATTTAAAAACAATTACCATTGTAGATGCTCTTAGACATGATATTTGGAGTGAACTTATCAAAAATTTAGAGGGAAGTTTGCAAGTTATTATATGTTTTGCAAGTCAAATAAATTGTATGTTGTAAATAAGATCAAATTTGCTTACAATCATTTAATTAACTATGAACAATATGAAAAATAAATATATTTAGATTGATTGGCAGATTTCTCATGCAATAGGATATGAAAAAATTGATACTCGAAGGTTTTTCAAATCCTTACTGTTTTCTAAAAAAATTGATACTTAATAAAATAAATTAAGTTTGTGACATTTTATAAAATATATTTCCTATTTTGGGGAAAAAATAGTGAAAATACAATTATAACTTGTATTATGGAGCTATTTACAATTTTACAAATAATATGAAAAAATTAAAAATATATATTTTCATATTTTTAACGGTTTTTATGACCAAATGGGGGAATATGTGGCCAATGTTGCAAATTCGACTTTAATTTTAGAAAATATTTTTGTGATGGAAATTATATTAATGAAATTTATGCAATAATTAATATTATAATATTTTATTGTTTAATTAAATGATTTTGACACATTCAATTATATAGCATTACAAGCATGTTACATATATGACCACTATTTTTATTAATATCCTGAAAAAAAAAAATTAGCAAATCTACCCTACCTTCTGAAAAAAATTTAAAAGCACTCTTTCTTTTTGTTGAAAGTCCGTAGACAATTGCATTGATCTAATGATTTACAACGTAGCTAGCTATTACAGAGGTTTCCTTTGTTTAAAATAAGAAGCAAAAACACCTATACATTGAGCTACTTGTAAAATCATCTAATTTGCTATGTTAGGAATAACAGATATGCGAAGTCAGAAAATGCAAATTGTTTCTATTCGCATCCGATTAGCAAGTAGGTGGCCCTTTTGATCATTTCTTGAGGACGAAATGTCTTCTTCTTTCCAAAATCGATGCCGCCCAGAGAAATGCGTAGTCGAGGCACTGAATCAAACCGGATCGGGACAGTCATCACTCAGCGAGGAAGAAGAAGAGGGCACTGAATCAAACCGGATCAAGACAATCACCGCTCAACCGAGAAGGTACTGCATCAAACTGAACCGGAAACTGAATCAACCGGACCAGGACAGTCACTACTCATAGAGGAGGAGGAGGAAGACAACTCTTTTCATTCTCGTCATCAACCACAACCATAAAACACGCACCTTATTCACATATAGTTATAGTAGATACAACGGGATGGAACGAATCCACAACACCCTCAGTCGAACCCGGAGAATCGAGACGGACGAGCGAGACAACGAGCAACGAAACCCTTAAACAGAGTCATCCACTCGATTGGAGATAAGCACAGTGAACCGGGCAGACAAAGAGAGTGGAGGAGACGGGGTGGAGCAGCTGGATGTCTTCTTTTACCCCTCTGAATCATCTTCGAAGAACAGCGGAGTTTCCTAGCTGTGATATTCAAAAATTCTTAAAAAATAGTAAAAAAATTCCAAAAAATGTAAAATTTGATCTCCAAGCACATTTTAATATGTAGATCATGTTGGAAGGTTCGAATCGACTATTTGAACTTTAAAAATGAAGATATGAGCGTGAAGTAAAACACCATCTTTAATTCCTAAAGCAAGTTAACCCATCTATACATATATATATATATACAATTTGATCTTATATTATATTATTGAATACGTATTTTATAACAATCATTATACTTATATATATATATATATATATGTAAATATTCAAATAAACTATCAATTGAACTGGTTGATCCATTGATTTGACTAATAAATCGTTAATACAAAGTTTTACTGGGTCAATATCCGGTTCAATTCTGATAACAATAGTTGTTTCACTCTTTTTTTTCAAATAGAAAAAGCATTGATTTGACTAATAAAGCCAAGCCAAGCCAAGATTAGGGGTGTTCATCGGTTCGGTTCGGTTGAAACCGAACCGAACTAGGCAAACCAAAGTTATAATTCGGTTTCAAAAATAAAACCGAACCGAACCGATTTAGCATTGCAACCGAACCGAACCGAACCGAACCAAAGTTTTATTTCGGTTTGTTCGGTTTGTTCGGTTCAAACCGAAATATATTAATTTTTTTATTTAAAGCAATTGATTTATACTAAACCGAAGTATATTAAGAAATAAACCAAGATATTAAGAAATAAATTGGGATATTAAGAAATAAACCGGGATATTAAGAAATAAACCGAAGTATTTAAAGCAATTGATTAAGAAATAAACCGGGGCGGTCCGGACCAAATTCATAATATATAACATTTCGGTCGGTTCGGTTATTTCGGTTTTCAAAATTATCAAACCGAACCGAACCGAAATTATAATTCGGTTTTAAAAAGCAAACTGAACCGAACCATTAAACCGAAATAACCGAACCGTTTGGTCCAAACTAATTCGGTTCGGTTCAAAACCGACTAAACCGGACCCAATGAACACCCCTAGCCAAGATCATTCCAGTGCCCATTTGGGTTTATAGGAAGAATTCGCAATTCATCATTATTTGTTCCAATATCGCATGTACGTCTTTCGTACCTCATCGTACTTCATATTTTATATCTTTATTTTCAAAGTCTAAATTGTCGATCCGAACCGCTCAACATGATATTCATACTAAAATATGCGTGTGCATGAAATTTTATAATTTTTTTAATTTGTTTACTATTTACTAAGATAGGTACAAAATCATTGTTTCTGGACCGTTCAAAAATAGTGATTTTGTACCTATCAAAAAAATAGTAAAAAAATTTCAAAAAGTATAAAATTTAATTTCAAAAATAGTGATTTTGTTAGATGCGTCACATTTTTTATATTTTAGGTGGAGAAAGGAGTCAAGATTCCACGTAAGTGATATGTTCAAGAAAAAAGGAAAAAAGGATTATAAAACTTGTAGCAGCTAGGGGATATTATTAAAATTAAGCAAACAATAAATTAAAATGGGGTGAGCGATACACATACACGATACATGATACATGATACATGATACATGCACACGTACACCTGTCAATTTTCCTATGGAATTAAACGCCAGATATTAATTGCTCTGCATCTGCAGACTGCAGATGATAAGAACGGGGAGTAGAAAGACAGGAACAGGACGGTTCACTTTGCTTATTCTCATTTCAATTATTTTTACTTCGGTTGTTAATTCGGCCGACATTTTTATTAATATCCAAAGTTTAATACAAATTAATAAATATACCCAGAACCGGCCCATTTATCGATATATACTCAAACCGGCCATTTTCTGGCCGGCTATGTTCCTTCCCTAAGCCAATGGCCGGCTATGTACCTTTTTTTTTTTTTTTAGAGACACTATGATGATCAAAATATTGAAATCTAACTCTGAAAATTTGAAATTTTTGTTTAAATATTTGTTATATTACTTCTTTGAGGAGGGATCAAATTACAACAACCATTTTTTTTCATTTTCAAAGTCCAAATCGTCGACCCAAACCGTTCAACATGATTATCTAAATAAAATGTGCTTGCAGATCAAATTTTACATTTTTTTGAATTTTTTTACTATTTATTAAGATGGGTACAAAATTCAATGGTCTGAATATGACTATTTTTTTTGTAGAATAATTAAGTTATATAAGTCGATTGGAGAATAATATAAAAGTAAATTTAAATAAAAAATAAAAATAATCAATTTTATAAAGTTGTGGGATTAAACATGATCGATGGAGTTATTTCAATTATGAGGAAAAAAGTAGGATAATGTCAACTTGACTATAATAAAATTTCATTATTTTGTCCTCCAACTAATAATAATTATTTTTCTCTATATAGTGTATTATATATATAAACTTACTATTTCATTTTCTTATCAATGGCTGTATGACATTTTTTAATATTTGATACCTAATTCTAGACTTTGTGAGCATGAGAAATTAAATGCTATTTGAATTAATTTTAGAATGCGGCAGCATCTTCCATTTTTTTTTTTTTTTATTAGTTGTGAGAGTATGATTTTAGAATGTAATTTTTTGAAAATTTAATTCGAACTTTATTTTTTATTAAATTATAAACAAACAAAAAAATAAACTTGGGCTTTTTAACTCCCGCGTCCAGGAAGAAATCGCGAAGACCATGTCCATTGAAGATTTTCTCCCCATAAACTAAATCCCAGCCACCTGTTGTCAGTTGTCACTAATAAATTTTCTCTCCAGTTTCCTGAAAAATGCAACATCCATTGTCCTTATTATCGATTAGACTTTAGTTCTACGATCGACAAGGTGAAATTAATTAAATTCATTTCTAACAAATTAGTGACTTTTCATCTTAACCATACTCATGTTGTAACTAAATTATACTCAAGGAAGAATAGCACGGGGACGGGGTAAATGATAAGTCCAAAATTGAGTATAATTTCTTTTCTTGTAATGAATTTTCATAATAACTTCATGATCTATAATACATAAAGTTAAATGTTAGAACGGAGAAACTAATAATAGAAATATTTGTATAAAGAAATCCCATTCTTTTTAAATATGTTAATAATAGTCGAAGCATTTAATTACTTGCCTCCGGTTGATCCACTAATAAACGTAAGCTATATATATATAGAGTTATATTCAGTGTGAATTTAATATATAATTCATAATTATCAAATAAAATTATTACTTTAGCAATAAGCATAATCCAATGCATGTTTTTATAAACAGATTCAGACTAATTGAATTAATCCGAGCGAACAAAATTATCTCATCCATTTGATATTATCTGCAGCAAACTTTGAAACCATGAAAAGGCCTAGAGGTTTGAAAAAAAACCGACCGGTCCAGATCCGGATCCGCACTAATCCGGATTGGGGTCTAAATCCGTGCCAACTTGGACCGGGGGTCACGGGGTGGATCTAGCCTGGGTTTGAGCTGGTTTTCTCCACTAGAATCGTATCAACTCGGCTTGTTCAAAACTCGTGGACCGTTTTAGCTCGGACTACAAATAATCCGGACCGGACCAACCCGGACTAATCCAAACCAAAACCGGACCAAAACCGACAAACCTGAACTAAACCGGACCAAACCCAGACCAAAATTCGTTCTTTTTAAAACAATTGGTTAGAAAAAAAAATCGACCGAACTGTGGACCAGACCAACCTAATAGGAATCTTTGTAATATTTCCTTCTTTAATATATTCCCCTCTAACAAGCAGACTATAACTAAAGAGGATTTGATATTTTGATTAGATCTTTAACAATTAATCTATCTATATAATGAGTAGGGTTCAAATGCCTTTATTTTTTTGTGCCTCCATCATACTTCTATTTTTAAAAACTTTAATAACTCAAAATTTAAAACTTAAAAATCAAAATAAAACTGTTAGATGTGATCTATGTTATTTTCTCTATGTGCTCATAAAAAATTATCACATTTTAATTTTGATTTTATGTGAATCAATAAGTTGAAAAATCAATGTCTAGAAATTATCTACATTAGTACGTTTTTTACAAGCTCTTGATGACAACCAAAATACAATTGAAATGTCATAATTTTTTATACGTGCATAGATAAAATGATGTAGATCAATCGAACGGTCTATCATATCACAATTCTTTCGAGTTCGAGCCTCATATTAAATGTACGGATCAGATTTGAATAGTTGCTTCTGTCCTATGTGTGGACCACAATATAGATTTACTGTCGTACTGAGACTACCGAGTGCCGAGTCCCCGACCCCTCTCTGTGTCGCGTATTTTCCCATTAAAGAGTTGTTCAAATGTTCAATTTCTTATTTACCCCTATACTCTTCATTATATCTAATATATCCCTCAACTTTTCCTTTTCTTTCTTATTTGCTCACAAAATTAATTATTCATAGTTAATGACTCATTTAAATCTATTGTTGTCAATAATATATACCCCTCAATTTCACCTGTCTTCTTCAATTATTTTTTCGTTCCATATGAAGCGCCTATCACTTCTGGATAATTAATTTTGTCAATCATTCTTTGTTTTTTTTTTTCTAATAACCAATTGAGTGCTTCCGCCAGAAGAACAGTATCAACAAACAAAACAAGGTGGTTACATCGAGTTAAAATGGAATGTAAATAGAAACCGACCCGCTAAGCTTCTAACCCGTTAACAGTGATTTAAGTTTTAACCACATATATAGCCCCCTCCCTCTTGGACTATTTTCCCTCCCAAGTCCCAACACATCAGTTCGATGGTTTTCCCTCCTTCCGTTAGCACCTTAATTATAGCTGGATTTAGAACTATATATCTCTCCCCAATTCTTCCCACTTAATTTCAAACAATTTCATCTCGTCGGTCTGACAATATAATAATTAAGATTGAAATTGGGTGCCACCGCATTAGGAATTAGTTGTGCCTGTCTCAATTAATGACTCGGAAAATAATAGTAGTACTAGTGGGTATATATCAATTTCCATAAAACTCAGAAAGAAAAAATAACAAAATCGTCTTTTACCTGTAACCAGGCTTTTTTTTTGCCTCTCATTCCCTATCTATTAATATGTTTTTTTTCTTTTTGTTCTCATTTTCAAAATTCTCAATTTCGTCGGACAACGTCGAGAAATGAGAACTCTTGATCACATTTATCAAGCAACCAATGGTGTAAAAGAACAAATCACGGGCAAAACTTTCTAGTATTAAATCAGAAAGAGTTTTCAAGATATGTCATCATTAGTTGGTATTATATCATAGTATCCTTTTATTTACTGATACTTTTTTGAGAGAAAATTTCAAATTTATTTTTGAGAGAACTATTGTTTGCTGATACTTGAATAGGTGAATTTGAGCATGCATTAATTAGCTTGGCGGAAGCACCCGAGTTATTAGAAAAAAAGAAAAGAAAAGAATGATTGATAAAATTAATTATCCGGAGGTGTTATGCGCTTCATATGGAGCGAAAAAATAATTAAAGAAGACAGATGAAAATGAGGAGTATTATTGACAACAATAGATTTAAATTAGTCATTAACTATAAATAATAAATAATTAATTTTGTGAGCAAATATAATGAAATAAAATAAAAATAACCCTCGTCTCGTCTCTGAGCCTGAGACGCGCGTCTGTGCGTGCGCGACACGCGAAAAAAAGGGGGATCGCCGCCTGTGAGCTTGTGCCCGCTAGCCCCAGACGCCTTCTGCTACTAGACCTGGTACTAGTACTGGCCATCTGGCCCTTTGAACTGTAAACCACAATGAAATTCTGTTTTGCGATTCAGAGTTTAGTCAGAAATTCTCATTTCACAATGAAATGAAATAAACCACAAACATAAGAAACCATAGTACAAGATGGTTTGTAAAACCCATAGCACCGAAAATTCTGTGCTATCATTCTGTTTTCTCCTGTACTGATACAGTTCTAACATCAATTGGACCCCATTCTTCCTTCCTGTAGGATCCTCATTGCTAAATAATCATGAGACAAATATGAACTTGATAAATAATCCTGACAACTACCCTCATTTTTATCTTCACACTTTTGAATTACTGTTAGGAGGTCCAGTAATTATTATTTACTACCAATGTTGTGTGCATTTTGTGTAATTGTTTGTTAGTACCAATTTTAGTAATTGATTATTGTACCAATTTTGTGATCATGTTATCAATTTTAGTACCAAGTTTAGTAATTGTTTGTGAGAATTTGAATCTTGATTTTGGATAGCAAGACCACAAACATAATTCATTAGTTTATCATTAGCTTACAATTTAGTGAAATTAACATTGATATTTTTATCTTGACTTCTTGTTTATTTTGATTGAAGATGTAATTTTTGTTATGTCGATTTTTTTTTTGCAACTATACATGTTCGCCTACCCCTGACAAAATTCTTACCTTTCGCCACTGATCCAATCAAGGCACAAGTACCATGCTGCTGCTACCACTCATCAGAGAAACAGAGAGAAAGAGAAAGAGAGGCTATGGGGGATGTGATGGACTTTGCAGGTGTGCCCCATTTCAGCGGGCTCCGACTGGACGCGCTCCAAATGACATAAGGCCGGAGTACAGCGCCTTCATTACAGCAATTCAAGGATGGGCGACGCAACCAACCCTGCTGGAACTGGAGAATTTGTTGGCCAGTCAGGAACCAAGCAGCTCGCAGGTTTGACGGTGAAGCACGAAGAGGAGAAGGCCCTATATAGTGGTTGACGTGGAGAGTCGAGCAGAGACAGGTATTGACGACAACCTGAGGCGGAGAATGTTTGTCATGAACAATGCAAGAGGTGCTCGTGTTCAGGGGGAGCTCCTAGAGGCCAAAATGGCAAAGGAGTTGAAAGTGGTGAATACCGGAGTAGAAGAGTGGAGTGCTACAACTGCAGACGACGAGGGCACTATGCGAGAGAGTGCCAGTTCAGGAAGAATGAAGGAAGCTTCGTGGTGACCACGAAGGAGAAGGAACCGGAGGAGGTCCCAAGTGAAGAAGAGTGGGACGCAGTGGCGGCTGTTGCGATGTAGTTGGTGGCCGACGTAGAGGACGTCGAAAAGGCTGATGTGCCTGAGGATGAGGAGATCGACTTCGAGTTATGGTTCTTTGAAGAACCAGTTGAAGAGCCGGTTAAGAAGGAGACCGGAGTTGTGAGGTGCGCAGTGGCCGATGAGGAGAAGCCACAAGAGAGCACTGAGCTGGAGGCCATCACCAAGGAGGGTGATGATGACGCGAGGACACAGAGGAGTGTCGCTATTGTGGAGAAGACTGTAGGACGAGAGTTTGCGCAAGGACATGCAGCTTGTCAGGTAAACTGTCGAGAGAAGAGAATTCGACGACGACATGTGCCAAGGCAGCGTGAGAAGAAGATTCCAGAACCTTCTCTTCTGAAGAACACTATTCTAGAAGATCGACCGCAGACGCCTGAGCAACTTCAAGTTCAAAAAATTAAAAGAAGCAACAAAAAACATGACGATCCAGATAAACGCGGAGTACCGAAGCTGAGGGGGAGTGTTGAAGTCAGCACCATCTAGAAGGCCCAAGCCCAATTTGGCACAATCAAGATTAATCTAGAAATATGTACAATAGAGAGTAATCTAGAAAATACCAAATCGACTAGAATTAATTTGTAGAATCTAGAGTATTCCATTAGCTAGTATAAATAGGGACCCTTAGTCTTCATTTTGTATCAAGCAAATCAAGCAATTCCTCTTCTAGCTTAGAGTGAGTAGTGAGTAGTGAGTGTGAGATGGTTGTGTAGAAGATATATATTGTAGTACTCCTCTCTTAGTGTTAGAAATAAATTTAATATTCAACATTTTGCAAATATATATTGATTGAAGCCACATGGAATGTGTTGCTTGCCTATAAAATATTTGGCCCTTACATGTCGGGGCGTGGTGGGGATCGATGTAGTCGTCATCGATCTTCATATATCACCTTAAGCTTGCTTATGAAATTAAAGCTTCATCCAATATCCTTGCTTATGAAATTGAGACATTTTAGTTATCTCACATCTTTGATAGTGTAATTGAGCTTCAGTTTTTGTTGTCTTTTTATATTTTGGAGGATATATTATACTTTGTAAATTTTAGTCCTAGTGCCATTAGCCAAAAAAAAAAAAAAAAAATTCAGAGTGTTAAGTTATATTCATATGTAAGTTGTACTTCTATCATCTAATTATTCAGCCAAGTGTCATTTTTAATTAATCTCATCCAATATAACAAATTACGGAATTTAAATTATGCAGTCGTTGTTAATAAAAGTTGCATCGCTGAAGGCTCCAACATTTGAGAAGTTGTAACTACTACAGTTGTAATTTTTTTTTTTTCATATGCAGTAATTTTACATCGGTTATTGTTTGTATATTTTTTTTATTTTCCGGCATAAATTAATAAAAGAGAAAGTAAAAAGCGTGAATATTTTATATTTTCTTCTGTGAAAGTATTTAATCACGGTTCTCAATTAATCTTGGTAAATGACTGAGATAAAGGTTTTTTCGGTTTTTTGGTTTTCCTGATCATAATCTTAGTCCTTGAGATATAGGCTACAAGGATATAGGCCGCGTTATCACTGGGTGAAAGACTCGTAGAGCCTAAAGCCCGCAAGCCCACTCATTTGGGCCTTTAAAAGTCTAGTAGGCCCAGAAGAGATGCCCATCTAATTGCAGATGCGTAAAAATGGAATCATTGGAAATTATATACGCGACCCAACCCCAACCCCAACCCCCTCTCTAATCTCTATCCCTCGTCCGCAATCTTCCGACTCTCCGAGAAGACCCCTTCGCGTCTAGGGCTGACGGCAGCAATCAAATGGTAACCGGAGAAGACCCCATCTCGTCTGGGGCTGACGGCAGCAACCGAATGGTAACCGGAGAAGACCCCTTCGCGTCTGGGGCTGACGGCAGCAACCTAATGGGAACTGACGAAGCACACCAATCGTACGAACGATTTTAGATCTCTCTCAAGCATGCATATATATATATATATATTCTTCGTCTTTTTGTTTTTGTTCATAGATACTTAAGCGAGTTTTTGTGCAGACGTCGCAGCCGCACACGTGCACGGATCGAGGTGTTTTCAGCTGTCATGAAATATGTAGGATTCAAGCCATTTTCCATCTTTACTAAGCCACCTGGCTACCCAAATTTGTTTGGTGTCATTTTCCTCAGCAGCTGCAACCAAGATTTCAACCATGATTTCGTCATCTTTGATGCTGAGGCCCTACAGCTTCCGCAAATTAATTCTGAGGTCTTTCTTTCTGTTTCTGGAGAGTTAAATCTTTCATTTCAGTCACACTAACACAACCTACAATTTTAATTTTTATCATACCAGCCCTTCTCTCAATATATATCTCTCAGCCCTATTTAACAATCTTATACTTCAAAAAGCATCCCACCTTAACCCAGGTAGCCAGAAAACACTTTAAAATAACATCTGTCAATAAGTTTCTTAGTTTCCTATAATATTGATGTAATTATCATGTTCTTTGTTGATACTCACAGGATCATGTCAATCTATCAGGCCCGAGGCGTAGCATACCAGTAGAAGATAACATAGACATATTTGTTTGGTTCTTTAACCGCGCTCTTTCTAATATGCATAGAACTCAAACCTGTTTGTGGGAAGCTGAATTGGATTACATGGACAGACTTATCTGCCGGTCTATCAAGTGCTTTTACAGAAACCATCTTGATGTTAGCTTTGCAGTCTACCATGATCCTGTAGAGGCGCATTTGAATGTTTATTTTGTTGACTTTGATTATGAAGGAGAAGATGCTCTCATGCAGGTTCACGGGAAGGTGTGTGCATCAAATAGTTTTCTCACCGACTCTAAGGCTAAGAGCATTCTCTTCCATAAATTGAGCAAAGAGTGTGTCGGTCTCAAACCTGGCAAGTTGGTCCCTCTCCCTCTGTCAAGAAGGGTAATAGCAGCTCCACGTCAATCATCTCTGCTTGTTCATGTGAGTATAGATGTAGGTATTGAACCTGATAATCTATTAGTCATTGAAGAGACGGTGACGTTCAATCCTAGTTTAGGCTCTACTGAAGGGTCTATTATCCTTCCCAACCGTGGCCGTGGAAGGGTGTTACTGATGGTCAGTTGGGTTGATTGTCAAACCCTAGATGGAGATGGACACGACCACCTCATAAAAGAAGAGGATGTTGCTTCTCAGGTAGCCAATTTCATAGACGCCCATTGTGGAAAAGGGGATCCTGGGCCTCAAAGAAGCAATGTGATGGACTGCTACAGGGATCTCAAAGTGCCTCGTGTTGAGTACCAAACTGACGTGCACACCAGGTCTCTCTCTTTCCCTCTCATGTCAAAATCCCAAGTCAACCTCCTCTCTTTATAAAATTTGATGGATTAGTACATAACGGCTGTTTGAATTGTTAGCAGATTTCCTCCAGTGGAGGCCAGTCAAGGTGTTATTGTGGACCAGCAACAGAGGTATATCGAAAGGCGAAGGGATCTCATGGAGGTGTTTTCAGTGAAATTTCTGGAATTCAATCAACATGATTTTGACCAGATGTATGGATGCATATTGATAAACTTATTTCCCACGTATGTCGTCTTTAGCAGGAAACACGGGGGTCCTCTGAATATTACTCCTGAGGTTATTTTTGGTCAATTTATTTTAATTTGGTTCTCTCTTTTCTTTCCACTGAAATGAATGGTAAAATTATTTTTGATAAGATTATAAGTGGTTTAATTTGTATATCGTAATAAATTGTTTATTCATATTTTGGTCTCCTAATCTTGTACTGTATTGATTAGCCAATGGGTATATCTAAATTGACATTAAAGTGCAATTGCTTGTTTCATAACTGCAGGGTTTTGTTAAGCTGAGAGGTCCCAATAGGGCCATAGAGCCACATGATACTGTACTTTTTGTTCCCTATCTATTTAAATATGGAACTTGCAGCGATCAGTTCAAAGATGATGACAAACGGGCGTCCTTGGGCGATGACGAGATGTGGGACGATAGAAGAAGGGGGGAGTATGACATGTTGTTGTCCCATAGGATACCGAGCCGATTTGGTCCGATAGAGGTGGACTTTGCTGTTTACGAGGATGGCGTGGAGGCTCGTGTTGAGGTTTCGCTCACAGGCTGTCAATTTGCCTCAGCGGTAGTCTACGGGTGCATAACTGCTGAAAATTCAAAGCTTGGTGGGAGGGCTAGAAGCTTCCTCTTCAATAGGGATAAAACTGAAGGCATCCGCTTAGATGTTAGTCCTTACAAGGATAAGGTCGTGAAACTTCCTCTTTCAAGATCTATAACTGTACATCCAATTGGTTCAGATGTCACCATCACTGTGAACATCTGGCAAAGCAGTATCATGGGCTCACAAGATGAGCCGATTGCTGAAAATGAGACTTTCAAATTTACATACTCGAGGGCCCAGGACGTGAGGACTTTCAAGGGGGATGCATGTCTAGTTAATGTAGGTGTGGTGTGGGCTAAGACGAGTGAACCCATTAACAGAGAATGTCCTCCTTTCCTATAAGTATTGTATAACCCAACTGAAAGAACGATGCTAGTTTTAATTACAAGAAATAACTTATGTTCGTTGTGTGCCAGTTTCCTTGTCAAGTTGACCGTTGTTATATTTTCTTTTTGTAATATTGGATGATGTACTGATCATGTTTATCTAGAGATTATTTACTATGGTCTTTGATTAGTTTGTCTCGGTGTTAGTTTGTGGCATTTCTCATAAATTTGTGATCTCCTGCGTACTTAATTGCAAAATGATCAACCAATTTTCTGAAGCAACAGGGATGATTAAAACCGAACACTTCCTGGTACACGAACTTTCCTGCAATACTGTCACTTCTATCATAAAACTAATTTAATTTGTTACTATAATTACCCGTGCGAAACCACTATAAGAAAACGCGCATTGAGAATCAACTGAATAGCATCATGTTTTTTTTTTTTTCATTTCAAAGCTGTTGTCTTAAATGTGCTTCGTAGCTGTTCTCTCTCTCTTTTTTGGAAGCTCTGGTTCTTTCTTCTCCTCTCTGCATCAAAAAATGTTGAAGGCCCATGATGCAATGTCTTCACTTCTACTTGCAACAAATTACAAACAAGCCCAAATCCATAATTAATTTCCATGAAGATATCAAGAATTGTCTAGAAACTATGAAATAAAATATCTTGTAGTGTAGGATGTACAAATATTTAGAGGAAGTCGAAAATATCTTAGGTCTAGATGTTTCCTTAGCTCTCATGGAGAAGTATAAATAGGGGGTCTAGAAATTACAAACAAGTCATGTTGAACCAAGCAAGTAAGCAAGCAAAGAAAAGAGAAAGAGATCCAAAAAGAGTGTTGCAGTGGTTTGGAGGTTTAGGAAATATTTAGTAGAGGTGTGATTATAAAAATAGTTCGAGTGAGTAATAAAATTAGTTCAAATATAGTCTCTTTACTCAACAAAGTGGTATTAGAGTCGGGTTCGTCGGGGTGAGTTTGTCGAAGGTGGCAGTCGGGATCTAAGTCGTGACTTGGCACGTATAATTGGAAGATCGTTGCTTGGATAGTGCGTACGCCGACATTCTGCCGGAAGATTGAAGACTTGCAAGTCGTCATGGATATAGCAGGTATGAGTGGTAGTTTTGAAGAACTAAATTACCATAACTATATGTACTGGAGTACATGCATAGAATCCTACCTATAATAACAGGATCTATGGGAAGTTGTAGGCGGATCCAAGACGGCTCTACCGGAGGCCAAAGTAAAGACAGTAGACCCAAAACAAAAACCAGATGAGACCGCTATAACCGTACATGAAGAAGATGATGCTCTACGGAAATAGAGAATTAAAGCCGGAAAGGCAATGTATGCACACAAAACAACAATAGACAAAGAGTTGGTTGAGTACATACGCAAAGCAGAAACCCCAAAGCTGCTTGAGATATTCTAGCAGCCTTATTCTCTAAGAAGAACGATGCCCGCCTCCAACTATTTAAAGTGAGCTGATGACAATCTCACAAGGAGATTTGACTATAAACCAATACTTCAAGAAGGTTAAGTCCCTTTGTAATGAGATTGCGGAACTTGACCCTGAAGAGAAGATTAGCGAGCAACGGATGAGGAGGATAATCACACATGGCCTAAGACCGGAGTATAGCATGTTTATGGTTGCCGTCCGAGGATGGTCAACTTAGCCGATGTTGTTAGAGTTGGAGAATATGCTCGCCAACTAGAGGCTTTAACGAAACAGACAACCAGAGTCTCATCTAGAAGGGAAGAAGAGGTTCTAATCAGCGGTCAAAAGAAGGGCCGATCCAACAAAAAATCCAAGCCAAAATTTGAAGGCAAGCCTAACCAACAAAGGAGGCCACACCAGAGGAGTCACACATCAGGTGGAGCACGTAACCATCTCAAGTACAATCTCGATCAAGATGATCGATGTTACAACTGTGGCAAGAAGGGGCACTAAGCACGGGATTGCTAGCACAAAAAGAGGAAAGGCCAAGGGAATGTGGCAACATCAAGCAACCAACAACAAGCTAAAGATCAAGAAAGTTGTGGCGGTGAAGAAGACTTGGATGCAGAAACAGCATGTGCAGTCGCAACCATAGAAGAGGAGAATGAGGAGAAAGATGAGGTTGCTCTAATAGCGGCATAAAAAATAGAGAGAATCAACTACGAGAGCGACTGGATCATTGATTCCGGTTGCTCCGACCATATGACCGGAGACATAAAAAAAACTAGAAGACTTGGAGAAGTACAAGAGAAGAGAAGTAAATATGATAGCAAATAACTTCAAGCTGCTAATCAACTGCGTCGGTAAGACAATGGTAGCTTCTTGCTTAAATGCTCAACCTATCCAACTACATGGAGTCTATCATGTTCCCGGCTTGAAGAATAATCTACTATCAGTTTCTAAAAATCATATAGATCACATTTAACGGTTCTATTTTTATGTTTATATTTTTAAATTGAGTAATTAAAGTTTTTAAAAATGAAGTCATAAAGGCATTTGAACCCTTCTCATATTCATGACCAACTTATAGCAGCATAGCTACGCACATTCAGTTTCAAAGCGAATGATGGTCAACCAGCTTT
Source organism: Carex myosuroides (assembly GCA_028015225.1). Taxonomy (NCBI): domain Eukaryota; kingdom Viridiplantae; phylum Streptophyta; class Magnoliopsida; order Poales; family Cyperaceae; genus Carex; species Carex myosuroides. The sequence goes on along the minus strand of CM051492.1, from coordinate 8,602,558 downwards.
AAAATTCACTTGGCTATATCATTTTGTGTCGTGTTCTACTTCCTTTCTTGTTGTATAATTAAAAGCTTCATAAAAACCTCTATATAATGAGGCCCTCAATTTAACATACTGTGTATCAATTAGGAACGGTAACTCGTAAGACTACATATAGGGTATACTGGTACGAGATAGTGACTGGATACAAATTAAATGGCATGTACTAGTGGTACGAAAGACTCACAACAACAAATTTAGTTTATGTGCGTAAAAAAATTTACAAAACATTCAACACAATAAAAAATTTACAAACCCAGTGATTATCTAAGTCTGTGAAACACACAATGGATAATTTATGTTACACATTTGGTTATAACTGCAAAAGAGCAATGTTTAAAATTCCAACATAAGTGAGTTTCCGTTTAAGCTTTCTTTCATCGTTGTGGATTGGAAGATTTGCCCTGTTCATATTACACTTCACTAGATGGGCCCTGTTGGAGTTACAAATAAATTAATAATAATTAATTGCTGGTTTAAAAAGGCACCACTTGGGTTTAAAAAGCCATAGGAACAAATATATAACAGTGACAATTACAATTGTAATTTCTAGTGAGTGAGGCTATGGTAATATGATATTACGGATCGACCCGCGCTATGGATCCAAATCTCTATTTTTAAAGATTAAATAGTGGATCCAAACAGTTAAACATGATCTCCATGTGAATATGTACTTGTAGACCAAATTTTACATTTTTAAGAAAAGATTTTACTATTTTTTAGATAGGTAGAAAATCACTGATTTTTTTTACTATTTCTAAAAAATGTAAAATTTGGTCCGATTTTTGGGACCCATTCAGGTTCAAGTCAAGTGAAACCAGTATGATTAAGTTTCTAATAGTGAAATGTCATAACAAAAACATCTTATAAGTAAAACACTTAATTCTATAGCTAGGTTTTACCAGAGGCTCACAAGCAATCCAATCAGCAGGAAATTAATCTGAATGACCAACATCCACTTGATTTATCTGCTAAGATATAGAAAAACAGGAAAGTAAGATAAAAGATATGCTTAGACGCCCTCCCAAGCATCCTTTCCACCTGCACCGAAATTTCTAGAATATCATAACACATATTACATTTTTATAATCACCGGCTCTTTTCCTAAAACAAAAATAATCACTGACTCTTGAGTTCATTCTGTGCAGTACTGCCCAAGAGAGGTGCACCACCTTTGGTTTGTCAACAATTTAATCAAAAGACAAAGTAAAAAGAAGATAATACATGGCATGAAAGCAATCAAAGGATATGGTAGAATTATAAAGTTCATTATAGACAACAGTAAGTTTCTAGCATTATAGTTCACCATAACAAGGGTTGACAAGGGAACTCTAGGTTATAGGGCCCACAAATTCATTGCCAGTAAACAAGCCTTCTTACAAATTCACTCCCTTTGAATTACCTCACAATATTGGCTACTACAAAACCATTGTTTACATATAATTGACAATATCCTAACTCCTAAGTTCTCTGCAAATCGAGTTAAGTTTTTATTTGAAGAGTACTTTTATTCTCTTTACTAGCAGCTTCCTGAAATAAAGCCATACATAAACTAAAAAATAATGATGACAAAACTCAGCAATGATAAAGTATGAGGCTGTATGGAAAAACAAAAAGAACACTACTGTAATAGCACCTGCAATATAATTGTCTCTTTCTTCCAAGTCTCAATGCCTTTCAAACATGCCTTGGTTGATGTCCCTAAAATTTAAGCAAATAAGATTCAAAAACCAGTTTAAGCAAATAAGATTAAAAGAAAACAAGGTAGAATTAAGCTTCATCCAATTAAGCTTGGTCAAACAAATCCCTAATTTCTAACAAAACAAAACCCTACAGAATAAAGAGCCTCACAGTTACAGGTGTTGTGCTGTCCTGACACAGTTGTAACAGTTCACATGATGCCTGGTCAATTAGTACTGAAGAGGATAATGAGGAGAATAGTGACCAACCAATCAGGGATAATGACATTAAAAATAAGGATAAGCATAGGTTGAATGAGTAATGCCAAGTCATAGTCTATGATTGGCATGTCTATACTGTTGACGCTGCCGCTCCCATTATCAAATACCTACCATTACCAATCAATGGATAACATTAATTTGTAGTATATGCTATACATTTTGAGATAGCGGTAGATGATTTGGCATCAAAGCCGATAATAAGAGTCAACATTGGCACATAAATGCCGCGCCACCGACCCCACCAACGCTTCCAAACGCAGCCCCAAAGAATCCAATGAGGGAGCCTAGCACTATTCTCCACCCCAATTCCATCTCCTGTACATTTTGTGAGATTAAATTATTAAATTACGAACATATGAGCAGTAAGAAGTTTTGAAATTCACTAGGATTCAAAGTACAACTATGGATAAATTAAGTTTTTTTTTTTTTGTTGAGAAAACCCGTAGGTGGATAAATTAAGTTAGTGATGTGTTAGTTGTCTTAAGCTACACATATCACCAATTTAGTTGCAGTAAGATAAATTCATGGAATCTAAAGTACAATTAACCAACTAAACAAACTGTATAAATAAGTTGCACCTCTCCTATTTTACCAACACCGTAAATTATCACTTAATTTAGATCCAGGGAGGGAGGCTTGTTTTTTTTAGGAAAAAGAAAAATCAAATAACAATGATGAACTTCATATCTAAAAGACTATGGAGGAATTAAAATTATTATATTAATAACATCCGATCCGTAACAAGTTGTGAAATTCGCTGGCTACAGAGTAGAACTATGGATAATTTAAATTAGTGAGGTGGCAGTTGTATTAAGCTACATGTACATCTAAACAATCAGGGGCGGACCCAGGTGGTTACGGGCGGGGGTGGGGGGCTGCCCCCCTGGATTTTGAGTTTTAGTGAAAATTTATCGGTCCCGACCGACTTTTCCCTCCTGAAATGTTTTTTTGCCTCCTCTGGACGTTTCATTTGTAATTCGGGTTAAAATTGAAATAAATTTGTTGAATTTTGTTGCAGTAAGATAAAATTCACGGAGGCTGAAGGTCAATTAACCAAATTGCAAAATAATTGAACAAAAGAAATAAACAAGAAAAACTTACACGCTAACAACGGAGGAGTGGCGGAGGTGCTACACCGGATTCATCAAGAACCAATCGGAGATTCCTCTTGCGGCAGATTGAGCGATCGAATAGGAGAAAGGCTAAGAGGGATCGAAGAGAGAGCGCCGAGCTTTAATTTGGAGAAATGGAGGCGCGATCGACAAAGCTCGATTCGAGAGAGAGAGAGGAGTCGAGAACGAATGAACCAAACCCACTCCCTCGTCGCTTCTCTTCTTCTGGATTATTTTGTGACTTCAACGGATTTATTACGAACAAATATATACTGTCTTTTGTATAATAGACTGAAAAGTTTATGTAATGGTCCGAATTCATTTGTTACACAAATGAAACGAACCCACTCTATCGGCGATTCTCCCCTTCTGGATGATGTTGTGGCTTTCTCAGATTTAATGTGAAAAAAGTAGTATGACCTTTTGTATAACAGACTAAAAGAATTATATAGTGGGACAACGTAGTATGATTTGTTGCACGATAGTTTGGTAAATTATATAACAGACTAAAAGAATTATATAATGTGAACAAAGTAGTATGATTTGTTGCATGATAGTTTGGTAAATTTGAATGCAGCGAAGATCTCTCTTAGTGTTGTTTGCATGTTGGATGATTTTGTGGCCGAATATATTTGGCGCTAACTAAATAATTGTGGAGTAGCCAAAATTTGGAGGGAATCTAAATTGACACTGAGAGCATCTCCAATTCAGCAATTCGTAAAAAATTAAAAACAGATGTATAGCACTATTTAAAAATTAAGTTTATTTTAATTTCTTAACTCCTTCATTCTAGAAATTGTATCAGAGCCAATAGGAAAGAGAATAAAGGAGTCAGAGCCAATAGGAAAGAGAATAAAGGAGTCAGAGCCAATAGGAAAGAGAGAGTATTGGCATGTCCAAAAGAAATCGTTTGCTTTATAAGCAATTTTGCTTTTTTAGCAATTGGCCTACAACCCAACAATTATATTAGCAATTGACACATCAGATTAGCAATTTAAAAACAATTACCATTGTAGATGCTCTTAGACATGATATTTGGAGTGAACTTATCAAAAATTTAGAGGGAAGTTTGCAAGTTATTATATGTTTTGCAAGTCAAATAAATTGTATGTTGTAAATAAGATCAAATTTGCTTACAATCATTTAATTAACTATGAACAATATGAAAAATAAATATATTTAGATTGATTGGCAGATTTCTCATGCAATAGGATATGAAAAAATTGATACTCGAAGGTTTTTCAAATCCTTACTGTTTTCTAAAAAAATTGATACTTAATAAAATAAATTAAGTTTGTGACATTTTATAAAATATATTTCCTATTTTGGGGAAAAAATAGTGAAAATACAATTATAACTTGTATTATGGAGCTATTTACAATTTTACAAATAATATGAAAAAATTAAAAATATATATTTTCATATTTTTAACGGTTTTTATGACCAAATGGGGGAATATGTGGCCAATGTTGCAAATTCGACTTTAATTTTAGAAAATATTTTTGTGATGGAAATTATATTAATGAAATTTATGCAATAATTAATATTATAATATTTTATTGTTTAATTAAATGATTTTGACACATTCAATTATATAGCATTACAAGCATGTTACATATATGACCACTATTTTTATTAATATCCTGAAAAAAAAAAATTAGCAAATCTACCCTACCTTCTGAAAAAAATTTAAAAGCACTCTTTCTTTTTGTTGAAAGTCCGTAGACAATTGCATTGATCTAATGATTTACAACGTAGCTAGCTATTACAGAGGTTTCCTTTGTTTAAAATAAGAAGCAAAAACACCTATACATTGAGCTACTTGTAAAATCATCTAATTTGCTATGTTAGGAATAACAGATATGCGAAGTCAGAAAATGCAAATTGTTTCTATTCGCATCCGATTAGCAAGTAGGTGGCCCTTTTGATCATTTCTTGAGGACGAAATGTCTTCTTCTTTCCAAAATCGATGCCGCCCAGAGAAATGCGTAGTCGAGGCACTGAATCAAACCGGATCGGGACAGTCATCACTCAGCGAGGAAGAAGAAGAGGGCACTGAATCAAACCGGATCAAGACAATCACCGCTCAACCGAGAAGGTACTGCATCAAACTGAACCGGAAACTGAATCAACCGGACCAGGACAGTCACTACTCATAGAGGAGGAGGAGGAAGACAACTCTTTTCATTCTCGTCATCAACCACAACCATAAAACACGCACCTTATTCACATATAGTTATAGTAGATACAACGGGATGGAACGAATCCACAACACCCTCAGTCGAACCCGGAGAATCGAGACGGACGAGCGAGACAACGAGCAACGAAACCCTTAAACAGAGTCATCCACTCGATTGGAGATAAGCACAGTGAACCGGGCAGACAAAGAGAGTGGAGGAGACGGGGTGGAGCAGCTGGATGTCTTCTTTTACCCCTCTGAATCATCTTCGAAGAACAGCGGAGTTTCCTAGCTGTGATATTCAAAAATTCTTAAAAAATAGTAAAAAAATTCCAAAAAATGTAAAATTTGATCTCCAAGCACATTTTAATATGTAGATCATGTTGGAAGGTTCGAATCGACTATTTGAACTTTAAAAATGAAGATATGAGCGTGAAGTAAAACACCATCTTTAATTCCTAAAGCAAGTTAACCCATCTATACATATATATATATATATATATACAATTTGATCTTATATTATATTATTGAATACGTATTTTATAACAATCATTATACTTATATATATATATATATATATGTAAATATTCAAATAAACTATCAATTGAACTGGTTGATCCATTGATTTGACTAATAAATCGTTAATACAAAGTTTTACTGGGTCAATATCCGGTTCAATTCTGATAACAATAGTTGTTTCACTCTTTTTTTTCAAATAGAAAAAGCATTGATTTGACTAATAAAGCCAAGCCAAGCCAAGATTAGGGGTGTTCATCGGTTCGGTTCGGTTGAAACCGAACCGAACTAGGCAAACCAAAGTTATAATTCGGTTTCAAAAATAAAACCGAACCGAACCGATTTAGCATTGCAACCGAACCGAACCGAACCGAACCAAAGTTTTATTTCGGTTTGTTCGGTTTGTTCGGTTCAAACCGAAATATATTAATTTTTTTATTTAAAGCAATTGATTTATACTAAACCGAAGTATATTAAGAAATAAACCAAGATATTAAGAAATAAATTGGGATATTAAGAAATAAACCGGGATATTAAGAAATAAACCGAAGTATTTAAAGCAATTGATTAAGAAATAAACCGGGGCGGTCCGGACCAAATTCATAATATATAACATTTCGGTCGGTTCGGTTATTTCGGTTTTCAAAATTATCAAACCGAACCGAACCGAAATTATAATTCGGTTTTAAAAAGCAAACTGAACCGAACCATTAAACCGAAATAACCGAACCGTTTGGTCCAAACTAATTCGGTTCGGTTCAAAACCGACTAAACCGGACCCAATGAACACCCCTAGCCAAGATCATTCCAGTGCCCATTTGGGTTTATAGGAAGAATTCGCAATTCATCATTATTTGTTCCAATATCGCATGTACGTCTTTCGTACCTCATCGTACTTCATATTTTATATCTTTATTTTCAAAGTCTAAATTGTCGATCCGAACCGCTCAACATGATATTCATACTAAAATATGCGTGTGCATGAAATTTTATAATTTTTTTAATTTGTTTACTATTTACTAAGATAGGTACAAAATCATTGTTTCTGGACCGTTCAAAAATAGTGATTTTGTACCTATCAAAAAAATAGTAAAAAAATTTCAAAAAGTATAAAATTTAATTTCAAAAATAGTGATTTTGTTAGATGCGTCACATTTTTTATATTTTAGGTGGAGAAAGGAGTCAAGATTCCACGTAAGTGATATGTTCAAGAAAAAAGGAAAAAAGGATTATAAAACTTGTAGCAGCTAGGGGATATTATTAAAATTAAGCAAACAATAAATTAAAATGGGGTGAGCGATACACATACACGATACATGATACATGATACATGATACATGCACACGTACACCTGTCAATTTTCCTATGGAATTAAACGCCAGATATTAATTGCTCTGCATCTGCAGACTGCAGATGATAAGAACGGGGAGTAGAAAGACAGGAACAGGACGGTTCACTTTGCTTATTCTCATTTCAATTATTTTTACTTCGGTTGTTAATTCGGCCGACATTTTTATTAATATCCAAAGTTTAATACAAATTAATAAATATACCCAGAACCGGCCCATTTATCGATATATACTCAAACCGGCCATTTTCTGGCCGGCTATGTTCCTTCCCTAAGCCAATGGCCGGCTATGTACCTTTTTTTTTTTTTTTAGAGACACTATGATGATCAAAATATTGAAATCTAACTCTGAAAATTTGAAATTTTTGTTTAAATATTTGTTATATTACTTCTTTGAGGAGGGATCAAATTACAACAACCATTTTTTTTCATTTTCAAAGTCCAAATCGTCGACCCAAACCGTTCAACATGATTATCTAAATAAAATGTGCTTGCAGATCAAATTTTACATTTTTTTGAATTTTTTTACTATTTATTAAGATGGGTACAAAATTCAATGGTCTGAATATGACTATTTTTTTTGTAGAATAATTAAGTTATATAAGTCGATTGGAGAATAATATAAAAGTAAATTTAAATAAAAAATAAAAATAATCAATTTTATAAAGTTGTGGGATTAAACATGATCGATGGAGTTATTTCAATTATGAGGAAAAAAGTAGGATAATGTCAACTTGACTATAATAAAATTTCATTATTTTGTCCTCCAACTAATAATAATTATTTTTCTCTATATAGTGTATTATATATATAAACTTACTATTTCATTTTCTTATCAATGGCTGTATGACATTTTTTAATATTTGATACCTAATTCTAGACTTTGTGAGCATGAGAAATTAAATGCTATTTGAATTAATTTTAGAATGCGGCAGCATCTTCCATTTTTTTTTTTTTATTAGTTGTGAGAGTATGATTTTAGAATGTAATTTTTTGAAAATTTAATTCGAACTTTATTTTTTATTAAATTATAAACAAACAAAAAAATAAACTTGGGCTTTTTAACTCCCGCGTCCAGGAAGAAATCGCGAAGACCATGTCCATTGAAGATTTTCTCCCCATAAACTAAATCCCAGCCACCTGTTGTCAGTTGTCACTAATAAATTTTCTCTCCAGTTTCCTGAAAAATGCAACATCCATTGTCCTTATTATCGATTAGACTTTAGTTCTACGATCGACAAGGTGAAATTAATTAAATTCATTTCTAACAAATTAGTGACTTTTCATCTTAACCATACTCATGTTGTAACTAAATTATACTCAAGGAAGAATAGCACGGGGACGGGGTAAATGATAAGTCCAAAATTGAGTATAATTTCTTTTCTTGTAATGAATTTTCATAATAACTTCATGATCTATAATACATAAAGTTAAATGTTAGAACGGAGAAACTAATAATAGAAATATTTGTATAAAGAAATCCCATTCTTTTTAAATATGTTAATAATAGTCGAAGCATTTAATTACTTGCCTCCGGTTGATCCACTAATAAACGTAAGCTATATATATATAGAGTTATATTCAGTGTGAATTTAATATATAATTCATAATTATCAAATAAAATTATTACTTTAGCAATAAGCATAATCCAATGCATGTTTTTATAAACAGATTCAGACTAATTGAATTAATCCGAGCGAACAAAATTATCTCATCCATTTGATATTATCTGCAGCAAACTTTGAAACCATGAAAAGGCCTAGAGGTTTGAAAAAAAACCGACCGGTCCAGATCCGGATCCGCACTAATCCGGATTGGGGTCTAAATCCGTGCCAACTTGGACCGGGGGTCACGGGGTGGATCTAGCCTGGGTTTGAGCTGGTTTTCTCCACTAGAATCGTATCAACTCGGCTTGTTCAAAACTCGTGGACCGTTTTAGCTCGGACTACAAATAATCCGGACCGGACCAACCCGGACTAATCCAAACCAAAACCGGACCAAAACCGACAAACCTGAACTAAACCGGACCAAACCCAGACCAAAATTCGTTCTTTTTAAAACAATTGGTTAGAAAAAAAAATCGACCGAACTGTGGACCAGACCAACCTAATAGGAATCTTTGTAATATTTCCTTCTTTAATATATTCCCCTCTAACAAGCAGACTATAACTAAAGAGGATTTGATATTTTGATTAGATCTTTAACAATTAATCTATCTATATAATGAGTAGGGTTCAAATGCCTTTATTTTTTTGTGCCTCCATCATACTTCTATTTTTAAAAACTTTAATAACTCAAAATTTAAAACTTAAAAATCAAAATAAAACTGTTAGATGTGATCTATGTTATTTTCTCTATGTGCTCATAAAAAATTATCACATTTTAATTTTGATTTTATGTGAATCAATAAGTTGAAAAATCAATGTCTAGAAATTATCTACATTAGTACGTTTTTTACAAGCTCTTGATGACAACCAAAATACAATTGAAATGTCATAATTTTTTATACGTGCATAGATAAAATGATGTAGATCAATCGAACGGTCTATCATATCACAATTCTTTCGAGTTCGAGCCTCATATTAAATGTACGGATCAGATTTGAATAGTTGCTTCTGTCCTATGTGTGGACCACAATATAGATTTACTGTCGTACTGAGACTACCGAGTGCCGAGTCCCCGACCCCTCTCTGTGTCGCGTATTTTCCCATTAAAGAGTTGTTCAAATGTTCAATTTCTTATTTACCCCTATACTCTTCATTATATCTAATATATCCCTCAACTTTTCCTTTTCTTTCTTATTTGCTCACAAAATTAATTATTCATAGTTAATGACTCATTTAAATCTATTGTTGTCAATAATATATACCCCTCAATTTCACCTGTCTTCTTCAATTATTTTTTCGTTCCATATGAAGCGCCTATCACTTCTGGATAATTAATTTTGTCAATCATTCTTTGTTTTTTTTTTTTTCTAATAACCAATTGAGTGCTTCCGCCAGAAGAACAGTATCAACAAACAAAACAAGGTGGTTACATCGAGTTAAAATGGAATGTAAATAGAAACCGACCCGCTAAGCTTCTAACCCGTTAACAGTGATTTAAGTTTTAACCACATATATAGCCCCCTCCCTCTTGGACTATTTTCCCTCCCAAGTCCCAACACATCAGTTCGATGGTTTTCCCTCCTTCCGTTAGCACCTTAATTATAGCTGGATTTAGAACTATATATCTCTCCCCAATTCTTCCCACTTAATTTCAAACAATTTCATCTCGTCGGTCTGACAATATAATAATTAAGATTGAAATTGGGTGCCACCGCATTAGGAATTAGTTGTGCCTGTCTCAATTAATGACTCGGAAAATAATAGTAGTACTAGTGGGTATATATCAATTTCCATAAAACTCAGAAAGAAAAAATAACAAAATCGTCTTTTACCTGTAACCAGGCTTTTTTTTTGCCTCTCATTCCCTATCTATTAATATGTTTTTTTCTTTTTGTTCTCATTTTCAAAATTCTCAATTTCGTCGGACAACGTCGAGAAATGAGAACTCTTGATCACATTTATCAAGCAACTGATAGGTGTATTTTATATACACCGTCGATCTAGTTTTTATCATAAAATAACACCAAATATCTTGTATTTTGGATATAAAGCGAATATAATACACCAAGAATCAAGTTACTGCGTTCGCTCGATGTTTCAATGCAGAAAACAGTGCAGAATGATGAAAAACTGTCCAATGCGGACGCATTCTCCACCAGTGCGGACGCACTGGGTACTTAGCCAATTTTCCAGCAGCGCAGACCTCACAGACGAAAAGTCCGAGCGTAATGCGGCCGCATTCACCCTCAGTGCGGACGCATTCACTACTTAGCCGATTTTTGCGACTTTCAGAATTCGCCAGAAAACAGAAGTTCAAGATCAATGCGGACGCACTCACAGCCAGTGCGGACGCACTCAGTACTTGGACTATTTTTGAAATCTTCGGATTCTTTGGAAAACAGAAAAACAACATGCCAATGCGGACGCACTAAGATCCAATGCGGACGCACTCAGGAAAATTTGCAGAAAATCCAGAAAAAGAAACTTGGAACCAAAGGAGATTTGGAGTCGGTGCGACCCAGTGCACCCGCACTCAACTCCAGTGCGGACGCACTGGACTCGCAGACAGCCAGAAATTCGCATTTTCAGGGGGTTTTCTATTTTTGGCCAACAAGGAACACATTTTAGAAGGCCAATAATAGGCATGGCAGTCTGAGAAGTGCCCCCACTAACTCCACTTCTATCCTCTAAATTGGGCAAGGCCTTTGGCTATAAAAGAGGAAGAATCCATTATTGTACATATCCATTATTATATCCATTTTCCACAAATTGAGAGAGGGAGATCCTGCAGAAATTCTAGAAGACTTTTCAAGGAAGGAGAAGAAGAAGATTCAAGCAAGGAGTCGGCAAGATCGAGGTTTTAGATCTAAGAAAGGGTGTAATCATTTCTTTATCTTATTTCTTATTGTTTTTGCCAATCTTTGTTATGGATCTCTCCAAGAGAGAGTAGTTCTCTTTCTAGGGGTTTAGGTCAATGCATGAACTTGTTTAATTCTAGATTATTCGGATATTTGTTTTTATTATGATTGTGTTATCGGATTTGATTGTTAATTTCTGTGATTTATTCTTTATGAATTTCATTAGTACTCGTTCCTTTGAGTTCACCTGGTTAGGGTTTATTGAATTGAAGTAGTTTTGAAATCGCGTTGATCGTGTCTTTCCGCTTTAAGTTTATTAAATTCCGGCATTGGTCATGAGGAGACTACTAATTGAAACCATAAAGACACACCTTAGGGTTGGGTTAGAAGCGACCGTACTTTGATATCCAATCCGGAACTATAGAAATTAAAGTTAGGATTTTGGTGAAGGACCGAAAGGAGAAGGCAAATCCTAAATTAGGACACCTTAGAACAATTATCGATATATGCTTTGTAGCATGAGATTAAATATCCCTCTAGGTTAGTGACAGCCCTAGAATTCGAGGCACATTAATCCATAAAGCGCAAAGTATTTGTATTAATATTTGTTCCAAAGGCTAACATAGGTTAGAAACCTCATCAAATCAAACATGAATTTAAACAAACCGAATAAATAGAATTAGCAAGGAATTGTAGACCGAATACCCCTAGATCTCCTTAAACTTGAAAACAAACCAATCTTTCTTCTCTTCATTTTATTTACATTTATTGTTCGAAACTCCTCTCTTTCGGGTATTGAACCCAACATTAGGATTTTAGAACAAAACCCCCACTTTACTTTTATTGTTTTTAATAGTAGTTTTCTTTATTAAAAATTAGTGTTTCCCTCTCTCCCTGCGGATCGACACCTAAATACTACAATCGATAGGTTGTGCGCTTGCAACTAACCTATTCTTTGAGTACGAAGGTTTATAAATTTTAAAGGCAAAAAGAGTACCAAATTCCTATATCTAAAATACTCAACAAGCTTTTTGGCGCCGTTGCCGGGGAGAATAGGATAGATACTAGTTTTTATTTTAGGAAAGTACTTTTAATTCTTAGTTTCCTTATTTACTTTTCAGAAAAATTAAAAATCCAAAAATATTTACTTTCCTTATTTAATTTTCTGCAATTTACTATTCTCTATTTCTATTCTCTCTCTTTCACATCTCATCTTTACTCTTCTCTTATAGATTTGAGCACTGGCACCGGTCACAAGGAGCCAAACCGCGAAGATCAAAGCCGGCGAACTCTCTCTTCCTCAACCAATGGCGGGTCTAGATCCACCATACGGCATGCCACGCAACTTCGTTGAGGAAGAACTTCCGGAAGGTCTTATCAACCAAGCCTTTCGTGATCTCGATAACAATCCACCACCTCCTCCTCCACACAACAACCCACCGCCTCAACATCCACACGACAACAACAATGTTCCACCGACTCTCAACAACAATCCTTTGTTTGGTATCAATCCAAACAACGGAAATGGCCGAAACCATCAACAAGGCCACCGCTTCGGTTTTATACCTCAAGGCCAAGATCCACGCGAAATCAAGCCATCTCTCATCCACTTGCTTGGCCAAAGTCAGTTCGGAGGAGCCCTAAACGAAGATCCGCACGCCCACTTGGCGGTTTTCGAAGAATCCTGCGGCACCTTCGCTCGAGAAGGAGAAGAGCTAGACAACCTCAAGCTCAAATGCTTCCACCTATCCCTCCGTGACAATGCAAGGACATGGCTAAGGACCGTGAATCGTGACAACATAAGAAGATGGGACGACATGGAGAAGTTATTCTTAGGAAAATACTTTCCTCCATCCAAAACCCAGCACTTCCGAACGAAGATCACAACCTTCAAGCAAGCCGAGGGAGAATCTTTGACCGAGGCATGGGATAGATGGGCGGAGCTTCAACGCTTGTGCCCTAACCATGGTCTCGACATGTGGTTGCTCTTCCAATTCTTCTTTGCAGGTTGCACAATCGCCACAAAGACTCACTTGAATTCCGCCGCAGGAGGTAATATGTCCAAGATGGATCCCCAACAAGCCATGCTAATGATCGAGGACATGGCAATCAACCAAAGGGAATGGACGGCCGAGAGAAGTGGACGAACCCAAACCACACCGGGACTCCTAAAAACCGACGAAGTTACCGCCTTGAAAGCCCAAATAGATGCCTTGCAACATCAAATGGCACAAATGCAAAATGCCAAATCTGTGACAAAGAAGGTTTCATGCGGCATTTGTGGAGAGGCGACTCATATCACCGCCGATTGCCAAGTCCTCATAGAAGGAGAGGAAGTCGAGCAAGTCAATGCAATGTTCTACAATCAAGGTGATAAGAGGAACGACCCGATCTACAATAAGGTTAGGCCAAATGATAACTCAAATACATACAACCCTAACACAAGGTGGAACCATCCCAATTTCAAGTGGAAGACCGAGAATGACAACTCCAACCAATACCAAGGTAATTCCAATCAATATCAAAACCGGACGAACCAAAACTCGTATCAAGGACCTTCTCAAAACAGTAAATTAGAAAAAATGATAGAAGGACTTGTTCTCTCTCAAAACGAGTTCATGAACCAACAAAGGAACACCAACACCGAAATTTCGGATTCCTTGAGAAACTTCAACAATAGGTTCGAGTTCTTAGAGACTAAGACAAAGATGCTAGAAAACCAAATAGCACAACAAGCATCTTCGTCATTTCGTCAACAAGGCGCTCTACCGGGTAAAACCGATATCAATCCAAGGGAGCAAGCAAAAGCCATAACCTTGAGAAGCGGCACGGAATACGAAGGACCAAAGATGCCCAGCGGAGATGAGTCTCAACAACCACCGAATGAGGCACAACCACCTCAAACTCCTCTCAGCGCAGACACAACCGTTCCTAATGTGGACGCACCGGCATCGGAAAAACCTCAAGAACCGGGTAAATCAAACCCGGCCAAGGTAAAACCAAATGAAACTCCTAAGTATATTCCACCACATAGGTTTATACCATTCCCTCAAAGGTTAGTTAAGAGCAAGCTTGACCAGCAATATGCCAAATTCATAGAACACCTCAAGAAATTGAATATTACCATCCCTTTTACCGAAGCAATTACTCACATGCCCACTTATGCGAAATTTTTGAAAGAAATTTTATCCAATAAAAGAACAATTGAGGAAGTGGGCACGGTATCCCTTAATGAGGAGTGTAGCGCTCTCTTCCTAAACAAGCTACCTCCAAAATTAAAGGATCCCGGAAGCTTCGTTATCCCATGCATGATTGGTGATACCGAATTCAAGAGGTGCCTATGTGATTTAGGCGCAAGTGTGAGCCTCATGCCAAAAACCGTTTATCAAAGGCTCAATCTTGTTGATTTGAAAGATACAAGGATGTCATTACAACTAGCCGATAAGACGGTAAGGTATCCCGAAGGAATTGCGGAGGATGTTATTGTAATGATTGGTAAGTACTTTGTCCCGGTGGACTTTGTAGTGGTCGAAATGGAGGAGGATACTCATACCCCTCTTCTATTGGGGCGTGATTTCCTTACCACAGCTGGTGCAAACATTGATGTCAAGGAAGGAAAGATATCTTTTGACATTGGGGGCGAAAAGGTAAATTTTCATATGTTTAATGCCATCAAATTTCCTTCTAATGATAATGATTTTATATGTAGAGTGGAAGTTTTAGATTCCATTATAGCTGCCCATAGGGAGAAGGAGATGGTCAATGAACAACTAGACCAAATTCTGGAAGAAACCGGCTCAGAAAACAACACAATTGGTGAAAATGACCCTCAGTGCGTCCGCACTACCGCTCAGTGCGTCCGCACTCAGCATGGTGAAACCGAAGTTTCAGTCAACCGAGCGCAATGCGTCCGCACTGAAGTCTCAGTGCGGATGCCCCACTCGCACTCACCTCTTAAGCCACAGTTTGGAGCCAATGAGGAAAATGTCCGAGAGGAATGCGTCCGCACTGACCCTCAGTGCGTCCGCACTCAGCACAATTCCAACCAGGATGTATTGCAGATTTCAGAAAATTTACCCCAGTGCGTCCGCACTGACCACCAGTGCGTCCGCACTCATGCCGAAGTAGCTCAAATCGAAGGAATTTCGCCCAACTCTGCACCACCGAAAGTCGAACTCAAACCTCTGCCACCTACCCTTCGCTATGAATACCTGGGAGAGGGCGAGACATATCCGGTGATTGTCAACTCCGAGCTCAACAAAGAACAAACCGAGAAGCTTTTACACGAGCTAAGGCTTCATCGGAAAGCGATCGGCTACACAATCGACGACCTAACCGGAATTAGCCCATCCCTTTGCATGCACAGAATCCTAATGGAGGACGACCACAAGCCCACAATTGAAGCTCAACGAAGACTCAATCCGAATCTAAAAGAAGTGGTGAAAAAGGAGATCCTCAAGCTACTTGATGCCGGCATCATCTATCCGATCTCCGACTCCAAATGGGTAAGTCCGGTCCATGTAGTACCAAAGAAGGGAGGCACAACCGTGGTGAAGGGCGAAGGCGACAAAATGATATCCACAAGAGTGATCACCGGATGGAGGATGTGCATCGATTACCGCAAACTTAACAATGCAACAAGGAAGGATCACTTCCCTCTACCATTTGTGGATCAAATGCTAGAAAGGCTAGCTAATCACTCCCATTTTTGCTACCTAGATGGGTATAGCGGATTCTTTCAAATCCCTATTCACCCCGATGACCAAGAAAAAACGACTTTTACTTGCCCTTATGGTACGTTCGCGTACCGTAGGATGCCGTTTGGTTTATGCAATGCCCCAGCTACATTTCAAAGAGCCATGATGTCTATTTTTTCAGATTTATTAGAAAATTCCGTGGAAGTTTTCATGGATGACTTTTCAGTTTTTGGTACCTCTTTTGATGATTGCTTATCTAATTTGATCAAAGTTTTAGAACGTTGTGAGCAGGTCAATTTGGTGCTAAACTGGGAGAAATGCCATTTCATGGTGCAAACGGGGGTTGTTCTAGGGCACGTGGTGTCTTCCAAAGGCCTAGAAGTCGACCAAGCAAAGGTGGAGGTGATCGAAAAATTGCCATATCCAACATGTGTGAAGGATGTGAGGAGTTTCTTGGGCCATGCGGGATTCTATCGGCGTTTCATCAAAGATTTTTCAAAAATCTGCAAACCACTTACTAATTTAACAATGAAAGATGTAGAATTTATATTTGATGAACCGTGTATTGTTGCTTTTGATAGGATCAAGAAGGCACTAATCTCAGCCCCAATTCTCCGACCTCCTAATTGGGATGTGCCCTTTGAAATCATGTGTGATGCGAGCAACTTCGCCGTTGGAGCCGTTTTAGGACAAAGGATCGACAACAAGCCACATGTGATCTATTACGCAAGCAAAGTCCTAGATGAGGCGCAAATGAACTACACAACCACCGAAAAGGAGTTCTTGGCCGTTATATTTTCCATCAACAAATTCCGATCCTACTTGGTTGGATCCAAGGTGATTGTGTACACCGATCACGCGGCAATTCGATACCTCCTTAACAAGAAGGATGCCAAACCACGCCTAATCCGGTGGATCCTCCTACTCCAAGAGTTTGATCTCGAAATCAAGGACAAGAAAGGCATTGAAAATTCAGTGGCGGACCATCTATCACGCATTACCAACGAATCGAAGGATGATGACATGCCCATAGACGATTCGTTCATAGACGAACAACTATACGCAGTCAACTACCAAGAGGCGCCGTGGTATGCGGATTTCGTCAACTACCTTGCATGCGGTATCATACGCCCAGATTTAACCTTCCAACAACGAAAGAAATTCCTGTGGGATGTCAAACAATATTTTTGGGATGAGCCGTTGCTATTCAAACTGGGGGTAGATGGAATTCATAGGCGATGTGTACCTCACGAAGAAACCGAACAAATTCTCAATTGTTGCCACTCATCTCCCTATGGAGGACACGCTTCAAGCCACAAAACCGCCGCCAAAGTTCTTCAAGCCGGGTTCTTTTGGCCCACGCTTTTTGAAGATGCGAAGGACTATGTGCTTAGGTGCGACAAATGCCAAAGAACCGGGAACATATCAAGGAGACATGAAATGCCTCTCAACGGAATTCTAGAGGTAGAGTTATTTGATGTTTGGGGGGTCGACTTCATGGGACCTTTTCCGAGTTCTTGCAACAACAAGTACATCCTTGTAGCGGTCGATTATGTGTCAAAATGGGTAGAAGCCGTAGCAAGCCCAACCGCCGACTCCGCCGTAGTAAGAAAGCTTTTTCTAAGAACTATTTTTCCTAGGTTTGGAGTACCTCGGGTGGTGATTAGCGATGGCGGCTCTCATTTCATAAACCGTCAATTTGATAGTCTCCTATTCAAATATGGAGTCAAGCACAAGGTAGCCACACCATACCACCCTCAAACAAGCGGGCAAGTTGAGGTATCTAATCGCGAGATAAAAAGCATCCTACAAAAGGTGGTGAACACATCACGAAAAGATTGGTCACTCAAACTCGATGAAGCTCTGTGGGCGTATCGGACCGCTTTCAAAACACCCATAGGTATGACTCCTTTCAAGCTAGTGTATGGAAAGCCATGCCATTTGCCGGTTGAACTCGAACACAAGGCATATTGGGCAATAAGGGCCCTAAATTTCGACATGAGGGCTGCCGGTGAAAAGAGGGTTCTTGACCTACATGAACTAGAAGAATTGCGCCTTAATTCCTATGAAAATGCTAAGCTTTACAAAGAGAAGACAAAGAAATGGCACGACAAGCATATCATCAAGCGCAATTTTCAAGAAGGAGACACGGTGTTATTGTACAACTCACGCCTCCGGCTATTTCCCGGGAAGTTAAGATCACGATGGAAGGGCCCATTCGAAATAACAAAGGTATTTAACCATGGCGCAATCGAGATTTGGAGCAAAGATACCGGGGCATTCAAAGTGAACGGACACCGCCTCAAACATTTCAACCATGCATCTCCTATAGGCGACAAGGAGATCATAGGCCTAAAAGATCCACACACTCAATAGTGAGCCCAAATCATGTCGAGCTCACGACGTAAAATTGAGCGCTTCTTGGGAGGCAACCCAAGTTTTTATTCTTTTTCTTTCTTTATACTTTTATTTTTACTTTTACTTTCTCAAAAATTTACATTTTTTAATGACTCAGCCAATTTTTCAGGTCAAAATTTCATCAGTGCGTCCGCACTAAACATCAGTGCGTCCGCACCGACATAAACCACAGGTCTGCAGTCTCAACAAGACCAGTGCGTCCGCACTGAGGATCAGTGCGTCCGCACCCGAGGTACGCTAAATTTAATTTTCAATTTTTTCGAAATATCGGAAAAGTCGAATTTTTTTGAGCGAGTGCGGGTGACCACCCGCATTGAGGCCCAATGCGTCCGCACGCGGCTTCTTCTCCTTCTTAACCCGACCCCTCTCTTCAATTTCCTTCGCGCCTTTTCGATTTTAAAACCGAAAACCTTGATTTTTCTCTCCCAATACCCGAAAACCTCGTTTTTCTTTCAAAATCTCCCTCTCCTCTCTCTTCTCTACCCCTTCTCTCTTCTTTTCTCTCTCTTTCCCTTTTCAAAAAGCGAAAACCCACTTTTCTCAAGTTTTTCACGCGCCGTTTCGCTAAAAATCGGATTTCTTCGCATTTTATTCGAAATTTTCGCGATCTACAACAAGGTTTGATCTCTCCTTACTCTAATTTTTTCAATTACTACTTAGATCTGTAAAAATGGTACCAAAATCGGGAAAATCGACCAAAAATGGTGCAATCGGTTCAAATTCTCACCCCAGTGCGGATGCTACCACCCGCACTGCCATTTAGTGCGTCCGCACTAAGCTTGGGGGAACACCTAACCAGCCCAAATTTTCAATTTTTTGGTGAAGTCCTCAGTGCGACCAGACCAGTCGCACTAAGAGCCAATGCGTCCGCATTACGCTCGGACTTTTCCAACCAAACCCCGAAATTCCAAAAATTTTGGTTAAGTCCCCATTGCGTCCGCACTGCGAGCCAGTGCGTCCGCATTAAGCTCAGTTCTTCCCTGAATTGAACCAAATTTGAACTGTTTGTACACAGTGCGTCCGCACTGACAGCCAATGCGTCCGCACGCAGCCCAAATTATATCAAAAATTTCGAAATTTTAATTCTTTCAAGTTTTTTTTAGAATGCCGAAGAAATCAGGTGTCAAGAAACCAAGGTTTGAGAAAGGACAGGGTAGTCGCCAACCACCTCCTTATCCTCCCGCCTTGCCACTCAACGAAGGTCAAGAATTGCGGCGTGACATTTTACAGTCCCGCCGGACCCTCGAGCCATCCCGATGGATCTGCCGAGCGACACTCGAAACGCTCGGACTCCTTGAGTCGGTGCAAATGCTCACTGAGCGGCTTGGTTTGTGGGAGTTTCTATGTGACGAGGTCGACACCTATGAAGGCCTCACGATCGAATTCCTCTCCTCATACGAGTTCGACCGAGGATCACGCACGATGACATTCAACCTTGGAGGCTTCTCACATATGTTGCACACCACCGAACTCATGGTCGCACTCGATCTATCCACCGAACATGTCAGCGAGATGCGCACCATTCTCGACTTCTACCATGACATGAGCGAGGCCCAATTCCGCATCCTCACATGCCACGACGGACTCCTCGGCCAGCAGAGGGTTAAGAATGTTCTCCACCCAGCCCTCCGATATCTCCAGCGGGTACTTTCTCACACTCTCTTTGCCCGTGGGGAGAGCGCATCGGTCTTCAACCTCGGCGACATGGTGTATGTTTGCAGCATGCTTCGGCGCAATAATGGCGAGATGGAGTACATGCCGCACATTGGATACAACTTGGCCAAACACATGCACAATGTGTCGCACAACATGCGCTCGGGCGGAATGATTCGAATTGGCGGTATCATCACAAAGATTGCCCGACACTTGCAAATTCCGACCGTTGGTGCGGTGGTGCCCGGTTACACGCTAGTAGACCTCGATGGTCTATTTCGGGCGAGGCTCATCCGTTGGGACGACATTGAAGAGGCTTGGATCAATTTGGGCCCAAAGGACAACATTCGACACCGGTTGCCTCTACAAACTCAAATCGATCCCTTAGATACCGACACTTGGAAAATTGTCGATGAACCGCTCGAGCCACCGCTACCACCGCCGCCACAACCACAACAACCTCCACCACAAGCCGCACCCGAAGCCGCACAAGCACAAGGTATGCCATCCAACCAACAAATCTGGGATTTTATGCAGACCATGAACACCTCCATCAACAACTTGAGCATCAATATTGGAGGGCGTTTGGATAGCATGGACGGCCGCATGAATGCCTTTGACCGCCGCTTTGATGAGGTAGAGGCCGAGGCCGCCCGAGCGACCTACTATTCCCGCCGAGGATGCATGCACGCAAACCCACACTTTGAGGATGATCCACCTACACCTCCGTACCAAAGACGGGCCGCTCAAAGGAGAGAGTACGAGATGGCACAAGAGCGTGAAACGGCGAGACAAGAGCAAGAGGCGGCCAGTCAAGAACAAGAGGCCGACAACAATGAAGATGAGGAAGATGACGTCGACGAAATGGTTTTCGACGAGGATTGATTCCGCGCAATACATCACCAGATTACGCCAGTAAAGTAGTTCATGTTTCTTCTCTCTTTTTAGTTTATTTTTAGCACTGAGGACACTGCTTTATTTAAGCTTGGGGGATGGGAAGAAATTGTATCCGCATGCATATTTATTATTCAGTTTTTCGAAACTTTTTAGGATTTATAACCTTGCTTTTTACTTGACCATGAATAGGATTTGTGATTTTGAACTTAATTGCTTGCGATTACGAATTTGTCAAGATGTTTTACGAGGTTATGAAAAATAGAGTCTTGCATAATTGGACTTTATTGTCTAAAAATGCATAAAGTATAAAATCATGTTTAAAATTTGTGTTAAAAGTTGGCAAAAATTTTGATAAATTTGAGTGATTGACAAAACTTAAAAGTATTCTTGCACGATTTTTCAAATTTTTGGTAAAATCCTTAAAATAAATTTGAAATGACAACATAATTTGGCGAAAAACTTTGTGGAAATAAAGGTGTATGAAAATGAGAAATTAGAAATTCAAATTTATTAGAGAAGCCATTTAGATTTGGAAATTTTAAATTAGGAAAAATTGGGATATCCGTGAGTATGAAAGAATACTTAGGATGTGTGTATTCATGATATGTGCATAAATGTTGAGAAAGTAGGTAAAATTAACAAAATTTTGGAAAATAAAAATGAGATTCCAATGACCTA
The DNA here is from genome assembly GCA_028015225.1 of Carex myosuroides. NCBI lineage: Eukaryota > Viridiplantae > Streptophyta > Magnoliopsida > Poales > Cyperaceae > Carex > Carex myosuroides. The sequence goes on along the minus strand of CM051492.1, from coordinate 8,580,601 downwards.
TGATACGGCTTCATGACGTACTTATGGTTATGAGTCTCTAGCACTCTTGCTCCGCTAGTCTCCCGATAAAATTGACATTCGTGTTAGTGGAAGGGTTAGACTAAGAGCATGCAAAGCACCCTTGAATTAGAACGGTTGGGTACAGTTAACTACTTGTAACTATCCGGTGCTTAAATAAGGATGGGGAAAATAGTGCTAATTCAAAGTGAGAAAATCAAAAGCAACAAAACAAAAGGAATATGCACGTATCAACACACAAAGTCCGTAATTATTTTTTACCCAAGTTTGATTCAAGCTTGGGGGTATTTGAAAATTCCACGTTTAAAATGGCATATCTTTTAAATTTGGGTATACGAAGTTCACAAATTCAAAGCCTTTAAGGAAATAAAAGTTAGAGTAATCGAATTGTGGGTTGATTCATAATTATTCGAGGGTTGAACTTGGGATTTGGGAAATATGCATGAAGGTTTTTAAATTTTGGCAAGATCATACAAGTTTTTTTCATTTTGAGAAATATATACTTGATATAGGGTTAAATTGTAGATCGAATTGTAGTCCCAGTTTAGATGTTGCTTGGGGACAAGCAAGGTTCAAGCTTGGGGGTATTTGATAGGTGTATTTTATATACACCGTCGATCTAGTTTTTATCATAAAATAACACCAAATATCTTGTATTTTGGATATAAAGCGAATATAATACACCAAGAATCAAGTTACTGCGTTCGCTCGATGTTTCAATGCAGAAAACAGTGCAGAATGATGAAAAACTGTCCAATGCGGACGCATTCTCCACCAGTGCGGACGCACTGGGTACTTAGCCAATTTTCCAGCAGCGCAGACCTCACAGACGAAAAGTCCGAGCGTAATGCGGCCGCATTCACCCTCAGTGCGGACGCATTCACTACTTAGCCGATTTTTGCGACTTTCAGAATTCGCCAGAAAACAGAAGTTCAAGATCAATGCGGACGCACTCACAGCCAGTGCGGACGCACTCAGTACTTGGACTATTTTTGAAATCTTCGGATTCTTTGGAAAACAGAAAAACAACATGCCAATGCGGACGCACTAAGATCCAATGCGGACGCACTCAGGAAAATTTGCAGAAAATCCAGAAAAAGAAACTTGGAACCAAAGGAGATTTGGAGTCGGTGCGACCCAGTGCACCCGCACTCAACTCCAGTGCGGACGCACTGGACTCGCAGACAGCCAGAAATTCGCATTTTCAGGGGGTTTTCTATTTTTGGCCAACAAGGAACACATTTTAGAAGGCCAATAATAGGCATGGCAGTCTGAGAAGTGCCCCCACTAACTCCACTTCTATCCTCTAAATTGGGCAAGGCCTTTGGCTATAAAAGAGGAAGAATCCATTATTGTACATATCCATTATTATATCCATTTTCCACAAATTGAGAGAGGGAGATCCTGCAGAAATTCTAGAAGACTTTTCAAGGAAGGAGAAGAAGAAGATTCAAGCAAGGAGTCGGCAAGATCGAGGTTTTAGATCTAAGAAAGGGTGTAATCATTTCTTTATCTTATTTCTTATTGTTTTTGCCAATCTTTGTTATGGATCTCTCCAAGAGAGAGTAGTTCTCTTTCTAGGGGTTTAGGTCAATGCATGAACTTGTTTAATTCTAGATTATTCGGATATTTGTTTTTATTATGATTGTGTTATCGGATTTGATTGTTAATTTCTGTGATTTATTCTTTATGAATTTCATTAGTACTCGTTCCTTTGAGTTCACCTGGTTAGGGTTTATTGAATTGAAGTAGTTTTGAAATCGCGTTGATCGTGTCTTTCCGCTTTAAGTTTATTAAATTCCGGCATTGGTCATGAGGAGACTACTAATTGAAACCATAAAGACACACCTTAGGGTTGGGTTAGAAGCGACCGTACTTTGATATCCAATCCGGAACTATAGAAATTAAAGTTAGGATTTTGGTGAAGGACCGAAAGGAGAAGGCAAATCCTAAATTAGGACACCTTAGAACAATTATCGATATATGCTTTGTAGCATGAGATTAAATATCCCTCTAGGTTAGTGACAGCCCTAGAATTCGAGGCACATTAATCCATAAAGCGCAAAGTATTTGTATTAATATTTGTTCCAAAGGCTAACATAGGTTAGAAACCTCATCAAATCAAACATGAATTTAAACAAACCGAATAAATAGAATTAGCAAGGAATTGTAGACCGAATACCCCTAGATCTCCTTAAACTTGAAAACAAACCAATCTTTCTTCTCTTCATTTTATTTACATTTATTGTTCGAAACTCCTCTCTTTCGGGTATTGAACCCAACATTAGGATTTTAGAACAAAACCCCCACTTTACTTTTATTGTTTTTAATAGTAGTTTTCTTTATTAAAAATTAGTGTTTCCCTCTCTCCCTGCGGATCGACACCTAAATACTACAATCGATAGGTTGTGCGCTTGCAACTAACCTATTCTTTGAGTACGAAGGTTTATAAATTTTAAAGGCAAAAAGAGTACCAAATTCCTATATCTAAAATACTCAACAGCAACCAATGGTGTAAAAGAACAAATCACGGGCAAAACTTTCTAGTATTAAATCAGAAAGAGTTTTCAAGATATGTCATCATTAGTTGGTATTATATCATAGTATCCTTTTATTTACTGATACTTTTTTGAGAGAAAATTTCAAATTTATTTTTGAGAGAACTATTGTTTGCTGATACTTGAATAGGTGAATTTGAGCATGCATTAATTAGCTTGGCGGAAGCACCCGAGTTATTAGAAAAAAAGAAAAGAAAAGAATGATTGATAAAATTAATTATCCGGAGGTGTTATGCGCTTCATATGGAGCGAAAAAATAATTAAAGAAGACAGATGAAAATGAGGAGTATTATTGACAACAATAGATTTAAATTAGTCATTAACTATAAATAATAAATAATTAATTTTGTGAGCAAATATAATGAAATAAAATAAAAATAACCCTCGTCTCGTCTCTGAGCCTGAGACGCGCGTCTGTGCGTGCGCGACACGCGAAAAAAAGGGGGATCGCCGCCTGTGAGCTTGTGCCCGCTAGCCCCAGACGCCTTCTGCTACTAGACCTGGTACTAGTACTGGCCATCTGGCCCTTTGAACTGTAAACCACAATGAAATTCTGTTTTGCGATTCAGAGTTTAGTCAGAAATTCTCATTTCACAATGAAATGAAATAAACCACAAACATAAGAAACCATAGTACAAGATGGTTTGTAAAACCCATAGCACCGAAAATTCTGTGCTATCATTCTGTTTTCTCCTGTACTGATACAGTTCTAACATCAATTGGACCCCATTCTTCCTTCCTGTAGGATCCTCATTGCTAAATAATCATGAGACAAATATGAACTTGATAAATAATCCTGACAACTACCCTCATTTTTATCTTCACACTTTTGAATTACTGTTAGGAGGTCCAGTAATTATTATTTACTACCAATGTTGTGTGCATTTTGTGTAATTGTTTGTTAGTACCAATTTTAGTAATTGATTATTGTACCAATTTTGTGATCATGTTATCAATTTTAGTACCAAGTTTAGTAATTGTTTGTGAGAATTTGAATCTTGATTTTGGATAGCAAGACCACAAACATAATTCATTAGTTTATCATTAGCTTACAATTTAGTGAAATTAACATTGATATTTTTATCTTGACTTCTTGTTTATTTTGATTGAAGATGTAATTTTTGTTATGTCGATTTTTTTTTTGCAACTATACATGTTCGCCTACCCCTGACAAAATTCTTACCTTTCGCCACTGATCCAATCAAGGCACAAGTACCATGCTGCTGCTACCACTCATCAGAGAAACAGAGAGAAAGAGAAAGAGAGGCTATGGGGGATGTGATGGACTTTGCAGGTGTGCCCCATTTCAGCGGGCTCCGACTGGACGCGCTCCAAATGACATAAGGCCGGAGTACAGCGCCTTCATTACAGCAATTCAAGGATGGGCGACGCAACCAACCCTGCTGGAACTGGAGAATTTGTTGGCCAGTCAGGAACCAAGCAGCTCGCAGGTTTGACGGTGAAGCACGAAGAGGAGAAGGCCCTATATAGTGGTTGACGTGGAGAGTCGAGCAGAGACAGGTATTGACGACAACCTGAGGCGGAGAATGTTTGTCATGAACAATGCAAGAGGTGCTCGTGTTCAGGGGGAGCTCCTAGAGGCCAAAATGGCAAAGGAGTTGAAAGTGGTGAATACCGGAGTAGAAGAGTGGAGTGCTACAACTGCAGACGACGAGGGCACTATGCGAGAGAGTGCCAGTTCAGGAAGAATGAAGGAAGCTTCGTGGTGACCACGAAGGAGAAGGAACCGGAGGAGGTCCCAAGTGAAGAAGAGTGGGACGCAGTGGCGGCTGTTGCGATGTAGTTGGTGGCCGACGTAGAGGACGTCGAAAAGGCTGATGTGCCTGAGGATGAGGAGATCGACTTCGAGTTATGGTTCTTTGAAGAACCAGTTGAAGAGCCGGTTAAGAAGGAGACCGGAGTTGTGAGGTGCGCAGTGGCCGATGAGGAGAAGCCACAAGAGAGCACTGAGCTGGAGGCCATCACCAAGGAGGGTGATGATGACGCGAGGACACAGAGGAGTGTCGCTATTGTGGAGAAGACTGTAGGACGAGAGTTTGCGCAAGGACATGCAGCTTGTCAGGTAAACTGTCGAGAGAAGAGAATTCGACGACGACATGTGCCAAGGCAGCGTGAGAAGAAGATTCCAGAACCTTCTCTTCTGAAGAACACTATTCTAGAAGATCGACCGCAGACGCCTGAGCAACTTCAAGTTCAAAAAATTAAAAGAAGCAACAAAAAACATGACGATCCAGATAAACGCGGAGTACCGAAGCTGAGGGGGAGTGTTGAAGTCAGCACCATCTAGAAGGCCCAAGCCCAATTTGGCACAATCAAGATTAATCTAGAAATATGTACAATAGAGAGTAATCTAGAAAATACCAAATCGACTAGAATTAATTTGTAGAATGTAGAGTATTCCATTAGCTAGTATAAATAGGGACCCTTAGTCTTCATTTTGTATCAAGCAAATCAAGCAATTCCTCTTCTAGCTTAGAGTGAGTAGTGAGTGTGAGATAGTTGTGTAGAAGATATATATTGTAGTACTCTTCTCTTAGTGTTAGAAATAAATTTAATATTCAACATTTTGCAAATATATATTGATTGAAGCCACATGGAATGTGTTGCTTGCCTATAAAATATTTGGCCCTTACATGTCAGGGCGTGGTGGGGATCGATGTAGTCGTCATCGATCTTCATATATCACCTTAAGCTTGCTTATGAAATTAAAGCTTCATCCAATATCCTTGCTTATGAAATTGAGACATTTTAGTTATCTCACATCTTTGATAGTGTAATTGAGCTTCAGTTTTTGTTGTCTTTTTATATTTTGGAGGATATATTATACTTTGTAAATTTTAGTCCTAGTGCCATTAGCCAAAAAAAAAAAAAAAAAATTCAGAGTGTTAAGTTATATTCATATGTAAGTTGTACTTCTATCATCTAATTATTCAGCCAAGTGTCATTTTTAATTAATCTCATCCAATATAACAAATTACGGAATTTAAATTATGCAGTCGTTGTTAATAAAAGTTGCATCGCTGAAGGCTCCAACATTTGAGAAGTTGTAACTACTACAGTTGTAATTTTTTTTTTTTCATATGCAGTAATTTTACATCGGTTATTGTTTGTATATTTTTTTTATTTTCCGGCATAAATTAATAAAAGAGAAAGTAAAAAGCGTGAATATTTTATATTTTCTTCTGTGAAAGTATTTAATCACGGTTCTCAATTAATCTTGGTAAATGACTGAGATAAAGGTTTTTTCGGTTTTTTGGTTTTCCTGATCATAATCTTAGTCCTTGAGATATAGGCTACAAGGATATAGGCCGCGTTATCACTGGGTGAAAGACTCGTAGAGCCTAAAGCCCGCAAGCCCACTCATTTGGGCCTTTAAAAGTCTAGTAGGCCCAGAAGAGATGCCCATCTAATTGCAGATGCGTAAAAATGGAATCATTGGAAATTATATACGCGACCCAACCCCAACCCCAACCCCCTCTCTAATCTCTATCCCTCGTCCGCAATCTTCCGACTCTCCGAGAAGACCCCTTCGCGTCTAGGGCTGACGGCAGCAATCAAATGGTAACCGGAGAAGACCCCATCTCGTCTGGGGCTGACGGCAGCAACCGAATGGTAACCGGAGAAGACCCCTTCGCGTCTGGGGCTGACGGCAGCAACCTAATGGGAACTGACGAAGCACACCAATCGTACGAACGATTTTAGATCTCTCTCAAGCATGCATATATATATATATATATTCTTCGTCTTTTTGTTTTTGTTCATAGATACTTAAGCGAGTTTTTGTGCAGACGTCGCAGCCGCACACGTGCACGGATCGAGGTGTTTTCAGCTGTCATGAAATATGTAGGATTCAAGCCATTTTCCATCTTTACTAAGCCACCTGGCTACCCAAATTTGTTTGGTGTCATTTTCCTCAGCAGCTGCAACCAAGATTTCAACCATGATTTCGTCATCTTTGATGCTGAGGCCCTACAGCTTCCGCAAATTAATTCTGAGGTCTTTCTTTCTGTTTCTGGAGAGTTAAATCTTTCATTTCAGTCACACTAACACAACCTACAATTTTAATTTTTATCATACCAGCCCTTCTCTCAATATATATCTCTCAGCCCTATTTAACAATCTTATACTTCAAAAAGCATCCCACCTTAACCCAGGTAGCCAGAAAACACTTTAAAATAACATCTGTCAATAAGTTTCTTAGTTTCCTATAATATTGATGTAATTATCATGTTCTTTGTTGATACTCACAGGATCATGTCAATCTATCAGGCCCGAGGCGTAGCATACCAGTAGAAGATAACATAGACATATTTGTTTGGTTCTTTAACCGCGCTCTTTCTAATATGCATAGAACTCAAACCTGTTTGTGGGAAGCTGAATTGGATTACATGGACAGACTTATCTGCCGGTCTATCAAGTGCTTTTACAGAAACCATCTTGATGTTAGCTTTGCAGTCTACCATGATCCTGTAGAGGCGCATTTGAATGTTTATTTTGTTGACTTTGATTATGAAGGAGAAGATGCTCTCATGCAGGTTCACGGGAAGGTGTGTGCATCAAATAGTTTTCTCACCGACTCTAAGGCTAAGAGCATTCTCTTCCATAAATTGAGCAAAGAGTGTGTCGGTCTCAAACCTGGCAAGTTGGTCCCTCTCCCTCTGTCAAGAAGGGTAATAGCAGCTCCACGTCAATCATCTCTGCTTGTTCATGTGAGTATAGATGTAGGTATTGAACCTGATAATCTATTAGTCATTGAAGAGACGGTGACGTTCAATCCTAGTTTAGGCTCTACTGAAGGGTCTATTATCCTTCCCAACCGTGGCCGTGGAAGGGTGTTACTGATGGTCAGTTGGGTTGATTGTCAAACCCTAGATGGAGATGGACACGACCACCTCATAAAAGAAGAGGATGTTGCTTCTCAGGTAGCCAATTTCATAGACGCCCATTGTGGAAAAGGGGATCCTGGGCCTCAAAGAAGCAATGTGATGGACTGCTACAGGGATCTCAAAGTGCCTCGTGTTGAGTACCAAACTGACGTGCACACCAGGTCTCTCTCTTTCCCTCTCATGTCAAAATCCCAAGTCAACCTCCTCTCTTTATAAAATTTGATGGATTAGTACATAACGGCTGTTTGAATTGTTAGCAGATTTCCTCCAGTGGAGGCCAGTCAAGGTGTTATTGTGGACCAGCAACAGAGGTATATCGAAAGGCGAAGGGATCTCATGGAGGTGTTTTCAGTGAAATTTCTGGAATTCAATCAACATGATTTTGACCAGATGTATGGATGCATATTGATAAACTTATTTCCCACGTATGTCGTCTTTAGCAGGAAACACGGGGGTCCTCTGAATATTACTCCTGAGGTTATTTTTGGTCAATTTATTTTAATTTGGTTCTCTCTTTTCTTTCCACTGAAATGAATGGTAAAATTATTTTTGATAAGATTATAAGTGGTTTAATTTGTATATCGTAATAAATTGTTTATTCATATTTTGGTCTCCTAATCTTGTACTGTATTGATTAGCCAATGGGTATATCTAAATTGACATTAAAGTGCAATTGCTTGTTTCATAACTGCAGGGTTTTGTTAAGCTGAGAGGTCCCAATAGGGCCATAGAGCCACATGATACTGTACTTTTTGTTCCCTATCTATTTAAATATGGAACTTGCAGCGATCAGTTCAAAGATGATGACAAACGGGCGTCCTTGGGCGATGACGAGATGTGGGACGATAGAAGAAGGGGGGAGTATGACATGTTGTTGTCCCATAGGATACCGAGCCGATTTGGTCCGATAGAGGTGGACTTTGCTGTTTACGAGGATGGCGTGGAGGCTCGTGTTGAGGTTTCGCTCACAGGCTGTCAATTTGCCTCAGCGGTAGTCTACGGGTGCATAACTGCTGAAAATTCAAAGCTTGGTGGGAGGGCTAGAAGCTTCCTCTTCAATAGGGATAAAACTGAAGGCATCCGCTTAGATGTTAGTCCTTACAAGGATAAGGTCGTGAAACTTCCTCTTTCAAGATCTATAACTGTACATCCAATTGGTTCAGATGTCACCATCACTGTGAACATCTGGCAAAGCAGTATCATGGGCTCACAAGATGAGCCGATTGCTGAAAATGAGACTTTCAAATTTACATACTCGAGGGCCCAGGACGTGAGGACTTTCAAGGGGGATGCATGTCTAGTTAATGTAGGTGTGGTGTGGGCTAAGACGAGTGAACCCATTAACAGAGAATGTCCTCCTTTCCTATAAGTATTGTATAACCCAACTGAAAGAACGATGCTAGTTTTAATTACAAGAAATAACTTATGTTCGTTGTGTGCCAGTTTCCTTGTCAAGTTGACCGTTGTTATATTTTCTTTTTGTAATATTGGATGATGTACTGATCATGTTTATCTAGAGATTAATTACTATGGTCTTTGATTAGTTTGTCTCGGTGTTAGTTTGTGGCATTTCTCATAAATTTGTGATCTCCTGCGTACTTAATTGCAAAATGATCAACCTATTTTCTGAAGCAACAGGGATGATTAAAACCGAACACTTCCTGGTACACGAACTTTCCTGCAATACTGTCACTTCTATCATAAAACTAATTTAATTTGTTACTATAATTACCCGTGCGTAACCACAATAAGAAAACGCGCATTGAGAATCAACTGAATAGCATCATGTTTTTTTTTTTTTTTCATTTCAAAGCTGTTGTCTTAAATGTGCTTCGTAGCTGTTCTCTCTCTCTTTTTTGGAAGCTCTGGTTCTTTCTTCTCCTCTCTGCATCAAAAAATGTTGAAGGCCCATGATGCAATGTCTTCACTTCTACTTGTAACAAATTACAAACAAGCCCAAATCCATAATTAATTTCCATGAAGATATCAAGAATTGTCTAGAAACTATGAAATAAAATATCTTGTAGTGTAGGATGTACAAAAATTTAGAGGAAGTCGAAAATATCTTAGGTCTAGATGTTTCCTTAGCTCTCATGGAGAAGTATAAATAGGGGGTCTAGAAATTACAAACAAGTCATGTTGAACCAAGCAAGTAAGCAAGCAAAGAAAAGAGAAAGAGATCCAAAAAGAGTGTTGCAGTGCTTTGGAGGTTTAGGAAATATTTGGTAGAGGTGTGATTATAAAAATAGTTCGAGTGAGTAATAAAATTAGTTCAAATATAGTCTCTTTACTCAACAAAGTGGTATTAGAGTCGGGTTCGTCGAGGTGAGTTTGTCGAAGGTGGCAGTCAGGATCTAAGTCGTGACTTGGCACGTATAATTGGAAGATCGCTGGTTGGATAGTGCGTACGCCGACATTCTGCCGGAAGATTGAAGACTTGCAAGTCGTCATGGATATAGCAGGTATGAGTGGTAGTTTTGAAAAACTAAATTACCATAACTATATGTACTGGAGTACATGCATAGAATCCTACCTACAATAACAGGATCTATGGGAAGTTGTAGGCGGATCCAAGACGGCTCTACCGGAGGCCAAAGTAAAGACGGTAGACCCAAAACAAAAACCAGATGAGACCGCTATAACCGTACATGAAGAAGATGATGCTCTACGGAAATAGAGAATTAAAGCCGGAAAGGCAATGTATGCACACAAAACAACAATAGACAAAGAGTTGGTTGAGTACATACGCAAAGCAGAAACCCCAAAGCTGCTTGAGATATTCTAGCAGCCTTATTCTCTAAGAAGAACGATGCCCGCCTCCAACTATTTAAAGTGAGCTGATGACAATCTCACAAGGAGATTTGACTATAAACCAATACTTCAAGAAGGTTAAGTCCCTTTGTAATGAGATTGCGGAACTTGACCCTGAAGAGAAGATTAACGAGCAACGGATGAGGAGGATAATCACACATGGCCTAAGACCGGAATATAGCAGGTTTATGGTTGCCGTCCGAGGATGGTCAACTTAGCCGATGTTGTTAGAGTTGGAGAATATGCTCGCCAACTAGAGGCTTTAACGAAACAGACAACCAGAGTCTCATCTAGAAGGGAAGAAGAGGTTCTAATTAGCGGTCAAAAGAAGGGCCGATCCAACAAAAAATCCAAGCCAAAATTTGAAGGCAAGCCTAACCAACAAAGGAGGCCACACCAGAGGAGTCACACATCAGGTGGAGCACGTAACCATCTCAAGTACAATCTCGATCAAGATGATCGATGTTACAACTGTGGCAAGAAGGGGCACTAAGCACGGGATTGCTAGCACAAAAAGAGGAAAGGCCAAGGGAATGTGGCAACATCAAGCAACCAACAACAAGCTAAAGATCAAGAAAGTTGTGGCGGTGAAGAAGACTTGGATGCAGAAACAGCATGTGCAGTCGCAACCATAGAAGAGGAGAATGAGGAGAAAGATGAGGTTGCTCTAATAGCGGCATAAAAAATAGAGAGAATCAACTACGAGAGCGACTGGATCATTGATTCCGGTTGCTCCGACCATATGACCGGAGACATAAAAAAAACTAGAAGACTTGGAGAAGTACAAGAGAAAACAAGTAAATATGATAGCAAATAACTTCAAGCTGCTAATCAACTGCGTCGGTAAGACAACGGTAGCTCCTTGCTTAAATGCTCAACCTATCCAACTACATGGAGTCTATCATGTTCCCGGCATGAAGAATAATCTACTATCAGTTTCTAAAAATCATATAGATCACATTTAACGGTTCTATTTTTATGTTTATATTTTTAAATTGAGTAATTAAAGTTTTTAAAAATGAAGTCATAAAGGCATTTGAACCCTTCTCATATTCATGACCAACTTATAGCAGCATAGCTACGCACATTCAGTTTCAAAGCGAATGATGGTCAACCAGCTTTAAAATTCACTTGGCTATATCATTTTGTGTCGTGTTCTACTTCCTTTCTTGTTGTATAATTAAAAGCTTCATAAAAACCTCTATATAATGAGGCCCTCAATTTAACATACTGTGTATCAATTGGGATCGGTAACTCGTAAGACTACATATAGGGTATACTGGTACGAGATAGTGACTGGATACAAATTAAATGACATGTACTAGTGGTACGAAAGACTCACAACAACAAATTTAGTTTATGTGCGTAAAAAAATTTACAAAACATTCAACACAATAAAAAATTTACAAACCCAGTGATTATCTAAGTCTGTGAAACACACAATGGATAATTTATGTTACACATTTGGTTATAACTGCAAAAGAGCAATGTTTAAAATTCCAACATCAAGTGAGTTTCCGTTTAAGCTTTCTTTCATCGTTGTGGATTGGAAGATTTGCCCTGTTCATATTACACTTCACTAGATGGGCCCTGTTGGAGTTACAAATAAATTAATAATAATTAATTGCTGGTTTAAAAAGGCACCACTTGGGTTTAAAAAGCCATAGGAACAAATATATAACAGTGACAATTACAATTGTAATTTCTAGTGAGTGAGGCTATGGTAATATGATATTACGGATCGACCCGCGCTATGGATCCAAATCTCTATTTTTAAAGATTAAATAGTGGATCCAAACAGTTAAACATGATCTCCATGTGAATATGTACTTGTAGACCAAATTTTACATTTTTAAGAAAAGATTTTACTATTTTTTAGATAGGTAGAAAATCACTGATTTTTTTTACTATTTCTAAAAAATGTAAAATTTGGTCCGATTTTTGGGACCCATTCAGGTTCAAGTCAAGTGAAACCAGTATGATTAAGTTTCTAATAGTGAAATGTCATAACAAAAACATCTTATAAGTAAAACACTTAATTCTATAGCTAGGTTTTACCAGAGGCTCACAAGCAATCCAATCAGCAGGAAATTAATCTGAATGACCAACATCCACTTGATTTATCTGCTAAGATATAGAAAAACAGGAAAGTAAGATAAAAGATATGCTTAGACGCCCTCCCAAGCATCCTTTCCACCTGCACCGAAATTTCTAGAATATCATAACACATATTACATTTTTATAATCACCGGCTCTTTTCCTAAAACAAAAATAATCACTGACTCTTGAGTTCATTCTGTGCAGTACTGCCCAAGAGAGGTGCACCACCTTTGGTTTGTCAACAATTTAATCAAAAGACAAAGTAAAAAGAAGATAATACATGGCATGAAAGCAATCAAAGGATATGGTAGAATTATAAAGTTCATTATAGACAACAGTAAGTTTCTAGCATTATAGTTCACCATAACAAGGGTTGACAAGGGAACTCTAGGTTATAGGGCCCACAAATTCATTGCCAGTAAACAAGCCTTCTTACAAATTCACTCCCTTTGAATTACCTCACAATATTGGCTACTACAAAACCATTGTTTACATATAATTGACAATATCCTAACTCCTAAGTTCTCTGCAAATCGAGTTAAGTTTTTATTTGAAGAGTACTTTTATTCTCTTTACTAGCAGCTTCCTGAAATAAAGCCATACATAAACTAAAAAATAATGATGACAAAACTCAGCAATGATAAAGTATGAGGCTGTATGGAAAAACAAAAAGAACACTACTGTAATAGCACCTGCAATATAATTGTCTCTTTCTTCCAAGTCTCAATGCCTTTCAAACATGCCTTGGTTGATGTCCCTAAAATTTAAGCAAATAAGATTCAAAAACCAGTTTAAGCAAATAAGATTAAAAGAAAACAAGGTAGAATTAAGCTTCATCCAATTAAGCTTGGTCAAACAAATCCCTAATTTCTAACAAAACAAAACCCTACAGAATAAAGAGCCTCACAGTTACAGGTGTTGTGCTGTCCTGACACAGTTGTAACAGTTCACATGATGCCTGGTCAATTAGTACTGAAGAGGATAATGAGGAGAATAGTGACCAACCAATCAGGGATAATGACATTAAAAATAAGGATAAGCATAGGTTGAATGAGTAATGCCAAGTCATAGTCTATGATTGGCATGTCTATACTGTTGACGCTGCCGCTCCCATTATCAAATACCTACCATTACCAATCAATGGATAACATTAATTTGTAGTATATGCTATACATTTTGAGATAGCGGTAGATGATTTGGCATCAAAGCCGATAATAAGAGTCAACATTGGCACATAAATGCCGCGCCACCGACCCCACCAACGCTTCCAAACGCAGCCCCAAAGAATCCAATGAGGGAGCCTAGCACTATTCTCCACCCCAATTCCATCTCCTGTACATTTTGTGAGATTAAATTATTAAATTACGAACATATGAGCAGTAAGAAGTTTTGAAATTCACTAGGATTCAAAGTACAACTATGGATAAATTAAGTTTTTTTTTTTTTGTTGAGAAAACCCGTAGGTGGATAAATTAAGTTAGTGATGTGTTAGTTGTCTTAAGCTACACATATCACCAATTTAGTTGCAGTAAGATAAATTCATGGAATCTAAAGTACAATTAACCAACTAAACAAACTGTATAAATAAGTTGCATCTCCTATTTTACCAACACCGTAAATTATCACTTAATTTAGATCCAGGGAGGGAGGCTTGTTTTTTTTAGGAAAAAGAAAAATCAAATAACAATGATGAACTTCATATCTAAAAGACTATGGAGGAATTAAAATTATTATATTAATAACATCCGATCCGTAACAAGTTGTGAAATTCGCTGGCTACAGAGTAGAACTATGGATAATTTAAATTAGTGAGGTGGCAGTTGTATTAAGCTACATGTACATCTAAACAATCAGGGGCGGACCCAGGTGGTTACGGGCGGGGGTGGGGGGCTGCCCCCCTGGATTTTGAGTTTTAGTGAAAATTTATCGGTCCCGACCGACTTTTCCCTCCTGAAATGTTTTTTTGCCTCCTCTGGACGTTTCATTTGTAATTCGGGTTAAAATTGAAATAAATTTGTTGAATTTTGTTGCAGTAAGATAAAATTCACGGAGGCTGAAGGTCAATTAACCAAATTGCAAAATAATTGAACAAAAGAAATAAACAAGAAAAACTTACACGCTAACAACGGAGGAGTGGCGGAGGTGCTACACCGGATTCATCAAGAACCAATCGGAGATTCCTCTTGCGGCAGATTGAGCGATCGAATAGGAGAAAGGCTAAGAGGGATCGAAGAGAGAGCGCCGAGCTTTAATTTGGAGAAATGGAGGCGCGATCGACAAAGCTCGATTCGAGAGAGAGAGAGGAGTCGAGAACGAATGAACCAAACCCACTCCCTCGTCGCTTCTCTTCTTCTGGATTATTTTGTGACTTCAACGGATTTATTACGAACAAATATATACTGTCTTTTGTATAATAGACTGAAAAGTTTATGTAATGGTCCGAATTCATTTGTTACACAAATGAAACGAACCCACTCTATCGGCGATTCTCCCCTTCTGGATGATGTTGTGGCTTTCTCAGATTTAATGTGAAAAAAGTAGTATGACCTTTTGTATAACAGACTAAAAGAATTATATAGTGGGACAACGTAGTATGATTTGTTGCACGATAGTTTGGTAAATTATATAACAGACTAAAAGAATTATATAATGTGAACAAAGTAGTATGATTTGTTGCATGATAGTTTGGTAAATTTGAATGCAGCGAAGATCTCTCTTAGTGTTGTTTGCATGTTGGATGATTTTGTGGCCGAATATATTTGGCGCTAACTAAATAATTGTGGAGTAGCCAAAATTTGGAGGGAATCTAAATTCACACTGAGAGCATCTCCAATTCAGCAATTCGTAAAAAATTAAAAACAGATGTATAGCACTATTTAAAAATTAAGTTTATTTTAATTTCTTAACTCCTTCATTCTAGAAATTGTATCAGAGCCAATAGGAAAGAGAATAAAGGAGTCAGAGCCAATAGGAAAGAGAATAAAGGAGTCAGAGCCAATAGGAAAGAGAGAGTATTGGCATGTCCAAAAGAAATCGTTTGCTTTATAAGCAATTTTGCTTTTTTAGCAATTGGCCTACAACCCAACAATTATATTAGCAATTGACACATCAGATTAGCAATTTAAAAACAATTACCATTGTAGATGCTCTTAGACATGATATTTGGAGTGAACTTATCAAAAATTTAGAGGGAAGTTTGCAAGTTATTATATGTTTTGCAAGTCAAATAAATTGTATGTTGTAAATAAGATCAAATTTGCTTACAATCATTTAATTAACTATGAACAATATGAAAAATAAATATATTTAGATTTATTGGCAGATTTCTCATGCAATAGGATATGAAAAAATTGATACTCGAAGGTTTTTCAAATCCTTACTGTTTTCTAAAAAAATTGATACTTAATAAAATAAATTAAGTTTGTGACATTTTATAAAATATATTTCCTATTTTGGGGAAAAAATAGTGAAAATACAATTATAACTTGTATTATGGAGCTATTTACAATTTTACAAATAATATGAAAAAATTAAAAATATATATTTTCATATTTTTAACGGTTTTTATGACCAAATGGGGGAATATGTGGCCAATGTTGCAAATTCGACTTTAATTTTAGAAAATATTTTTGTGATGGAAATTATATTAATGAAATTTATGCAATAATTAATATTATAATATTTTATTGTTTAATTAAATGATTTTGACACATTCAATTATATAGCATTACAAGGATGTTACATATATGACCACTATTTTTATTAATATCCTCAAAAAAAAAAATTAGCAAATCTACCCTACCTTCTGAAAAAAATTTAAAAGCACTCTTTCTTTTTGTTGAAAGTCCGTAGACAATTGCATTGATCTAATGATTTACAACGTAGCTAGCTATTACAGAGGTTTCCTTTGTTTAAAATAAGAAGCAAAAACACCTATACATTGAGCTACTTGTAAAATCATCTAATTTGCTATGTTAGGAATAACAGATATGCGAAGTCAGAAAATGCAAATTGTTTCTATTCGCATCCGATTAGCAAGTAGGTGGCCCTGATACCTCGCATATTTAGTCTATTTTAGGCCTGTTTTAGTACCAGATTCGTGCCCTAATTCACCAGAATCATGTGCATTTCATCGATATATCTTTAGAATTTGGTACTGCTGAGTGTTTGTTTGTTTTCTGCAGGTTTGGAGCAAAACACACGAAGAAACGGCGATTTGGGATGATCTGGTACGACCCTTACCAGGTTTGGTACGGGTCTCACCAGACTTAGCCGATTTCAGCTCATCACACCTGGTACGGCCAGGCCTTACCACTTTGGTACGGCCCTTACCTAAAGGCGGCCTGACAGATTCAAATTTTGGCAGAGGCTATTTAAAGCGGGGAACTCTCCAATTTCAACATCCATTCCATTCCAGATCTATTTGAGAGCACAGTAAGAGAGAGAAAGGGAGCTAAGGAGCTAGGAGCAAGAAGGAAGCAAGAGGAAAGAGGCGAAACTCGACGGATCAAGCTTCCTCCTCTCGATCCCTTCGATCCATGGCTATCTCTATCCCTTTTATTGTATTTTTAGATCAGATCATGTGCTGTGAGTAGTTATTTTAGTTTCTAGGGTTTAGAGATGGATTCTTGATTTGTTTTGACTTTCTTTGACTTGTATCTTGTATGAACTCTTTTGATTGATTGATTGTGATTTCTTTGCTATCTTTTGCTTTGATTGCTGTGATTGTGTATGATGAACCTCTAGGTTTAGATCGAACCTATCAAGGTCATGTGATCATCTCAATCTCTCAACCAAATCAATTGTTTAGGGTAGACTTGTTCGAATTGAAGCCGAGAGGTTGAATTCTCCTCTAATCGACAGATTAGAGGGTGCCTTAGGTCTCCAATCAACCAGCTAGGGTAGATCTGTACCAACACACGAGAGTTGAGGTGTAGAAATCCCTAAAAGGCAATCAATTGCATTCCAACCTAGATCTTGATCCAACAAACGACAGTTGAGGCTTAGGAACCTTAGGTATGGTCAATTGAACATTTCTAAAGAGTTTAGCACAAGGTACCAGCAAGGAAATGCATCAACTCGAACTGGTAAGCTCTGTTCTGGGAAGCCAGTACGGGTCTTACCAGAGTGGTGCGGCCTTACCTTACCAAGTGGAGTACGGCCTAGCCGTACCAACTTGGTACGGGCCGTACCACTAGAGGCAGATCAGAGATGAAATCTGAAACCCTGGAAACGCCTTTTATCCATAATCAAAACACAATTTACATTTCTTCTAGCATTTTATTACATCTTCCTGAATTGTTTGAATTGTTTGAATTGACCTTTTTAGGAAATTAAATACCAAACAAAACCTTTCTCACTTCTAGTTTTTAATCGAGTTAGGTAGATTCTAACCTAGTAATTGCCCGTCCATGTGGATCGATACCCGATTATACTACTCGATAGGGGTTGTGCACTTGCAACCCTTACTCGTGAAGTGTAAACGCGGTTTTAAAAGGTACGCCCTCAAGCGTACCGAAACTTGCGTTGCGCTAACCAGCGAACAAGTTTTTGGCGCCGTTGCCGGGGACGGTAACCAATTGCCTAGTTAGATTTTACCTTACTTAGTTAATCTAGACTTTATCTTGTATCCTTTATTTTCTTTTATTTTGTTTCTTTTATTTATTTATTTTCTCTTTTTCAGGAACACTATGGCGATTACTATCTGAGGAGCTCGAGACACCATGGATCTCATGTACAACATGACGACAGACCAACATTGGTTTGGCCGCGACAATTTTCGAGTTGGAGGAGGCGGCCGATCCAAAGCTGATCAGATCGCAGCTCTATATGCTAGAGCTGCCGAGCTAGAGGAGGCCATGATCGCAGCTCTATATGCTAGAGCTGCCGAGCTAGAGGAGGCCATGGAGAAGTATTCGATCAAAATGAGCGTGAAGGCAGCCAGTAACCATCAACCATAGCCATGTGTCATGTGTGGGGACAGGAGACACTCTTACGAGTATTGCCCACTGGCTGATTGGGATGAGGAACCGGAGCAGGATGGCTACTGCTACAACACTGCACCGTTTGATAACCCCAGCAATTACGCATTTCAATCCGATCCACTCGAGCCGTACATTGATCCCGCTGAGATCGAATTCATACACGAGCAAGGGAAGACGAACCAGATGCTGTGGGAACAGATGCAGAGCATGTCCACTCAAATGGCTGCTCAAAGCAAGCTGTTGGAGCAGTTAAGCCACATCGTCGCCTCACGCCAACCTCTGACAGCTCAGCCAGAATGCGAAGGACCAGCCCAGCCAAGTCGACCTGCATCTCCACCTGAAGAGCATGTGGACGCGACCCGCACGCCACCTGATGCGACCCGCATGCCGTGGTCTGATGACCTGGAGCCCAAAGGAAGCGAGTCGGATTGGTCAGCATGCGATGCCATTTCACTTGATGCGACCCGCACGCTACTTGATGCGACCCGCGTCAAGACCCAGACAGAGCGGCTGACTCCTGAGCTCAAGCCTCTAGCAGCTCACCTCAGGTATGAGTTTCTAGACCCAGATAGATGTTGTTCTGTGATCATAAGTGCAGATCTTGAACCCGATCGGACTGCTACACTCTTGGAGAAATTGGAAGCGCACAAAAGCGCGATCGGGCGCTCGATCAAGAACTTGATGGGAATCTTGAGGATTCTTCTGATGCAAGAGTGTGATCGCATGGTCCGTGTACCTCAGAAGTGGGTGCTCCCACCAGTGCCACCTGATCCATCTCCAACCAAAGCCTGAAGAGAGAAGGTCGAGCTCGAGACCTAAAACGAGCGCTCCTTGGGAGGCAGCCCAAGCCATTTTTTACCTGTTTTGCATCTTAGGAACAGATAGACATGCATTCATTCTTCTGCATTGCATCACGAGCGGCTTGAGAAGTCACGAGAAAGAGAAACCAAAAAAAATTTTGAGGTTGGTTCGGCTAGGCCATACCACATTGGTACGGCCTGAAAATTGAAGGGTTGGTACGGCCCGTACCAATTTGGTACGGCCAGGCCGTACCTAGGTCAGAGACGCGAACCGACGCATTAACTGCCGCCTTTTCTTTTTAAACCTCCCCCGTACCCGCACCCCTTCCCCTTTCTTCCCAGCCGCACCTCTCTCCCTCTCTCTTCTTTCTCTTCTCTCCTTCTCCATTTTCTCTCCCTCTCCACTCCCTCTTCCTCTCATACCTCTCCTTCCACCCTAACCGAGCACAAGGAGCACCGGCGCACCACCAGCCACTCTTCGGTCCGACCCGCACCTCACCGATCCGACCCGCACCACGTCTTTGCTCTCGGTTAGTACCTCTTCCTCCATTTTCTTTGTTTTCACCCATTTTTCGTGCATTCCTCTCTTCTTCTCTCGGTTCTGCCCCATTTCTGTCAAACCCTAGCCTGGTACGGCCCACCCGTACCAGGTAGGTACGGCCCGTACTGACCTGACACCAAGCCTGTACCAGTTTGTACCAAGTAACCCTAACCAGCCCAGTTTTGTGTTGTATACTCTCCTTGTCTGGTTTAGGAGTTGATTGGTTGCAAAAATTTCCATTTCTGTCACTGGTACCAGTTGGTGCGGCCCTTACCAGCCCACACCAAAACCCTAAGTTAGGTACGGCCCGTACCAGCCTGTGCGGCTAGGCCGTACCTACCTAGGTCAGCCAGGCCGTACCAACTAGGTCAGACCAGGCCGTACCTACCCAGTCGGACCCTCAACCAGCCAAACGAGCGTCTGAGAGAAATGCGTCAGCAATCCTCTCGCTCCTCCACACCCTCTGACGCCTCCGTCCCTTCCGCCACTGGCTCGATGGCCAACGTCCCTCCTGCTGATGCCCCCACGTCATCTCATCACTCCCACCGGAGTGCGTCTCGTAGTGACTCCTGCGCATCTCGCCACTCCCGGGAGAGTGCAGCCAGGACTGGGTCCCGCCAGAGTGTTTCCCTTCAGGACGTAGTCACGCCCATCTACTATGAGGGAGAGACCACATCCAGTGGGCATCAGTCCGGCTACCGGAGCCCACAGGAGAGCCCCTCCTACCACCCATCTGCTGACCAGGACCAGGGCTCTGACGAGGCCTCTGACCAGGACCAGGGCTCTGACGAGGCCTCTGACCAGGACCAGGGCTCCATCCACGCCTCCGTCCACGACTCCGACCACGCCTCTGATTCCTTTGGCACTGATGCGGCCCTCTCTGACGCCACCCAGCGTGCCGATGCGTACACCGAGGAGTACTTCTTCATGCCGACCCGTCGGCAGTTCAAGTACTTCGATATGCTGCTGAAGAAAAAGATCAACAACACGAGGATTGTTAATTTTTCTGCTCTTCAGACGCTGGGACTGGAGGATGAGTTCCGCCGCATTACCACCCGGATCGGGATCACTCCGGCCTTTTGGACGATTGCCGAGAGGGGGTACAAGAAGCTCACCATTGAGTTTCTTTCCTCTCTGGAGCTCAAGTACACGCGGAACGATAACCCGTTCATCCAGTTCCGCATGCTGAGTGAGACCCACCGTGTGCGGCTGTCTGACTTGAGGGAGTGGTTTGGCTTTGAGCCGAACCCGACTACTGACTCCCTCTCTTTCTCTGTGGGCTTGGAGCGCGACAGTTTCTGGGAGCTGATCTCTGGCAGCGCCGCCGGGTCAGCTTTCAACAGGGAATACAAGCAGCTCAATGTCCCTCATCCGGTCATCCGATGTCTGCTGCGTATCCTCGGTTGCACCATCTTTGCACGTGGCGAGACGTTCGCCCGTGCCAATGTTGAGGATATGCAGCTGGTGGATCATATGCTGCGTCCCGACAGCACTCTCGAGCGGCCCGATCTGATGCTCGTCATGATCCACCACTGGCTCGGCATCCAGAGGCAGCCCAAGCCGGGTGGCGTTGTCTACATCTCGGCCTATGTCACTCTGATCGCCGAGCGCTTACACCTCCAGATCATCGGCGACGAGGAGTGCCGGAGCTCCCGATCTCTCTCTCTCACTCAGTTCACCACCTACAAGTTCATCGAGTCAGCAGCAGGACGCGATGGGCGAGGTGCTTGGTCTTGGCGCATGCCTGACGGGAGGACCAGCTATGTCATGCCATTCCCGGTCACTCTCTCCTTCACTGACCGGAGCACTTGGTTTTTCCGACGTCCGCCCCGCGTGCAGCCTGCCCCTGTGGCCCCACCTCCACCTCCTCCACCTCCTCCACCACCACCGCAGGGCGATGAGGACATGATCGATGCCACCACTTCTCCAGTCCAGGTTCCGTCTGAGCAGCTGCGTTCTCTCTCTCCTCATGTGCCACCTTTCCCCAGCCAGGCTCCCCCCTTCTCCGAGCAGGTACATCCTTCACCCTTTGGTGCAGGTCCCTCTTTCTATGGAGCTGGCCCTACCACGTACCAGACTGGCCCATCCACCTCCGCCTACGCTGCCGGCCCCTCCACCTCCTACAGTAGACCAGTGTATCCCCCTCCAGTCGCTGAGCCCACCATCCAGGATGTCTACCATCTGATGTACGGCATGCGTCACGAGCAGGGTGTTGCACTCTATGAGCAGGGTGCTGCCATTCGTGAGCAGGGCGCCACACTTCATGATCTCACGCAGCGAGTGACTGGGATAGAGGAGCGGTTTATCGACTGGCTCTGGTACGACCACCCTGAGGACTGATCAGGTTCGCTCTCTTTTCCCCGAGCTTCTTTTATCTCTTTTATCTCATAGTCTTGAAGCATTGAGGACAATGCTCAGGCTAAGCTTGGGGGGATGACATTTGCATTTAGGTCATATTTACTTTACCGTTATTTTTCTTGCATTTTTTTTGTCTTTTCGTGTATTGTTAGGTGAAGATTTGCGTGAATTGCTAGAATTGAGAATAACTTTGAAACAATTTAGTTGTGATTAGGATAGACCTGAGTGAATTGGAACTAACCCATGATTGGTGATTGAACTACTTAGGTTGAGATGTTTTTAATAATGGAAAAGATGAAACAAACTTAGAATTGAATCGAACGAGATTATTCGAAAAAACTGAACTGTGCCTTTAGGAATTGGGATTTTCAAATTAAGAAAGTTTGGAATATCCATTGGTATGAATGAATACCAATAGATGTGTGTATTCATGGTATGAGCAAACCAAAAAGAAAAGAAAAAAAAGAAGAAAAGAAAAAAAAAAAAGAAATGAAAAAGATGGAGAACATAAGAGTACTAGCAATAAGCCTCGAATGGGCGCCTTTGAGCTCGTCTCCCAATTAGAAATAAAGAAAGAAAATTTTGCTCATACCAACACACTTCGTTCGCAACTTTCTTACCCTTAAGCTTGATTCAAGCTTGGGGGAGGGAAAATGAAAAGAAAAATCACCTTGAATAAAAGCACTGACTCGGAAAAAGAATGAAATTGTTTCGATCAAACCTAGGTAATTAGTCTTTCCATTGTTAGAAGCATCTCAAAATAAGAAGTTCAATTGACTAATTGGTGAAGTGAATCAAGGTTTATAAATGGATGTTTGAATTACAACCGAATCGATTCTAGAAATTCTTGACTATAGCAGACTCACGTAGGTTTTCACATTTAGACTTGTATCTGCATTTAGATTTAGTTGTCCAGCACTTTTACCCGAGTTTGAAACTTTTTGCTTGAGGACAAGCAAAGGTTCAGCTTGGGGGAATTTGATACCTCGCATATTTAGTCTATTTTAGGCCTGTTTTAGTACCAGATTCGTGCCCTAATTCACCAGAATCATGTGCATTTCATCGATATATCTTTAGAATTTGGTACTGCTGAGTGTTTGTTTGTTTTCTGCAGGTTTGGAGCAAAACACACGAAGAAACGGCGATTTGGGATGATCTGGTACGACCCTTACCAGGTTTGGTACGGGTCTCACCAGACTTAGCCGATTTCAGCTCATCACACCTGGTACGGCCAGGCCTTACCACTTTGGTACGGCCCTTACCTAAAGGCGGCCTGACAGATTCAAATTTTGGCAGAGGCTATTTAAAGCGGGGAACTCTCCAATTTCAACATCCATTCCATTCCAGATCTATTTGAGAGCACAGTAAGAGAGAGAAAGGGAGCTAAGGAGCTAGGAGCAAGAAGGAAGCAAGAGGAAAGAGGCGAAACTCGACGGATCAAGCTTCCTCCTCTCGATCCCTTCGATCCATGGCTATCTCTATCCCTTTTATTGTATTTTTAGATCAGATCATGTGCTGTGAGTAGTTATTTTAGTTTCTAGGGTTTAGAGATGGATTCTTGATTTGTTTTGACTTTCTTTGACTTGTATCTTGTATGAACTCTTTTGATTGATTGATTGTGATTTCTTTGCTATCTTTTGCTTTGATTGCTGTGATTGTGTATGATGAACCTCTAGGTTTAGATCGAACCTATCAAGGTCATGTGATCATCTCAATCTCTCAACCAAATCAATTGTTTAGGGTAGACTTGTTCGAATTGAAGCCGAGAGGTTGAATTCTCCTCTAATCGACAGATTAGAGGGTGCCTTAGGTCTCCAATCAACCAGCTAGGGTAGATCTGTACCAACACACGAGAGTTGAGGTGTAGAAATCCCTAAAAGGCAATCAATTGCATTCCAACCTAGATCTTGATCCAACAAACAACAGTTGAGGCTTAGGAACCTTAGGTATGGTCAATTGAACCTTTCTAAAGAGTTTAGCACAAGGTACCAGCAAGGAAATGCATCAACTCGAACTGGTAAGCTCTGTTCTGGGAAGCCAGTACGGGTCTTACCAGAGTGGTGCGGCCTTGCCTTACCAAGTGGAGTACGGCCTAGCCGTACCAACTTGGTACGGGCCG
This sequence comes from Carex myosuroides, assembly GCA_028015225.1. Taxonomy (NCBI): domain Eukaryota; kingdom Viridiplantae; phylum Streptophyta; class Magnoliopsida; order Poales; family Cyperaceae; genus Carex; species Carex myosuroides. The sequence goes on along the minus strand of CM051492.1, from coordinate 8,556,405 downwards.
TACCACTAGAGGCAGATCAGAGATGAAATCTGAAACCCTGGAAACGCCTTTTATCCATAATCAAAACACAATTTACATTTCTTCTAGCATTTTATTACATCTTCCTGAATTGTTTGAATTGTTTGAATTGACCTTTTTAGGAAATTAAATACCAAACAAAACCTTTCTCACTTCTAGTTTTTAATCGAGTTAGGTAGATTCTAACCTAGTAATTGCCCGTCCCTGTGGATCGATACCCGATTATACTACTCGATAGGGGTTGTGCACTTGCAACCCTTACTCGTGAAGTGTAAACGCGGTTTTAAAAGGTACGCCCTCAAGCGTACCGAAACTTGCGTTGCGCTAACCAGCGAACAGGCCCTTTCGATCATTTCTTGAGGACGAAACGTCTTCTTCTTTCCAAAATCGATGCCGCCCAGAGAAATGCGTAGTCGAGGCACTGAATCAAACCGGATCGGGATAGTCATCACTCAGCGAGGAAGAAGAAGAGGGCACTGAATCAAACCGGATCAAGACAATCACCGCTCAACCGAGAAGGTACTGCATCAAACTGAACCGGAAACTGAATCAACCGGACCAGGACAGTCACTACTCATAGAGGAGGAGGAAGAAGACAACTCTTTGCATTCTCGTCATCAACCACAACCATAAAACACGCACCTTATTCACATATAGTTATAGTAGATACAACGGGATGGAACGAATCCACAACACCCTCAGTCGAACCCGGAGAATCGAGACGGACGAGCGAGACAACGAGCAACGAAACCCTTAAACAGAGTCATCCACTCGATTGGAGATAAGCACAGTGAACTGGGCAGACAAAGAGAGTGGAGGAGACGGTGTGGAGCAGCTGGATGTCTTCTTTTACCCCTCTGAATCATCTTCGAAGAACAGCGGAGTTTCCTAGTTGTGATATTCAAAAATTCTTAAAAAATAGTAAAAAAAATTCCAAAAAATGTAAAATTTGATCTCCAAGCACATTTTAATATGTAGATCATGTTGGAAGGTTCGAATCGACTATTTAAACTTTAAAAATGAAGATATGAGCGTGAAGTAAAACACCATCTTTAATTTCTAAAGCAAGTTAACCCATCTATACATATATATATATATATACAATTTGATCTTATATTATATTATTGAATACGTATTTTATAACAATCATTATACTTATATATATAGAGTAGAACTAGGGTGCTCTTAAGCTCACCAAGCCCTTCCGTGAGCGCGACTCTAAAACCTATCAAATTGACTTCAAACGACATTTCCAAACCGTTAGATGTTCAATCTATATTAAAATGTGCTTGGAGACCACATTTTACATTTTTTGGAATTTTTTTACTATTTATTAAGATGGTTTGAAAATCGTTGTTTTTATTAAAATTCTGCACCATTGGAAAACAGCGATTTTCAAACCATCTTAATAAATAGTAAAAAAATTCCAAAAAATGTAAAATTTGGTCTCCAAGCACATTTTAATATAGATTGAATATCTAACGGTTTGAAAATGTCGTTTGAAGTCAATTTGATAGGTTTTAGAGTCGCGCTCACGAAGGGCTTGGTGAGCTTAGGAGCACCCTAGTTCTACTCATATATATATATATGTAAATATTCAAATAAACTATCAATTGAACTGGTTGATCCATTGATTTGACTAATAAATCGTTAATACAAAGTTTTACTGGGTCAATATCCGGTTCAATTCTGATAACATTAGTTGTTTCACTCTTTTTTTTCAAATAGAAAAAGCATTCAAAGTTTACAAAACAGCATCCAGTTTTGAGACTCGATGCATGGCCGTGTCCTTGTAACTGGTACGTACTTTAATTAGCATCTTGTAACTATATAGTACTTCATTTCATTAATCAATCAATCTTGCCTGCGTCTTGTAACCGGGGAATTCTTGATTTCTATTAACCTACCGTAGCTGTATATATTTATAATTTGTTAAAATGATTATTTAATTCTTTAAATTTATCAAATAAACTTAAATTAACTTAATTATATTATTATAACATGACACGTACTACGCTTATTTCTTCTTAACAACACACTAGTATCGAGCCCGTGCGTTGCGACGGGAACATATTGTAAAGAGTAATTATTTTCATAAATGACATATTTTCTTAAAAAAAATCGGAGAAGCACCTTCCTCTATCTCAATGTCTTTCTATTGATTATTGATATTATTTTTCGCGATTGGCAGTTATTGTACCAACTGTACCAGCCAAAGCCAAAGGAAAAAGACAAAAATCTATGAAAAAATACAGCTGCTTATTAGCACAGCTAATTCAGAAAGTAACTCATCCAAGATCCGATCGAGTTTGATATTGTTCAAATCCTCCTCATATATAACTTGTCGATGGTAAATCCGTCTCAGGGAAACTTGTGCTTTAGTTCTTCAGCGTCCCTCCTGACAAGACTCAAACAGCTCAGCCTCGCATTATTTCTCTGGATCTCATGCTTGAGAAAACTATTGGTTCTGTGTGTTGAACCAATGCATTGTTCTTGTTAACATTTCTTGAGAAAACTATTTCTTTTGTCGCTCACGTCAGTTCTTTCCCTCAATAAGTTGGTAGAGGTACATTACACCAGTGCAATTAAAGAAAAAAAAAGGACATATATTTTTTTTTTTTTGTCATTCAAAAGCCCGTAGGCATAATACAGAGAGTTTCATCAAAATCCCATAGGCATAAAACATGGAAGAGTATATCCTGTATAATCCCAACCATTTGCCCTCCCTATTTTCGCCAAGTTGTCAGCCATTTCAATTTGGCTTCTTCACACATGAACACACACCACAGATTTGTTAGCTCTAAGTAAACTCCATATCTCCAACATTTCATCAAAAGCCCGCCAATCTGCTGCCATAGGCGGGTGCTGACTGGAGCAAATTTCCACCAGCGACAAACAATCAGTGAAGAAAGAACAAGCCTTGATCCCGAGACCGAGCACCAGTGAGATAGCTTCCTTTAAAGCTGCAGCTTCTACTTGTAATGAACAACAACCTTTAACCGCTTTTGACTTGTAAACTATCAATTCCTCATTGTACCAAATCACCAATACCTCCCTGCCATCCCTCAATCCATGAACCATATGTGTAGCATCTGTATTCATTGTGAACTTCGGGAAAGGATGCTTGCACCCTTCCCGGCATGGAACCAAACCTACGAGCTGCACCCGTATTAGACTCCCAATTAATCGAAGCTAAGTACTTCATGTACTGCTGAAAAGTGGGTTGCTTGCCCGCATATGCTCGATCATTTCTACACCGCCATAATGCCCATGCCGAGTTGACATAAACCAACCATTGTTCATCGTCAAGGCTATCTGACACCCCTTGCAAGACTTGCTCAAAACTACCTTGGAGATTATCTATTCGGATGCTTAAAGGACCCGTAAATAGACATGCTCTCGAGAAAGGGCATAGGTGCAGTAAATGAAGCGCATCTTCTAATTGCCCGCCACATGTAACACAACACGGGCTGTGAGTCGGGAATCGATGGTGCATAAAGGAGGCTAGGGGCAGCGCCCTGTGAAGCAATTTCCAGAGAAAGAGGCGGATCCGAGGCAACACATCCCCTCTGTGCCACACTGTTGACCAAAGTTCTTTGCTCACTACACCCACGTTTTGATTAGGACCTTTAAAAAAATTATATCCTTCTTTGACCGAATATGTCCCATTATTTGAAAATTTAAACATGAAACGGTCCTCTGAAGAACCTGGAACAGGTGGCTCAACGGTTGCTAACATCTCCATGCAACCAGTATAACCAAACAAGTTAACTAGCTGCTCTAAATTCCAATTTCCTGGTTGAGGGTCAAGCAAATCTATAGTCCGTAAAAGTCTCTGCCCCTCATCACTCGGCCTAAACTCCAAGGCGCCTTTAAACCAAGGTTGAGCAAATACTGAACACATCTCACCGTTACCCAAACTCCATTTCACACAAGGCTCAAGAGACTCCCTTAAGTTCATCAAGCTTCTCCAAAAAGATGTGCATCTATAGGTTCGTTTACTCTGCCACAAATCACTCCTAGGCATATATTTTGCCTTCACAACTTGAGCCCACAAAGCCTCTGAACCAGAAGCAATTCTCCACAGAAATTTTGTAAGAAGAGCTTCATTCATTGTGTCAAGATCACGAATCCCAAGCCCGCCTTCCTCCAGCGGCACTGTGATTTTGTCCCACGCGACATAAGCCAAAAACCGCTGCCTGCCCACCTTGCCCCAAAAAAATCTTCGAATGATTGAAGTAATTTCATTTATCACTGATTTCGGTATTCTAGTAGTCGCCATGTAATAAATTGGTAGAGCTTGCAACACCGAACGAATTAAGACCAATCTACCCGCATGAGACAGTAAGTTGCTCTTCCACATTTGAAGCTTATTTGAGAATTTTTCAATCAAAAAATCAAAAGAATTTCTACCAGTATCAATTGGAGCACCAAGATAGGATGAGCACTCACTATTTATAGGTGCCATGAAAAAATCAGAAATCCACTCTCTTTCTGTTTGCTGTGTTGAAGAGCTGAACCATATAAAACTTTTTTGTGGGCCCACCCTTTGCCCGGAAACATCCGAGAAATCTTGAATAGATTGCAGAATTATTTGTGCTTCAGCCAAAGTAGCTGAACCAAAAACAAGCAAATCATCGGCATATAGACAATCGGTTAGAGGCAAAGCGGACGGGGCAAGGCGTACCCCTCGCAACTCCCTTGTGCTCACCCGATACGCTAAGCCTCTAGAAAGCACATCCATCCCCAGAATAAATATGTAAGGTGAGAGGGAGCAACCTTGCCGCAAACCACTATGCGGCTGTAAAAGCCATCACCTTTACCATTTAAAACAATAGTGAACCGAACTGAAGTTATACAACCCAAAATCCATCTTGAAAAATTAGGGGGGAAATTGTAAATTGGCAATAATGACTCAATAAAATCCCAATCCATCCGATCGAAAGCTTTTGATAGGTCTAGCTTCAAGCAAAATTCCTTGTTCTTATAACTCGGCAAGCTAAAAGAGTGTAACACCTCACAGAGCAAAATCACATTTTTCGAGATCTCACGACCCGGCAGGAACGCACTTTGGGCCCTAGATATGCACTGGCCGATATATGGTTTCAACCTCAACGTGAGTATTTTAGATATCAATTTATACAGCACGTTACACACTGAAATGGGGCGGAAATCTGCAACTTGAACTGCCTCATCTTTTTTCGGTATTAAAATAAGATTCGACCTTGCTATCTCAGGTTTCATGGTTCCTGTAGCGAAAAAATTACGTACCTCATTCATAACTGAAGGCCCAAAGTGAGACCAATTTTCCTGAATAAGCCCCACATTAAAGCCGTCCGGACCAACTGCTTTATTAGGGCCCAGGATCATCAGTGCTCTAAAAATCTCAGCTTCAGAAGAGACACCCTCAAGAGCGCTATGAGCCAGAGAAGGAATACCCACCACTTCATCAAAAATTTGTTGAGGGAACACGCTCAAAACCGGGTTGACTTCAGTTTTCTTATATATCTCTTTGAAATGATTTACAAAAAGATCTCTAATACCCTTCTCATCTGAAACCCATCTCCCATCAGCATCTTGTAGGCTTCGAATCGAATTTCGCCGTTTTCTCGTAACTGCTACCACATGGAAAAACCGTGTATTATTGTCCCCATAAAGGGCCCAATTTAGCCGAGCTCTCTTATGCCAATATCTTTCTTGCATAAGGAGCACTTGCTGATGCTCAGTTTGTAGTTGCTTCTCCCTTTGAATAATTAAATCACTTGGAAACTCGTTATTACTAACCTTCATTTCTTCCTCAATATTTCTCAACATCATATCAGGTGTCAGATCTTTTTCCAACCAATTCTTCACCTCCTTTTTAAAAATTCTGCTAGTCTGGCTCCAATTCGAGCCCCCTTGACTGCCCGCCTTTTGACAAACTTCACTAAAACCGCTTTTTAGTCCCCACTAATTTTCGCACCTGAACTGTTTCTTTGATCGGATTGGCTTTGGCTTAGTACGAATGAGTATCGGCAAATGATCACTTCCAAAGCGTCGCAAGTGAAACACCGCAGATTCATTATATTTCATCATCCAAGAAACCGTGCACATGGCTCTATCTAGCCTTTGCGAAATGTTCGCCCCTCCCCCTTGCATATTTGACCAAGTGTATGCCGGTCCATGGTAACCAAGATCCAACAAACCCACATGCCGAATCCAATCATTGAACAAGCCATTTGGAGTCCCTAGCACATCCGAGCCTCCTCTCTTTTCTTGTAAGGATCTAATTGCATTAAAATCCCCAAATAGACACGCATGACCATCACACTTCTCAATAAAAGCCTCAATCTCATCCCAAATTTTTGGATTTTTAACCCTTGAAGGGTCCCCGTAAACAGCCACTAAACCCCACGGCTTAGAGCCATCTTTATTCGACACTTCAGCAAAAATGTAAAATTTATTAGAACGGTAAATATTTACAATCACATCATCATTCCATAATAACCATAAACCCCCCGATCTACCATTCGAGGGAACTCCAGAAAAATTACACAAAGGCAAATCAGCCACCCTTTCTCTAGCCTTTTCTAAACAACACCTTGTATCAGATATAAACACAATTGTGGCCTTTGTGCAACGAAGATATCTGTTTAACGTGGATACTGTCGTGCCTCCGCTACCTCGACAGTTCCACAATATGATATTCATGGATGGGGTGCCGGCGCGTTGTGGCCCGCCGACTTCGCCCTTTTGTTCAGACTCAAATCACTATTTCCTTTGCCTAACATGAAAGACCCTTCTTCAAAAACATTCTGCTCCCCAGCTAATTCCAACCCAAGATTATAGCTGAAGTTTCTCCCATCATGTTCTGGTTTCTCAAAAGCCCTTTTAAAACCAGTTTTAGAAGCTGAAAAATCACTTGCTGACTTGCTATTAGTAGGGTTTCTCTTTGCTGACGTCCCCGGAGCCAAAGCCGGGTTCACAATCCACTCTCCCTTCCTCGGTGCCAGGATGTTCATATCCTTAAATCGACTTTCCTGACCTGGCTTTTTAGCCAGTAAAGCAAGCCTTGCATGATCTTGACACCCCGCCATCTCATGACCCAATTTACCACAAAAGAGACAGATACGCGATATCTTCTCGTAAGCACAATATACTGGGATCTGTCCAAGAGTTGGGTGAGATGCTATAACTTTATCTTTAACCTCCTCCCCGACCTTTATCAAAACCTTTACCTTGATGAACCCTCTCCCATGCACAAACCCCTTAATAGGTGCTGAAACAGGGGTTCCAACCTTCCCGGCGATCAGCAGCAGCCCCTCATCTTTAAAGGCATTAACCGGCACATTCAAGAGTAGTACCCAAACAGCTGTTGTGTCTATTAATGCCGGGTTGAGGTCGGAGTCAGAGTGCACCTGGCTAAGTGCCACCAAGTCTCCCCTGTAGGTCCACACTCCGCCCAACAGAGCCGAGTTGAGATCTTCAGCACTGTTAAACTCGAATAGGTAGCAGTTTTTCATGACCTGCCTCATCGATGTTATCGGGCCAACTCTCCAAGCAAAAATCATCGAACTTTCAAAGGGGCCATCCAAGACCAATCTGTCTGTAATAATTTGGGCAAGCAAACACAACTCCCAGTTGGTGCTCGAGGTTGCTTGTTGCGGGACAATTACTATCTCATCTTCAGTACTAAGCCCCACAAATTTCTGGATGAAGGCCTCATCGGTTTCAGTGAGAGAAGACATTTTTGTGAGGTTTTGTGTGAATTATAGAGCGTAGATATTTTACTGTTTAAGGAGAGGGTTGTAGAGCGAGGAGAAGAGAGGTGAGTGAGTATGGTAGATGGGTGAGGGCCCAAAATTGACTTCTGATTCTTTGAGGGACTCAAGGAGAATTTTGGGTAAATAAAGAAGTTATGGGGGGAAGACAGAGAAATTCTAGGCGCTGATTTCAGAGGGGATCGCCTTGGTGTCCGCTTGGGGTAGCCAGCTTCCTTTTTCAGAGGAGAATCATTCTCCAAATCGGTGCTTTGTTGGAATTTCCCATGAGGTGGCGATGCCAGAGAGGGCAAGAAATTAGAGGTGGGGCGCCTAGGATTCGCTGCTCCCTTTGTTTCCATTACAGGAGATATGTCAGTTTCTATTTTCTTCTTCTGTTGGAAAAAATCATTTATGGGATCCACCAAAAATGCCCTTAACGAATTAGCCTTATTCCTCAAATGGCACTGATGATTAACTGGGCGTGGAGCATACCACTGCTTTGTGAGCCAGGAGCCTGATTTCCTTGCTGAACATGGGTGGACAGGGGGGCAATTAGAGATGAAGGACGCAGGTTTAAGGGTAGAGCCATTTGCTTCTTGCTGGCTATTGTAATGGGGAATGGGTGAACACTTGCTTGGTGTGTGTAAATCAGGAGAAGGGATGTAGGTACATATGGGTATAGAGCCAAACCATGTGTGGGAAATAATGGGGACAGTACCTACACAGATGAGAGCATTAACGAGAGGGGGAAGAGATAGGTTGTGAGAGAGTGGAAGCAAGGAGGTAGAAAAGGTCATTGTCGCCTGAAGGTCATTTTTCTCTTTTCATATCTCATTGTGAAAGAAACAACAACAAAAAAAAAAAAAGAACATATTATTAGATTGAATTGGTAGAGGTACATTACATTCCCTCAGTTCTTGCCCAATTTGCCCAAAATTCCAATTAAACTCAAAGTCTAATGCTTTTAGTAAAGAAAAAAAAGGAGTATTGAGGATCTAATTTTAAGAATTACGCACCAAAACTCATCAAGAAGAGAGATAATCTCTTCAGGTTTTTGAAGCACAAATGATAGTCAAAGATGTCAACAGTAATAATCTATTATACAATATTTTTAGAAAAAATAGAGATACTTGTTTCAGGTCTGCTGGATTTGAAGGGCCACAGGGTCATTGACAATTTCTTCCATGGTCATGTTTTCCCATCAATTTTTCTCCCCATTCCATTCAAAGATGCGTCGCAACAAAAATATTACAGAAAAAAGTTATTAATAAAAAAAGGATCCGTGGATCAGGTTTTTCCATGTACACGCTGACAAGAACCAGTACAGGGATTTATGGTCATTCTAGGCAGGCAGTAGGTACGATGGTACGTCATGGTGCAACCTACCACAACCTTCAAGCTTTCTTGACTATAAGAGATGCTAAATTAAATTAAACCAACATATACAAAAGGCACATCCACATTGTATAAAGCTAAAAGAACATCACATACCTCCACGGAGACATTATAGGAGGAAAACAAACCCTTCCACGAGCAAAGAAAAAGTTTCTTCTCTCCATTCCCTTAGAAAACAAACCCATCACATACCTCCATACCTCCACGGGCAAAGAAAAAGTTTCTCAGCGTAAGAACGGAGAGAAGAATAAATCCAAACCCTTCCCTTAGAAATTAAGGCTGCTCCCCTTATTGTTTGAACGATTCAATTGATTTGTTTAGAAATAAAATTGGAAATGTGTATATAGAAATAATATTGATCCATTTAAGGGAAAAAGAACAATATGAAAATCATTATCGTACTGTAGGGGAATTTCAATTTATTAACTTTCTATTCATTATTTCATTGGTCCATTTATGGAAAAAAAAATATTGATTTCCATTATACTTAATTGAACAAGGAGAATAAGGAATCACATTTTTATTGTTTGCATAATTGAGTGTAGGGGAAATAAGGAAATATATTTCTTGTAGATAAATATTATAAAAATTTGAATTGTTTTAAATTTAATTGTAACATATGGTGTGGCTAAATGTGTGGTGAAATTTCTTTTAACTAAATATAAACTTTTACACATAAAAGATATGCATTTAATCAAAAGATGACAGATATGTGATTGGAGGGCTGATATTAAATTTAAAATTTCATCTTTTAATCGTAGCCGTTGGCGGATCAGGACATCAACGTGCTTAATAATGGAATGGAGATACGCACTTTGCATGTGTAAGTAACACATTTATTTAATGGAAAAAAAATTCGAGAAGTAAGTTTTTTTCAAATACTAATAACATATTATTTTACAGAAATAAAACATTCCAACATAAAATCACTAAAAATAGTTTATAATAATAACTTAATTTCATATATGAACATGTCATACTAATCGAAAAAATTACATCGGTAAGTAAGAAAAATATAGAGTGTATAAATATTAGAAGAATTAATCAATTTCAAAAGAAAAAACATATATAAAAATATTGGATGTATATCCAAGTACAAATAAAACTATAATACAAGATTTATGAAACTTATTAGCAGGAAAAAAAAAAGCAATGTAAAAGTAAATATTCACAAGAATAAACGGGAATAAACGAATGATTAAACGGTAATAAACAGAATAATCAGAAATAAACGGAAATAAACAGCCTATTAATTGGAAAAATCTGCAAAAGAGTCTCCAATTAGTGTATTCATAATGATTTAACTGCCGTTTAAACGAACATTTTAATCGGCCGTTAATACTATTTTTTCAACACTGGACTTCTACCCGCTACAATGGTTGCTGTGCTGCTATTAATTGCTGTACCAAAAATGCATCACTGTAGAGGGTACATGATCATCAATATTTACTTGTCTCAAACTCTCAATTGTTACATGACATTTATTTAGATATATTAATAGAAACTGGAAATTTAGTAAATTGCAATTAACTTTTTTTTTTTTTGTTTCTATACATGTATAGCATGATTAATGCATGTATCAACATTTCATATTTGGTCCATCATGCATCGATCTATTAATTTATTCTTGTAAGATACCATAGAATTTCTTAAATAATTATGAACCTTAATTAGACTAGAAACAGAAAAATGAAAAGTTGGAAATAAATATTAATTAATTGCAGGAGCAGGAGCAGGAGCAGGAGCAGGAGCAGGTTAATTAGACTAGTAATCAATTATTGATCCAAAATTGAGACATCTCAACCGTCCATGCAAATTCCCAATTTAATTTGAAACATAGTAAATAGCTAAAAAACTTTTGTTGACTACTTGAAAATTAATTGACATATATAGCGGTCAATGAAATTATAATCACCCATTGACCGTAAGAGGCAAACAGCTATATAGCAGCAGCCATGCATCTCCTCCCATTCAATTCAAGGGAACATATATTGAAATAAAAACAGTAAAACATTGAATTAATTAATTATTCCTTCTCTTTAATTTGTCTTTAATTGTCAGCCTATCGATCGATCGATTCATACGAAGACTAATTACCAACTTGAATGGTTCTTATTAGGGTAAATAAAGATGACAGGGTAAATTAATTAAGATTTAAAAGAGCAGTTTTAACTTCATACAGTGTACAGTGCACGAACCATATGCACCAGCATGACTGTTTTTTATTTTATTATATAATAATCTTTGCGCTTCATGAATCCAAAACAGCTCTGTTAAATCCTTTGCCCCGGTCGATGACCATCAGAGATTGACCTTGCCAAAACTGTCAATGTGCATGATTAAAATGATAAATGACGAACCAGACAGGCTAAAAAAGGATTTGTTAAAAACTACGGGGCAAAATTGCAAAATGGTAAGCTACTCATAAAGTCTTAAGTTTACATACATCGATCTAATGGACACAGTATGTTAACAAATTTTTTAGCTTTAAATTTGGCCACACCATCTTCATTTCTTTAATTGAGTTTCTCTAATCAAGAAAGTCAATCTTTAGCCTATCACATAAAATTCCCAAAAAAAATTAAAAGAATCTTGGTAAGTGAAGTTCTTTCAACAAAACTAGATATAGAGCAAATATCACAAAAATTGTTCGTTACAAAATTAAATGCAAGCAATCACGAAAAATCCCTAGGAACAACTGCAAATATTCAAAGTTCCACTTAATTACACCATGAAAATGAAAACCCAGAATTTTAGTTTCATCTGATTCTGATCACCACACACTTTTCAGTGACTCTGATCTTTCAGGCAACCTGTTGAAATTGAGACCCAAAAGTAATTATCAACTTCATTAAAATAGTAAATATATATAAAGTTAAAATTAAGAAAATATTTGAGAAACAAAAAAAAAAACACCTTGAAGCTGATGCACTTGAATCTGATATTCACGGGCCTGCCGTGCGGACAGACCACGTCATTGTCCCCATCTCTGCTTTTTGAAAGAAGCAAGAGATTCCTGATTACCACCTCAATCTAGAAAATGTTGAAAACATAAGGGAAGGGAGCTAGATAGATAGGTCTAATGCTTAGATTCTTTTTAATTTCCTTTTCTAACTGCAACAGCAGTGAGCTAGACAATAACATACAACTACCTCATTTGGGGTGCCTTAATCTTCAATGTAATAGTGTGTCCCTGCCACTTTCTGCTCTCTGTCTTTGACGGAGTCGAGCTTGTTTATGCGGGGCCTATAGTTGGTTGGATCCCTTCTAAATGTGATATCAAGATGCTATACATAAAGAAAAATGATGGAGTTTAAGATTCATAATGGAAAGTAATTTTGAACTAAAACATTTTTGGTCATGATGGGCACCAATAGTGTGGGGAACCACAATCAGTATTTGTCACATTAATTTCTGGGGATTTTCTGACAGAATTTCTGCTTTCAAACTTGCTAGCAAACTAGTGTTGCTTTTATATACCAGGCACGATGCGGATGAAGGTAATTTTCTTATCTATCTATCCCCTTATTCTTCATTCTTTTTTATCCCAATTTTAATCTTCAAACATTTTTCTAACATACCGAGAGGAAGAGGTTCATTCCAGAGAGAAGAGACTGAGGTGAGTTGGCGGTACAATCAACCGAAGGCTTCCCTTCATAGACTATGACCCTATCAGCAAGATATGTTGCCATGATGAAATCGTGCTCCACAACAAAGGCAGTCTTTTTAGCATGCAAGATAAATCTCTTTATCACCTTCGCCACCACAATGCGCTGCTCAGAATCCAGAAATGCACTCGGCTCGTCTATCAGATAAATATCTGCTGGCTGAAAATATAAATGAACAGAACTCTCTCTAATACATATGATCTTAATTAACCAGTCCAGTATATATGGACATAAAAATACACTTTCATCTTTATTATAATCTTGAAGAATTCAGGTTGCATCTCCATTTCCTAAAAGCATATGTGAGATATGGGGCCCAATGTATGTAAAACACATATCAGAAACTTTTCACAGGATGAGCAAATAGTATACCAATCAACAACATGACTACAATCAAAGAAGTGGTACTCGAACAAAAAAAGATATACTGCATGACAGAAATGGTCTATTTGATCAAAAGAGGTATATAAGGTTATATTGGGATCAGTCGACATTTCGGCAATTGGCAATTGAGAATACGTATCTTTGTTCTAAAAAAGGAGACGACCATATTTAACTACATACCTTTCCAAGGCAGATGCAGAGTGCAACTCGTTGGAGCTCCCCACCAGAGAGATTTTGCACCTGCTGATCCATGAGCCGCTCTATTTGCAATGGTTTCATCACATCTGATACGAACTGGGGGTGCATGTAGGAGCTCTGGATCTTCTTATGTAACAGGTTCCTGACAGTAGACTCAAACTTTGGGTTTATCTTCTGAGGCTTGTATGAGATGTTGAATTCTGGTATATCCCCCTCTGCGCCTTCCACTGAGTCAGGTTCCAGCAACCCAGCCTGTGCAAAAAAGACAGTATAAATTAGTACTGGCTACAAACATCAGGTAAAGTCAAGTGGTAAAAAAATGATGAAAATGAACACATTTAAATTAACTTATAAACCATCTTTTTTTTACCGCTTGACTTTATACTTAAATTAGTTCGAAAATTTATAAATTTGACATGTAAATGCATCACTTGTGAAGTAGATCGGTTTTAACGGTTTGGATGCATCGTTTGAAGCCAATTAGATAGGTTTTTGAATTAAGCTCACAAAGGGACTTGATGAGCTTAAGAACACCCTAGTTCTACTCTTATTACATGAATACATCAGACCAAATTGCTAACGATTCAGATTTCGTTGCTATCCAACAGATTTGTCCTGTACTTGGTTTTTATCTATTTTGCTTGGTATCAAGGTTTAATATTATTACCCCAGGACAAAAAGGCCCATCAAGGTTCAAATTAATATGCTCAATTGGTGCAGTACCAATATATAGCTGTACTGGAATATGCAGGTGTAATCTTATCTGATCTGTCAATTAAAATATGCAAAGCGATAAGGAAAATGAGATCATACCAACAACTTGATGAAGGTGGTTTTTCCAGTGCCATTCTCACCAAGCATCACTACTATTTGTGAATCAGTAAAATCCCCCGCTTGCACTGAAATTTTGAAGTTACCAAGGGTTTTGCTCATTGTAGGATAGCGATACCTGTGGTAAGTCTGAATCTCCTCAAGGGTCTCCTGAGGAGCCTCCGCAACCTATATATATCAACAATATATAACTAGAAATTTTAGTTCCTTGGAATATATGAAGATATGCTTTGGTAGGATCAGGTCAACCCAACCTGATCCATGATCCACACGAGGTAAAGAATTTTTTTTTGCTGAAATCCTACCGTTACCACGACAATATGTGCTCCCAATTTAGGGGTAATTTCATGCATGTCTGCCCCTCAAAACCTCAAAAGTACGTATTCCCCTCTCTAAAATTAATAATATCATACTTACCCTTCTTAATTTCAAAAACTCACAAATTTACCTAATTTATTGACTTTTGTATAAAAACTAATGTTAAATTTATAAAGTACCCATTTTACCCTTTATTAAAAAATAAAAATGTTTCTCTACTTGTGGCACATACACAATTAATGGTATATAGGCATATGCTTTTGTGTGCGTCACAAGTAAGAAAATGAATTATTTGCTCTCAAAATCAATCAATTAGAAGACTAAATATTTCTCATGAACAAGTTATATTTATTTTTATTTTAATAAATGGTAAAATGGGTACTTTGTAAATTTAAAATGAGTTTAATAGAAAAGCCAATAAATTTGGTAAATTTGTGAGGTTTTGTTTTGTTTTTTTTTTTGAAAGAAGTGGCATTGCCACTGATTTTCATTAAAATGAAAACCAAAGTATTACACAGTATTGTCGGTACCACCAATTTGGTACCAGCTGCACACATATCACAAACCTAAACAGGTATTAATCAAACCCTAAGAAATTTATTTATTTAGTTATTATTTTTTTTGAAACTCTGATAGTGGCTATCATATGAGTTTTTGAAATTTAAAAGGGTAAATATGATATTATGAATTTTAGAGGGGCAAATAAGCAATTTCAAGGTTTTTGAGGGGTATATATATGAAATTCCCCCAATTTAGTTTATAGACCATTCGAGGAAAACAACTTGGTGTTCTATTAATTATTCCTCAAATCTTAGTAACAAAATTTATGAAATATGCTAATTAAATCAATTTGGTGAAGCTGAAGCTGAAGCTGGGTCATGA
The DNA here is from genome assembly GCA_028015225.1 of Carex myosuroides. Taxonomy (NCBI): domain Eukaryota; kingdom Viridiplantae; phylum Streptophyta; class Magnoliopsida; order Poales; family Cyperaceae; genus Carex; species Carex myosuroides. Next base: position 8,540,969 of record CM051492.1, on the reverse strand, counting down.
ACTGCAGAATTCAATCCAGAATTTGACAACCCCACCCAGTAATTAATCTATGTATGAGTTAGTTTAATTAGTTGTAACCAAATTAAAGGTACCTTAAAAGTGAGGGAGTCATCTCTGAAGCGGAGATTCTCTGTGGGGATGAACCCAGACAAGAAATGGTTGATGCCTTCTCGGACAGAGGAGGGAAGTGTGACAACTCCATAGGCTCCTGGTTTACCATACAAGCAGCAGGTGTAGTCTGATAAGTAGTCCAGTACACTCAAGTCATGCTCCACCACTACCACATAGCTGCTTAAAAGTTAAAAGTTAACAACAAGCAAAAGATTTTATATATATATACCCTGATACACAAGCTAGCTAGCAATATATATATATATATAAAACTCCAAACAAATAATATCTTCAATTGTTTTGTCCAATCTTTAATTTAATTTTATGAAAAATATATATCAAACACAGAGTAATGATAAGAAACTTTCAGTTCTACCAATATCTGATTGATAAGTTTTATATGCCGCGCGTCTAATACACATCATCGTACATATTCATAAAATTAATTATCAAAAGAAAATTTAAATTACTTACTTCTTAGGGCCAAGGAGGGACCGTATGACCTGAGCAGCCTTCAGCCGCTGCTTCACATCCAGATAGCTTGACGGCTCATCAAACATGTACACATTTGCGTCTTGCAGGGAAGCAGCTGCAATTGCAAACCTCTGCAATTCTCCCCCAGACAAATCCTGTACATTTCGGTCAAGAATCTCACCCAACTCCAGCTCAGCAGAGAGTTTCCCCAGCATTCCTCTCTCGTCCTTTCGGGACAGGATTTCACCGACTTTGCCTTGAGTACACTTGGGGATGTGGTCAATATTTTGTGGTTTCATAACAACCTGTAATATATAGTTGTCATGTAAGGAATTCAGAAATTAATTTTTATCTCTTTGTTTAGATGCATGTCTGTTTTAGATTGCCTACGGGTACTTTGAGGATTCATGAGAGAACCCCTTTATAAGTAGCTTATTATGAAGAAAGATCGATGGTCATTGTTTCAACTGCTCATATTGAAAGATGAATAAACTGTGATGGTAAAAGTATATTTTATTGAACATCGATCTTGTGCCCAATTATGTATATGAAGCTCTGAATCAAGCAAATTAAGCATCTCATATGCATGGTGTTATATAGTTGCCAACAAATAATTAATGCAAGCATTAATTAATGTAATTTGCAGGACAATCATCACAGAATTAGGCTCAAAATTAAGATGAAGTACCTTTAGTTTATCCTCCACTAAAAGCTTAAAATAGTTTTGAAGCTGCGATCCACGAAAGTATGTTATGATTTCCCGCCAATCAGGAGAATCCTGCAATAAGAAAAATTTCAAATTAAAAGAGAACCATTTGATTAAGGTCATCTGATAAATAGAACTCCCCATGTCCTAAATTAAAAGTAAAGAGAGATCTGCATCCTTATAAAGTCAGAAATAGTTGATTTATATAGTTACCTCATAGCGTCCCAAATTGGGCTTCAAATTCCCGCTCAAGATTTTAAGTGCAGTTGATTTGCCAATTCCATTTGTTCCCACAAGCCCAAGGACTTGGCCAGGTTTTGGTACAGGTAACCTGAAGATTTAACAAATTAAAGTTAATTATGTGTTGCTTCTAGCTGTTTCTAATTTAATTTTACCCGGCCTATATATATGAAAATGAATTACTATGAAATTTAATTACAAATTAATTAAACCTGTGCAACTTGAAGCTGTTTGACCCATAGCGGTGAGTTGTGTCCTTGTCCAAACCTTGTGGTAGATTTATGATTCGAATATATAGCATCAAATGGGCATTTCTATATTATATACAGAGATCGATCGAGAAGTAAAAGAACTTAATATATACATGCATGTTTGAAAAGTGAAAACCAACAAATAAAAAATGCTTAATATTAATTAATTCTTCCCATGCCATCATTAATTAGAAGCTAGGGGAAATTAAAAAGAAGAAAGATATATAATTAAGGTAGGTAGGTACCTTGACACAGATGCCACATCCAGTACAAAGTTCTTCTGAAATAAAGGCAAGTTTAGATGTAGATTTGACCTCAATGCAGAGTTTCCCTGAACAAATTAATTATTAAATATCGATCCTTTACAGTAAAGGAATTTACAAATTTCCGAAATGAAATGAAATGAAATGAAATTGAATTGCCAACGTACTCCTAACATTAATTAATTATTAAATAGTACCAGTAGTCACAACAGGGCAATTCTTCTTGCATTGCTGGCCGCACTTGTTGGGCTTGCACCGATCCGGCCGGGTTCACAATTGCTATACGGCTCAACCGATCCGCCATTGTTTCTTCAGAGAAAAATTAAGAGAACGCCGGTGCTCTAAGATCGATGGTTAGTTGTATTAATTCTATATAGTTGTTCACTTGTTTGGAAAGGAAGAATTAATTAAAGACTTTTTTATTTATTTATTTATTTAAATAGTTTAATTAGGGCCTGTCTGTATGTTTGTTTGTCTTGGCGACCAAGGAACGGAAATAGTCAGCTAGGCTAGGGCAATAGGGAATTGATCAATGCCAGCTGTTGCTAGCTTTGACCGTTCGATTTCTAACCATCTCAATCCCGCAACTCATATCACCTAAAGTAGCTCAAATTTTGAGTTTAGATCCGGAACTCATCAATCACCTCGTGCCATTCTGATCGGCCGGTCCGAATCTAAACTCAAAATTTGAGTTACTTGAGAGGTCCGAATCTCTCCACCGAGTCCGAGTCCGATCGTCTCTCGAATTCACTCCACTACCATTCTACCAATCTACCATAGTACCACTGATAGTAATAGTACCATAGTAACATGGAAGCGCAGAGAGTTCAAATTCTCTCCGAATCAGGCGTCGCCAATCTACCTCCCTCCTACATCCAGCCCCCCTCCCTCCGTCCCCAATCCTCTCCATCACCATCAGCCCCGTCCATCCCCACCATTGACCTCTCCTCCCCCGATCCCATCCCACTCCTACGCCGTGCCTGCTCCCACTGGGGTGCGTTCCACGTCATCAATCATGGCGTCCCACCTGCACTCCTCCAACAGATCAGGTCGATAGGGCTTCAATTTTTCGGCTCCCCCATGGAAGACAAGGCCAGGTACGCGTGCGACCTGACGGTGGGTCCCGCTGCTCAGGGGTACGGAAGCAGAATGCTGGCCAACGATGATACGGTGCTGGACTGGAGAGATTATTTTGATCACCATACATTGCCAGAGGAGAGAAGGGATCCCACAAAGTGGCCTGATTTTGTCCCCAATTATAGGTGCATTGAATTAATATTTTCAAACTTTTGCAAAACTAGCACTATCCCGTGGACCGTGGTTGATTAAAATCACACTGGTTTTGCTCCATTCCTTCCACAATAATTTTTGGTTGTCTTAAGCTTAGGCTTAAATATTCTGATAAACTAGAATTGAGGCAAGCCATTAAACTTCACATTCTGTTAAACCAATTATCTATCTGTACACAATTCTAAATGTTTTATTTGTCTCTACTTAATACTTTCTTTTGTACAGCTGAAAAATATCAACTTTCACATATGTTCGAACCTTGTGTCTTTCTGGGATAGTGTGATTCAGATGTGATTTATAACTTTTCAATCGGCAGAAATACTTAATCTAGCACACATTATTTTCCCAGGGAAGTGGTGACACAATACAGCAAAGAAATGCTACACCTTGCCAATCGACTTCTCTCCATCATCTCCCAGAGCCTAACTCTGCCACCATCATACCTTGAGGATGCAGTTGGAGACGTGTATCAAAACATAACTGTGAGTTTCTACCCCTCATGCCCCCGGCCTGACCTTGCGTTGGGCCTACAGGCTCACTCTGACATGGGAGCGATTACATTGTTGATACAAGATGACGTGGGAGGCTTGGAGGTACTTAAGGACGATAAGTGGGTCCTGGTGCAGCCTCTCACAGAAGCAATCGTAGTTATTTTGGCTGACATGACAGAGGTATTTTCGCTATTATTAATATGAGCAATTCGCAAAAGAACTGCTGCATAATCTATAAATTGCAAAGATCAATGATGTTATAGGAGATATTCAAAGTGATCCAAACTTAATATCCTTCAACTCCATTAGTTTTTAATGCTAATTAAATTTTGGTTATGATGGCTGATTAAAGTAATCTGTTGACTATCACTAAAGCTGCTACTGTTGTTTGGGTGCTATTGCAAATTAGACCCAAAATTTTGCAGTATTTGTTGATAGATCCTGCAGTTTTCATACTTGAAACCCATTAGTATAACACCCATTTTTTTTTTATAAAATTTGCAAATACCCAACTGTTAAATTAAATGACACTGAATGTATATGTGATAAATGCAGAAAATTTTCCTTTACTTTAAGTAAGTCCTATTGCCCCCTAAATCCAAATTAAACTAAAATCAAACATAGAGAATTTAGGCACTGTATTGGCTGTTTGGATGAATTGATTGTGCTAATTGCTTTAGGTCAGAATGTCAGGCACTTTTTGGTCATTCTTTGTCTGGCTTAACTTTTGTTGTACTAGTTGTCTATAATTTGCAAACAAAACTGAAATTTGTTGGGTGTTAGATGCAAACTAGTGAGTGTTTCTTGTAAATTAAAGCAGCACTTCCTAACAATGTGTAATACAGGAAATCTGATCAAAAGAATTAAGTTCAGATAGAGTTTGTAGCAATCTGTGTATAAAATCTTTTATCTGAAGGTAATAATAAACTTTTAGAAGCTTGAACCTATTGTTCTTTCTGAAGGGAATTTTATATGCTAATATATTTCTAAACAATCTTTGATGCCAAAGATATTTAATTATGCCTAGTTGACTACAAATTATAGTTGTTGACTTCAATTTATGTTGTTTGAGCCCAGTATCCTTGTCAGATGGATCTGTCTCAATATATGCTTGAAACATAACACCTTTGGAGAAATCATTGAAAAAATCTAGTAAAACAAATAAACAGAAAAAAATAAATAGTTTAAAATCATAATAAACCACCTCTTTGTAAGGTAGATACCTAGTACCAACATAGTCGATGATTCCTGAGATTTGAACATAAATATGCAGCAACCTTTTGTATTGAGGTTCTGCGTGCAATACGGCAATCTACAACTACAACAGCAGCTTCAAGAAAATTAGTATAGAGCTCAATTTTCTAATAAGGAAATGACTTTTAAATTCTATCAGAAAGTACAAAGGAGTTGGCTCTGGCACAATTAACATTTTAACCAACACTGATAACCCTTCTCCGTGCAAAAATTATCACGGACCATATGAAAATCTCTGGCAGAAACCTATAAAGAAAAAAGAGATTTTAAAAGCAATATACCTTGTTATCGTTATATTTTGTTTGTTGAAGCCAGTTTATCTTGTCTTGTCTAGATGTTCCCTTTGCAAAAGCCATTGAATTTCAATAAGAAATATATAAGCAATACATTACTTGGTGAGTTGCTTGCATAACCACTTTGCAAAGGTGTGCTGCACTTGGCTTAAAAGTTTTTAATATCAGAAGAGCAATAACCTCAGAACAATAACCACATTGTGTGTTTGATCTTTTCTGTGATATGTTTATATAGACTGTTGATTCTGCATGAAATTAAGTTTTTTTTCAAGTCTCTGATCTAAGGTCACAATACCATAGAGCCTGGTTATTTCTGTAATAAGGTACCACATTCTCAGCTGAGCAAAAGTAATTGTGCGAGGTGAGATTGACATGCACAAAACCCACCTGGACTCTAGAGATCAAAATTTTCAATTGTCCCTGGATTAATTAAAATTTGAATGTTTTCTTAGAAACTTATTGTCAAATAAAAATCAAAAGAGAGAAATGCCCTAGAAATCAAGCAAGCATGCCATCATGGGCATGTGTCCTTTTTCATGAACCCATTGGGTCGAGGCAACATTATTTAGCATTGGTCTTAAGTTACCTTGTTTATTATGAGTCATTTCTCACCCTTTTCCTTTTAAATTAATCGTGCAGGTCATAACCAATGGTGCTTATAAGAGTGCGGTGCACCGTGCACTTGTCAATGCTAATCGGGCCCGCCTGTCAGTGGCAACATTTTATGACCCATCAAAGACCCGTAATATATACCCTGCGCCTGAACTCATAACTGCAGAAAATCCAGCAAAGTATAGAGAGGTGATTTATGGGGATTTTGTCAAGTCATGGTATGGCCAAGGTCCTGAAGGCAAGAGAAATATTGATGCCCTTCTTATCCAATAATGTGCTACCATTTCAAATTGTAATTAACCAAACCAAATAAATCATAAATCCCACCATTTTATCCTTGTTATTTATTTCCTTTTTTTTTCTCTGAATAAGTTAAACAAGATGTAAATGTGGCAGTGCCATATGAAAAATGGAGCATCTGTTGTCAAAATTTGTGCTTCAGAATATTTATCTTGTACAAGCACTTAAAAGAAGCTAGTATATTTTGTACAAGCACCTCTGTTGTGCAATAGTGTAGTAGCTTTGACGAAGGGCTATGCATAAAGTTATTATTACAGTGAATGTATCTAATCGAGGTCTCATACATTAGAATGAGATCTATGAACATGTTTAGCATTATATAGTTTTGAAGAATAGAAGTTGCACAATATTTAAGCAGCAGAATTCTCTTTGGTTACTTAATTGATTCAATTCTTGTGTTAGAAAACAAAAAATAACATGTGTTTCGTGGAACATTTGATTTCCTAATTGTTGGAACTTGGAATGAATTTGCAAGTCTGATGTTAAAGAGGGAGTTGGTGATATTAGGTCAATTATTTCTATCATGTAGGAATCAAAATTAGAGATTGTGTTTCATTTATCTATTATAACTTTCAGATTATCAGTGTGAAAAGTGAAAACTCAAGATAATTATTCAATCTGAGTGATTAGAAACTTAGAATTGTACGTGAATAAACCACTTGAGATAGGGAACATTGGCAAAAGAGAGAGAGAGAGATGAGATAGTGAATAGAAAGTAGGTAAATGGAAAACTTGGGCTTCTTTATTTTATCATCTGGGAGCCCAACTAAAGTCTCTCATCTCATCTGGGAGCCCCAGACCCCAGCACCAAGGCCATAAGCCTATATTATATAACCCTAGACTCAACATTCAGTTAGGGTTTAAGAAATCTCTCAGCTCACCGATCGACCTCAGATCTTCTCCCAATTCGCTTCTCTCCTCTCCTGTTGCCGCACAAATCTCAACCCGTTCTCGGACATATTATAACCTAGACCGCTAGACGGTGGCGTTAGATATCTTTGATAAATGATTGGTGTGCATCTGACCACCCAGTGTAGATTCTCTTTGTGCTTCTCAAGTTTTTCTGTTGATTTTTACTTTTTTCTATTTCCGAATCGCACTTCATATTCATATTGTGTTTTTCACCAACAAAATTGAAAGGATATGATGGTTTAAAGTAAAAGGGCTGAGCAAGGGAACAACGCAATATTAATTCTCAGTTTGAGCTTTTGGGGTAAAATTTTTTAAAATTTGAAGAGGGCCCTTGTCCCTTGCCAGAGTGTGGCATTGCGACGGTCGCAACCTCTCCTACATTAAAAATTCTACCATGTAAACTTCTCGTTTACATGTAGAAATGGGTTGGATTAAAAGGCGTGGGCTTCATTCCAAGCTTGTGTGCTGGCCTAGACTTCTCCCTACATTATTATTTTATTCGGTTTTAATTACCCCCAAGTTCGCCTGAGACTTACTTAATTGTGTTCTCTTCACTGATCACAAAATATGTTCTGATCCTTTCAAAATTTGGTCTTCATTTTCTCAGCTTGGCAATTTTCTGCATTACTTGTGTTTATAAATTTTCTGGATATCATTTTTCCTTTGTTGGTTTTTCTTTCGAGCCATGAGTTGAAACATAATAGCAGAAGTAATAAATAAACTTGGAAAATTTTAATGTAATCTGTTACATAGGAATTAGGCAAATTATCCTGGAGTTGTTAATAATGAATGGACTGGAGGGGAAGAACCAAGTTATGTCATAGTTTTCGGTATAGAGACTGATATGGTATGGTATGGTAAGTGATACTAGTTGCATATCCACTCTACTTGTATCGGATCAGATGATAGACATGGAGAATATAACACTTTGTTTCCAAGCTACTGACTTCTCTCCCCCATGTCTTGAATGTATCAGCAAGACAAGTCAAAATTATTTGGTGCATGGGTTTAAATTCATGATTCGGTGTAATTCATGTATAATTTGAAAATAATTAATTGTCTTTTATTATATGAATGGTATTTGAAAATATACAATTTTTTATGAAAGCAAAACTAAAAGTTTGTAAATTTTGTAGATATGGAGTAGTGTATTGATTTTACCCGGGCGGGTCGACCTGGACCGAGGAAACCCGGGACTCGTACCCGGACCGCCCCGTACCCAACCCTAAACTCTAAACTCGACCCAGACCGTCCTAAAGGGTTGGGTCGGGTTAAGAACGGGTCGGATGCGGTTTTCTGGGCGAAACTCGAGCATACCCTACCCGTTTTAACCTGCCTACCCGAACCCGACTCGGACCGGCCTAAATTTGACCCGGATCGCCCGAACCCGACCCTAAACCCGACCCCAAATCCCAGGATCCAGGTCTAACCCGGTCGAACTCGAGTGAACCCGACTCGGACCGCCCGAACCTGACCCTAAACCCGACCCCAAATCCCGGGATCCGGGTCTAACCCGGCTGAACCCGGGTGAACTCGACCCGGACCGCCCGAACCCGACCCCAAATCCCGGGATCCGGGTCTAATCCGGGTGAACCCGACCTAACCCGACCCTCCTAAACCACGCCCGCACCCGTTTGCCGCGCATACACCGGCGCAAAAATTGGGTTTTTCGTTGTCAGCGAGATTCGAACTCCGAACCTCTCTCTCAACAACCTTACAACCAATACCTTTAACCACTAGGCCAATGTTAACTTGTGATATATTCCAATAACTTTAATATTTAATCTATTCTTAGATTAAGCCTTTAATTTTTTTATAGTTTGAACCTTTAATTAGAATTTTTATGATTATCTAAATACAATATAAATAATAAAAAATAATATATATATATATAATAGCCATATCGTATCCTTCATTTTTGAAAATATGAATTAACATATATACATATTATTTGACATCTTAATTAAAATTAACATATTCATATGCTAATTGATATGTTAATTCTATAAACTTTAATTTGAATTAACACAAGTATCTTCTTAATTAAAAATATTTTATACTATATTCATGTCCATCTGATCATGATCATGTTATATATATTTACAAGATTTAGTATATTTATACTAAAATACGCTAAATTACTTGAAATTATGTTGAATTACACTATATTAAGTTAAATTACATTACATTACGCTAAAATACGGTAAATTGCATATGAATAGAGACAGTATCTTCACTGAAAAGGTGAAAAACGATAACGAAACTTCAAACGGTCATAAAACGGCGCTCGAGTGTCCGATTTCAGCAAATGACTACTTTTCGGAAAGCTTGCAAAAATACGCATGCGTTTGTGCTTGCTACATCGGATTTCAAGATTCAGAATCGCCAAAAAACAAAGGGAAGAGCCTCAAAACTTGAGTTGAAGTTTCCGATTAAGATTTTCATTTATGTTATTCAATCCAAGTAGCTCAGTAAATTAGTTACATAATGAACTTGTAGAATACCAATTTTTACTATTTTCTGAATTTTTTTACTACTTTTTATGATTCATGAAAGATGGCACATAATCGGTCTATTTTAGCGTAATTTACCGTATTTCAGCATAATTAGCGAAGTCGGTATTAATAAACTTTGCATATTAATAAAAATGTCGGTATACTTTAGTTTACATGTATACTTTGGTTTGTGACATGTATTTAATTAACTGTATTTTATTACATGTATTTAATTAATTGTATACTTTGGTTTAATTGTTTTAGATGACATGTATACTTTGGTTTAATTGTTTTAGATAACATGTATACTTTGGTTTATGACATGATTTTAACATATTGTGATATATACTATATAGTAGTTCACTTAAAAAATAAAGATAGTATTTAATTATCAATATGAGTAATTACATAAATGCATGATTTAAAATCACAAATGATAACTAGCTAGTTCAGTAACTTCAATATTTTCAATTTAGTTTTTAAAATGTATAAAATGCACACTCAGCTATATATTACACAAAAATAGATTAGTCTATTTCGATTAAACACAACGGTAATTAACATCTGCTAGCTACACGCCACGCTTTGTTCAAATTAAACCATATTTTAATTAAAAACTTCAAATTTATTTTTTTCAGTCCTAAAGAATTGCATAAATCATGTTAATTTATAAAATACACATTTATTATTTTCAATTCTAAATTGCACACTTGACTGTTAGTACGACTTAGTATTTAATTAATTGTTTATTAAAAAAATTGACCAAAAATTAGAAATGTTCAGAAGATGAGAACGGAGAACCTATAATATTACTTTCAACATAACAGCTCTCTCTTCTTTCAATAATTTTAGTATTTAATGATTGTTGTTTAGTATTTAATGATTTTTATTTTAGTATTTAATATTGTTGTTTAGTATTTAAATTAACTTTTGTTTTAAAATAATTCAGTTTTAAAGATAAAAAATAATTTGGTTTTAAACTAATTCGGTTTTAGAATAATTTGGTTTTAAACTAATTTGGTTTTAGAATAATTCGGTTTTAACAAAATTCGGTTTTAACATAATTTGATTTTATTATAACAAAAATATATTGAGTTCAAATAAAAATAAAAAAACAGAAAAAAAAACAGCCGAAAACCCCAAACAAAACAGAAAAAAAAGAACCGGACCGGACCGGACCGGATCGCCGACCCGACCCGCCCCGCCCCGCCGGGTTTAGGCCGGGTAAGGGTTGGCCGACTCAAAACAAAACCCGACCCCCCTTACCCGACTCAACCAGTTGACCCGGGCTAACCCGGGCTAACCCGTGCCCGAGTCAACCCGGGGACCTGACGGGTTTGGACCGGACCGACCCGGCCCCTTTTCAATACACTAATATGGAGATAATTTGAGTATCAAAAGGATATTCCATGCCTACATAATTTGATTTTTCTATACATTTAAATTGGTGCTGAAATATAACGATATTTAACTTCCACCCGATTTATTTTATCAAAATTTCACACTTTACCATTGATTTGGACAATATTGTTTTATACCATATTGAAAAATTCACCCGATTTGGACAGTTAAACAATTTCACTCTGAGACCGTTGAGAGATTGCATAATGAATGACTACTGAGAGAATTTATATCCTATCATAGAATGTCATGTGGCTCAAACAATATAGTACAATAAAAAAAAAAAAACAGGAAGAATACCCTTTTTTTTTTTTTTTTCAGGACGCGTGACGCGTTGGCGTTGCTGCCCCCACTAGCCACTGCGCAGTGCGCACAACACAGTCCTCATCGGTTGCACCCGGAATTGTGACAACACCCGCTCCATTGTACACGTTGAAGTTGAACCATGGAGTGTCCATGTATTGCTATCAGATCAGCCTTTTTAATCAAGCAGCTTATCCGTGACGTTCTCATACTATGAAATGAAGTATTCATGTGCTTATACGTAATTATGTGTCAAGATCACATGAGAATGAGATGGATGTTAATCTCGATTTAATTTTAAAAATTGTAGTTTGAAATCTGAAAAATGTTGAATCAAAGTAAAATAATGAAAGCCCATGTTAGTTGTGAGGCCCAAATGCCCAACTAGCCGAAATGACAATAGTCCAAATTATCTCCCATCTTAGTTGTTCGTTTTCTGATTTGTCATCTTCATCGCTGAGCCTGAGCCTGAGCGGCTGAAAATTAACCCCCCCCATTTTTAAAGTCGGTTAGTTTTATGCCTCTCTTTATTTATTGATTCTTTGCTAAATGATTTCCGTCCGAGATTCCATCAAAAGAAAACTAAAGCTGCTTCTTAAGGTTCATATTGCTTACAATCTGTCTTTTTAAGGCTGTAGTTGAACGTACAAGGGCATATTGTCACTTGGAACTTGGAAGCGAAGCTCAACCTTGTTAGATAAAATATTACAAAGATGGCGTGTGCCTTATCTATTGCCTCCTCCTCTTCACTTTCACCATCACCATTCCCATCCCCATCCCCATTTACTTCTCACCGAGGACTCTGCCTTCTCTGCTACGCATTCCCGGAACTTAAATCTCAACCCAACATAATCACCAATAGACCAAATCCACCGCGCACTACTACTAGTTTCCCAACCAACACCAATTTTGACCATCATTTTGGGAAGATTGTGAGGCAGCACAAGCAGGCGAGAAGGCGGCTCCAGAACGCAGATGCCATTTCTTCCCAAGAGGCGCTTCACCTGTTCGATCAACTCTTGGCTGCTAACAACCCTCCAACATCCATCCGTCAATTAAATCACCACCTTGCAGCCTACACCAAAACCTTAAGCAACCCTTTCCCCACTGTCTTTTCCCTCTTCACCCGCTTAACCCAAGCTGACGGACTCCGTCCTGACAAAGGTACTTATGCCATCTTGATGGACTGCTGTGCTCGAACGAATCGGATCAGCCTAATGTTTGGTTTTCTGGGACGGTTTCTCAAAGAGGGTCGTAGAGCTAATGCCGTGATTTTCAGTCCAATACTGAAACACCTCTGTTGGGAAAAAAAAACTGGTGAGGCCGCAATTGTTGTGCTCGACAAAATGCCTAAGTTGGGTGTTATACCCAATGTAGTCTCGTATAACATTCTTATCAATGGGTTGTGCAAGAAAGGTGAAATTGAGGAGGCATTAAATATTCTAGATGTCATGGTTTTCAAAGGGCATGATGAGCCTGATGTTGTGACCTATAATACTCTTATAGATGGGCTGTGCAAGAAAGATGAAATTGAGAAGGCATTGAATTTTCTTTATGTCGTGATTTCCAAAGGGCATGAGCCTAACGTCGTGACCTACAGTACTCTTATAGACGGGCTGTGCAAGCAGGGTGAAACTGAGAAGGCATTGAATTTTCTAGATGTCATGGTTTCGAAAGGTCATGAGCCTAATGTTGTGACCTACAACACTCTTATAGATGGGTTGTGTAAGAAGGGTGAAACTGAGAAGGCATTGAATTTTCTAGATGTCATGGTTTACAAAGGGCATGAGCCTAATGTTGTGACCTATAGCACTCTTATAGATGGGTTGTGGAAGAAGGGTGAAACTGAGAAGGCATTGAATTTTCTAGATGTCATGGTTTCCAAAGGGCATGAGCCTGATGTCGTGACCTGTAGTACTCTTATAGATGGACTGTGCAAGAAAGGTGAAATTGGGAAGGCATTGAATTTTCTAGATGTCATGGTTTCCAAAGGGCATGAGCCTAATGTCGTGACCTATAGCACTCTTATAGATGGGCTGTGCAAGAAAGGTGAATTTCAGAAGGCATTAGATTTTGTAGATGTCATGGTTTCCAAAGGGCATGAGCCTAATGTTGTGACCTATAGCACTCTTATAGATTGGCTGTGCAAGAAAGGTGAAATTGAGAAGGCATTTGATTTTCTAGATGTCATGGTTTCCATAGGGCATGAGCCTAATGTCGTGACCTATAACACTCTTATACATGGGTTGTGCAAGAATGATGAACTTGAGAAGGCATTGGATTTTCTAGATGTCATGGTTTCCAATGGGCATGACCCTAATGTCGTGACCTACAACACGCTTATAGATCAGCTGTGTAAGAAGGGTGAACTTGAGAAGGCATTGCATTTTCTAGATGTCATGATTTCCAAAGGGCTTGAGCCTGATGTCATGACCTATAGTGCTCTTCAAAATATTCTTCAATGATCTACTTTCTTGATTATTTTTGGTTTGAGAAATCTTTTCAAAATTCTTGGTTATTTGGTGGAGAAGGCAATAGAATGGCCGCTTCAGCTTGATAGGCCCAATTTCCTACTTTTTGATTTTTTTTTTTTTTTTCCTTTCAAATTATGATCACATGAGATTAGTCATTTTGTTTATTCAGTTTGTTTATAACTAATATATTATAGGTCACCTTTTGTTGTATATGGTCTCTTCAACATTTTGTGCTGGTAATAGAATTGGCATGTAGGTGCTATAAACGGATGCTTTTACTCTTTGGTGATACTTTCCTTGAGACTGAAGCTGCATAGCTGTCTTGATCTAATTTGAGCATTCAGGTAAAAAATTTGAAGAGGGCACTTGGTGGCATTGCGACTGTGGCAACATCTTCTACATAAAAATTCTAAGATGTAATCTTCTCGTTTACATGTGGAAATGGGTTGGATTAAAAGGCGTGGGCTTCATTCCAAGATTGAGTGCTGGCCTAGACTTCTCCCCACATTATTTTGTCCGGTTTTCATTACCCCAAGTTCGCCTGAGAGTTATTGCGTTCTCTTCACTGATCACAAAAATATGTTCTGATCCCTTTGTTGCTTTTTCTTTCGAGCCATGAGTTCCTTGAAACATAATAGCAGAACTAATATTCTTGGAAAATTTAATGGAACTAGACAATTTACTCTGGAGTTATGAATTATTTCAAATAAAATGATAAATGTACGGGACTGGAGGGAAGAGCAAGAGATCTGAGAGTCGACTTTGAGACAATTAATGTCTCTCAACTAAGGTTAATATCATATATAGTAATGCCATAGTTTCTGGTACCACCAGAGACTGGTATGGTGACTGTTAAAAAGATATATGATCAAATACCGTTCTGAATACATGAGGCAACTATCCACAGAAAATGTCGCATATTATACCCCAATCATTTTATTATTTATTTGATTTGTATAGTTTAGGAAATACAGCTCACTCTCCTTTCTTTTCTATTCTCCCCAACGGCTATTACTATTAGCCTTGTAATGTTTATATATACCACTTGGCACTTGTATTACACTGTAAATGATACAATTCAATGAATAAAGAGCAATAATTTCCTTCAATTAAATTAATAGTGTGACTGATACAAGTGTCAAATCTACTTGTATCGGAGCAGATGATAGACATGGAGAAACAAATTAAGTCTTGTTGAAGGTTTTCTCACAGGTACTAGGTACTGGTACAGTGGTACTTGACTTGGTACATGGGTGTATCTAGAGTGGAAAAAATGGCACGGCGGAGCCGGCTCCGTCACGGAACGGCACGGTTACGGCACGACATGCGTGTCAGTTACATGTCGTGACTTGCGTGTTCCGTGTCGTGACCATTCGCGTGCCGTGCTCATCTTTTGAAACTTTGGCACGGCACGTGAAAGATTTAGTCACGGCACGGCACGTAGTCACGCGAGTCACGTGTAATTAGGACTATTAGATATTGATTTAATGGTAAATCTTAAATAAACTAATCTAAATTATGATTAAATGGTCACGCGAGTCATAGCACGTTTAGGCACGGCGTGACTCACGTGGTGTGACCATTCGTGTGTCGTGACCACCCCTTAACATTTTGGTCACAGCACGGCACGTGAAAAATTAACTTGATCACGGCACGGCACAGCATGAGACCAAAGTCACATCGTGTTAGTCACTGCACGACACGGCACATTTTTTCTGCCAATAAGAGCTCGTTCGGTTGTCAAGCATTATGCGGGATGATATTTTATGGATATGAAAATTGAAATTGTTTCCTTTGAGTTGAGATTTGGACCGTTCGATTTAGATCTGCACTAATATTAAAGGACCCCATGTGTTATAGGCGTGGGCTGGATTGATCTAAATTCTGATCGCATAGTTCAAAAATTAACTCAAATGATATGTTAACACAAAGGATATGGATTCACGGAAACTCATACGTGAGTATGCACGAGAAAATTATAAGAATGCACTGCAAATTCGGATGTACTATAATATTAGTTGTGAGAAAATTCTATTATTCTCTTTAAATACTTGATAGTATACAATTATTCTTATTAATAAAATTATTAACATAATAATTAAACAATAACATCACAATATTTTTTTTCTTTTGAAGTTAAAAAAATGAAAATCTAGTTTTCCAACTTTTATTTAATGTCCATAAAGAACTTTCGGGTTTAGAACTCACGACCTTCCACACAGAGAATGTTATATTTGCCACTAGACTAAATAATAATTCTTAACATCACATAGTAATTAATTATTACAAATACACAAATGATTACCACATATTAAAATAGAAAATGAAGTCACTTAAATTGCATCCTAAGTTCCTAAGAATTATAACTATCACTGATTAATATTGTTTTTAAACAAATACAGAGAGACTCAAGAGAGCGACAAAATAATAATGTGTGGAAAAAAAAATCAGTCTAACCAAATATTTTTTTATTTTTCACTAAATAACGAAGGATTGAGAATAAAAATGAGAATAGAATCCAATTCTATCTCAAAAGAAAAAAAGAAAAAAAGAAGACGAAGAGGAAGGGAGCCGAGCCGCACATATTACAGAAAAAAGTTTGCTACCGGATTGAAAATCCTACAAATTATCATGGGTTGGGAATTGGGATGGTCCGGAACAGGACCTAAGTGATATTATTTTATTACACAATGTCAAGTGGCTTACTCATGGGTCATGATAATTAACACTACATTATCTAACTATTTTAATAGATAGGAAATTTTACCTTTCATCAAGTATTTTCTTTAAAAATTACTTTTCAGTCACATATTGTCAATAAACACTTGAGAGTAGTTTCGATGACATACTCTAGTTTGATGGGTTTAATCACCGTCGATTTGCTTTCAGATTCATGTAGAATGCTTTAAAATTCGTGCGTATTTGTTTCATCGGACCTACTCCGTTCTCGTCAATAAAAAGTTGTTTCGTTCCCTTTCTCATTTCGGCGTTGGCACTTGACCTGGATGGAGTGGTTAGTTCTCCGACACTCCCTCTCTTTATTCGATCTTCGCGAAGTCCGGACGGGAAGGGATGGGACGGGACCCATCCTTTTCACTCGAGCACAGGAGTGAATACACATAGAGGTGTATTTTTATATCCATATTTATATAAAATTAATTAGCATTGTTCATATTCTATTTTTAAGCTTACCTCTTAATTAAGAAAACATATAACAAAATAAAATAAACAACATTGATTATTGATTATCAAATAAATTGATAGCATATATAATTTAATTAAATAATACAACAAATAAATATATCTAAATCAAATACATCTTGTACCTAATATCACAACATATACAAAATTATATATTTTTATCCCATTGTTTAAAAATATATAAATTACAATTGAATAAAATATCTAAATATTGTATAACTTAATTTTGTCATAAATTATTAATTAAAAAACTATATAAAACATTGAATAAATCAATTTATCATAAGCTACTAAATAAAAAGAATTATAAATATAATATATATCCATCTAATTATAATAATAAATTATATAGTTATATGTAAAAATAAAAAAATTATCATATCTAATTTTTATATTTATTAGTTATTTTATGGAGTAACGAGTAAAAAAAAAACTTTTATTCGTACGATAAATAAAATGTATCACACCCCTAAACACACCTCTGACTCTGAGGTTTCTTTCAGCTCTTTCTTGGCACGTCATTTATTGCTTTCGCCTTTCCGAGATCTCAAGTCATCACCATTTTCTTTTCTTTTCTTTTCTTCTCTTCCTTTTTGCGGACAACTAACTCATCACGATTTTTAATACGTCCACGGAAGAGTACAACTACAAACAATCTAGAGTCTGGATTCGCTGTTACGGACATTTTGTTATAGCTTTTGTGACTTGTGAGTAGGAAATTAAAATATCAGTAGCCAGTAGGAATTTAAATTATACGTCAGTTCACTTGCAACACGGATTTCACCAGAAAAATCATCACAGACACAGAGGATTAGGAGGATTGATTTCACCAGAAAATTCATCGACCACAACCACTCACTCACTCACTCACTCACTCACTCACTGCTTTGGAATCGGAATCGGATCCATCAGACAAAATAAGCGTCAGCCTGTGTCGAACCGATCATTTTATTCATGAACAGCGTCCAATTCCTATGCGACGAAAATCTTATCCCAAGGAACATCCATCCGTCCGATTACTGATTAGATTATGTTAACGAGGTTGATTATGCGGATCTGATTAATCGGACGGTTGTGACACCAACTGGATAAAAAATCAGTCCGATCGATGCGTCTCTTATAATTAGTTTTATGCTCTATTTTTAAAACCGATCCGCAACCCTTCCCTCAGTTTAGACTTCTTTTCTTTGTTTTTTTACGAGAGCCTCCTCAATCTCTCTTTTTCTCTCAACGCAATTCCATGGCGACGCATACGCTCTTCTTCTCTCCCGCGATTTTATCTAAGAAATACATTATCCTGCCACGTCAGCTGACCTTGAGCTCCTCCGCCAGCCAAATCGCTGTCAGTTGCGGGACCCAGCCGCAGAGACGTCCGGATCACGGGCTGCGGTGGCGCTGCCTGGCGGACAAGAGCCAGGTAGAGTGGCCACACGATGGACCACATGCGCCAGCTTCGTTGGGAGACGCAGAGAATCCTGAGCTAAATTCACCAGTAGAAGAATCCAACGGTACCAAATTGTGTTCATCATAAAAAGAAAAAGTTTATGTTCTGTTTAATTACTGCAGAGCTACAATATTCTCGGTTCTATTTTTTTAATTTTTTTGCCAATTAATTGATTAGAACTAGTCTCTGCCATTATTTTTGAGCCCGTGATCAAAATGCAAGCTTTGCTCAAAATCACAAGCATATATTCTAAAGATTGTAAACTGGGAATGTGAAATTTTTTGTTTAGATTATTTGCTATTTTTATGATCTTCACAATTTCAATGGAACATTTGGATATGTGTTTCAGTTTTTGTTTTTTTAGGTTTTACCAACTGTTTTCTTTTAATTTTAGTTTTCAATTGAGGCTCGTTAATTTTATTCACATGCATATTCAAACTTTCTTTTATAATTGTTGTAGAAAAAAAAAATGAAAGGCAAGAGGCGAACTCCTGTGATTTCCCAATTGTAAGGCCTTTGGCCAAGATACTATGTCGCTCTCAGCTTTTATTTAATTGCTGTGCAAAACAATAATTTGATTTGGGTCGCTTTCTTAAGATATAAGAGCCACAAAAATAGTTTTTCATCATTTCTAAATTTTATTCTGCATTCACTATGAAATGCAAACACTGTTTACAAGGACAAAAATTTTGAACGGTGTTATGCAAATATACAAAAGGAACAGTCCTTTTTCAATATTATAGTAGAATCTTAAGATATTTATTGGCAACTTAATCAGTTTTTTTTTACTAATGGTAATTATTCTCCTCACAGAGGTTTTATCTTGATGTTGTAATAAGTTGTTCCGGATTCACTAAAACCTGGACCCATATTTCCATTAGAAACTTCCTGCTCTATATCCAGCTTTAGAGCTATGAGTTGGTTACACAATGATATCCCTGAATGACCTGAGTAAAATATTGCATTAGTATTCTTCTATAATTATTTCTAATACATGATATCCCTGAATGAAGAATAGAGTACTAGGTAGTTCAGACATTAAGGAAAAAAATAAGAGAAAAATCAACCACCTTTTGGTACTCTCAAATTACCAAAATTGGAAGTCTGTTTTATTGCCGTGTTCTCTTTTTCTTGAAAACCCATAATCTTGAATAGTTATTTAACAAAAAACTTATTTACAGGAAATGCTCATATCACCACTGTTGTTACTACCAAAGAGGAACTGGAAGAAGAACTTGTCACCTCTATCACTTCCAAAGAAGAATCCGGAGCCCCCATCATGTCTAATGAGGAATCCAAAGAAAATTCAAAATTACTTAAGGTGAAGTTCAACATAGTTTTTGTGACAGCTGAGGCGGAACCCTATTCTAAAACGGGTGGCTTGGCGGATGTGTGTGGGTCCCTACCCATCGCGCTTGCGGCTCGTGGCCACCGGGTCATGGTTGTCTTGCCACGGTACCTCAATGGGAAATCGGACAAGGTTTATGACAACACGGTTGACCTTGGGAAGCGCACTAAGGTTACATGTTTTGGCGCTGAGCATGAAGTGGCTTTCTTTCATGAATATAGGGAAAATGTTGATTGGGTAAGTATTATTTAATTTTATAAGGTGTTAATATTTGTGAGCAACAAACATATTTTTCAAAATGCTAAACATTTCTGGTTTAAATTTTTAATTTCTGAAGTTTCTGTATGGTTCTTGAGCTTTTTTATTTGCAAGATTTTGGTCACTTTTTCATCCCAAGATTAGGTGAGGTTTAACCATAATTGATGTAGAATGAGTGTTTTGTTATATATAATGAACTTCTTTTCTGTTCTTTCCTCCTTTTTTTTAAAAAACAAAAGATCTCATTCCATGTCAGCTGAGTATTGGTTTGATATTTTTTCTCCTGAAAATAAGAGACTAGAATGGATACTTTGAAAACAAGGACCAAAATAGGAGAGGTGATGCTTCTAGGTATGATCCTGTAATGCACTCATTAAGATATGTACATGATTTTTTTGTGTTTGGATTTTTATACTAGACTCCCATTAATGTAGCAACATGTAATTGATTGCATTTTACTTACTCAAAATTCATAGTGGGTTCCATACTCTAATCACACATTCCTTCATGAATACAGAAGTGTTTACATTACTATTATAGCAAGCTGTTTAATAGAAACCATTACTAAGATTGTTTTATTCAGGATTATTACAAATGACTCAGATAAAATATTCCATTGAATGTTCCTATTTATTACAGTTGTAAATTTTCTTATATCGGTCCTCGTATGTAGTAGTAGTGTGCCGAGGAGATCATGTTTTAAGCTTCTATTAAGCCGATGTCCAATGTAAAACCACTAATAAAGCATATAGAAAGGAAGACAGAAAAGCCAAATTGAAAAACGAAGAATTTGAGGTTTGTCTTCAACACAGTACGAAATAGGTAGTGTATTGATTCATATCTATTTCATTGTTATTAGGTTTTTGTTGACCATCCGTCATATCGCAGACCAGGAAACCCATATGGTGATAGTCGTGGAGCTTTTGGTGATAATCAGGTTGCAATTATTTTTATTTTATTTTATTTATTTTCATTTCTGCGAAGTATTACAAGCAGTTGAGCATCATTGCATAATCACATCGAACTCTCATATTTGTGACCAGTAACAATAATTTGCATGCAAATAGCCTTAAACCATTTGTATTGAAATTTTGTATGAATTAGTTGAAAAGAGATTTTGTCAAGTAAAGTTAAGAAATCTGAGGTTTTCATCACTAGTTAAATGAAAAAAATGAGGGCCATTTCCTCTTTTGCTTGCCTTAATCTCAGTTTATTTAGCTCAGTGTATACTGCAAACAAGCAAAATATCATTGGGTGTCATTTGCAATTGTGGAAGTAAATTGGGGCTTTAAAAAATGGTATTTATTCTAAATTGTACTTCAAAATTTTAGATTTTCCCTTTTCTCTACTGAAGTACAGTGATCTACTTTGCAGTTTAGGTTTACTCTACTCAGCTATGCTGCATGTGAGGCTCCTCTAGTGCTTGAATTGGGTGGCTTTAACTATGGAGAAAAATGCATTTTTGTCGCAAATGATTGGCATGCTGGCCTTGTACCAGTGTATTTTTTTAAGACTCACTTTATGCACACATTATCATGTCTTTCTTTGATACAAGTTACTATGAATTTTTCTAATGATACTTAATTCTTCTTTATCTTTAATCCTGTGTTCAGACTATTAGGTGCAAAGTACCGACCTTGTGGTGTATACAAAGATGCAAGATGCATTGCTGTTATACATAATATAGCACATCAGGTATGACCTAATAAATAATTCGATTTTTCTGGTATGTGCCAGCATCAGTTCCTAAACTGTCATTTAAGTCCACATTTGGTGTGTCTAGTCTCAATTTACACTTGATCTTGAGAACTAACACTCATGGATTCTTCAGCATATCAGTGGTTTTCCATTTAGGCCAGGTAAATAATTATGATCGCCAGAAAATGGCAAAAAGGAGTGTGCTGGTTGCTTCGTGTTTAAACTGAATTATATATGCAATACAGGGAGTGGAGCCGGCTACTACATATGAAAATTTGGGGTTGCCTCCCGACTGGTATGGAGCCTTGGAGTGGGTCTTCCCACATTGGGCCAGAAAACATGCCCTAGACAAGGGTGAGGCGGTGAATATTCTGAAAGGGGCAATTGTAACAGCAGATAGGATTATAACTGTTAGTCAGGTACTATTACTGTTTCTTGGCAACTTAGATACACTGCTTGGGCCTAGTGTTCTCACTGTTTACTTGGAAAATACTAGTAAAGCTTCTTTAACCTAGTATACTTTCTTTAACTCTTACTAGCTTTTTTATTGTGTTCTTGGGAATTTTTATTTCTTTATTTTTATAATCAGTAGCTGTGAGTTCTTTTCATATAGTACTTAGCTTTTAATAATGGTAGTTTTCATATGGTTGTAGGGTTACTCTTGGGAGATAACAACTCCAGAAGGTGGAAATGGTTTAGATGGGCTCCTTACTTCTCGCAAGAGTGTATTAGATGGTATGAAGTTGCTTATATTGAATATTTTTACCTCCTGCATGCATGAATTTGGGTAATATTTGGTGAGTATAATTTATGCAAAAGTTAACAGATGCGCATACTGACAATCTGCATGAATCCAAAACTGCTCTGTTAAAATCTTTACCTGCTAAAATTACCTTTGATAAAGGGATAGAGAGGAGAAGAGACATTCCCTTTCCGAAAACTAACTTCTCCTTCAATTCCACCAGATCGTCAGTATCTAGGTTTTTTCTTCGTGCAATTAAATGATTCATTGAGACTCGAATTTTTCAGAAAAAAGAAAAAAGAAAGAAGAAAAACAACATTTTTAGTTCTGAATTAGATTGCACAATTTTCAGTTTTACATTCAAAAGCCCTATATTTTTTTTAATCTCAAGATTATTTGTCTTTGATCTCCATTCAGATTCTTTAATGAGACTAATGCACCTTCTTTTGTTATTAATGTAGGAATTGTAAATGGTATTGATGTCACCGACTGGGACCCGGCAACTGACAAGCATATCCCTTTCCACTATTCCATTGATGATATTTCTGGGAAGGTAGAAACTATTTTGTGTTGTTTTCGACTTTTCTTCTTTTTTGTCACTAATGTACAGTATATTTGTTTTCTCAGGCCCTGTGTAAAGCTGATTTACAAAGGGAGTTGGGTCTGCCCATGAAGCCGGCGACTCTCCTGGTCAGCAGTTACTGCTCTACATATTTGTCTTTTATTGTGGAATTTCATAATGGGCGTATGAATTAAAGCATCTGTTTATTTTTTTGGCAGATTGGATTTATAGGAAGGTTGGATTATCAGAAAGGCACTGATCTGGTTCTTTCAGCACTGCCTGAGATTATGCAAATGGATGTTCAATTTGTAAGTTTTCTTACTCTTATGATTTTCTGTTTTCTGAATAGCCTCAGATATTGAAATATTTTCCCGTTCCCTGATTGTCAGTTAACCTGAAATAGTAAAGCAGAATATGTTTGTCATGATCATCTTATTTAAGCCTCATTGAATCCAAATATCTGTACTTTTGCTAACTCAATTGGAAGGAACTATTTTTTTTCCCCTTTGAAAATAAGCAGCAATGGAGAGGTTGAAGTTCCCTTGAAATAACAGTTTTGTTTTTACCTTGATCAAAGCAATAATTAGAGCAGCTAGAGTACTTGTAGTTTTAGATTTACCATGATTGAGGAACAGTTTTTTTTTTTTAACCACTCAAATGGTCCAATCTCCAAAACTATGCTAGAAAGTAAGATATCTAAGGCTTTATTGTTCTTACAGCATTAAGTACCTTATTAACATTTGCACATTGGAACAATATACCACCATTATAAGAAGTTAGATTAGTTTAAATTGTGTGGCTTCCTATTTTGGATACTTACTTTTCTTTTACGTACTACAATAGGTGATGCTTGGATCTGGGAATATAGCATATGAAGAGTGGATGAGATCTGCTGAAAACACCTACAAAGACAAGTTTCGTGGCTGGGTTGGTTTTAACGTACCAATATCTCATCGGATAACTGCTGGGTAAGTGCTTACCAGTGCCTCTATGTTGGTAGGAAATTTTGCTCTGGTAGGTAATAAATTTGTTTGATAGAAATTTGCTAGAAACACTAAGCCAGAATGTTCTTCTTTGTCAATCTCTCTTTGTTCTTTGTTGTTCATTTCCTGAATTACCATCTATTTGGAAATAATGGTTTAAATTGGTCATCTAGCTCAACCATCTCTCTCTCTGACAGATATGCACACTAAATTTGAAAACTGTGCAGGTGTGATATAATTATAATGCCCTCAAGATTCGAGCCATGCGGTCTGAACCAGTTGTATGCAATGCGGTATGGGACCGTACCTGTTGTCCATTGCACTGGAGGGCTAAGAGTAAGATCTTAAAAATATTCACTAGAACTTAATATTACTGTTTTGAACTACTTTCCTCTGTTCATAGTCCGGTCTATTAGTATAACAAGTTATTCACATATTGCAGGATACTGTTGAGACCTTTAATCCATTTGCGGACGAAGGTAGAGGTAGTGGTACTGGGTATGTACCTATTTACTATATGTATTATAAATATATATATATATATATATATATATATATATATATATATATATATATATATATATATAGGACAGTGCTACGGTGCTACGCGTAGCATAGAGCCCTCCGTGCTACGGCTCACTTTTTGAGTTTTCAAAATCCTAACGGTCGATCCGAACCGTTCAACATGATCTCCATATGAATATGTACTTGCAAACCAAATTTTACATTTTTTAGAATTTTTTACTATTTATTAAGCCACTTTGAAAAAACACTAATTTGTACACAACAGTAAAATCTGCGATTTTCAAAGTGGCTTAATAAATAGTAAAAAAAATTCTAAAAAATGTAAAATTTGGTTTGCAAGTACATATTCATATGGAGATCATGTTGAACGGTTCGGATCGACCGTTAGGATTTTGAAAACTCAAAAAGTGAGCCGTAGCACGGAGAGGCCCTTATATACGCGTAGCATATTAGCCAGATTCTATATATTTTTTTTTTTTTGGGAATTTGCATCTCAATTTTCAAATGAAATCCAATATATAAGTTTTTACTAGCAATTCTGTAGTCGGATTCGTTTCAAAGAACACTAAGCCTAATGTAAACTCAAAAGCAAAAAATAACCAAATGGCACTTAGTCCATTTATGTTAATTCAACAACCTTCTTTTATTGGTATATAGTTCATGTGAACTTGGGAGTTCAATAATAGGGTATGAAAGTGTAAAGAACACATTTGGAATTACATGCTTAGCGCAGCGGCGCGAGCCCCGTCTCTACAAAGAGATGCAGGTTCAATTCTTGCAAAAAGCATCTAAAAAGATGCTGGAGGTGTACCAAGGCCCTTTAATAAAAAATAAAAATAAAGAACACCTTTGTCCTCACATCATTCTATAATCTTGTTAACATGATGAAATGGTTGTGCAGTAATGCAAAACCTACTTGTTTATTTGCCTTATGTGACAGGTCTATCCAAAGGCAATCTGAGTTTTGTATTTCTTTTCGGGGAATCTTTTTGGTTGGAATAACTTACTGCTGAAGTGTTTTATATTTCTATTTTTCAGGTGGGCCTTCTCACCACTAACAAAGGAGAGGTTGTTGTGGGTAAGCATGTTTTGCAATACTTAATTAATTATTGAATACTTTTTAAAGATGGCTTCATCTTTTGATTATCTTTGATTTTCTCTGCACGGCAAGAAGATTTTTCATGTTTTCTTAAAATAGCCCAGGCACATATTTAGGGGCAACTTCAAGTCTACCATCAGAACCTCAAAATACCAGATCCACCCTAACAATATGAGTTTTGTGTTTTATCATAGTGACTCCTTGTATACATCATCAAATAACAGTTGTTACTACTGTTCCTCCCAAGACGAGTATAAAACACAGTCTCACTTCACTTAACACTAAACTCTCGAAAATTGAAATATCCCATATTTTTTGGGTATATATATGATAATACTTTTCTTTAAAATGCTGTCAATTTAAAGAAGGCATACTACAAAATAATTGTACAGCCATAATTTATCATACAGTATAATGAGTAGGCATATTAGAGCATCAATGATATACCCCTTAATCTTTTTTCTTATCAACATAGCAACTATAAGAAAGAAAATATAATATTATTCAATTATTTCAGGCACTAGGGCTAGCAGTAAGTACATACAGAGACCACAAGCCCTCATGGGAGGGGCTAATGAAACGAGGCATGTCGAAGGATTTCACATGGGACACTGCTGCCTCACACTACGAACAAATTTTTGAATGGGCCTCTATTGACAAACCCTATGTACAGTAGAGAAATTTCACCTGACAGTTTTCACTGATGATCGAGTTTCATTTTGGCATAATCAGTTGGTATGAAACGAGGGTATATATTTCCTCGATTGTCGCTTTTGGTATCTGTATATTAGTATTGTTGTACAGTAAATTAGCGAACACTTTGGTGTTTTCTTGAATAAGTTTGTAACGGGTGTAAAGTCCACCGGCATAGTAAGGAAAAGATTGCAGGAAAAAGTTTTGATTTTGGTAATTGTCTTTTTGTTATAAGATAATTTTTTTTATTTATATAATCTTATTACAAAAATGAATTATGATGCGAGCATGTTTTTTATTCTTCATTTCATCAAATAATTTACATCTAGTCTATCAATTCAATCTGACCGGTGAATGGGGGCATTAGCATTAGGGGCGTGTAATCTAAAGCAATTTTGTTACTGAATGGTAGGGATGGCTTGTTTTAAGGTTTTATTTTCTGGTGCACGCTCGAATAAATATCGCCAACAAACAATCGGTGCGTGCTTATACTACCGACATTTTTATTAATATCCAAAGTTTAATACAAATTATTAATTATACCCAGATTCGGACCAATTATCGAAATATACCCAAGCCGGCCATTTTCTAGCCGGCTATGTATCTTTTTTTTTTCCCCGTTTTTTAGAGAGAGACACTATGAAGATCAAAGTATTAAAATTTAACACTGAAAATTTGAAATTTTTTGTTTAAATTTTTTGGTATATTACTTCTTTTGATATATAATTAGCATATTTATACTAAAATATGCTATATTAATTGAAATTATATTGAATAACACTATATTATGTTAAATTACGCTAAATTATATTACATTACTTTACAATACGCTATATTAATTGAAATACGCTATATTGTGCTACTATTTTTTATGTTGTGCTACTATTTTAATGTTGTTATATTTTCTGTTTAGCATTATCATGATAATTTATTTTGATCTGTAAAATATAAAAATAGTACCATAGAAGCACACATACACAAGAACCGAAATATAGGATAATCCAAATATACCAAACATAAATAGTATATCAAATATAAATAGTACAAAACTAGTAAAAATACAACTAAAACGGAGAGGGGGAATATCGCTGAGGCGGTACTCCGGCGTTCGCCCGGCGCCAGCGCGGCCAGGCTCCGTCTCTCTCGGGCTCATCTGGGGCATCGGCAGACTTCAGTACCTGCTCGGCAGTATCCCATCTGGCATCGCCCGTGGAGACTGTCGGTACTGGCGGAGGTGTAGCGAAGATAGATGTGGCAAACCCAGTCCCAAAGGCAGGCTGAGTATGAGACCCGCTACCACTAGCCTCTCCATCATGCGGCATCTCTGTGCCACATCGGGGCCATGCCGGTGCCGACATGAAACTCTCATCGAACTCATGGAGACTGCACGAGAGGGACTCGTACTCAAAAGTATCGGTCTCCGCAGGTGGTGGCTGTGGTGGCATCTCTGCTGGACCCTGCAATCATACACATAAATTATTAAATTTGATCTGAATGAAATTTTTTATTAAAACCTGACAGATACTGAAGTATGACATACATATGGCTGCACCGGACGTCCATGCTCGTCGTACCATGCCGTCCACCCAATGTCGGACAATACCCAACGATGGTAGTCCCACTCTGGATGTGAATCGGGGGAAGATGGCATATCATCTAACAGAACCGGGCTCAGATCGGGCTCCTGCGGATCTATCTCACTCCAGTTGATGTTCTCTCTGGCGTCTCGCAGCATACCGATGATCTTTCCACCGTGCCCGGCATCCTCAACCACATTCGCATTCTTCTTGAGGGTGCGGTACCCAAGCCGTCTCCAGTTCTTCTTTCCCAGCATGCGGATCCCATGCCCGCACTCCTTGATCGCGGCCAAAAGCTGAAAAAAATTTAGCATGTCAGATCAAACCTTGATGTATTACTAAGTTAGATCAAACCTTGTGGTTGTAGGTGCTTTACCTGCCGAGCCCATCCACGACCGTTGGGATGGTAACCATCATCCGTTTTGATCCTGTCGCGGAGATGGGCACCGTAATCACCCTGCAGATAGACACTCGCCATACAGACCTGCGTGTACCATACATCGTACCTCAACTGGGGATCCCCCTGGGTCTGCTGAATCGCCTCTGGCTCGTGATAGAAGTCTATATACTGAGGATCCTGGGCCGTCCCGTAGTATGCATCGTAATGGGTGCTCCAGTCCTTATCTAGTCGCCCTCGGTGGGTAACGCTGTAAAGAAGACGTTAGTTGCAATAAAAAACTATCAAGTAATATGATTTATTTAATAAATACAATAGACTACAACTTACCGGTGCAGGTCTCTGTGCGTGTAACTCGGCAAAGATGGGTCTATGGGAATCAACGCCGCTCGTCCAAACTGGCGGAGCACCCGATCTGGATAGTGGTGCTCCACTGTCCAGAAATGTATGAGTGGACCTCGATAGAACCACATCTCCCGCTCCTGCTCGTCAGTCACACTGCCCGGCAAGAGGAACTCCTCGTACAACTGATCGTACGGCGTCCACTCAACAAGAGGCCCAGGCAAACTCTGAAGCTCTGACCGGACTGGCCTGATCCCAACGGTAGCACCGTGGGTCCGATCCTGGTAGTGGTGGAAACCGTACCACTTCTTGGCGTATGCCGGGCAGTGAAACACATCTGGCTCTCCCCAATTCGGCGCCTCATTGGGGATAGGACGGCCCACCGGTAGCCGTGACCATGACCAGTGCTGAAGCAGGAGTACCGGCCCGTACATCTGCTTCGCCGTCGGCTTCATTTTCAAGAACATTACACGTCAGTGTATTTTGATGGATTGATTGATTAAATACATTACACTAAAATAAGAGTTGGTGACTTACCTCACTACTACGACACAGGTGGTAGTACAGATGCGCCAGGACAGCTCCACCCCAGTTGTACGACGACGGCCGCTCAATGTCCATCAGCAACGGGAGATACATCATCGGCATCTGATCACCGCTGGAATCAGGAAACATGACAGAACCAAAAAGGTTCATCACGTAGCCCCGTGTATATCTGCAATACAAAACATATAAAAATTCTAATAGAATCATCGTATTATAAATTAATTAGTAGATATTAATAAAAATTTACCTCTGAATCTCCAGCTCGGTGGAATCTACCGAGAGACCCGCGATGAAGTGCTGCCGTAACCTCGTCATCCGCAAATGGAACTTCGACCTCCCATGTTCCCCAATGATATAGGAAGGATCAGCTCCCAATAACTCCTCGACACAACCTGCGAATCTGGTGCTGTCAGAGACGCCGCCGATGGGTGTGCCACGGATAGACAAACCCCAGAGAGCACTCACATCCTGGAGAGTCACTGTCATCTCTCCGAATGGCATGTAAAACGTGTGCGTCTCGGGACGCCATCGCTCCACCAGTCCAGCAATGAGAGATGCATTGATGATGCTCTTCTCTGTCCGCACGATGTCCACAACCTGGTAGAGACCCAGGTTGACGAGGTACGGCTCCATCACCTCGTAGTACCTCATGTGAATGCACCTCAACTTCACATCTAGAAGATCCGTGTCCTGCGTTGAAAAATGTAATCCGCATGGTGACAACATAATAAAATTTAAATCCAACAAAATTTAATGAAAATATAAGAAAAGGAACGTACCTCACGAGAAGCCAGTGAGACTCGGTGCTCACTGTGGGGAATCCACATGAGAGGACTGATGTGCTCCGTGCTGCTAGTACTGATCGGCTCGTCCACTACTGGACGCTGGGTAGGCCGTGCTCTAGGCATCCTGATATCTAAAATAACCTAAATTCGATGAAATTACGCTTGATCAGCATAATTATGGTAAAAAAGGCCAAAATACCCTAAATATTGGTCATCTGTGCTAATTACACTAAATTATGCTTAATCAGCCTAATTATGGTAAAAAAGACCAAAATACCCTAAAAATTGGTCATCTGTGCTAATTACACTAAATTACGCTTAATCAGTCTAATTATGGTAAAAAAGACCAAAATACCCTAAAAATTGGTCAAACGTGCTAATTTCGGTAAAATTACGCTTAATCAGCATAACTATGGTAAAAAAGGCCAAAATACCCTAAAAATTGGTCAAACGTGCTAATTTCGGTAAAATTACGCTTAATCAGCATAACTATGGTAAAAAAGGCCAAAATATCCTAAATATTGGTCAAACGTGCTAATTTCGGTAAAATTACGCTTAATAAGCATAACTATGGTAAAAAAGGCCAAAATACCCTAAATATTGGTCATCTGTGCTAATTACACTAAATTGCGCTTAATTAGCCTAATTATGATAAAAAGACCAAAATACCCTAAATATTGGTCAAACGTGCTAATTTCGGTAAAATTACGCTTAATCAGCATAATTATGGTAAAAAAGGCCAAAATACCCTAAATATTGGTCAATTATGCTAATTACACTAAATATTAGTTAACTTAGCTAATTACACTAAATTACAACAACATAATCTAAATTATAACACCTAAAACCTAAATCCTAAATCCTAAAATAAATAAATTAAAAATTAAATTAGATAAAAAAAAATTTACCTTAAAGAAGAGAGAATTCGGTTGAAGATGGGAGAATTGTGAGAGGAGAGAGAGAAAAATGGGTATATAAAGGGTGAAATGTGGGGAAAAAAAAAAAGGTACATAGCCGGCCAGAAAATGGCCGGCTTGGGTATATTTCGATAATTGGTCCGAGTCTGGGTATAATTAATAATTTGTATTAAACTTTGGATATTAATAAAAATGTCGGCTTATACTACATAAAAATGGAAATTAATTGTATTAAATGAAAAAAAGAAAAAGAGAACTCAGCAAGTACAGGTATCATCTGATCTTCAGACGAATGTGATTGACCCCAAGTCATCACTTGTACAATATCGTCATTGTTCCCCTTTCGACTCGAACCCTGGACCTCAAGGATTACTGCCACAAGCTGTGAGACTCGCTAGCCAACTGCGCCACCACTGCTTTTTTATTTTTGTATGAAACAAATTAAATAACTTGGTCCTCTTTACTTGAGCATTCTTCATTTCATCACATTGGATAGGGCGATAGGCACTTCTGTTATTGTTGTTGTAGTAATTGTTTGTGAGTTCATATCACCTGAGGTAACTCAAATATTGAGTTTCGATCATAATCTGGACCAATTTGGTCTAAGGTGGAATGCACGAGAACCATTTGATATTCGTGCCAAATCAGATCGGACGGTTCCAATCTAAACTCAAAATTTGAGTTATCTCAGAGGATCATTGTGGGGTGCTACCTTTTATGTCATATTTAATTAATCTCTCACAGTAAAAGTGGGAGCTTTGTTTATTTAGAAGAGGTTGTAAATCAAGCCACTGAACTGAACTGTTTATTATTTATAAAATATTTTTTTTTACAAATTTTAAATTTGTGAGTTGTGACCTTTTATGAGTTTGGATCCTCAGAGGTGCATTACCACTTGAGTTTCAATCCGAACTGTCTGATCAGAATTCACACCAATCCAGTCTAAGTCTATAATGTTGAGTACCTTACTTGATATATGATTATATAAATTCACATTCCACACGAAAAATATTGTATTTTGTATTTTGTGACGAGAGCTTTGTTTTTACTATTTCTTCTTTTTCGTGGGTATAAGAGAAAATTACCAAATTAATATGATTTTTACTATATATACTTGTCAAACTAGTAATTAAATTATCCAGTTTCTACCAACTATTATGCAGCGACAATCAGAAGTTTTTATTTTTCTTACTTTGAACAAGGTGCTTCAGTTGTGAATTCTTTTTTCAAGTTCCTTGTAAAGGAATTATAAGGAAGGAGAAAATTAGGACATAGTTTTGGACTGGTCCAGAATTTTGTATTTTAAGCTCGTTCACCCAATATGGCCAATAGGCAATATAGCTAGCAATAGAGATTAGAAAGAGGCACGCATCTTTTTTATTTTGCCTTCTAATTTATTTCATGTTTTACTTGAAGAACTTTTTTTTCATTTGAACTCAATTTTTTTTTTTTTTTTTTTTTTTTGTAAATTGCAACCATTTTTTTTTTCAATTTGAAAGGGGTGTCCGAGCTTCACTTTTCTGTCAGAAAAAAAGAAGAAGAAAACGACTAGAACTACTTGCTATATACACAGATGGCTACATTCAAGAGAAGTATATAAAACCTCACTTTGCTGCTGATTAACACAAACAGTGATGGATCTTGGAATTTGGGATCAGGCTAATAATACTTGGCCAAAAGGGATGCAAACAAAAAAAATTAAGATAGATGGTTTTGTTTTAATTAAAATCCTGGTACCATTCCTCGGATGGGAAGGTACCATTACAGTTGGAAGGTACCATTCCTTGGATGGGAAAATAATTGTAGTTTAGCTTGATTAAACCATTAATTGTAAGCACAATTCACTGTGAAATGTGGCTGATATTTTTAGAGTTGTTGTAATGTACTAATCTCGTAAAAATAGAGCCAGCGTGCATTCAGGCCAAAATAATTACCGATACCAGAGATAAATGCATTTCAGCATCCTTTTGTATCTCCATTTTTCTTGGCAATAAAAATTTTATTTTTAAGTGAATTTTATAGTAAATTTATGTGACCCAAATTTCTAATGAGATAATGCACAATACTCTTCATCTTAGAATTTTTTTTTTTTTTGAAAAAAAAAGACGAGGTTCATGTACTCAAATTTCTTGAAAATTGGATTGGTTTGCTAAAAATAATGGCTTGAAAGTTTGGACACGTCAAGAAGTCTGTGGTCCCACTATTTTCATAGCCACCAATGGCATCCTCCTTTTTTGCTTTTTTAAGATATCTCAATTTTGGAAGCCACCAATGGCATCCTCCTTTTTTGCTTTTTTAAGATATCTCAATTTTGGAAGCAAATGAAGATAATGCTTGATATTTTCATGGTACATATTCCGATATTTTAATAAAATTAAGTATATTATTATTTTATAAATTCTGTAAAGTCTTGAAGAAGTGTAACCAGCCAAGCCAGCTTTCACTTTATAGTCCTGTACTTTGATTACCAATTGGTTGTTACAATTTGACGACGTTACCTAACAATCACTTCCCACTCCCACTCCCAGACTTGCATTTATTTATTTGTGGAGGTAAATTAGGCGGGAGGAGAGGAGAGGAGAGGAGAGGAGAGGAGAGAATGAAAATCAGTCCGGTGCTCTCCGTTTTTACTTACATTTAAAGAGTGGCAGAGATTCTCCAATTTTGTTATACATTACAAGAGAAGGGAGACCTCCAGTTTAGTTTAAATTGAGAGGATAATAGTGAAATAACCCTTTCAGGCGTCGAAAGTGCTTCGTGTCTCCAGGTTAGCTACACGTTGCTTTCTTACTCCACTCCACTGTCTTTTTCCTCTCCCTCCCTCCCTCCCTCCCTCCCTCCCTCCCTCCCTCTCACAAGTCACAAGGGGCATGCAACGCTTAAGGCAGCATGTCCTTTTCCTTCTTGTGACATCTCTAATTATGTCCTTGTAGGATTGTTTCTTCTTATCTTGTATTATTTCTTTTTTGTAAGAAAACAATTAATACCACTATCTCACTTCTCAAAATTTTGAATACAAGCATGTGTTCCATCATTTTTGATTAAATCCATATTTTATATAGTTATAAAATGCTACCAAAAAAATAATATAAGACAAAGGAGGGATCACATTTCACATATATATACTCCAGTCGGTAAAAGTTCTTAACTATATATACAGCATCAGTATCTTCACGGATCGATATTCCTGCCTGTTAATAATAGTGTTATCTTCAAAAATAACAATTTCTCTTAGCTTACCCTCGGCAATTAAGATTAGTATTTTATTACGTACCCTCACGGATACTCACAGATATATTCTTGTAGTATTCAAGCATACATGTTGCATCCGCTAGCTATTTCAAAAGAATGTTTTAGTTGTCTGAATGCTGAATGCTTACATTTTGTTGAAATTACTGAACGTATTTACTCAATAATTATATATATATTTTTTTAAACTTTTAAGAATTAAAATTGAGGTAGTCGCGTTGTTCTCTTAAAAAGGTGTATATATATATGTGTGTGTGTGGACGGCAAAAGATAATTTAGTTATCAATCATAAAATAGTGAAGAGAAATTATTTGTTTTTCTTCTTGTACTTTTTTGTTTGCCAAGTGTACGCTGCACCTCTGGCAGCTGCAAGTGGGACCCTGATTCTGATTGTCTTCTCGCTGTAGCCTTCAACAAGTGTTAATTAATCTTATAATTTATTAATTATTGTTTCTGATGACAATGATTCTTACTTTCATAACTCATCAAGTAATCAATAAAAACCGAACATGATTTTATTTTGGTGCATTATTTTTTGTATTTGTACTTGAGAAACTTTTCATTAGCATTAAACTCACAAGAAAATTAATAAAACACTTGGAGGAGAAAGAAAACATATAGAACAATACAAACATTAGTACAGAGGCATTAATTTATAAGCTATTATAGGCCACCTATCAATATTTTTCGGTGATAGGTCATACCGCAATTTATATATAAGCCATTAGCTTTAATTTATACCGAGAAAGTTTAATTAAGATTTCAATGTATATATAATCCTCAATGGTTCTGGAGAAATGGTAAGCGGACCTTGTTTCTTATATTTAAGCACTCGATCTAGTGGCAAAAAACAATGCTCTGTGTGTGAGATGTCACAGTTTCAGATTGCCAGAGATGTCACAGTTTCAAAAGAAAAAACAATGCTCTATGTGTGAGATATCTCTTTGTGGATATTAAAAGATGTTGGATGGCTTGACCCCAATCACAAATTCCAAAAAGAAAAAGAAAAAGAACACTAAGTTCAATTCTACTGTTACTCATGGTACAATACACTAAGTTCAATTTGCCTTCAAAATTAGTACCTACATTAAATTTGTTATAAATAAGTCATTAATTAATTATGGTTAATTTTGTGAAAGGAAATTAATTAATTAGGGGCATTGCACTTTGGCATGATAAGGTAGTACGTAGACATGCTGATCTAATTGACAATTTAATGAGTAGTTGAGATGGTACTTATCTTTGATAGCTATTTAAGGCCAGCAAGCCATCGATCTCTCGATCTATTTTAAGGGCCCTTGCAGTATTGCTCTGCGTTCAGTCTCTACTGGTCCACTAATTACCAGTTAATCTCGTTGCAACTGTTCCATGCTTCATAGTTCATAGAAGAACATAGGGGAATGGAAACCGCAATGCATGTACAGCAAACTGGTACTTAATTTGTTTTTTTTTTATGGAATTCATGGAAAATTAAGATGTATAATATTCTTTTTTCTGTAGTGTTAGGGAATGCTCCTGCATGTTGAGTGAATTATTGAACCATTTCATTTTCCTTTACTAATTAATTATACTGTCACCAAGTAATTAATTGTGCATGTCATATCAAAGTATCTGATATCATGTATACCATTATATATAGTATCTCCTTCAACTCCTTGCATTGCCAAACAAAATGCGATACACACATATATATATAAAAATATTTCTTACATGCACTTGTATTTATATCTCTTATACAGGCAGCTGCAGTACACCAGAAGAGCCACGATGCATACATCACAAGGTCATACGCTCCAAACCAAGACAAACGAAGCAAAGCCGGCCGAAAAAGGACAAAAGCTCCAGCATCGGAAGCCATCACCCAGTCTACAGAGGCATCAGGAAGCGGCGATGGGGTCGGTGGGTTTCAGAGATCCGTGAACCGAGAAAGAAATCAAGGATCTGGCTGGGGTCGTTCCCGACCCCAGAGATGGCTGCCCGGGCCTACGACGTAGCTGCCTGGTGCCTGAAGGGACGAGAAGCCCTTCTAAACTTTCCAGAAATAATCGACCTTCTTCCGCATCCTTCGACTAGTGATCCGAAGGATATTCAGACCGCAGCTATAGCTGCAGCCAAGTTGGAGAAGCTACCGTACACTTGCTCTTCATCCAATTCATCCGCTATGTCGTTGGAAGAAGAGGAAGCTGGGGTGGTGGTGGAATTGGAAGAAGAGGAAGAGGAAGAGCAAGCAAAGAAGGGAGACGATTTCTGGGCCGACATAGAGACGTCGATCTTGATGGACAGTGAGATGTGCTCCATTGAAGAGGCGTGGCTTTGGGGTGGTTTTGGGTGTATCCACGGGGATGGTGATACTTTGCAAGAAAACAAAGTATAGTTAATTTGTTTTAATGAAATGAATTCGGCTGGTTAAAATTAAGTTAATGTAACATATTTTTGGATTTAATTTTTTATAAAAGAAATTTTTGGACATCGAGTTATTGTTGAAAATAACAAGTTAGAAAGAGCAAATTGATCTCAGCCATCCATCATTGATCAATTAAATAGAAGTTAGATTAGAATAGAATGTACAGTACCAACGGATCTGTAGCTACAGTAGATTTAGAAAAGAGCCGTTAGAGGTTTTATTATAAATAGACCATAGGACCTTGTAAAGATGTTAACTGTTCAAAAAATATATATCTCCTCAGATCAATTCTTGTCTCATAAATTCAACATGGTATCAGAGCATCTGATATACTGATAACCGATAAACCGATAAACCCAATAACCCAATATCAGCAATTTACCAGAAAAACTGGTAACATCATAAAACAGCAACTTACAAGCTTCCGATAAACTCTCAATAAGCAGTGCAAGAATGGATCAATGGGGGCAGCCATCTCACGAGTCTACCAACCCATCGAAACTCTCTCCGCAACTGCTAAATGGTGCGAATTATCTATCATGGGCCAAATCTGTCACAATTACTCTTAGCGGTAGAGACAAGATAGATTTCATCACTGGAGACAGTAAAAAACCCGAACCAGCCAACCCACAGAACATCACAGTGGCCGAAAAAGCTCAAATTCGAAAATGGCAAAAAGATGATCATTATGTAATGTCTCTCTTATACGGGTCAATCGAGCAACAGGTGCTTGATTTGTTCCTCCAAAATTGCAACACATCCAAAGAATTGTGGGATGAAATTCAATTGTTCTACGGCCAACAAAAAAACCATTCCCATGTTTATCGCCTTCAACTCGAAATTCAACAAGGAAAAAAGGGAACCAAAACCCATTTAGAGTACCTTGCCTCTTTAAAAAAGAAGTTCGATGAACTCGATGTTTATTGACCATTCACAACTGATGCAAAGGACCTCAAAAAGAGAAAATAAGAAGATCGAATTTTCCCGTACCTTGCGGGCCTTGATACAAGCTATGAGATCATTCGATCACAAATTATCCGAGCACCCGACCTCCCTTCCTTCTCTGAGGTAGTAAATCAAATCCAGCGAGAAGACAGTATACGGGAGGCCATGGAGGGTCCACAAGCCAGCCATGGCGAAGGACACGAACCCCATGGCCATGCCGTTCGAAATCACCAAAACCCTAGTTTTCAATCTCACCAAAATCGGCCAAATAAAGGTGACAAATGCACTCACTGTAAGAAGGAGGGCCATAAGGCAGATCGGTGCTATTTCCTTCACCCTCACCTAAGGTCGAAGTGGTGGAAGGAGCAGGAAACCGAAGAAAGGTGGGGGAGGCGACTGGAAAGAGGAGAAGCGGAGAGAAAAAGAAAAAGAAAGAGAGGGGTTCTCTGCTAAAGTCGGATCCGGACCGAATAATAACTTAACCGGATCTGTTGAACCGGGCTTTAACCAAACCAGCAGCCTCAATGGTTTTTTCGCTGGCGGGTCGGCTCCAAGCGGGTCAGGAGGAGTTGGGTCAGCAGATCATGTGCAACATATTCTCCAGCAGCTTTCTGTGCTGCTATCTAATCAAAACAATATTCAAAGCTCATGTGGTACTGTATCTCACTCTAAAAATTTAAATTTTATTGACCAAATAATTATAGATAGCGGTGCAACGGACCACATGTTTGGGAATAAAAAATTTCTTACCAATTTGAGATTGCCAAAAGGTGACCAATATGTTGTAGTAGCCAATGGAATGAAAGAAAAAATAAATTCCATTGGTGAGATTAATTTGTGTAATAAAAAAATTAGTAGTATTCTATTTTTAAATTCTTTTCCTATAAATCTACTTTCGGTTAAAAAATTAACACAAGAATTTAATTGTAATGCCATCTTTTCTTGCAACAATATTGTATTTCAGGACCGGGTAACCGGGGAGAAGATTGGTGAAGGTTTTCTCAAAAATGGGCATTATTTATTGAATTTACAAGAATTAAAATTTTGCGCTTCGGCAAGATCAATTGATTACGAAAGATGGCACAAAAGACTTGGGCATCCCTCCAACAAGATTTTAAGTAGTATTTTAAATTTTCCAAAATTAAATTGTATTAATTGTGATATTTGTAAAATGGCAAAGCAAACGAGACTTCCCTTCTCACTTTCCAATAGTAGAAGTGAAGCATCGTTTGATTTAGTCCATTCCGATGTATGGGGTCCGGCCCCAATTAACTCTTATAATGGATTTAAATATTTTGTTATATTTATTGACGATTTTTCTAAGTCTATATGGTTATATTTATTAAAATCAAAAGATGAAGTATTTAATTGTTTTCAAGAATTTCTTTGCCTTGTAGAAACTCAATTCAATACCAAACTTAAAATATTTAGATCGGATAATGGAACGGAATTTGTAAATAAAAATTTTACAACCCTTTGCAAAGAAAAAGGAATTATTCACCAAACCACATGCATTAACACTCCCGAACAAAATGGAGTATCGGAACGAAAAAATAGGCATTTGTTAGAAATGACACTTGCACTATTATTTCAAAATAACGTTCCAAAAATATATTGGTCGGATGTCATCCTTTGTGCTACACATCTAATTAATAGACTACCAAGTGTCATTTTAAAAAATAAAAGCCCAACCGAAATTCTTTACCAACAAAAAAAGAATCTTGATTATTTAAAAGTTTTCGGTTGTGTGTGTTTTGTTCATATTAAAAGAAAAGATAAATTTGATTATATGTCAACCAAAGCTATTTTTCTAGGATATTCATCTTCAAAAAAGGGTTATAAATGCTATGATCCAATAAATAAAAAAGTATTTATTTCTAGAGATGTGATTTTTTGTGAGGATGAACCGTATTTCAAAAAGGGTGAGATTACAAAAAATTTACATGACCATTATCAAATGAGATCTCCAACATTTCCTTTAGAAGACTTAGATTTTATACCAAATATAACTAATGAACCTGAGGTTGATAATGAGGAAGAGGTAGACAATAATATTTCCAATAATGATAATGATAACAATAATGAGGAAGAAGAAACTACAAGTGTGAGAAGAACCTCAAGAATACCTATACCGTCTACTAGACTTAGGGATTATGTAACCTATACGGTACAATACCCTATACAAGACTTTGTATCGTATGAAAATATCTCACCCGAGTATAATGTATTTCTTACTTCTATTCACAAAGAAGAAGAACCTAATAATTATCAAGAAGCAATAACCAAACCGGTATGGTGCAATGCCATGAGGGAGGAATTAAGGGCATTAGAAAAAAATAATACATGGGTAATCGTTCAATTACCAAAAAATAAGAGAGCCGTAGGGTGTAAATGGGTATACAAAATAAAATACCATAGTGATGGTACCATAGAACGGTATAAGGCTAGGTTAGTGGCAAAATGGTATACTCAAACCTATGGTATTGATTTAGGGGTGTAAACGGTCGGATACGGATCGGATAGTGGTCTAACCGTATCCTTATTCATTATAATTTTTCGGATACGGATACGGATAGTCTCGGATACGGATACGGATACGGATCGGATATTAAACGGATACGGATACGGATCGGATATCGGACGGATACGAATACGGATATAAATATAATTCGGATAATTAAAAATAAATTATCAATACATATTATGAAAAATAAATAACATTTAAAATATATTTTTTTCATTGATAAATAGAGTTTCGTTAATGTACTGCTTTAAAAAAATTGACGCAAAAAAATCATCATACTTTGCCTACAGGAATCATATACGAATTATTTTTTCATTGCATCTGATGTATTGCGATTTGCGAAGTTACGGACTAGGTTAGGAAATAAGAGTAGGGAACTCCAGCTTAGTAGCATTGCATATGACCTACTATTCATAAAGTATAGAAAAAGAAAAGCAAAAGAAAAAAATGAAAGTCCGGAATTCAGTAACTCTTTTTAGTCAAGAGAACCACCAATAAAAGAGAAGCATTATACTACAAAGTTGTTGTCTATCAAGGTTGGAAAGTACTGGAGGCGGCCCATGGCCCAAGTAGTATATTAAGCTGGAGTATCGCTGTATGTCTCTATCGGAGATTCGGAGTGAAATTCGGATATCCGAATTAAATAAGTTATCGGATACGGATAATTATCCGTATCGGATCTGTATCCGATTCAATATTCAGAACCGTATTCGCATCCGTATCCGGTAAAAAATTATCCGAATCCGGATCCGTATCCAAAAATATCCGTATCCGAATATCCGAATCCGGAATTTTTCGGATTCGGATCCGGATGAATGCGGATAATATCCGATCCGTTTACACCCCTATATTGATTATAATGAAACCTTTGCACCGATGGCCAAAATGAATACCGTTAGGATTTTATTTTCTATTGCGGTAAATAATAATTGGAATCTATATCAAATGGATGTGAAAAACGCATTCCTTCAAGGAACACTTGAAGAAGAGGTTTATATGAACCTACCACCCGGTCATAAAATGGAAAACAAATCTAATCTAGTTTGTAGGTTAAATAAGTCCATTTACGGATTGAAGCAATCTCCTCGGGCATGGTATGGAAAACTTAGCTCATATTTAAATTTTTGTAATTTTAACACTAGTAGTGCCGATCATTCGTTGTTCACAAAAATAGAAGGAAAAAACATAACTATGGTGTTAGTTTATGTAGATGACCTTATAATCACCGGAAATAGTTTAGAAGAAATTAGAAAATTAAAAATTCAATTAAAAGAAAAATTTGATATTAAGGATTTAGGATACTTAAAATATTTTCTAGGAATAGAAGTAACTTTTTCAAATAAAGGTCTATTTATTTCACAACGAAAATATACATTAGATTTGTTAAGGGAAACGGGCAAGGTAGGTTGTAAGCCAATTTCTACACCAATAGATAGCAAATATAAATTAAATATCGAGGATGGTGAACCCTTAAATGATGTAAACAATTTTCAAAGACTAGTAGGTAAATTAATCTATCTTACGGTAACCCGACCGGATATCTCTGTTTCGGTAAGCCAAATTAGTAAATTTATGCATTCTCCTATAACACCTCATTTAGAAGCCGCAAATAGAGTTCTAAGATATCTAAAACAAAACCCCGGGAAAGGTATACTTATGACTAACAATAAATCTAATGCAATATGTGGCTATTCCGATGCAGATTGGGCCGGTAGCTTCGATAGAAAATCTACCACCGGCTTTTGCACATTTGTAGGCGGAAATCTAGTCACATGGAAAAGCAAGAAACAAAGTGTCGTGGCTCGTTCAAGTGCGGAAGCGGAATATCGAGCCATGGCATCTACCGCAAGTGAGCTAATATGGATCAAGCAACTACTCAAGGATATGGGTGTTGAAATTGATCAATCGATGAAAATGTATTGCGACAATAACTCCGCTCGGCATATTGCCTCGAATCCGGTGTTTCATGAGAGGATAAAACATATAGAAGTTGAGCCATTTTATTAGAGAGAAGGTCCAAAACAAAGAAATAGAGACTCCGTTTGTTAAAAGTGAAGATCAATTAGCGGATGTCTTCACCAAATGATTAGATTCAAAACAATTCGAGAATATTTCAAGCAAGCTAGGATTGTACGATATTTACATCCCTAGCTTGAGGAGGAGTGTTAAAAATAACAAGTTAGAAAGAGCAAATTGATCTCAGCCATCCATCATTGATCAATTAAATAGAAGTTAGATTAGAATAGAATGTACAGTACCAACAGATCTGTAGCTACAGTAGATTTAGAAAAGAGCCGTTAGAGGTTTTATTATAAATAGACCAGAGGACCTTGTAAAGAAGTTAACTGTTCAAAAAATATATATCTCCTCAGATCAATTCTTGTCTCATAAATTCAACAGTTATATTCTTTTTGTCTAACTTACCACTTCCCTATAATTTTATTTTTAATTAAGATGACTTTTTAATTGCGAGAAATGAATCGTTTGGAGTGCTGGCAGCGGACTATACTTTCTTTTTCATTTTTTTTTTTTTCGAAAATAGGACCTGCTAAAACCTTTTGGTGCCGAAATTTTTATTTTTAACATTTGAAATAAATTAATTAATAAAATAACCATCGTTTCTGGTCAATTCTATATTTAACACGGCCGCAGAACACCGGAGCGGACCCATTTGGGGAAGGCCGCAGAATGCCGAAGCGGACCCCCATATGGGGCCGCATAATGCCGGAGCGGACCCGGGTCCGCAGAATACCGGAGCGGACCCTAGTCTTTATATCCCGAAAATGACAGGAACATTTCATTACACACTCTCACACCTTCTCTCTCCTGAGTTAGCTCTGATCTGTAAGTTTTTTCTCTCTTCTTTTAAATTTTTTATTTTTATTTCAGTAGATTAAAAATTTAATTAGAATAATTAATTTAGCAATAATTTAAGTAGAATAATT
Source organism: Carex myosuroides (assembly GCA_028015225.1). NCBI lineage: Eukaryota > Viridiplantae > Streptophyta > Magnoliopsida > Poales > Cyperaceae > Carex > Carex myosuroides. Next base: position 8,497,915 of record CM051492.1, on the reverse strand, counting down.
AATTTAAATTAATTAATTTAGTTAATTTTTAATTGTAGGTTTCTTCTGTATTGAATTGGAAAATGGCTCTTATGGTATCCATCTACACTGGTGGGGATGTATTAACAGGTCCTAATGGGGTTTACTACAGTATTGGACCCGTTACTGTGATCCCGGTATTGCCAGGTACGGATTATTTGGGACTTAAATCAAGTATATGTGGGAATTTGGGGTTGGATCAGGGTCAGTATGACCTTAAAATTGATGCCAAAATTAGCATGCCGACTAGTTCGGCACAAACCTGGTTCCAACTATTTCCAATTCAGAATGAGGGAGTGTGGCAGGTATTGTATAACCAAACTATGAGTTTTTCTGGGGGTGCATACAAGATAATTGACCTATATGTGGAGGTTACCAGAGCCCGGCGTTCGAACCCAGTTCAGAGGTTAATCCAGGGTCGTAGTCGGGGTAACTCATCCGGCTCTAGTCCATCCCCTGTCCAAATTGACCAACCGTCCAGTAGTCGGGCCCCAGTTCAGAGGGACCGACCCTCCCGTCGGGCCCCATCCCAGACTGACCACCCTTCATCTAGTCGGACCGCTCATTGGGGTCAAACTTGTAATCCGGATGAATCTGATGAAGAAGTGGATCCGGAAATACTAGAGGCAGAGGAAAATTGGGGTCATATTGATCCTGAGGGTATGAGCGATTATTCTGACCAGGAAGATACCGGGCCTGTGCTCGGACTATCAAGGAAATTCAAGATGGATAGCGGGTTTCAGATAATGGATCGCGGGGTTCAGCACCCGATTCATGCTTTCAACGACACATCAGGGTTTATGGAAGCCAATTCGGGTTTGTTTGGAAGTAGAGCAGATTTTGAGAATGAATTGTCCGAGGGACAAACATATGACTCAAAGGAGGACATGAAGAGCGCAATTGCCAGGTTTCACATCCTTTGCAACAAAGAGCTAATACCTACGCACAGTGACCGCACAAGAATGAGGTTCAAGTGCAAGGACAGTTACTGTGGGTGGTACATACTCGCAAGGGCCACCGGTTATGGAACACAATGGCGTGTCTCCAAGTGCCCAACACAACATTCATGCCACGCGGATGCGACAAGAACAGATCACGCCCAGTTGTCAGCTGCTATGGTTGCCGAGTGTATATCCGCTCACATGAGGAACGATGTCGACTTGAGTATTCAGGCTGTCCGAATTGCTGTTGCTGAAAAGTACAACGGTCAGATACCGGCGTACAACAAACTATGGCGTGGCCGTGAGTTGGCAATAGCCCGTCAATTTGGCAGTTGGGAGGGGTCATACGCTCTTGTAGTTCCATTGTTGGAGGCAATGAAAAGAAGCAACCCAGGTACTACATTGTTCCTTCAATTTTTACGTTATTTCATTATCAATCAAAAATTGAACTTATTTTTTTAAATTTATTGACAGAAACATTGTTTGAGGTGACCTCATATCCCACTGGTGAACCTGGACCATGGAGGTATTTTCATAGGGCGGCTTGGGCATTTGGACCGTGCATAGCTGCTTTTCAACATATCAGACCGGTCATCACAGTTGATGCATGTTTCCTGTCAGGCCGGTATAAAGGTAACTAATTTGGTTGTTTTCACTTTATTTATTTTAGTTGATTTCGGCTCTTACAAAATGGGTTTTAACCATAGGCAAGCTGTTGATTGCAACCGGGTACGATGCTGAAAATCAGCTCCTCCCGTTGGCTTTTTCACTGGTAGAATCAGAGAGTTATGACGATTGTGCGTGGTTCATGAAATGGTTGCGCCGGTATGTAATCCGCTCCAGATTCATGTGTGTCATCACTGATAGGGGAAAGGGTATCAAGAAGGTGTTCAGACAAGATGATATGGGGTGGAACGAGGAGGATGAGGATCAATGTGTTCACCGTCTTTGTGCTACTCACATAGCCGAGAACATGAAGAAGAACGGTTGCAGTGATAAGGCAATCCGTTTTTTTAGAATATGTGTGGCTAAGAGGAAGATGAGGAGGTACGAGCAAGGAATGCAAGCAATGGGGCAGGCATGTGACATTGCCCTCAATTGGCTGGACGGTGTGGGTAAGTATTTGGATCAAGATGAGAACGAGTGCCCCAAACCATGGAAGATATTCCAAGCACTGGACGGTGGTTACCGTTGGGGCATCATGACTACAAACGGGTCCGAGTCGCTTAATAAGGTCTTCAAGTCCTCTCGTAGGCTACCGGTTGCAGCAATAATTGAAGACACATTTTACAAATGTATGACATGGTTTGCGCAAAGGAGGGCCAAAGCGGAATGGGAAGTCAGTCAAGGTCAGCAATTCTCGTGTCGTGTGCATAAGGTACTTTTATTTGTAGTTATTTCTTCATAATTTTTAATGAAGTTTGTTAAAAAAAATATCTGACTTCTTCATTATTTTTTAATTTTTCGTAGCTGATCAACAAACGGTTCGAGAGGTCCGATAAAATGAAGACGCTGGGGGGCTTTGGAAACAACAACGAGTTCGAGGTAACCGCCACACAGGAGAGAGTTCACGCTTTCATACCTGACGATTCTGGTCGGTTTACCAAGGCCAATTACAAATACACGGTGATAATCGGGGATGATCACACGGTAACTTGCACGTGCCAGAAGCCTCAATTAGAGAGAATACCGTGCTCTCATGTTCTGTCCGTGTGTCGTCTCCGAGGCATCGACCCTGGCGTATTTCTAAGTCACTATTATCACATCCATACACTGATCAACACATGGAGCGCACAATGGCATGTTTATGGAAATCAGTCGGAATGGCCTCCACACGATGGCCCGGTCCTTGTTCCAGAGAAAAAAAATATTGCTGTGGGCAGAAGACAGCACGACAGAATTCCGATGTGGATGGATGTTCTACATAATAGGAGAAGAGGACACCAAGCCGGCCGAGATACGCAAGAAAGACAAAACAGAGCTGCTCGGGCTGCACGAGATTGAGAGTTAATGTTGCTTTTTTAATTGTACTCGTAGAAATGTTGTTTATTTTCGGTTAATTAGACGTATTTGTAATTTCCGATAACATTCGCATGTTCTATTGTATGCTTCTTTATATGGCTCCTTGTTCTATTGTAATGTTTCTTTTGATCAAACAAACGACGAACAACAATTTCAGATTAAACGACATTTCAAATATAAGTAATTATACACAACTTCCAGAAAAACGTTACATTTTTGATAAAAATTTCCAAAACAAAACCATAATCAAATTCAGAATCAGAAAAAAAAAAAAGACCAGGGTCCGCTTCGGCATAGTGCGGACCCGGGTCCGCTCCGGCATAGTGCGGCCCCATATGGGGGTCCGCTCCGGCATTCTGCGGCGGCCCCCAAATGGGTCCGCGTCGGTGTTCTGCGGCCGTGTTAAATATGGAATTGACCAGAAACGGTGGTTATTTTATTAATTTAATTCTTTAAAATGTTAAAAATAAAAATTTCGGCCTTTTGGTGTGTTAGTAAAAAAATACATCGAATGAGCTTCAAGCGATAATTAAGAATGGTTAATTTTGATCAAGTTCATAATTTTTACACCTTTTTTTTTTTTAATTTTACCTTCAACCAGATCAATATGGGAAAAATGAATTACATTACTCTATTTAATTTCAACATTTTTTTCTATTCAATTTAAAATGGTACAAATGTATTGTTAGAAGTTGATCACATTCTTAGATTTTATCGAAGCTATGAACAGTAATTAATACACCTGAAAAAGAAAAGTGTTTCTGATAGTGATAAATGAAGCAACATTATATATGTCAAAAACTCGAATGCAATAAATTGTATCAGCCTTAATTTGTTCTGTGAATATAAAATAACAAGCCAACCATAAAATATTTATTTGCCACCATGATAACACGATTCTTCCCACAACAATAATAAATCTGAAAACAAACACACCAAAACAAGAACAAACCAATTATGGTGTTGCAGCCATAGAAAACCCAAACAAAGAAAAGAAAAGAAAATTAGCAGCTCGATGAGCAAACCAAGCAATCATCATCAGCAAGAACCTAAAACCTAACAATTCTTTACACATTACTTTGATTTATGTTACAAAAGAGAGACCCATATTTCTCTTCTATGTTGTGCTCCTGAAGCCAAAGGCTGACCACCTCCTCCCAGCTTCCTTCTTACGGGAGTTTGACACAAAGAGGTTTTCAAGGGAACTTTGCTTCCTGTTGCGGGACCTACCGGCCTCTTTCAAGAGCTCTGAGAGCCTCTTCTTTTCATCCTCTACATCGGGATTAGCAGTGCCAAGTTTCTCTTCCCGTACCTTGAGCACATGTTCAAGTATTTCAATGGCATCTTCAACCCTGGTAAACACAAATTGCAAGTTAGGAGATCAAATTCTGCTCAAACCATTGCTAGTATTCCTTTTTGTTCTAACATTTTGTTCTCAATCTACGTGTACCTTTTCTAATGCAACATTTTGACAATAGTGATTTTTGAGTGATGCTTCCTTCATTGTCTTTATTGGGACCTTTGAATATGTCTAATCAAAACCAACATTTTTCTTATTAAAGAGTTGATTAATTTAGAAGTTATGATGTGGGTAGTCAAACTCATTAAATATATTTCATTAAGGGGGAATCGGTTATATACCCATCAAAAGTTTAGAATTTGGATATTTACCCATATTGTATTAGAAATTTGGGCCCAATTTGAAGGTTTGATGGGCAAATATCCAAATTCTAAACTTTTGATGGGTATATAACCGATTCTTCCTTTCATTAATTAGGAAAAGAATGTTGTATCAGAAGTTAATGATATGATATGACTCATCTGTCATATTTTTAATCAAATACAGTATAAATCATCATAAATTTGAATAAAAATATGTTTTAAAATATAATATGATGACAAAACAATATAATAATACCATCAAAGTAAAGCTTGGCCTCATTAATTATCAAACTAACAGCCAATAAAACATGAAATTTTTTAACCAAGTTTCGGAAAACTCATTCCCAACTAGTAAGACAGTTCTTCTGGATTGAGCAAAGTTATGATCATGATGCAGAAAAATTATTTTTTATTTGAGATTAAGAGGAAATTAACATAACATAGATAAGCTCTTTCTCTGTTTCCTCAGTAACTAGCTTTCTTTACACAAACAAAGCAAAGAAACCTCTTGGGACTGAGTTTGTAATACCTCCAAAATTATTGCATCAATCAAACACCATGTAAAACCATCTTCAACTCAATAAGACAAATAAGTCGAAAACAAAGTTGAGAAAAATTCCCATGTGGAATAATTAAAAAGTTGCCTGTATACCCAGTTTCATGGTATTAGAAAATAGACATTACGACTCCTCTTTTATCATCAACAATCAAGAGCCACTTTTAAGAACAGAACATTTACAAACTTTTCTGGATCCTAAAATGATTGGGAATGCACAAAACAAACGTAAAATCAAGATTAAAAACCACCATTACAGGTATAATAAGGCTGTAACAGTACCTAGTACCTACTACCAAATCCCAAGTAAAACTTTTACCTTGCAGTTGCAAGCCCCGAACAAATGGGGTTAACAAAATCCTAATCCACAGGTAAAACCATGAAACATGAATTAAAAATTAATTTCTATAATTAAAAAATGATCATTGTAAATCTAGATAATTGGTATGCAGTATATTCCCTTATTATTGTACCAATCAGAAACTGGTACAAAACTGAAATACTGAATGCAACATAAGCAGAATCCTTACCTTCCCATGGCATCGTAAATTGCCGCGAGATTACTATACACTCCAAGAGTGTCAGAGTGGGCTAGCCCACACTCCCGTTCGAGCACTGTCCTCGCCTCCTCAAACAGCTCGGCCGCCTCGTCAATCTTAAACAGCTGTACACAAGCCAGCCCCATCTGGTTCAAAAGCACTCCAAAGAAGGCTGACCTCCTCTCCCCTCCAGCTCTCAGCTTATTGACGGCACTCTCAAATGAGCTCCTTGCATCAGCATACCTCCCGAGGATGTAGTAGATCACCCCCATTTGCGCCTCCACACCTGCAACTGCGCTCCACTGGCCAGGAGAGGATTCCTCGAGGAGTTTCAAGGCGCGTTGGAGCAACTTCAAGGATTCTTCCGGCTCACCCAGGGACTCAAAAATGGAGGCAACCTATTAAAGATTTGTTATTGGTGTTAATTTATAAATAAGAAAAATAAAAAACTTTGGTAGTTAAAACTTCACTTCAGCTTTGTCATGCTAATCAAGTCAAATTAATTTCCCCCGTTATATACATTCTTTGGTCTAATAACTTAAACATGGTTACATCAGAAAATCAGTTATACATTCTTTTCATCCAGTATATTTTTCTTAGCAACAAACAGTTTTGGCAGTGCTTATACTTTTTCATTTTATGTTGGTGCAGTCATGTTACTGTTCCTCAAATAGTGTACATAACGATTTTTTCTTATTGGGCCATAGTTACCCAGCAGCAGTTAGGTTATATTATTCGTGCGAGTATTTACAAGAATATCGGCCCTTATAACAATGTGATTATCAAATTCTTTGCATTAAGTTGAACATGAATAAAAAGAAACTGCTATCAATTTTATACTACTGTAGATATATTTTGAATACGATCAATATAACTCTCAACACCAGATATAATTACATAGCTGCAGTACAGAGATAAATTACCTCAGTCAGGCCAGATGCAATCTCATCTGGGGTGGCACCAGGGGCCGGCTTTGATAAAATCCTCATTGATGACTCAGAATATGATCGACACTCTCTCATACGACCAGTGCGAAGATACAATGACGAGAGACGCGAAAGCACTGCAGCAACAGACGGGTGGGAGTCACCTCGTGCCGACTTCAGAACCGTCAAGGCTTTCTGGTATGAAAACACTGCCTCATCAAAGCGGGCCAGGGAGAGATAGGCATCTCCAATGGAAATATCAATGGTGGCTGCCTCAGCATCACGGCCATGGGACAAGGTTGACATGGAGGCAAGCACAAGGTGCTCCAAGGCGCCGTCATGGTCCCCACGCGCATCAAGGATCAGGGCCATGAGGCGCCGATCAGAGGCCTCCTCAAGAGAAGCCGCCGCACTATGCTCCCGGTGGATTTCGAGTGCCTTTTTGCAAAGCTTCTCAGCCTCCTCAAATTGGAGTGCCTGCACGTGCGCCTCGGCCAAGTACCTATTGACATTTTATATATTTTATGATGGTAATATGAAAAACACCAGATATTTCTATTTTCTCCTAAAGTCATTCCTGATAGAACTATTCAACACCGAGTTCTTTGCCGAAGAAATAGAATTCACATGTTCAGTTATTCAGGGCAGGGAGAAAGATCTCATGGTTTAATATAGAATGCACTAAAGAAAGAAATAACTAATTCTGTAGTAAAAGTCAACCATGTTCAACTCTAGGTCTTCCCACAATCATACTCAACAATTCTTCAATTCCAATTTACAAAATCACTCGTCTAACCACTGATTTACTAAAAAAGGCTAGATCTAGGGAATGGCTTGGCTATGTGACATCCAACGAATATAGACACATAATGTCAGAAGAGAGATAGAAGTCTAACCCAGAACTCATCAAAATGATAGAAATACAAAACAAATTCTGATTCAAACCAAATAAAGTTTGAAGATTGCAAATTTTAGAATCAATAATAAGTCACCTGCAAGTCTCGGCAACTCTAGAGTCGTTCTCTCCAAGGGCACGGATCTGCACCTCGAGCCCCTTCTCATAGGAACTCACTGAGTCCTCTGTTCTCCCCAGCATGGCGTGTGTATCTCCCAATTGCATCCAACCGGCAAACTCGGCGAGACTGGCCTCCTCCTCCTTGTCTTGATACTTTTCGCCAGTCTCCTTGGCCACCGACACGGCGCGCTCCAGCACCGGGATTGCCTCGGCGTGTTGACTGAGAGCACAGTAGATCGCGGCAGTGACGTGCAAACTCATCGCCAGTTCCAGTTCAGCACCTTCCCCTTTCCTCTCCAGTGCGCGCGAGGCGCGGAGCGCGTACTCTAGCGCCTTGGTGGGACCGCCTTCGCCTGAGGAGATCATGGTGTCCCGAGCTTGTTTTAGGAGAAACGGACCGAGATCTGGGTTGTCGAGGGATGAATCGGCCATGTCCAATGAGGATGGGGTTTTCTTCGATGGGGAGGGTTTTTTGGAGGAGGAGGGAGTGGGGGATGCAGGGGTTTTCCTCGGAGCCGGCGAACGGCGGACTGGTGTGTCGCCACCGCCAAAGGATGCAGCGGAGGTCTCAGGCATGGAGACACGGAGCGGTGCAGTATCCGACGGTGTGACCAAGCCAGGCATGGCAATAAGGCAATTGGTTTAAAAGAAGCGTGTTTTAGAGACGAGATCAGAGTGGGATTGGAACTGGATGGAGATCACGACAAGCTTGCTTCCAACTTACTCCTTTCTTGGTTAATTGGTTTGGTTGGTCTTCTTCCAGAGTTCCAGTCACAGAAAATGGAGATTTCCAGTAAGAAACCCACGCACAGGTTGGTCTCCAATCCTGTGCAAAAGCTTTTCTTAGCTTATTATTATTATTATTATGTTTTATTATTAATTGAATTTTAAATTAAGGCAGCGGGTTCTTTCTTTTTCTAGGCAGCGGCAGCGCGAACCGATCTGACATTCTGACTCCTCTGACCTCTCGTCTCGTCTGAGACTCTGAGTCGACACAATGACGAAAATGCCCCGATATAATTAATATGCACTAATTATTTGACGCAGCTGGCTTGGATTGCAGTTGACCGTTGGATGTTGATCTAACGCCTGTAATTAAAATGAAGGAAAATGAAGATATTTCATGATCCGCTGTCATACTACGGACGGATTTCTCATTTTCTTGCCAAGAGGGTACAAAACTACAAGAAAGAAGAAAATGACTAAAAAGCCCTCCATCCGAAACAGGCTGTCACGATTTTTCGCTACACTTGACAGCTCTTCTCTGGCAACTAATTCTCTTAACGTAATTAACCTTTGTAACTTGCACGTTGTAAAACCTCTCGGCTCTCGCTGTTTGCGAACGGAGAGGGTAAAACCGCACATTCACTAGTTAATTAATTTGATATATCATATATCTCACCAGTTATTAAATACTTTTCACTGATTTTCTTTCCTTTATGTGAATCACGTGGATCGACTTTGCAAGCGTTAAAATTAATTGTCAGAACTAGAAAAAAACAAGGCGACCGTTAGAGAATAAGAATAGAGAGAGCCTCAACTCAAGACTCAAGTCGCATGTGATTGATATCAATCTTTTCTTGTCCATGTTTTCTGTTGCACAATCTGTGTAACAAATCTGGGCTTCATTGGAACTTATTACACAAAGAGTTTCTTTAGCCTTCATTAAACTGAAACATGATCATTCATGTAAATTCCGTAACAGCCGTCTTAATTTTTCGGGGGTTAAGCCTATATTGTAATATTGTATTTGTACCTAACATTAACAAGACCTTGATCCGTTCGTTAGAACTGGCCCAATAAACTTTGGGCTGGTGCATATTTTGTATTCTTTCTTGGTGGGCTTTTCTCTCGGTAGTTTCTGTGGTTCAATGGACTAATTGAGGGTTCACTGTTTTACTTTTAGGCAAGACTCAACTCAAGAGTCGAGGCTTAATGACACATGGAAGATTCACCACAAATGCACTATATATATAATCAGATTGCACAAAAGAGTTGTCAACTGATACAAATTTACTACTAAGGGGAACATATCTACTACTACTACTGAAGCATAATTTCTTGATTAATAGCACAGCAATAATCAAGTTTGCCAATGCCGACGAGAAACTTGAATATTCCAGCTTCAAAGCAATCATTATATACATATATAGATATTTTTACCCAACATTCAATATTGCTAACACAATAACACAATGGTATGTATATATATTATTCCAATATGCCTTTTCAGACCGTCTTCGAGGGAAGACGGTTCAATAGCAAAAGGCAAAGAATAAAAACTTGCTAATTTCACCTAGCTAGTTCACCTATTTGGCATGCTTTTCACAGAAGGATTTGAGCTTACTTAGACCATCATCGAGAGAAGACGGCTCAATTGCATGCGTTATACGAAGCCAGTTCTTGAACCCCACTGCACAACCTACACAAAGAATATCATTTGCATATAAAATCCAAAGAAATATAATATATAATATATATATATAAGAGAATGAGAAAGAATTACCAGGAAGAATTATGACATGCTCCTCCTTAGCTAATTGGCAGCAGAAATCCATGTCATCTTTTATGTCCGCCAGTTGAGATAGATCCAAACTTACCTGCAATACATGGCAATTGGCATGGTTAAAGAGAGTCACTAGCAGAAATAAATCTAAAAACATTTTAACCTCATGCATGGGATATATATGTTAGTTAAAAGAAACCACATAAATATAGTGTTTTCTATTCTTTACCATCACAAACATGGAGCCCTCTGGCTTACACGGACAATTTATGCACTTGATTTCTTTCAACTTGTTGTAGCATATCTCTGCTGTCATCTTCAATGTTTCCACAGTCTTAACAAAGAAATCTTCATTTGTGTTTGCTATGAGATCAGATATTGCCCCCTATAAGAAACAAAAATGCCACTATGTTAATTAAGATGCATAATTTGGCCTGGTTGAATCTCCTCAAGTATTGTATAATTCAGAAATAAATTTTTGAATGAATTAAAAATGTTTAAGTTATATATAGGTGTAAAATCATGAGAGATTAATTCCAATAAATTTTGTGTTAAATAGATTGAAAACTGATATACCTGAATAAACGTTGCAGGATCTGATGAAATGTCAAGATAACTCTTTAAGCAGTCCACCACCTATGATAAAATCATTAAGTAATTGAAAAATCAGAACCATGCATGGAAAAATCATAAACATGTTTCTAGGACACAAATTTAAAGTTATTGAAAAAAGCAAAACAATTTTTATGTTCGTAGTTATGTGCCAGCCTGAAATTACTACTGGCTGGTAATAACCAAATTTTGCTTACTACCTTGGTGTGTTTCAATATGCCATTGGGGTCATTTAAAGCAATCCAGCCAAGCCTCCAGCCAGGTACAACCCATCTTTTTGAAATAGACCCAAGTGTTATAACCGGTACGGTTGAACTGAACGCTCCCATTGGCACAAAAGTTTTAGATCCAAATGTCAGATGTCCATAAACTTCATCTGTAATTACAAATATGCCGAGTTTCTTAGCTGTCTCTGCTACCTGCAACATTTATATCATCCCAAATTTTACTTCTAATTATTCAAAACTAAATGTGTATAATATCTTCAAAATTCATAAATACACACTACTTGGTAGGGCTGTTCCTGCTTCTCCAAAAGATGAGAACAAAGAAGAAAGAAATAATATCAGAGTTTCTATTAAGCAGATACCTTCTTGGTCACTAGTCTTTCAATTAGACCATAAATCTCAAACTTTTCTCTCTCAGCCATTCCTTTTCTTTATATGACAACAAAATCCCTTTTCACAAAATCAATTTAAAAAGAAAAGAAAAGAAAAAGAAAACTCACCTTTTGTTGAGCAAATCTGAAGAGCAATACCATCAGCATCAAGTGATTAAAAAAAAAAACAGAGAAACAAAAAAGAAATGTATCTATAAAATAGTAAAATTTTGTTCTTTTCTTGAACTTTGTTTGTGCTTTCCTTATTAAACTTAATGTTTACTTAGATTGTGAACTCGACCCCTGCAGGTACTGTACTCAATTTATACAATACAACAAGTTGTCAACCCAAAATCTAATAACAAATTTACTTGCCTTAGCCAAATGCTCATAACTGAAGACGTTACCGCATGGATTTCCAGGATTAACAATAACCATTGCAACTGTATTCTCATCTGCAATTGCGGTTAATCCATCAAGATCAACCTCCCATCCTTTCTCTGGGACGAGATCAAAATACCGAGCCTCTACCCCGTTAAACACTGCTCTTGCCTCATAAAACAGGTAACCTGGTCTTGGAAGCAGTATGTTGGCACTGGGTCGTGCCAGAACCGAGGTTATGATCTCTATTGCTTGTGCACACCCGTTTGTCAGATAAATATCGTCAGGTGAGAGTGCGTATGGGAGATCACGTGACATGTACTTAGCTATTGCTCTGAAATTTGAACTCATATAAATCAAGATTTATGTAGTGCTTTCATCAATTTAGAAAAACTGCGCTATTAATTTGTGAATTGTTAGTGAAATTTTCCATTCAGCACAGAAGCTTCTGTCACTTACTAGTAATATAAAACAAAAATTATTAGTGAAATTTTCCATTCAGTACAAAACTTTTAACTTACTACTAATATAAAACAGTGCTATTAATCCTATTATCTTATCTGTCGATCTGGCCAATTAATAATATTAAGAGATGCCACAACAAGACCAATTAATATCTACTTATCTAGGACTGCTGCTTCAGCAAGTAATATCAAAACCAGTACTGACATATATAAAATTGAAGGCATTGACTATGAGTAAACTTGTAGAAGAGGTTTAGTTTAAGGACGACCAATATGGTTTAGTTTAAGAAGGAGTGGGAGTGGCTCACAAAAATTGAATTGTAAAAAAGAAATTAAGGAAAGGAAAGATGTAGCAATATGGTCCCCCATATTTAGACAAATTCTACAATAAAACAGAATCTTGAAAACAAACATCAACAAAAAAGAGGATTAAACTTACATTCGAGCGGAGAGGACTCCGACACAAGGCGCGTAGGAGTTGAACTTCCCTGAACGGAGTGCGCTGCTAACAGCATCCACTGCACTTGGTGTTGTACTGAAGCAAGGGAATGACGAGGGGTCGCCATGGCCGAGCGGGATTACGGGCTTCGGATCGTTTGCATCACTCTCCATGTGGCCCATTATGCGGCATAGAACGCCACGCACCGAGAGGGAAGATGCGTCCAGCAAAGTGCTGCTAGGTTTGAAGTTCCACTTCTGCTCCATCCCATCCAAAAAGAGAGGCTTCTTTTCTCTCCTTTTTCGTATGAGAAATAATGGAGCACTTGACAATGGCGCTTCTAGCTATCAGATTTTTTCTCGGATAGTGCTCCTCTTTTTGAGAGAGGCTAGTGATCAGGTGCTATTGCCTGTGTTGGTTTGAGTGGCGGTACAGGGGGAACTGGTACAGTGGTACTTATACCCAAGCCGAAGAGAAAGGAGTGCGTATCCTCTGAGATATCTCAACTTTTGCGTGACCGACGTGTCCGGTGCCTATTCGGAGATAGCGAAGAGGGCCACCATTATTTGTGCTTTGAGATTCGTACAGAACGTATTTGAACGGTTGATATTTTCCAAAAAAACACGCAAAAGTTGATCTCAGAGGATGCGAATTCGAAGAGAAGGCGGCGCATATACGAACAAAACTTCAGCAAAAAGAAATATTAAAAAGAGAGAGACTAGATTTTCTTTGGCTGTGTATGATCTTCCGGCAGTGTGGTCGATCGTGATTTGTGGCCTTGTGGGGCTGTTTTTATTGAATTTTATATAAATTTTATGGTCTTAACAATTAAGAAGCTTTTCGTGGATTTGAAAAATTACCGTAAAATGATATATACAATTTAAAAAATAACTTATAAAATGTTCATTATTTAACCGCTTGACCATGTACTAAATGAATTCAAAACTTTAAAATTTTTACATGTACATGCATCACTCACGAACATGAATTTCAACGTTTTAGATTCGTACGTAGTTCGAAGTCAATCCGATAGCATTTTGGAGGTGTGTTCACCAATCCCTCTTAGTGAGCACATCACACCCTAGTTTTGCTCTATATATATATATATATATATATATATATATATATATATATATATATATATATATATATATATATGAGCAAAGCTAGGGTGTGATCACAACTCCAAAAGTATATCCGATCGGCTTCAAACGACGAATCTAAACCGTTGAAATCCATGTACTTCATGAGTGATGCATGTACATGTAAAATTTTAAAAGTTTCGAATTTATTTGCTACAAGATCAAGCGGTTAAAGAAATGAACATTTTATAAGTTATTTTATAAGTTGCTTTATATATTCATTTTTCATCATTTTTTTGACCGCTTGACCTTGTAGCAAATAAATTTGAAACTTTTAAAATTTGCATGTACATGCATCACTCATAAAGTACATGAATTTCAATGGTTTGGATTCGCCGTTTGAAGCCGATCTAATAGACTTTTGGAGTTGTGCTCACCAAATCCTCTTGGTGAGCACATCACACCTTAGCTTTGCTATATATATATATGGGCTATGGTGAGCTGCGAAGTAAGGATCTTGTTTTACTTCACGCTCATATCTTCGTTTTCAAAGACCAAACAGTCGATCCGAACCGCTCAACAAGATATTCATATTGAAATGTGCTTGGAGACCAAAACATTTGCACCAAGGCCCATCTCTCTCTCTCTCTCTCTATATATATATATATATATAGAGAGAGAGAGAGAGAGAGAGAGTGGCTAATATCAAAACATTTGCACCAAGGTTCTCGTGCAACCAAGTCGTTTTCAGATTTTCAAAGTCCAAACAGTCGATCCAAACCGTTAGATGTTCAATCTATATTAAAATCTGCTTGGAGACCAAATTTTACATTTTTTGGATTTTTTTTACTATATATTAAGCCACTTTGAAAATTGCTGATCACATGGTCCAAAATTTGGTTGCACTGTTTTTACTGTTCAACCTAGATCAACAATTTTCAAAGTGGCTTAATAAATAGTAAAAAAAATCCAAAAAATTTAAAATTTGGTCTCCAAGCAGATTTTAATATAGATTGAACATCTAACGGTTTGGATCGACTGTTTGGATTTTGAAAATCCGAAAATGACTTGGTTGTACGAGGGCCTTGGTGCAAACGTTTTGATATTAGCCACTCTCTCTCTATATATATATATGTATATAGAGGTTGGCTAATATCAAAATGTTTGTTCCGGAGCTATGGTGCAACCAATTGGTTTTTCAATTTTTAAAATCCAAACGGCCGATCCAAACCGTTAGATGTAATATCTATATTAAAATGTCCTTGGAGACCAAATTTTACATTTTTTGGATTTTTTTTACTATTTATTAAGTCAGTTTTAAAATCACTAATTTTAATAAACAGTGAATTTTTTTGAATCGTTGAAAATAGCGATTTTAAAACTAGCTTAATAAATAGTAAAAAAATTTCAAAAAATGTAAAATTTAGTCTCCAAGCACATTTTAATATAGATTGAATGTTGAACAGTTTGGATCGACTGTTTGGACTTTGAAAATGTCAAAATCGAAGCATTTGTTCCACGGTCTAGGAACAAATGTTTTGATATATATTAGCCAACCCGTCTCTCTCTCTGTATATATATACGTACCAATACAAAAGTAAGTATTTTGTACAAGGCCGTTGCTTGTGTAGTTTATCTTTTAATGAAAGTTATACATTTACAGTGTATTTTGCATTAATTTCCGATCATTATAAAACATTTTCGTTATTTTGTTTCCACAAACATATTGCACCTGAAGCTATACTTAACACGCCACAGAAAATCCATACCTACTTGGAGTAATAAGTGTTCGATTCCAAATATCCAACTGTCGTTTCATTTCCCTCCCTCTCAATTCTCAAAAACAAAAATAGAGTAATACAATATAGGTTCCGTTTTCAATTTGGCAAACACAAAACCAGACAAGGGTCAACTATCAATAAGCCTGAAATAGCCAAAGAGGATCGGATCTAATTACTTCCACATGCCCTCATCCGTTTTCTCAAGTATATATATGATGGTTTAGAATATTTATGCATGCATATATATTATATATAATCATACAACACAAAGCCATGGATATGTACTAATTAAATTGAATAGCGTATATCAACAATGAACTTCATTTGGGTTTTGCAGATCGTAGAATTGCGATAACCAAGGTCAAAACTTAAAATAAAATTAAAATCATAATATTGATTAGTCATTTTTATCAAATTACATAACTATTTTAAAATTTTAATTTTATTAACTCTTAATCAATAACTAAACCGTCCAAGTCCAATTTCACCAAACGTATAATTTGAAATCCTACCATGCATGTAATAAGAATGATTGCATAGAGAAGACGCACCATTGGTTCCCAAAAAAGTTACTTGAATTAATAAAAAAAAAAAACGCTCCTAAAAATTAAATAATTTGCCCATAGTCTACATTATAGCTTCGTCTTGCTAAAAAAATAATTTGATTCTATAAATAAATAAGGACTTATCACGAAGCCATATGACAGTTCACCAAAAATATATGTAGCATATCAACTTAATTAAGACATTATAAATTTAAAAAAAAATTACATCATATTAAGAAAGGATGATCCGGCATCATTATTTTCATTTAAGAAAGATTGGTGGTAATGAACATATCTTTTATTGCGAAAATAGCCAAAAGTGAATGCGAAGTATTAGCTATTTTTTAATTTATTTACCGCAATCGTGTGTTTAGGCTATTTTGGCAGGTTTTGGAGAAAGTTGTGTATTTAGGCCAAAAATAGAGCAAATGTGTCGGATTTAAGCGATTTCTAAAGTTAGCACCAAATCAAAGCACCGCTGGAAACATGCAACACCTCACACGAAGTGCACAACATGCAAAATGATGAAATTCTAGAAAATCCACTAAGTCAGGAGGTCGTGCGGGTTCAACCTATGCCACATGCGGCATACATCTATGCCGCACGATCCGTGGACTCAATCCGTGGACTGTTCAGATTCTGATCAAATCTCCACCATTGATGCTGATTTCGGCAGAATTCTTCTAGGAGGGCGTGATTGCTTCAGAGCCAAGTTTGGCTCGCTATTTTTGGCTCATTCTATGCAAACTTGGAGTGCACTCCAAGTCTCCACCTTCTCCACTACTTCCACTGTTTCACCTCTCATTTAGGAAGGCTATAAAAGCCCCTCTTGTAATAGGATTGAATGTGCGTGTTTAATTGTGTTAAGTCTATAGAATCGATTAACATCCTCATGCTAGGTTAGGTTAGAGAGTTACTTAGAGAGAGAAGAATAGTCATCGGAAGCCGAGCAAGAGAAGAAGGCGTCATCTAACGAGGCAAGGATTTTTTCAATCTTCAATTGGGTTGTAGTCGTTCTCTTTATTTTATTTCTTTAATTTTGCCATGACAACTCTTCATCTCTAGGGTGACTGGGTGAGGGTTTGTAATCGAATTCTTTGTTATTTTTTATATATATTTATGTTTTGTGTATGTTGATTTGTGTTTGCTTTATTATTTAATTTTTTTTTATTAAGTGTTTGCATACATAGTTCTATCTACTATATGCCAATGTCCTCCACATATCAATAGGTGTAAAGTCTGAGGATCCAGTGTGAGTGGAACACCATCATAAGAACTTCAAACACTTCGGCTAACGAGGCTTGACAGCGGTTCAAAGACTAGGGTTAGAACCCAGGGGGGCTCCCTTGGCAGGATAGCGTAGATTGGAAATTTAAGTTTTATTAGTAGATACTTAATTTAGGTAGGGTCTTTGGAATAATTAATTGAGAGGTAGAATAGGATATGAACAATTAGATTTGTGTGAGAAAGTTAATTGTATATTTACAATACTCTGAACTGTTGCCCCAAAAACCAATCGCAAGATCGGAAACCTTTCAAATCACATATACAGAAATCCAGCACTCCCTGCGGAATAGCTGTGGGACAATTAATTTCATGCTGCATATGGGGTGACAAGCCGCATATGTCTGATATCATTGTTAGCCGCGATCGATAGTTAGTGGGGAACACTACGTACCGTTATAGAAGTTAATCGCGACGGGATATCCTGCGGGTACTCAAGTACTGCGGGGATTAGAATGATTATTCTTTAATCTTACTGTCTGAACGCAAAATAATATTTGAAATACAGTAACAATATATTATGTTGGTACCGTACCTGCTTATTATTTAAGGAGTAATTAATACAGACGATTCCAAACTCTCTCTCAAATTATAATTACTTGGGGGGCACGTGTTGACCGTTCGAAGTTGGTTGTGTAGTTTGGCATTAATTTAGTGACCCGTGAGACAGGAAATGAGAGACCACACACGCGGAAACATCATCGAAATATATTTTGTAATGATTTTGTTTTTGTCTTTTTTTCTTCTTCTTCTATGATGAATTGATGATTGACATGTCTGTCGTTGCCATTGTACAACCTATATATATATATATATATATATATATATATATATATATATATATATATATATATATATATATATATTAAGATTCATTCCATAAAACAACTCACGCCAACTCACGCCAAATATATTATATATATTTTTCATTCAAGATTAATTTGTTACTAATTCTTTAATTAATAGGTATCAAGACGAATTACAAATTATATAATTCCTAGCGGAGAAAGAAAGGGGAAAAAAATACGATGGACGCCACAGGCCACAGGCCACAGGGGGGAAGAGAAAGCAAATTAAGGGTGCTTTCGCTGTTTGGGATCGACGCCTCTTCAAAGCAATAAAAATAAGGATCTTAATTATATTATATTAAGATCGCAGGAGAGGATTAAACACTATATATTATTAATTACGACAGGTAGCTAGAGAATTTATTTGAAGCTCCAACTTAATTTACCTCAATTCCAACTGTCCAAATAAAATCCAATGGTTCAGGTCAGAGGAACTGTTCAAATATTTATGACGGTTCAGATCGAAAGTAGACATGAGGATTGAGGAGTTTGATATTTTACCTAATTAACGCTCCTACTTAAATTCTACGCCGACCTGACATCAGTCAGATGGCAAGTGAGTACTCCAGTTATGTTCATTTAAAAAGTTTATAATATTAATAATTTTATGTTGAGTTATAGTATAAAGAGTTCTACCAAAGAATTTTTAAGAAGACAAAATAAAAGAAAGAAATAAAGATACCTAACTACATATAGATTAAATAATGTTATGTACACTTTGCTTTATAAAAGGAAAAAAAAAATTAAAAAATGACAAATTTACAAGTGCCCAGGGAGGCATTTTAATTTTGTAACGCTTCTCAATATGGGTATGATTTAAATTTTATAAGATCCAATTTAGAAAATAATAAATAGGAATTAAATTAATAATCAACAATTTATAGGAATAAAAACATAGTAAATAGTAAAAATGAGAAGAAATGACGGTTCGTTTTAACAAAACATAGTTAATAGATGTCAAAATCTTTTGTTTAGCAAACTCAAATTAGCAAGGCCCAAACCTAAATTCAGCACATATCCAATAATATAAGCAACCCAATCTCTTCTCTCTTCTCATCCCTCTCCATTTTCAATATTCTGTAAGTTTTTCTTTTTTCTCTCTTTCTCTCTCTTGTTCTTTTTGGCTAAAACTTCCCCCTCTCTTCTTGGTTGCCGCCGGCCACAAGAGGCCCAGCCGACCAACCTCCTCTTCCTCTTGGCTAGCCGACAACCCCTCTAGCCGTGCCCCCCTTTTTGTTTTCTTTTTTCTCTCTACCCTTCCCCTTCCCTTGTGCCGCCGGCCACCACCAGCCCTAGACCCGAATCCAATACACTAGGCCGAAACCATGCCCTTCCTTGATATCGCCGGCCACCACAACCCTAGACCCGAAACTCCTTGACCAAAAACCCAAAACCCTAAAATTAGGTACGGCCCGTACCAGGCCGTGCGGCTAGGCCGTACCTACCTAGGTCAGACCAGGCCGTACCAACTAGGTCAGACCAGGCCGTACCAACTAGGTCAGACCAGGCCGTACCTACTCGGTCGAAACCCTAACCCTAGCCGAAATCCATACATCCATTAACCCGAAACCGAAACCCATTAATCCATTTAAGGACTTTATTTAAAATGTTTAGATGACAATTGAATTAAATACGAATGGAATTAAGAACCTAATCAAGCGTTTATAAACTTAGGAGCAAACCGCGAGGTTCTAGGAGACGCTGAGAACACGCGAGATCCCGACACACGCGAGGTCACTAAGAATACAGGTGCGGGTTCCTGGTCTTTTTACAAATAATAAGAAATGCGTGGATTAAGGTAGGTAATCCTTTTTCCCAATCTTGTAGATGAACTGCATGTTGAGAATGTCGAATTCTTTTTTGTTTTGTGTAGAATTGCATGTTAGGAACTTTTTGGATGCATTGATTTGAACTGACAGGATAGTGTGAATGTGAACAAGGAAAGCTTTTAATGAACTGTTTTAAATTGGGGCCGTCCCTGTGTGGCGGTTCTGCATGTGTTTTCGAAAATCGGATCGTCCGTGTGTGGCGATCTGCCGGTTGGGTCCCCGCAACGACCCTTCCAGATTCGTCCTCGTGTGGCGACTCTTTGGGCTATCCTGCATGGGCATGGGTTCTCAGAGAGAAAGGCCGGATTATCCGTGTGTGGTGATCCGGAGTAAGAACAGAGCAGAACAGAACAGAACAGAACAGCTCGTCCTCGTGTGACGACTCTCTAAGTTTTCATGTACGGGCATGGATTCCCTAGGGAGAAAGGCCGGATTGTCCGTGTGTGGCGAACCCGGAGTGTGAGAATTTTAAAGAGAAACAGGAACAGAACTGAGAATGTTTTGAAAAGATTGCATGTCCGAATTGATAGGAAAATTGGGGGTTATTTCAAAACCTTTACTTTTATGTTTTTAGGGTATTTAATGCATTCATTTGTAAAAGCACCGGGCTGGAACTAAATCCCGTACTGAGAGATAGTTCGATTCTCTCACCCGTTTTGTTTCCACTTTTATGTGGGTTCCAGGAACTGAAGCCGAGGACCTAGAGGAAGGACGCGAGTGAGAAAACTAGCGGGAGTTATTTACTTAGCCACTATTTATTTAGTTTTCTGTTGTATGAACAAAATACTGTACAGACGTGGCAGTGACTGTTTGAATTGCCATGTCTGACGTGTTTTTCCCTTTCTATTTGTGTGTGGAACTCATTTAATTACCATAAGTGGCTTGTTTGGATTTATTATTGATAATGTATGTGATGTGCTAATCGCCTTGCGCGTAAATGCGCGGCGGGTTGTCCGGGGGTGTGACAACTTAGTTGGTATCAGAGCCAGCATATACAATATCAATAAACTTCCGCTAAGAGAGCGTTAGCAATAGGATTTGGTGTTAGATCATATACCTAAGTGACATAAGTCGAACGTACCTTAGTAATGAATATATTTTACTTTAGTAACAAATTATATTTCTTTGTAGAAGCGTTCCGAAATATTTTGAAGTATAAAATATAATTCTTGGAAGATTGAACTAATTTAAATTTGTAGTAGTTAAACAAAATAGATTTTCTTTTTCCTAGATGGCAAATCAATTTAACGGACAGCCCATTTGGCTAAAGACGTTCTCGGCGACCGCAAAAGGCAAGGAACTGGTCGGGTGGATCGACTTGTCTGGAGTCACTGCAAATGCTGCAATCTCCGTTAACTGTCCATATTCCGTCATCTCACCCCACGTGGTGGAGGCTAGCGGATTCAGAGTGAAGAACACCGGAAGACGCCGTTTCTTCGAAGGCCTCGAACACAGTGTGGAAGAACAATACTGTCCGGGTCTTCATGTAAACACGCAGAATTGGAAATGGCGAGTGGACCCAATCGTGGCGGATACCGGAGCGTACGAGGTGGTTCTAGGAATGGATTGGCTCAAGGAGCACCATGTGCTAATAGACTGCGCGCACCGCAGCCTAGTGTTCTGGCCGCCTCACGAGAAGCCAGTCAAGGCGGTAATGCGGGACCTGGCAGGAAATAAGCGCATGCTCATAGGAGAGAGACCCCAGAAGAAAGAGGAAGATGCTGCCATAAGGGCTGAGATGGAAGCAGAGCCGTTTACCTTGTCTGAAGTTCGAAACGACTGGACTTACCATGTGAAGAACGACCTACTTAAGGGATACTTTAGTACAGAATAGGAAGTTGCGAACTGTGCAAAGGGCATTAAATTTATTTTGAAAAAAAAAAAAAAAAAAACTATGCATGTACCTTAGATCTTATGCTGAAGGAAATTAATAAATATTTTATTGCAAGAAATTATACGCATTCAAATTTGAACCTCTTCCTTTCTCTAAATTCCGTTTTCCCCAGATGCCGGATTTCACTCCGCTATGACACTTTATAACTATTGATGGTAAATAGCCATGAATATACACATGCACATATATATATATATTGTAAAAGCCTTCCAAGGGAAAACTGGAGAGGACAATTCCTTACATACTTTATTTCCTACGCAGCGGGATCAGGATGGCAGGAGGAACCCGGTCCAACAACAACGCGAACACTGGAAGAGATGAAGATAGAATTCCGCTCGAAAACCCTCAACTGACAGCCCTGCTGCAGGGACTGGAACGTGTGGCTAGAGTAGCCTTAGAACATGAACAGAGGCAACCCAGGGAGGCCGACACGTTCTTTGAGTGCTACCGCTCGTTCAACTCATTGCGCCCGCCAACGTTCGATGGGACCGGCAATTTCGCAACTGCGGAGAACTGGATAGCGAACGTCAAGGATAAGTTCCAGATCCTACGAGCCCCAGAAGAATACAGGGTTGAACTAGCAACCCAGTGTTTAGAGGGTCATGCCCGTTTCTGGTGGCAGGAAGTGAAACGCGGGTTGGGAGAAACCGCGAGAGCAACAGAATGGGCCGAGTTTGAAAACCAGTTTGAAAGGCGTTACATGGATGTAATGTCACGAGAGGCGCTCCGCCAACAATTTACAAGTTTGAAACAGGGGGGCAACTCAGTGGCAGAGTATAACTCCAAATTTGAAAATCTGATGAGATATGCACCAGACATTGTGCGAGATGACTTTCGCCTCCGACAACAATATCTCGGGGGACTGAACCCCCGTTTTGCTCAATTAATCGACATCCCGGGGACCAACCGACTGTCGGATCTAATGTTGAGGGCAACTACTGCGGAGTCATATGACGGCCGCATCGGTCAAGCTGGGGGATTGAGGAATGTACGACCCAAGGTGGAGGAACCTGTGAGATCGGCCCCAAATAGAGGAAATTTCGGGAATGCCCGGCCCAACTATCAAACTAACCCAGCACCTCTGTGCAATTATTGTGGCCGTAACCACGCAACGGAACAATGCAGCTTCCGTTTGGGGGTGTGTCATCGGTGCAACAAACCAGGACACTTCATCAAGGACTGCCCCCTACAGCGAAATGATTTCGGACAACAGGTGGGAAACGCAGCCCCACCTACACGGGCACCGCTTGGCAGAGGGACCGGTAACTACAATCCCCCCAATAACAACCGCGGTGGGAACCAAAAGGTTGGAATGCATGCACATGATTGTTGCAATTGTGAGATGGGAGGAGCTCAGACTAACGAAGAGTACGAAGGAGAAGACGTGGCCACTGATCTTCTAACTGGTAAGTTTGAACTTTCTGGAATTCCTGCTTTTGTACTTATAGACACGGGTTGTAGCCATTCGGTTATATCAAAGGAGTGGGTAGAAGAACACGGGGTACCAACTTGGGACTCGGGTAAATTATTGAACATAAGTACCCCCGCATTGCAATATACTACCCCAGAGTTTCGGAGCGTAGGGCTAAAACTCCAAATAGCGGGGAGGAAATTTCCGATAAACCCCATAGTCTCTAGAACGGGTCTCTATGATTTAATGTTGGGTCTTGAGTGGCTTACTCGAAACGGCGTGACGGTTGACTGCCTAAAAGGGAGAATGGTCATCAACAGACCGGGTCTCCCTGACCTCTCGGTTCGACTTAGGAAACGGGGAGGCGGGACCCCGACCATATCTGCCAGTCAAGCGAGAAGATTAATCGACAGCGGCAGTTCCGCCTTTATAGTCACCATAATGCAACACGAGACGAAAAGACCAGAGATAAAGTCGGTACCCATCGTTTCGGAGTATACCGATGTATTTCCGGAAGAGCTGCCAGGGATACCTCCGAATCGGGAAATCGAATTCCGCATAGACGTACTTCCGGGTACCCGTCCAATCTCTAAGGCCCCGTACCGGATGGCACCGGCGGAGCTTAAGGAACTGAAGGCTCAGCTAGAGGAACTCTTAGAATTGGGATTCGTACGACCAAGCACATCGCCGTGGGGCGCACCAGTGCTATTCGTCAGGAAGAAGGACGGTAGTATGAGGCTCTGCATCGACTACCGAGAGTTAAACAAGGTCACGATCAAAAACAAATACCCCCTTCCACGAATTGAAGACCTATTCGATCAGCTCCAAGGTGCGGCCGTTTATTCCAAGATCGATCTGAGATCGGGGTACCATCAGTTGCGGATTCAACCTCAGGATGTAGAGAAGTCAGCATTCCGTACCCGTTACGGGCATTATGAGTTTACTGTCATGCCCTTTGGGTTAACCAACGCTCCTGCAGCATTCATGAACTTGATGAACCGCGTATTCCACGACCTACTTGATTGCTGCGTCATCGTTTTTATAGATGATATCCTGATTTATTCGAAGAAGGAGGAAGATCATGCCGAGGACCTACGTACAGTGCTACAAAGGTTACGGGAACACCAGTTGTACGCCAAATTCTCTAAGTGTGAATTTTGGATGAAAGAAGTTAAATTCTTGGGACACGTAGTAACAGGGGAAGGTATCCGGGTAGACCCAGATAAAATCAAAACAGTGGTAGAATGGACCCAACCCAAAAATGTAGCAGAGATACGCAGTTTCCTGGGATTAGCGGGATACTACAGGCGCTTCGTTCCCGGGTACTCAAAGACAGCCCAGCCCATGACCCAGCTCCTACACAAAGGAACTACCTTCAAATGGACGGAGAGTCAGGAGGAGAGTTTCCAAACTCTGAAGAAACTACTAACCAGTGCCCCAGTGTTAACACTGCCCAAACCTGACTGAGAATTCACAGTGTATACTGACGCGTCGAAGAACGGTCTAGGGTGTGTACTCATGCAAGACGGGCAAGTGATCGCTTACGGATCACGGCAATTGAAGAACCATGAACAAAACTACCCCACACACGACCTAGAGTTGGCCGCAGTAATTTTTGCACTCAAGTCATGGAGACACTACCTCTATGGGACGAAATGCCGAGTATTCACGGATCACCAAAGCCTAAAGTATGTGTTCACCCAGAAAGAATTGAACATGAGACAAAGAAGGTGGCTGGAGCTAATGAAAGACTATGACTTAGACATACAGTACTTGGCTGGGAAGGCAAATGTGGTGGCTGACGCACTCAGTAGAAAAGGGGCGACAAATTGGGCAGAAGCCGTAACCCAAGAGACATAATTGATCAAAGAAATGCGACAGATGAACTTGGGAGTGTGTGTATCGACCAGTTGGATCCAAGAACAAATTGTTATCAAGGGAACCGCGAAGAATGCGGTACTTACCCTAGCAGCTATATCGGTGCAACCAGAACTGAAATCTCGAATACGGGACGCGGACCAAGGCGACGAGCGACATCAAAGATACCGGGAATTAGCTCGTAACAATCCAGCGTCGACCTTCAAGGAAAGGGAGGATGGGCTTCTCTACTTAAATCAACGGGTGTGTGTTCCAGAACAGGGAGGACTGAGAAATGAAATTCTGAAAGAAGCTCATGAATCGGGGTATACCATTCACCCAGGAGAGGTGAAGATGTATAAGGACCTTCGAACCCAGTTTTGGTGGCCCAACCTAAAGAAAGATGTGTCAGAATTTGTTGCTAGATGTATCACCTGCCAACAGGTGAAAGCAGAACGGAGGAAGGTAGCAGGGTTGCTATATCCAAACTCCAGAGCACAAATGAAGTTCCAGGTCATTACTATGGACTTCATCACTGGGTTACCGCGTACCCAAAAGAGATATGACTCAATCTGGGTCATTGTGGACACACTAACCAAGGTAGCCCATTTCATACCCCTGCGGACCCCTACGTCTGGTGGGGAATTGGCAGACCTATTCCTTCAATATCAGTTCAAATATCATGGAGTCCCTGAAACCATCATATCAGATCGGGATACGCGATTTACCTCGCATTTCTGGAAAAGCTTCCAGGAAGCAATGGGAACCCGGCTCAATTTCAGTACCGCTCATCATCCTCAGACGGACGGCCAGTCGGAGCGTACAATCCAAACTTTAGAGGACATGCTAAGGGCGTGTGCCATTAACTTCCAAGGGTCCTGGGCAGATCACTTGACAATGGCCGAGTTCGCATACAATAACAGCTACCATGCCAGTATCGGTATGGCACCGTCCGAAGCTTGGTGTGGGCATCGTTGGAAAACCCCCTTGTGGTGGGGAAACCACGGAGAACAATTGCCTACAGGGCCAGAAATGGTAAAGGATTGCGCGGACAGAACCCAACTGATTTTAAACAGACTAGGCACTGCTCGAGACAGGCAGAAGAAGTACGCGGATTTGAGGAGACGACCATTAGAGTTTGAAACCGGGAATCATGTTTGGTTGAAAGTATCTCCAAGGAGGGGAGTGAGACGGTTCGGTGTAGCAGGGAAATTAAGCCCGAGATATGTTGGACCGTTTGAAATCCTTCGGCGTATCGGACCACTTGCCTACGAACTAGCGTTACCTCCGGCTCTGGATAAAGTACATCCAGTCTTCCACGTATCTCAACTACGGAAATATATCCGAGATCCCTCCCACATACTCGACTTCTCGAATCTGGGACTTGATGCAACGTTAGTGTATGAAGAGCGACCAATGAAGATAATGGACACAAAGGAAATCAGTCTCCGACGTAAAACCATTAGACAAGTGTTGGTACAGTGGGGACGTCACTCCAACCGAGAAGCTACTTGGGAAATCGAAGAAACAATGCGCACAACATACCCGGAATTGTTTGAAGACATAGACACCGAGGCTGTTCAGGGGACTGAACAGGATTTCCAAGGGGGGGAGGATGTAACGCTTCTCAATATGGGTATGATTTAAATTTTATAAGATCCAATTTAGAAAATAATAAATAGGAATTAAATTAATAATCAACAATTTATAGGAATAAAAACATAGTAAATAGTAAAAATGAGAAGAAATGACGGTTCGTTTTAACAAAACATAGTTAATAGATGTCAAAATCTTTTGTTTAGCAAACTCAAATTAGCAAGGCCCAAACCTAAATTCAGCACATATCCAATAATATAAGCAACCCAATCTCTTCTCTCTTCTCATCCCTCTCCATTTTCAATATTCTGTAAGTTTTTCTTTTTTCTCTCTTTCTCTCTCTTGTTCTTTTTGGCTGAAACTTCCCCCTCTCTTCTTGGTTGCCGCCGGCCACAAGAGGCCCAGCCGACCAACCTCCTCTTCCTCTTGGCTAGCCGACAGCCCCTCTAACCGTGCCCCCCTTTTTGTTTTCTTTTTTCTCTCTACCCTTCCCCTTCCCTTGTGCCGCCGGCCACCACCAGCCCTAGACCCGAATCCAATACACTAGGCCGAAACCATGCCCTTCCTTGATATCGCCGGCCACCACAACCCTAGACCCGAAACTCCTTGACCAAAAACCCAAAACCCTAAAATTAGGTACGGCCCGTACCAGGCCGTGCGGCTAGGCCGTACCTACCTAGGTCAGACCAGGCCGTACCAACTAGGTCAGACCAGGCCGTACCAACTAGGTCAGACCAGGCCGTACCTACTCAGTCGAAACCCTAACCCTAGCCGAAATCCATACATCCATTAACCCGAAACCGAAACCCATTAATCCATTTAAGGACTTTATTTAAAATGTTTAGATGACAATTGAATTAAATACGAATGGAATTAAGAACCTAATCAAGCGTTTATAAACTTAGGAGCAAACCGCGAGGTTCTAGGAGACGCTGAGAACACGCGAGATCCCGACACACGCGAGGTCACTAAGAATACAGGTGCGGGTTCCTGGTCTTTTTACAAATAATAAGAAATGCGTGGATTAAGGTAGGTAATCCTTTTTCCCAATCTGGTAGATGAACTGCATGTTGAGAATGTCGAATTCTTTTTTGTTTTGTGTAGAATTGCATGTTAGGAACTTTTTGGATGCATTGATTTGAACTGACAGGATAGTGTGAATGTGAACAAGGAAAGCTTTTAATGAACTGTTTTAAATTGGGGCCGTCCCTGTGTGGCGGTTCTGCATGTGTTTTCGAAAATCGGATCGTCCGTGTGTGGCGATCTGCCGGTTGGGTCCCCGCAACGACCCTTCCAGATTCGTCCTCGTGTGGCGACTCTTTGGGCTATCCTGCATGGGCATGGGTTCTCAGAGAGAAAGGCCGGATTATCCGTGTGTGGTGATCCGGAGTAAGAACAGAGCAGAACAGAACAGAACAGAACAGCTCGTCCTCGTGTGACGACTCTCTAAGTTTTCATGTACGGGCATGGATTCCCTAGGGAGAAAGGCCGGATTGTCCGTGTGTGGCGAACCCGGAGTGTGAGAATTTTAAAGAGAAACAGGAACAGAACTGAGAATGTTTTGAAAAGATTGCATGTCCGAATTGATAGGAAAATTGGGGGTTATTTCAAAACCTTTACTTTTATGTTTTTAGGGTATTTAATGCATTCATTTGTAAAAGCACCGGGCTGGAACTAAATCCCGTACTGAGAGATAGTTCGATTCTCTCACCCGTTTTGTTTCCACTTTTATGTGGGTTCCAGGAACTGAAGCCGAGGACCTAGAGGAAGGACGCGAGTGAGAAAACTAGCGGGAGTTATTTACTTAGCCACTATTTATTTAGTTTTCTGTTGTATGAACAAAATACTGTACAGACGTGGCAGTGACTGTTTGAATTGCCATGTCTGACGTGTTTTTCCCTTTCTATTTGTGTGTGGAACTCATTTAATTACCATAAGTGGCTTGTTTGGATTTATTATTGATAATGTATGTGATGTGCTAATCGCCTTGCGCGTAAATGCGCGGCGGGTTGTCCGGGGGTGTGACAAATTTCCTGTCATAAGACACCATAAAAGAATATATGACAGAATGAATACATCAAACAAACAAAAGAAAAGACAGATCTATCAATCAAAAGGAAAAGAAAGAACAGCAAAGAATATGAACAACTTGGTATCAACTCTGTTTCACCTTAAAATACCAGTATCTATCTTTCGGAGATTTATACTAATCGGACTAGTTGAAAAGCAGTAGCAATGCAATGCAATGCAATGGTAAACGGAACCTTTCATTCATTGCTCCGGGTCTAGTGTATGTACGAACACGGAGATTGGATTGGATTGGATTGGATTGGATTGGATGATCTCAGTATTGTACCAATCTGATCACGATATCGGTTCAGTCGAGATTTTGTTTCTTGTTACTTCTCATTCGGTTAAAATAATGTTTAATTGCATCGTTGCAATCAGTTGAGCATTTCACATCAAGTACCGAGTTTATGAAAGATTCTGAATTCTGGCTTCTGGATTCACTTATATGCTGTTGTATCGTATGTGCTCAAAACATTTTGAGATTTAGTTTGATCCGAAGGGCACCTCGTACTGATGGATCCTTTGTCGATGGCATTCCCTCCCTTGGAATTATCTTCTCACGAAAGGGTGGAAATGAAACACAATTTATTGGTACTGCTAATTTTCTCCCGTCTAGTGTTGTCAAATCGAGAGTACAAGAGCAAGTAAACACTTCCCACAAGGAGATAGTTTCAGAAATGATCAGATCATCGCCTTCTCTTCTGTAGACAGCATGAGGTTCTTGATCTATTGTTACAATTATATCAGCGGGAGTCATGTTTGGTGCTTCGCTTCCTTTTTCTTCGAAGATAAATCTTGTACCTTTCCTTGCCCCGGGATATATGTTCATGGTTAGCATTTCGGTTGCTACAATTTTCCTCCTGATAAGTTACAAGAAATTAAACTTTTATTAACAACTGTATGGAATAAATCACAAGCAGATGTTTATATTAAAGTAGATGTTGACAAGTCGTTGCAAGAATAACAAGTCATGTATAGGTGTCATAAGGTGAATTTTAATGGAAATATATAGAGTAACCAATTTTGGGTCCTAAACATTAATGGCTGTATAACTACAATGAAAGAACTCAAAATCAAAGAGCATGATTTGTATAACAAGTCATGATTGAGATGTCAATGACCTCAGCAGGCAACTAAGCAAGAAAAGGGCAAAATCAAATTAACTATTTGAAAATCCAACACTAACTAATTGAGTTTGAATAAGTACCATGCATGTATTGGTACTTATAAATAACTCCGAGTACCAAATCTGGTATTCAAATAGCTAGCTAGAATACCCAGGTACCGGACTGCTCATGTAAGATAATTAGCATGAAGAAAAATGAAAAACCAAAATCCCTCCAAACCCAACAATCACAACGATAAAGTGTAAATTGTAACAAAAAAAACACAAAATCGTGTAACTAGCGAGGAACTTGTACATACCCTGAAGAAACAAGAACATCTCTTGTAAGTCTTATAGTCTTCACGGTCCCGCTGTACAATTCCTCTAGAGTGCAAACAAGCCGGTGCTCAATCGGTGGAGCTTTAAGTTTTGGATTACCCCTCCAACGAAATATCGATGCCAACAAGGCCTCATCAAATGCTCCATATTGCGAGTATTGGCTTGCACATGCATTCTGTTCTGAATTACGAGATGAGGATTCACTGTACCTGGTGGCTCTTGAAGGGCTCTCTCTGTTTTGATCATATTTTAAACGCTTCTTGGGATCAATCAGCACCTACTGAAGATGCAAAATTTTGAAGGACGACATGTTTAAAATGATTAATTAAATGTAAAAAACGAAGTTATTCTTGTTTGAGCTGCTCTGTTACTTAAAAAGGCAGGTGAAGGAATAATATTGAAATGGTCTGACTGGTACCAAATTATTAGATGAGAGTTGACTTCTCATGATCTACAGAGAATTTTTTTCATTTTTGGGATCAAATTATATCGATTATGCCTTGACAATGACCACTAACAGGAGCATTTCAATGCTAAAAGTGATAATTTGTGTTAGAAAATTCTCAAAACGCAAAGAAAGGTAGAATATTTGGTCCAGAAAATTTGTTAGAAATCAATCTAGAGCTTTTATATAAATCATTAAAAAAGATGGTAAATGAATCGTTATGAGATTAAAAAAAAATTGTAAAAAAAGAAAAGAAAAAAAGAAAGGATGAGAAGACCGACCTGATAAGCTTCCAAAATCTGCTTGAACTTGGCCTCTGCTTCCACAACCTTATTCAAATTCTTATCAGGATGCCATTTGATGGCAAGCTGCCTATATGCTGCCCTGATGTCATCACTGGTGGCATCTCGATCCACCCCAAGAATCTTATAATAATCCATCTCAATTCTACTCGCCATGTATCCTGATTTGTGATTTCCTCTTCTTCTTGTAAGGTTAATTTCTTTGCTTGTGGCATATGTATGGGTGTGGGAGGAGATTGATTGAGATGATTAGAGTATAATTAAGGCGAAAGAGAAATGGGAAATGGGAAATGGGAAATGGGAAATGGGAAGAGGAAGCGTGAAACATGATGATAGTATACATACATCAATACATGAATGGATACATGGAGCGACAGCTAAGTTTGGTCAATTATTGTGCGGGAAGGGAAACTCGTGGGTTCCATTATTCGGCTGGTGAGCTGGGCCCCAATATCCTCCTCTCCTATCCTCTCCTCTCCTCTCCTCTCCTCTGTTTAGATCCCCACCGTCGGATGGGATGCACCCAGCCTCTTTAATATGACATATGCATATGCCTGCGGATTTTTATTGGACGGTAACGGTAATACGGTATGGACTTGAGCAGAATAATATGATTTTTTGTTATTTAAGCTAGGTGCTTTTTTTTTGGTTAAAAACATAAATCAATAATTCTATTACCAGCGTTTTCATTTACCTTTTTTTTTGTATGGTAAATCACTAATTCCGCAGTACTTTGCGACAGAAACTCTTTTTTAATTTATTTTGTTTACGAATTTATACTGGTTCATTATTTGAATACATATTTTAATTCGACGGTAATGTGCATCGAGTACGGAGTAAGTCCCGATATTTTTATTAAAACCCAAAAAAAAAACAAATTATCAAATCTGCTCTCACCCAACTTTATTTTTATTTCTACCCCAACCGCCCGTGGGCTGGGCGGTCCTATTTCCCAACCTGACCGCCCAGCATCCGGGCGGTCCACTTTTCAAACCTGACCGCCCAGGGGCTGGGCGGTCTGCTATTGTTTTTTTTTATAAGAGTTTTATGTTTTAATTGTTTGAATGTTTTATATTAAATTGTTTTAATGATTTGTTTGAATGTTTCATATTAAATTGTATGATATATATTTATTATTTGTTGACGATTATATTTTTATAATTGACGATTATTTGTATATGTTATGTAATTGTCTAGCTTTAATATAATTGATTAGTTTTATATTAAGTTTTGTTAATGTTTCTAAATGGTAATCGAAATGGTAAGTCTAAACAACAAAAGTAGTAATCGAAATGGTAAGTCTAAACAACAAAAGTAGTAATCTAAATGATAAGTCTAAAAATGAAACATAACAGTCCAAACACGAAATATAATAATCCAAACTAAAATACTAGAAACCTATCAAACTAAAAAAAATATAAAAACCCTAACGGCGATGACGAGGGCGAGGTCCGGAGAGCTCCAACCTAGTAGGTGCATGGCGGTCCCTCTGCGACGGCGGATGCCTCTGGGGAACCTCATCCACCTGCATGTCATCGTGTACGGCCTCGCGCGCCCATGGGTCCGCCCCCAGGTGTAATGCATGCTCCCCATGGATCCCCGCCTGTGTACGCAACACCCACGGATCGGCCTCCCAAGTAGGAGGATATGTGGCCGGAGGCGGTGTGTCAAATATAGCAGCGGCAAAGCCATCTGCAGTCTGTGCTCCACTCCCACTGGCCTCGCCGTCGTGCTGTCTGGGCTCCATATACTGCGGTCGGTGGGGGCTAGCTGGCTCCCATTCGCCCTCATCTCCAGTGAGGTCATCCAATGAGAATGAGGCGGCGGCGGCAGCTTCATCCTGCATGTAAACAATGTTAAATTAAAGACATAGAAGTAACGAGTAAATTAATTAAATAATGAACTTTTGCTACCTCGGTAAGCTGCACTGGAACTCCATGCTCGTTGTAGTACGCGTTCCACGCGTTGTTGTTCAACACCCATTGGTGGATCGCCCAACCCGAGTCATCATCTGCAAAAATGAAGATAAATTAATAAGAATGATCTTTTAGAGAGACACTTAATAATGATCATTTGTATGACATATTATTACCTGCAGGAGGTGGCGGCATCTCCGCAGCGTAGATAGGGGCTCCAGGCTGCTCCGGATCTGGTGGTGGGGCCTTTATCTCGCGCCAATTGATGTCCTCCCCGGCATCGTGCAACATACCAACGAGGCGCCCGTCCCAGCCAGAGTCCTCCACGATCGGTGCACTGTGTTGGAGCATTTGACATCCTATCGCTCTCCAACTTTTTCTCGCCATGGACACCAAGTTGTGTGCCACTCCTCTAATAGCGGTCAAAATCTGCACACAATGTATTTTTATTATTATTATTATTATTATTGGAAGATGAATAAATAACTATAATTTTTTAAGCATTTCAGTTTCATTTAAACATACCGAACGAGTATGGATCGGGCCGAAAGGCAAGTAAGTCCTAGATCCGTCACCCGTGAGTCTCCGTCGAAGAGCATCACCATAGTCCCCCTGTAGATAAACCGTCGGCATGCCCCATCTCTGGTACCAGACTAAATATCGTAATCTCCAAGGCCCGACCGGCATAGGGGCATCAATAGCTGGAGGCGGGGTCCATAAGTGATCCCCCGGTGATGCAGCACGCTGGTAATGCTCCCAGAAACGCGTGCTCCAGTTGACTTTGGGCTTGTTATGTTTAGTGCTGCAATATAAATTAATTAGTAACGTGTATGGCTGAACAAGTAATAAAATAGGCAAACAATAAGGCAGTGGGTAGTTACCTGTGCAGCTGGGTGGTCTGCTGCTCGCCCAACTCTGGAAAAGCAGGGACATAGGCATCCAAGCCAAACTGACGGGGCACTCGATCAGGATAGTGATACTCAACTATCCAGAAGCATACGCAAGGCTCCCGATAAAACGAGAGATGTCTCTGCTCTAATGTCAGCTGGCACAGAAGGCCCCGATCATAGAACAGACGATAGGGGTACCAGGTGATGCTCGCCTCGTGAAGCATCTGGAGCTGACCTCGGACATAAGAAATTCCCACGGTCCTCCTCCTGCCCGTGTCCTCGTATGTGTGGGGAGGAGCCCATATGGCACCGTACCCCGGACGTCTCTCGGGGTCATCTCCCATCCATAACCCATGCTGAGCTGGAGGAACAGGCCGACACACCGGTATGTGCGACCAGGACCACTGCTGGAGTAGAAGAAGCGGTCCGGCAATCTGCTTGTTCGTCGCCTAAATTTTGGACATGCGGTGCACTTCTGGTAAATATGGAACCCTAATATTTGTAATAAAAAAATTAAAATATTTGTATAAACTTACCAGACAAGCATGACACAAGCCCCGGTATAAGTGGGCGAGCACGGTTCCACCCCAGTTCCACTTCGACGGCCGCTGAATGTCCTTCAGCAGAGAAAGGAACATAATCGGGACTGCGTCACCGCTGGAATCGGCAAACATGACGCTGCCACATAAATCCATGACAAACGCCCTCACGTACCTGTAATATAAATTAGAGACATAAATAACTACAATTTTTGTTGAATCCATAACATATTTAATTTGCAACTATTTGTGATTACCTCAGAACGGCCTACTCGTCACGTGTCTCGGGGGTGATCCTACGCCGGTGGAAGTAACCGCGGAGCGCCACAAGACTGATGCAGTATTTGGAATACCGGTACTCCTCCTCCTCCTCTCCTTTCTTCTTCTTCTTTTGCAAGTCCGTCGGAGCGGCCCCCAGCAGCTCCGGTATCATGTGCATCAGGTCCGGATCGTCTGAGACACCACCGATGGGGTCGCCATCTATCCGTAAACCCCACAAGGCACTGACGTCACCTAGTGTGACTGTCATCTCCCCAACCGGAAGGTGAAATGTATGCGTCTCCGGTCGCCATCTCTCCACTAGACCGCAAACGAGAGCCTGGTCAATATCGCAGTGAGTCATAGTGGCCAGCTGATACAACCCGAGATGCATGATGCACTGCTCCATCAACGGGTGACGGACGTATCGTATCTCGGGGGTGCGATGTCTCACTGTCATCATCGTCGTGTCCTGCATTTTACAATGATTTCAATATAAACGTCTAATTAAATAATGCTATTTAGATTAGGAATACAAAACCAACGTACCTCCATAGATGCAAGTGAGACACGGTGCCTGACATGTGGGGTCCACAGAAGATGACTAAATGTGTCAGGATGGTGAGGGGGATAATCTCCAAAGGGAGCATCTGCACCGGACGTCTCTGCACCGGATGCCTCTGCACCGGATGCCGCTGCACCGGATGCCTCTGCATCGTGATCATGTGAACTCTCCCCCGTCTCCAAAGGGGCATCCCATGCACGTCCCCGTCTAGTTCTGACCATACTACATTTCAATAAACAGAAGATTCTATCTTATAAATCCTGATTTATAAACCCTAACTTATAAACTCCAATTCTGTCAACCCTAAACCCTAATTTAACAATTCAACCCTTATCTAACAATTCAACCCTAAACCCTAATTTAACCCCTAAACCCTAAATTAACAATTCAACACTAAACCCTAATTTAACAATTCAACCCTAATTTAACAATTCAACCTAATTTAAACAATTTAACCCTAAACCCTAATTTAACCCCTAAACCCTAAATTAACAATTCAACACTAAACCCTAATTTAACAATTCAACCCTAATTTAACAATTCAACATAATTTAAACAATTCAACCCTAATTTAAACAATTCAATCATAAACCCTAATTTAACAATTCAACCCTAATTTAACAATTCAATCGTGTCGGGAAAATCAACAACCCGCACAAGATAATTAACAATTCAAATTCTACCAATCGTTCCAATGCCAATACAAGATACAAAATATAAATTCAAAAATTTATTTAAAAACTTACCCGAAAATAATCGGATTGTCGCCGAGATGGCCGAAAATTAGGATTCGGGTGAGAGAGAGAGAGAGAGGAAGAGGGAGAGGAAGAGAAAGAGCTCTAATGGCAGATTTGAAGAGAGAGAGAGGAAGAGAGGGAGAGAGAGAGAGAGAGAGAGAGAGAGGAAGAGAGGGAGAGAGAGAGAGAGAGGGCCGAGTGGGGTTCGGCTGGGGTGGTTTCGGGCGGCGGGGCTGGAGGCAGAGAAGAAAGAGGAGAGAGATAGCGGTCTGCTGGGGGGCGGACCGCTTATAAAAAAAAAATTAATAGTGGACCGCCCAGCCCCTGGGCGGTCAGGTTTGAAAGTGGACCGCCCAGCCCCTGGGCGGTCAGGTTTGAAAAGTGGACCGCCCGGATGCTGGGCGGTCAGGTTGGGAAATAGGACCGCCCAGCCCACGGGCGGTTGGGGTAGAAATAAAAATAAAGTTGGGGTGGGAGCAGATTTGATAATTTGTTTTTTTTTTTGGGGTTTTAATAAAAATATCGGGAGTAAGTCCGATGGACTTTGGACCTACTTTTATATTCAATGAGTATCAGAGTTTTCTTACATTTTGAATTTAGTGCGCATGAATCTCAAAACAGAACCGTACAGATCATAAAGTGTATCAGACGGCTCTGGTATTTATGGGACCTACATTTCTCTCAACATAGATAAATTTTAAAAATAATTTATTTTG
Source organism: Carex myosuroides (assembly GCA_028015225.1). Classification (NCBI taxonomy): domain Eukaryota; kingdom Viridiplantae; phylum Streptophyta; class Magnoliopsida; order Poales; family Cyperaceae; genus Carex; species Carex myosuroides. The sequence continues at coordinate 8,461,227 of CM051492.1, read as the reverse complement.
AAATTCTGTACCATTCAGATCAAGTGTTTTTCTACTTATCTAAAAAAAATAGTAAAAAAATTCTAAAAAATGTAAAATTTGGTTTGCAAGACATATTCATATCGAGATCATGTTGAGCGGTTCGGATTTTAAAAACTCAAATATTGAGCCGTAGCAGGAGGCTCTCTATGACCTATGCTATGCATAGCACCGTAGCCAACTCCTATATATATATATATATATATATATATATATATATATATGAGTGAGGCTATGGTGCTATGCATAGCACCAATGGCTAGTGTACTACGGCTCAATATGGTACTTTTTAAAATCCTAACGGTCGATCCGAACCGTTCAATGTGATATCCATATGAATATGTACTTGCAAACTAAATTTTATATTTTTTTTAATTTTTTTACTATTTTTTTAGATAGGTAGAAAAATCAGTGTTTTCTGAAAATTCAAGATTATCAATATTCTACCTATCTAAAAAAAAGTAAAAAAATTCGAAAAAATATAAAATTTAGTTTGCAAGTACATATTCATATGGTTATCACATTGAACGGTTCGGATCGACCGTTAGGATTTTAAAAAGTACTATATTGAGCCGTAGTACACTAGTCATCTGTGCTATGCATAGCACCATAGCCTCACTCTCTCTCTCTCTCTCTATATATATATATATATAAACAAGTATGCGGTAATATATGGTAATATTCGGTATCATACAAACAAGTATGTTGTAATATGCGGCCAAATATGCGGTAATAATATACGACCACATATATGCGGCCGAATATACGGCCACATATGCGGAACCGCATATATTAACTGCATACAGATTTCTATGCGGATTACAACCGAATACGCATATGCGGCCGCATAAACCGCATTTTATTACACTGGTCATAGGGTGTATCTTTTAAAACAAAATATTAGTAGTGGTTAATAGCCATTATTCTTTTTCTGTTCTTGCAATTTTGTTTTTGATACAAAGCATCACTGCATGTTGTTGGAGGCGGAACCGTGATTTTTATTTTTACCCAAAAAAATATATATTTTAATATAAATAACCAGGTTTTTAAAAGATTTTTATTTCTACCCAAACCGCTAGGAATATCAGCGGTCCGAATTCTGAATATCAGCAGCCGAATTCATTAACAGAGGCTTCTTCGATTTATACAGCAGCAGCTCAATTAATTCATGCATTTCATTTTTCGGCAGAAACCATTCACTTCAATTGAAGTCAACTATTTTAGTTTAATACAAAACCAAAAAGTCAACTATTTATATTTTCTTTTGACGGCTCAAATTGTTTCAATTGAAGTCAATTATTTTTATATTGTTATTTTCTTCTTAATCATTTTATTTATTTCTAAATCCCAATTTTTTTTGGGTCAAACAAATGTCCCCCACCTGGGTGAGGTGTGAAGACTTTAGGATTGAACAGCTTAGCCAGGTGCCCCCAGTGTTCCTCACGAACTTTATGGAATTCTTTCTGAGTTGCTTTTCTTGTTTGAATCTCTTTAGGATCGAAGATGATGATCTGACCTGCTTTCGAGCTCAATGCCCAATATGGAGTTCAAATACCTGAGATTCAAACAAGAAAAGCAACTCAGAAAGAATTCCATAAAGTTCGTGAGGAACACTGGGGGCACCTGGCTAAGCTGTTCAATCCTAAAGTCTTCACACCTCACCCAGGTGGGGGGCATTTGTTTGACCCAAAAAAAATTGGGATTTAGAAATAAATAAAATGATTAAGAAGAAAATAACAATATAAAAATAATTGACTTCAATTGAAACAATTTGAGCCGTCAAAAGAAAATATAAATAGTTGACTTTTTGGTTTTGTATTAAACTAAAATAGTTGACTTCAATTGAAGTGAATGGTTTCTGCCGAAAAATGAAATGCATGAATTAATTGAGCTGCTGCTGTATAAATCGAAGAAGCCCATGTTAATGAATTCGGCTGCTGATATTCAGAATTCGGACCGCTAGGAATCCTAGCGGTTTGGGTAGAAATAAAAATCTTTTAAAAACCTGGTTATTTATATTAAAATATATTTTTTTTTGGGTAAAAATAAAAATCATGGGAGGCGGAATCAGACTTATCAATCTACAGATATTAAATGTGAATAGTGTCAAATGTATAAAAAATTTCATGTTATGAATGGAGATTAATTTTACACTACTCATAGTATTTTATTCTAAACTATATAAAAAGTAAGAAATAAATATAAAATAATGAAAATAAATGAGAATCAATTGACCTTCATTCTTTGAAAGTAGCTCCGCCCCTAATATTGTTAATAATTCCTGAAGTTGTTTGGCTATTACAAATACTTTCTGTGTTTGTAAGGTTTAATCAACTCCTTATTAGTTGTTTAGCAAAAAAATAAAAAATACTCGGATAATAATAACCCTGATTTTTTTTTCAGAAAATAATAGTTTTTTGTTGTTGCGTCAAATAAGTGTTAAAGGGGCATAGAAAATTGGTAAGAGTTTACCAAGTTAAAGCATCCTCAGCTGTAGTTTAATATATATTAAGAAGAATGATTTCAGTTACTGCAAAATTGATTTTTAAGCAGAAACCCTGATAAAAGGCCTTAATTAATTAACCGTTTAAACTTTATTTTTTAACCATTTTGACCACTAGCTTCCAACATTTTTTATTAATATCCAAAGTTAAATAGAAATATATAAATATACTCAGATTCTCTGGAAATTTATAAAAATGTCTCTACTGGTCAAAAAAATAGTCGGTACCCAATTTAATCCATTACCGGCCAGAAATGGACGGTATTGTGTTTAATTCATTACCGGCCAGAAAATGACCGGTACGTTTGCTATATATATGTGTGGAGGGTTGGCCAAATTTCTCACAATTCATTTCATCAAATTTTACACTATCTCTCCTCAGTTGAGCTATTTCTTCCAGATTTCTCCATCTCTTCCCAGAATTGTAAGTAAGTTCCTCTAATTTTTTGAAAATTCATTTTTAGTGCAAAATGGTTGTAAAATGTTAGGATTTCTTAGTAATGTACCAAAATTAGAATAATTTAATTGTAATTAGTGTTAAATCCGTTGTAGTTAGTTTTAATTATTAAATTTAGTATAATTTAGAGTAATTAACCAAATTTAGGGTTTAGTGTTTAGAGTAATTAGCCAAATTTAAGGTTTAGGGTTGACCATATTTTAGCGTATTTTAGGATTTTTTTACCATAATTAGGATAATTAAGCGTAATTTAGTGCAATTTAGCATAATTAGGATAATTAGACCATTAGACCATTAGAGCATATTTTACCGAAATTAGCCTATTTTAGCATATTTTAGGTTATTTTAACCGCAATTGGCCAATTTTAACATGTTTTAGCATAATTAAACCTATTTTGGCCTATTATAGCATATTTTACCGAAATTACGCTATTTTAGCCAATTTTATGCTATTTTAACAACAATTGGCTTGTTTTAGCATGTTTTAGCCTATTTTAGCATATTTTAGGTTATTTTAACCGCAATTGGCCTGTTTTTTTACATGTTTTAGCATAATTAAGCCTATTTTTGTACTATTTTTAGCATGTTTTAGCATAATTAAGCCTATTTTAGCATGTTTTAGAATGTTTTAGCATAATTGAGCACATATTTAACCGCAATTCTCCCTCTGGGGCTAGGCGGTGATTGTTTTGTACTATTTATATTTGGTGTTTTATGTTTGGTGTTTTATGTTTTAGTTCTTTTTATGTGTGCTTTTATGGTACTATTTTTATAGTTTTTTAGATCTTTTTTAGTCACTAACTTATGCAAAATTACGCAAAAATAAAATAAATTATCAGGATTATACTAAATTAAACTAATGAGAATTGTACTAAAATAAAATAAATTATCAGTAATATGCTAAATTAAACTAAGTACGCTAAATTAAACTAAGTACGCTAAATTATACTAAAATAAAATTAATTATCATGATTATTAAACAGAAAATACTACAACAATAACAAAAATAGTACAACATAAAATCTAAACAGAAAATAGTACAACATAAATTATAAACTAGAAAATACTACAATAAACTCTAAAATAGCCAAAAAAAATAAGGGTACCGGCCATTTAATAGTCGGTAATGGATAAAAGTCGGTACCGTCCATTTATTGGCCGGTAATTGAATAAATTAGGTACCGGCTATGTAATGGCCGGTAGAGATTTTTTTATAAATTCCCATAGAACCTGAGTATATTTATTAATTTTTAATTAACTTTGGATATTAATAAAAATCCCGGCACTAGCTTTAATAATAATATATAGTATCATCTACAGATTTATCGTTTGATTTATATCACCCGACGCAAGTACAACCCAAAATTTTTAAATATACCATTAAATAAAATATCAAATAATAACGATTCTGGAAATTCTAGAACTAACACGGCCACAACCACAACACTTTAATAGTGTCCGCAACCACAAATGGCGGACAATCAGTTTATCAAAAATTTTGAATTCAACGCAGAATTTGAATATATTTTTTAATTAATTTCAAAAATTATTGGAACAACTTATAATTTGAATATACTAGAAGAACTATCAAACAAAATAGCTAAAACATCTTGTAATTTAGATGTACTAGAAGTACTATCAAATATTTTTTCAGGCAGGATTTTTTGCAGCTTTAAAAAAATTAAAATATTTCTTGGTGTGTTACTGAAAAAAATAAAAATATTTTGGATCTGAGTTATTGATCCCGGTTCAAAAATCACTTTTGAGTATATAAACAAATTATCGTGGTTCTTCTCGTACATTCAAATTCTAAGGTACTCCATCTATTTTAATATATTCTTAAAATTACTTCTAGAGAAATAGATGGAGTACCTTAGAATTTAAATGTATTAGAAGTACCATGATAATTTGTTTATATACTCAGAAGTGATTTTTGAATTGGGATTAATAACTTAGATCCAAACATTTTTATTTTCCAGTAACACGCTAAGAAATATTTTAATTTTTTACAGTAGAAAAAATTCCGGCTTGAAAAGTGTTTCGTAGTGCTTCTAGTACAAATTATAAGATGTTTTATCTATTTTGTTTGATGTTATTTCTAGTATATTAAAATTATAAGTTCCTTCATCCATTTTCAAGAATTATAAATAAATATATTCAACGCAGCCGTTGAAATTCAAATTTTTGAGAAATTTGGTGTACGTCATCAAAGTGTCCACAATTACAAGTTGCGGCCGTGTTAATTTTGAAATTTCTATAATCATGATTATTTGATTTATCATTTTATAAGTGTCCACAATTACAAGTTGCGGCCGTGTTAATTCTGAAATTTTCAGAGAATCATGATTATTTGATTTATTATTTTATTGTAAATGGTATTGTTAAAAATTTCGGAAGTACAACTGTACAAGTCGATCCAATATTCCAATTACACAATTTTTGTGTGATGTCTTGAATCGACAGTTTGACCATCGGTGACCAAATATATATATATATGAAAGCAAAAAACGGAGAGGCTAGGTCCGATTTAATACATATATAGATGACTCGTCGGGCCGTCGGAGTAGAATTCATATCAGAATATTTCTGTTTGAATCTGGACCGTTCAATCAGAATCCGTTCCACTTCGGATCGCGCGGTTTGAGTCGGATTCGTCGGGGTGGGGACTTTTTATCAATGTATCTTTGTATCGTTTTATTTAATTTTCTTACCTGTGTATTTTTCGAGATAGAAAAATGTAAGTCAAGTCTATCAACTTAATTCCATCTCATCCGGAATTTATTTTTATACATCCGGATTTTTACAATGTTATACATATATATATATATATATATATATATATATATATCATTCTCTTTTACATTGTTGTTTTTTCTTTTAGGTTGATTATTTTCTTTATTATTAATTATGTATATTACATAAGTTTGTGCATTTAATCTAGCTGCTAATTAACAATCAATGTAGATATGTACTCGACCTAAGTTCACAATTCTATCAAGAAGTTTATTTTCAACTTTAAATTTAATAATCATAGTCTCGTTTTCTCTTTTCTCTAGATTTATAACTAATAATTTAATCTCTCTATCTCTACTGGCAAAGCAATTCAAACTCAGGACGACTAAGATCACTAGCTTCGATAGTTGAAAGTATATATATATGTCAACTAACAAGTAATTTAAAAAAAAAAAATATTGACTTTTTAAAAAAGATTTGCGCACAAACTTTATAAAAAATGCATATGATGCTTAAAAGACACTTAATTTGAAGACTAATGTGTATTTTAATATTATCACAAGACACCATGCAAAAATATTTTAGAAGTCAGCCAAATTTCATGCTGGAATGGGGTGTTGCGGCTGGACAAGTAATTGTTGGCTGTATGCAATATTTTAATACTTTGTTTGACAAAATTTGTAAAACATACACTAATTGAATTTAACATTTTATACAATTTAGTGAATTTGTAAGTTCAAAGCCCGTACAATCCAACCTAACGGGTTTCTTCCCGTTAGAGTGGATCTAGCAAATCTGAATCCCCCCCCACTATATATAAAGAGTTATTATCGCTTCAGATTTGCTAACCTAACTGTCTCTCACATTTGAAAATACATTTATTGTGTAACACTTGATAGCTTCTATTGTTGAGTGAACTTAAACTTCAATATCTTCTCAATACTCTCAAATCCACTCGACTTATCTTTTAGGAGATATAGTTTAATGTCTAGAATTTAGTTCTAGAGCTTTTATATTCCTGCTAGTGTGGTCTGCTTGAAGGGTGCGAAGGGGTACACTAGCCAGAGTGTTTCTGCTCACACATATCCATAGCTGTGTGACGATCCCAAGTGACTCTCCAGCTCGAGCTTTTAGGCACAACTTGCACACTAGTTAGGCCGTGACTTCCCGCCGTTGCTGGACTCACATGTCACGTGCTGTGTATTTTCTTTCTGGGTAATAGGAAAGGGCGCCGACGAGGTTGCCCTGCCCTGGAGACGTAGACTTTTTACGCCGAACTCTGTTATCATATTGCGTGTCAATTGTCTCTAAACTCTACTCTATTTACTTTCCTTGCACACGCTTATTTGACTTATTAGTTTAGAGAGCTTATCCGAAAAATATCTAAGAGTCTTCACGACTCCCTTTAAAACCCCCTCTAAGTGCCGTTAAGGACTACAAAGTGGTATCAAAGCAAGTTAACTTGAATTAAGACTTACTTAATTTGGGAATTTTAAAGACTCAAAATGGCACAAACCACTTGTACCGAACCCCCAATTTTTGGTCAAACCGCAAATAATTTCAGTCAGTGGAAAAGGGCTTATGGTTGAATATTTTAATGGTTTAGAGGTTTGGGATATTATTGAAATTGGATATGTGCCAACATTTGATGAAAAAAATGAATTGACCCTCAAATAAAAAATTGACAAAAAGGACTTTATTGCAAAATATGCAATAATTACTTCAATTGGGGAATGAGTTTCATTCTTACTAGATGATTCATTAAGTGTTTGCAAAATGTGGAATATACTAACAAGAAAATTTAAAGGAAACGCTCAAATTGAATTGATCACTGAGCTGATGAACAATCAGGAGCCAATCTTCTCCTCCATGGAAACAATGGACGAATGCTCGAATGAAATTGAAATTGATGAGATCATCGCACTCCAGCATATCACTGATGAGAGTACCATCGAAATGCTAAAATAAATTGCCCCATCAAGGAAAAGAAAGAAAAACCTACAAGAATTTGATGAAGCCTCAACAATTTCGCCTGAAGAGGTAATACTATTACCTGATTACATTAAAGTTGGGTCCGAAATTGAGTTGATGGATAACGTTAACGATGAGTGTGAAGGTATACTTGATATGCCTCACAAAAATTAATCTGAACTGACAAAGTCAAGGGAGTAATCATAGAATTGATCATGAGGAAATTAAAATACACAACCTGTTAGACGAATCAAAAATCGTAGGACTTGAGTCAACACTTAGAAACTATGACGTAGTGACGATAGAAACACAATCTAATGAAATAGAAATACTTATCTCGAGGTTGATTAGTATAATAGATGAAAAGAAAAAACCAGAAGCTACAAATATCATAAATAACATACTGGAACTTAAAGTAAAACAATGTGAAACCAAATCTGAGAGGATGTCAGCACTGGAGTATCAAAAATTTTGGTATTCACATCAAGGTGGAATTGGGCATCTAACTGATAAGGTACAAGAATTAAAAGGGTAATGTATTTTTAAAATCATCAAGTAAGATTAACAAGGGAAAATCACTAACTGATGATAAAATAAAGGAGAAGTCACCCAATCTCGAAAGGGAAAATTGACTACACCAGGGTAAAATACACCTACAATAACAAGGAGTGTGGGAAGAAAAAGATATCAAGATGAATATATATCACTAAATATGAGGAAGAGAAATACTTTTCTAAAGTATGCAATTATTGTAGTCAAATTGGACATATAGTAAAAGAATGTACCTTAATTACAAGAAGGAATCAACCGAAGGAAATTATTGGTATGGATTCCTAAATCGGCATTAAAGTAAAACCCAGAATTAAGGTCTCCCTCAACTATAAATTAATCTGGAAAAATATCATCATGGGAAACCAATTCATTATAAATAGGTATATATATAGTATGCATATCCATTCAAATGTCACTATCAAACTCTGAGGTTCAACAATTATGTGTGTACAATCTTACTACAAATTTAAACGGCTTTATTACTTCTTATTTTATTATAAGTAAGGTCATCATATCAACTCATGTATCCAAACGAGTGTCAACTTCAAACGTGTCTAATCCCAAATGGAGAAGCGAAGGAATTCCGTCCTGAACGAAATTAATCCATAATTTGACGTAGTAGAGAGTTGTATTGCGCAGTGCCAAACGGACTGGGCCGTATTAAACGGGCCTTGTCAGGAAAAGTTGGAATTTAGGGGATCACATAATTATTTCATATCCACACAAAGAACAAGATCACCATTTATGGCTTCAATCATAAAACAGAGCAATCAATGGGAAAGTTAGCCTGCCCTTTAATATCGGAGGTATCCATAAATGAATGATGTTCTACATCATCGATGCCAAAACTACCTAGGTCAGCCATGCTACACAAGAACAATGCCGTGCCCTCGACTTTGCATCAATGTCTAAAATATGTGAAAGATGACAAAATCAAGCAAATCAATGGAGAAATAAAACCCTTTGAAGTACAAGAAGTAGGGTTGAAAGATGCAAACTATTTCTTGGAAAAGCCCGCCAGGAAAGGCAAATACTCAAAGAGCCAACAAGCGACAAAGCCTGTGCTGTATGGAGCAGACACTGACTCCTCCGAAAATGATGCAGATGAAAGCAGAATCCTCCCATCATACATAATTCCCTCAAAAGATGAAGAAGAACTGGGTCAATCCTCTTTGATGATCGAGTACCCGAAAACCATTACAAAGACCTCACCCCAAGAGAGGTAAACCAGATTCAAGATTTAAAGGTATTCGTGGTGCCCTATAAAGAAGAAACCACTGATGCCGAGATCTTCAGGCATGACGATGAGTGACCTATGAAACATGAAATCCTATACCACAAAATAAATGTTCCTCTCCCACCATAGTGCTCCGAGAGGCTAATGTTTACAACTGGCTTCAGGGCGGAGCGATTTGAGAAGATCCTGACCCATCGCGACACCAGGATCATAGGTTCTGATGAGAAGCCAAAGAATACTCGAGGCCTCAGATATGAAGAACCCAATATCGAGTTCGATCATGCCAAGTACATTGCAGTGCTATTCCCACAGAATCACAGCAGATTTATTTTCCCATGCAACAGCACAAACGCAAACTCTGAAGCAAATTAATTGTCTGAATATTTTAATTGGGCCTATTAATTGGGCCAATGTTAAGATACGAAACAGGATTTATTGGAACAAGGCCATCTCCTAGTACTGTAAAAACAGTTAAGCTGATTAGATATTGCTTATATATATATATATATATCAACACTATGACAATTAATTAATGCGGAAGCATCAACATAATATTCAATAAAGAAAAGGACAGTTAATATGCAATTACAACTGAGAACTTGTCAAAACACACAACTAATTGGTGTAGTTCTCGTAAAACTTGCTCAAAAATGCAACAAAAAAATGAAATAAAAGTAAGGGAACATGAGAATTAATTAAGATACAACCCCCCGTCAAATTAAAGCTATATATAAAGGCGGTCGAAGAAATTAATTTTCTTTTTTATTTGGCAAAATAATATCTAGTTTTAGAGGCCCTGCTCGTAGAGGAAGTCGCCAAGCCTCTCCACAACCATGTTGCATTGCCCAGGTGTCATGGGCTCTTCATAAACACCCATAACCAGGGCTTGGTTCGTCTTTTTCACGCACACGCCACCAGATCCCTAAAACCGAAACCAAGATTTGAATTAGAAAAAATTAAATAATTAATTAAGCCTAGCCTGAGTAGAATTAATTAATGAAGTACGTACCTTCTTCCCACGAATAACTGCACCAGGCTCCCCCTGGATGACCATGTACTTGGCCCCACCGAGAAACAACCCAGTTGGTGCAAGTGACCCAGGTTCATCAAAGTCCTTCACTATAGCTGCTATCTCCTCTGCTTTAAACTGCACGCACGTTAATTAGCATAAGCATATATATATATATATATATATATATATATATATATATATATATATATGGCATTACATATAATGCATGTGTATCTTGGATACATATCTCGCTCGATCGATCAGCAAAAGATTTTTTATGATATGATCACTCTAGCTCTGTCTTAGTACTGTTTCAGATGGAGGCATGGAGCGGAACAAACTTCCAATGCTAGCTTGGGTAATAAAAGAGAAGGGAATTAATTAAGGTGATACGATGCATGGATATATGGTGAATACGTACCTGAGGGAAGGCGGCGCTTTGGGCCCAGACGGAGCCATCCTGGCCGAGGATCGCTGCGGCAGTGAGATGCTGACCGTCGATCTCGCACATGAGATGATCATCGACGTATGATTGCCACGACATCTTTAATTCTCTCTTCCTTTGATTGATGATTAATCTCTTCTTTCTTGCGCGCGTTCGTAATTAATGCCTCGGTGTATCGATCGCTCGTTAATTGGAATGCTATTTAAATAGGAATTTGCTAGATCTCCTTGGGTAATAAATTGCGGGGCCATGAGAGGCGGAGAGTGAATCGCTGGTGCGTCGCGCGCTAGCTGTTGAGTTTGAACGTTTAAATATTGAAAAGATTTCACACTATTTTTGCATGTCATATTTTTAATTTACGCCTGGAATTAATCGCACGTTCCAAAATCCAAACCCACTACAGGATGGAAAATTATTGTTTTCTATTTTTGTTTGGTGCATCGATCCTTTTCTTTTCTTATGAAAGAAAAATTTATGCTATATTTATATATGTATGGCATTGGCAGATTATAATGACATGGTTTTAATTTCTAATGAAATTAAGAAGAAAACGTTACGTTACGCATATACGAATTTTAGCTATCTTAATTCAGATAAGAGAATGTCTTAATTAATTAATTGCCCCAAACTTTATTATGTTTAAAGCCTAATTAAATTAAGCCCCGACACATGCATGCAGCTGGCCAGCTGGCTCATATTAAATGACATTAATTAATTCCCTGGTACGAATTAAGATTGTATCATAGCTGGCTGGTATAGGCCTGGTTTAATTGGACTAATATAAATCCTTAAATAATTTTAATTATCAGCTAGAATTAGAAAACATTCGGTTCCTCGATCCGGTGAAATAATTAATTAATGTTCCCCTCAAATGTGGGTGCCCGCTGCCTAGCTAGCTAGCTACTTAAAAGCGAAGAGATTAATTTCTAATGAACCTTACTGATTAATTTGGAAAATAAAGAATCGAAGATTTAAGCTAGGGAGTGATATATATATATATATATATATATATATATATATACACAACAAATTTTTTTTTTATTTTCACAACACTTAAGTAATTCTTTTAGTTGTATACTTTATACTTAGTTTTTATCAAATAGTGCAATCTCTCTCATTAATATGTTAATTTGGTTTCTTTAACATTATATCTTGTTAAAATCGAAAAAAAATGTCTTGATTGATTTTTTTTTAATCGTCTTAAATTAGATATTTTTTATATTCAAATTCTTCTTTCTATAAGGTACGTAGACCCGCTTAATAATTAATTAGGACGCTGATAACAGTACCCGCGCTACAGACTATAATTATCTAGAGGGACCACAAAAACTCCTGCACATAATTTTTTTTCTAAAGTATTAATACATATGCAATAAAGTATTTATACATATGTATGGAAGTATTTATACCTATGAGTTTACGTAAATAATTGTCACCCAACCAAATCTCCCAAACATATCTGTACCATAAATACCTATGGGGGACCACTCAATCTACATGGGGGGGGGGGGGGGGACCATACACGTTTTTAGAAGTGAATTTTTTTTCTCCGTTCAATGTCGTCCATATTTCTAACGATCTGTGAGGAATTTTGCGAATATAAAACTACGAACGTCTTCTCACAATTTTCTCTTTTAAATGAGATCTATGATGACGTACTTTCGGACTCATCGCCACACAAGTATTTACACCTCGACGTGCAAGTATTATTCCTATACTTGCAAATATTTTTACATATGACACTAGATGACGTCTGAAAGTATTAATATCAAGTACTGCAATTATTTATACTTCTGCACTAAAGTATTTATACTTATGGGGTCAACTATTTTTGTTAGAGGAAGGTTGACGCGGGAATGATTGGGTAAGGTTGATGCGGTGATACGGGATCTCACTACTTCATTAGAGGAAGGTTGACGCATGACGATTGGGGAACTGGAAAAGGAATGATCATAACAAGTTACACATCAATTATGAAGGTTCCAAGTATTAATATCTACGAAGGGACAGTAGAGGAACCATTCAGATTCAAATTTGAGTATGATGGGTATTTTATGCTTTTAATAAAGGGTAAAATTGGTATTTATAAATTAAGAATGAGTTTTAATATAAAAGATAATAAATTGAATAAATTGTGAGTTTTTGAAGTTTAGAGGGGGAATTCGTAATTTCAAACTTTGGAGGAGGAAATAAGTAATTTTGATGTTTTTGAGGGGTATACGTGAAATTCCCCCTTTTTTTTAGAAAAAGAAAGAAGGCCAATTAGAAGCCGGAACAACAAAAACCAAGCAATCATAATCAGCAAATACGTACCTTAATAATCATATCAATTCTTTCCACATTTCTTTGATTCGTGTTACAAAAAGGAGCCCAAAAAAACTATTTTTTTTTTATACGAACTATTTGTGGTTCTAATAATTTAGGCTTAACAAACTCTAATCTAGCTATAGTATATTACTGAGGTTTTGTGAGCTACTAGGAGAATATGGATCATTACAGTCACAAAAAAAATAAACTGAGAGACATTAGATTAATTTGTAACTTTGATATTTCAGGTAATGACACGGACCTAGTAATATATATATTTCTAAAAACAAAAAACAAAATACAAAAAGAGCCCAATGTTTCTCTCCATTGTCACACGCAATGTTTTAAAATGCGGTTTCTATGCGGTATGCGGAAGACCACAGCATACTGCATATACGATATGCAGCAGCATATGCGGATTTTTATGCGGACTTATATATGCAGATTTTAAAATGAGAATTCATATATATATAAACAAGTATGCTGTAATATGTGGTAATATGCGGTAATATTTGGTATCATACAAACAAGTATGCAGTAATATGCGATAAAAATATGCGGTGATAAAATCAGTTGTAAAAAAAAAAAGAAGCACTCGGTTCCTCCAATGTTGGTGAAACATTGTTCCACTCAAAATGTATGCTCTCTGCATGTATTTTGGGGGTACAATTCAGTCATAGTGCACTTTGCTAAAAAAACAAAAACTTAATTCTGAGTTAAGATATATTCATATTAAAAACATTTGGGTGTTTGACCTCAACTTTACAAAAAAAAAAAAAAGAGATATTCATATGCAAGTTATACTTCAGTCATCTTATTCAGCCAATTGTCATTTCAAATTTATCTCATATAATTAAAAAAAAAAAAAGTAGGATTAAAATGCCTCATTGATTTATGTTCCATTTATGTTCCATATTCTTATATTCGTTTTCAAAGTTTAAATTGATGATTCGAACCGCTCAACTTGATATCTATATTAAAATGTGCTTGGAGCCTTGGAGACCAAATTTTATAATTTTTTTTTATAATTTTTTTACTCTTTTTTGTAGATAGGTACAATCACTGTTTTATGAACTACCTGGAAAATAGTGAATTTATACCTATCTAAAAAAATAGTAATTAAGTACTAAAACGTATAAAATTTGATTTACAAACATATTTTAATATGAATTTCATGTTGAATGGTTCGGATCATTTGTTTAGATTTTAAAAAAGGAAATAAAAATGTGGAGCATGAATAAGATACGGAACCAATGAGACATTCTAATCCTTCTCTTAAAAAATTACCGAATTTAAAATATGCAGTAGTAGTCAATAAAATTTGCATCGTTGAGACTCCAACAGTTTAAAAGTTGCAACTAGCACTTTTAATTATGTATATTAAAATTTAATTGAATTTTTTTTTTTCTTAAATTTTGAACATAGTTCAACTCATTCATAAATTATTAAATGTGTGATTGTGACTTAGTGGTTAGAATTTTAATTTATTACAGAGAAAACTTGAGTTCAAATCCTGGTCATGCATTAAGCATTTTAAATGTTAGTCTTCATCTAAATTTTCTAGTTCTGTCTTTGAATGTAATAACAAAATAATATAGACTACATGTATAACGTATAGTTCATCGGGTCCAGTTTAATCGGTTTTAAACCGAATCGAGAGAGTTCAGATTAATTCGGTTTCTCTGGTTAAATGTTTCGGTTCGTTTATTTTTTCAGTTGGGTTATACAATACTTATAAGAAAGGAGGACATTCTATGTTAATGGGTTCACTCGTCTCAGCCCACACCACACCTACATTAACTAGACATGCATCCCCCTTGAAAGTCCTCACGTCCTGGGCCCTCGCCCTCGAGTATGTAAATTTCAAAGTCTCATTTTTAGCAATCGGCTGATCTTGTGAGCCCATGATACTGCGTTGCCAGATGTTCACAGTGATGGTGACATCTGAACCAATTGGATGTACAGTTGTAGATCTTGAAAGAGGAAGTTTCACAACCTTATCCTTGTAAGGACTAACATCTAAGCGGATGCCTTCAGTTTTATCCCTTTTGAATAGGAATAGGAAGCTTCTAGCCCTCCCACCAAGCTTTGAATTTTCAGCAGTTATGCACCCGTAGACTACCGCTGAGGCAAATTGACAGCCTGTGAGCAAAACCTCAACACGAGCCTCCACGCCATCCTTGTAAACAGCAAAGTCCACCTCTATCGGACCAAATCGGCTTGGTATCCTCTTGGACAAGAACATGTCATACTCCCCCCTCATAGTATCATCCCATATCACCTCATCGCCCCAGAACACCCGTTTGTCATAATCTTTGAACTGATCGCTGCAACTTCCATATTTAAATAGATGGGGAACAAAAAATATAGGATCAAGTGGCTCTATGGCCATATTGGGACCTCTCAGCTTAACAAAACCCTGCAGTAATGAAACAAGCAATTGCACTTTAATGTCAATTTAGCTATACCCATTGGCTCATCAATACAGTACAAGATTAAGAGACCAAAATATGAATAAACAATTTATTATAATGGATATATATATTACGATATATAAACCACTTATAATCTTATGAAAAATAATTTTACCATTTATTTCAGTGGAAAGAAAATAGAGAACCAAATTAAAATAAATTGACCAAAAATAACCTCAGGAGTAATATTCAGAGCACCCCCGTGTTTCCTGCTAAAGACGACATACGAGGGATATAAGTTTATCAATATGCATCCATACATCTGGTCAAAATCATGTTGATTGAATTCCAGAAATTTCACTGAAAACACCTCCATGAGATTCCTTGGCCAATCGATATACCTCTGTTGCTGGTCCACAATAACACTTTGACTGGCCTCCACTGGAGGAAATCTGCTAACAATTCAAACTGATGTTATATACTAATCCATCAAATTTTATAAAGAGAGGAGGTTGACTTGGGATTTTGACATGAGAGGGAAAGAGAGAGACCTGGTGTGCACGTCAGTTTGGTACTCAACACGAGGCACTTTGAGATCCCTGAAGCAGTCCATCACATTGATTATTTGAGGCCCAGGATCCCCTTTTCCAACATGGGCGTCTATGAAATTGGCTACCTGAGAAGCAACATCCTCTTCTTTTATGAGGTGGTCGTGTCCATCTCCATCTAGGGTTTGACAATCAACCCAACTGACCATCAGTAACACCCTTCCACGGCCGCGGTTGGGAAGGATAAAAGACCCTTCAGTAGAGCCTAAACTAGGATTGAACTTAACCGTCTCTTCAATGACTAATAGATTATCAGGTTCAATACCTACATCTATACTCACATGAACAAGCAGAGATGATTGACGTGGAACTGCTGTTACACTTCTTGACAGAGGGAGAGGGACCAACTTGCCAGGTTTGAGACCGACACACTCTTTGCTCAATTTATGGAAGAGAATGCTCTTAGCCTTAGAGTCGGTGAGAAAACTATTTGATGCACACACCGTCCCGTGAACCTGCATGAGAGCATCTTCTCCTTCATAATTAAAGTCAACAAAATAAACATTCAAATGCGCCTCTACAGGATCATGGTAGACTGCAAAGCTAACATCAAGATGGTTTCTGTAAAAGCACTCGATAGACCGGCAGATAAGTCCGTCCATGTAATCTGATTCAGCTTCCCACAAACGGGTTTGAGTTCTACGCATAGTACAAAGAGCGCGATCAAAGAACCAAACAAATATGTGTATGTTATCTCCTACTGGTATGCTACGCCTCGGGCCTGATAGAGTGACATGATCCTGTGAGTATTAACAAAGAACATGATAATTACATCAATATTATAGGAAACTAAGAAACTTATTGACAGATGTTATTTTAAAGTGTTTTCTACCTGGGTTAAGGTGGGATGCTTTTTGAAGTATAAGATTGTTAAATAGGGCTGAGATATTGACAGAAGGGCTGGTATGACAAAATTTAAAATTGTAGGTTGTGTTAGTGTGACTGAAATGAAAGATTTAACTCTCCAAAAACAGAAAGAAAGACCTCTGAATTAATTTGCGGAAGCTGTAGGGCCTCAGCATCAAAGATGACGAAATCTTGGTTGAAATCTTGGTTGCAGCTGCTAAGGAAGATGACACCAAACAAATCTTCGTAGCCAGGTGGCTTAGTAAAGATGGAAAATGGCTTGAATCCTACATATTTCATGACAGCTGAAAACACCTCGATCCGTGCACGTGTGCAGCTGCGACGTCTGCACAAAAAGTCGCTTAAATATCTAGCTATAACAAATAGACGAAGAATATATATGCATGCTTAAGTATCTATAACAAATAGACGAAGGATATGCTTGAGAGAGATCTAAAATCGTACGATTGGTGTGCTTCGGCGGTTCCCATTCGGTTGCTACCGTCAGCCCCAGACGCGAAGGGGCCTTCTCCGGTTACCATTCGGTTGCTGCCGTCAGCCCCAGACGCGAAGGGGTCTTCTCCGGTTACCATTCGGTTGCTGCCGTCAGCCCTAGACGCGAAGGGGTCTTCTCGGAGAGTCGGAGACGAGGGATAGAAATTAGAAAAGGGGGTTGGGGTCGCGTATATAATTTACACAATTCGTCTGTGTGCCTGTGTGGTGATGTAGAGTGTTCCAATGATTTCATTTTTTCGCACCTGCAATTAGATGGGCATCTCTTCTAGGCCTACTAGGCTTTTAAAGGCCCAAATGAGTGGGCTTGCGGCCTTTTGGGTCTACCTGTCTTTCAACCAGTGATAACGCGGCCTATATCCTTGTAGCCTAGATCACAAGGATATGCTTGTTTATGTCGTAAAACGAAGATTATGATCAGGAAAACCAAAAAACCTTTAGGTCAGTCATTTAGCAAGATTGAAAACCGTGAATAAATATTTGTACAGAAGAAAATATAAAATATTCAGGCTTTTTACTTTCTCTTTTACTAACTTCTGTCGGAAAATAAAAAAATATACAAACAATACCGATATAAAATTACTGCATATGATAAAAAGAAATATTAGAACTGTAGTTGTTGCAACTTTTCAAATGTTGGAGCCTTCAGCGATGCCACTTTTATTAACAACGACTGCATAATTTAAATTCCGTAATTTGTTATATTGGATGAGATTAATTAAAAATTACAATTGGCTATAGCGGTAATAGCAGTCCGCTATTTGCGCTACACACTATGCGCTATAGTGCACGCTATGCTACATAAGTTTTTATTTAAAGGTCCAAACTGAAAATTTATTTCAATGATCAATGTTTTTCAAGATCCATATTATTTTTGTTTTTAAATAAAAATAAATAAATAGTTTATGCCATGATGCTTAGGTTTTTTTTAAATAGAAAATGATATATAGTTTATACCATGATGCTTAAGTTATTTTGAATGAAAAAGATAGATCATTTATAATATTATTACTTTTTCTTAATCAATTTTGTGTTACTTATTGCTCTATGAGTCTTTAGATAATGTTAATAATTAGCAAAAATATAAAATATAATTTTTTAAATAAAAACACTATGTAGATAGCTTTCACTATAGCTACGCTATTCGCAATAGCTTTTTTTTAGCCTTTCCACAACAACGCAATAATCACTATTTAGAACCTTGAAAAAAAGATTTAAGAAAGTGATTTTAAGTTTTATAAAGGAGTAAATGTTTGATAAGATTAAGACTCCTTGGAGTTTTAGGGAAGGTGTGCCGAATTGAGGTCAAGATTTTTTGTACTGATATAGCATTGTTTCATCAATCATGTCAATTAGTTATTTTTCCAAGGAAGATTACTTTTCCATTTACATGGTTAGTCTTCTCCTAAACTTCTAGTATATGATACATCAAATAAGTATACCTTATTTTCATAATTTAATGTAGTTGAGGGACAACACGGACAATAGCCACTGTCACAGAAAGCCAAGCCTAAGGACAAATAATTACTTAATAACAAATATATGCACCATATAAATTGAACAGAACTTCTGGGGAAAAATATTTAGCTCCACTAAGCATCGAGGAAGAAAACTGAACACATCTATAATACTTCCTACTAAAAGTTCAGAAACTAATATATGCAACATCTCAAGAACCGCTTTAAATTCAGATTCTGATTAAGTGCCACTCAGGTCCGGTCAAAGCAACAGACAAGACAAATATCCATCACATCATTTTGCATTTGCAAGCTCTAATTGAGCACCTTGACATCAATAATATTAATTACCTGACGAGAGAACAACAATTATGTACCGCCATCCAAGAGGTGGCATGTGGCTAGGAATTGAACGCACATTACCCAGAGATGCCTTAATTATATACAGATTTCTATCTGTGTTTAATAAAGTATTAAAAAAGGTGAAAAAAATTGGGGCATACTCTCCTTATTGTGTACAATCAGTTCCAGACCGTTCATATCTGACAACAACATCTGTTGGTAATTCATGAGAATGTAGAGGTCATTTTTTGCCTGTCTTATACGAAGCAAATTCAATGAGCTATATTAAAAAAGGATTTGCAAGCTCTAAATCGATGGTGCATCAGGATATTTCATTTTATTTTAACAGCTGAGCACTTTGGTCATGGTTTTCTCTATCTCGATCTCTCTTAATATCTGTTTCTTGTTTTGTCTATCACACTTGTTTTACATTAGTAATCTGATTCTAATTAGTAAACAATTTTAGTAATCTAACGCCAATTTTATAGAACCTGTGTCATTCTTAATTAAAAGAGAGAAATAGCATAAAATAAAAGTACCTGAACTCATATAGACAGCAACGCAGAGGAGCGAAAATCGCAAGATTTTTCAGCTGGCTCTGAGATAGAAGTTCTGGAATGATTGAATGTATTTTATAGAACTAAATGGAATTCATTCTTATGGTTTTCAATGATGCAAGCTAATAAATTATTTAAATCTTTCATGCGTCTTTTTATTCATGCATTTGGATGATATTATCCTGGATACACTGAAGAAGTCCCCAGGACTGCAGAGCAGATCTGAACTTGAGATACATGGTCGAGATCGATTACAGGAACTGGAAAAGGTTGTGGCGGAGCATTCAATTGACAATCACAGTCCTTCAGACGTAACAGCTGGGTAGATCTCGGCCGTTTGTTATTGCCTGTACTTCATTGAATTTTCAGTCAGGCATAAAACATAAAAAATAACTCCGTCTGTTATAAGAGAAAAGGACAAAACAAAATAACAAATAGAATTAAGAAGATCTGACCTGTGCATCTTGTTCAGCTTTGAGGACATTGTTATCCGTATCAGCTTCAGGGTCCCTACTACAGTTATTCATTTTCTTCTGGTCAAATCCTAAGATGTGTTAAAATCAAGGTTATAAAATGCGGTTTCCATGCGGTATGCGGAAAGCCACCGCATACCGCATATACGGTATACGGCCGCATATGCGGATTTTTATGCGGACTTATATATGTAGATTAAAAAAATTAATCAAATAAAATAGTGTTGTATATTAATAGTATTATGTATTATTAGGCCCAAAAAATATGCATAATAATATATTTATTATGAGTTAAAAGGATCTTCAAAGTTTTTAGCCCAAAATCATTTGGCCCAAATCCATCTTGACCCGTGAAGGATGCAGCTGCCAGCTGCAATCATTACTTAAAATTTGTTATTTAAAGGATGTTGCATAGTTCAAAGTTGAAACCGCGTGAAGAGAATCGAACCACGTGGCGCTCAGCATTGAAACCGCGTGGACTAAAAACTAATGAAAAAAGAAGAAACCACGTGATGACTCCGGTACAATCAATCATTTTTAGTCCCACACCTCCAAACAAAAAAAATGCATCCCTTGAGAGTCTATAAAATAAGCTGGGAACATCAATACAAACCACTTGACTGGACTTTGGTTTGGATGAGAAATAAGAATCGGGTTTCGGTTTTATACCGGATATCCTTCTCTTATTAAAATTGATAGGATCTGAATCCGAATCTTTATTTGTTAATAAATAAAATATTTTAAGTGGGTGTAAAATCCACATATTAGTCTGGATTTTATGCGGCTGAGCACTGCAAATGCATATGCGGCCGCATAGAACCACATTTTATTACACTAGGTAATATGCGGTTGTCAACTGCATACGCATATGCGGCCGCATGAATCGCATTTTATTACACTGGTTAAAATTACATAACATAACTGCAAAAACAATAAAGGAATCTGCCAAAAGACAAATTATGTGATGACTCCCTTGTTTAGTTGAAGATAATTATATATACTCACAAAAAAATCAAAACTGGCACTACATATTATTAAAAATCACTACGAAAGAATAATGTCAAAACTCGAACCTCACTATTGGGTAACAAATGTCAAAACATGCTTAAAGATCTGAGTACTTGGTCAGCACATCCGGTAGTATGCTTCTTATCCTTCAAGGGACACCTGGCAGCAAAATCAGTTGCATAAGCTTGCCATGATCAAATTGCAATCAGCTCAAATTTAATGCAATCACAAAAAAATTGCTATATAATCATTCTTTGTAGGGCATGCATACATATACTGACCTTCTTTGATTTTCTGCAAGGCAGAAATAAGTCCTTTTTGCCTCTTGCGCTTGATAAACTGCAATCAATTTTAAGGAGACACATTTAATTAGTCCGGATTTAGCAAGTATTTCAAACTCCATCCAAAAAAATACTAAACAACAAAGATACGTAATCATGGGGTAAAATAAAAGCATTATAAATGAGAGAGTAAAATTGATCAACAGATGCACAATGAAGTTTCAGATATTTCACAAAATTTACTCCATGGCATTTTTGGGTCCTTGATGCACTAATTTTGTACCCTATTGCTCACATTATGAACCAGTACTTATTGAATTTGCTGACACGCACATCCAAAGCTTGCTCAATTCCAAAATTAGGTGTCCTATGAGTCGACAACCTACAACCTCACTCTTTCCCTTTTTCTTCCTTCCTATTCTTTATTTTCTCCTAATAACTTGTGGCTAAATTAAGCATTGATGTACCAGTGGTTTGTACATACAAGAATCCACTATCAACTCTTCCGTTCATTACTATTGTTTATGTTTCCCATATACTCTAAACATGCTAACACCAAGTAATTCTTTATTTCTGTACACAATTTATCATTATTAGTTGAATTCTTAAAGAACTACAAACTTCCTTCTATTTAAAGGAAAAAGTAAAACACTAATTTCATTGACAAATAAGAAGCAAAGTAAAAAGGATAGAAGTAGATTACCTCTGTACAGCAGAAGAGAGACAAGATAACCAAGCATAGGTAGCAACGAACATAGCACCGAGCAGAGGGAAAAAAAAACCAAATATTTTAGTTTTGAAATCGCAATTTTTAAAGATTAGTGAAAAAAATAACAAAGAGAGAGAGAGAAAGGGGGGAGAGAGAGGGTGAACCTTGAAACGTGAGAAGCGTTGACTGAACACACTGCTCCGTCTCTTGACTAGGTGAAGAAGCACCGAAGAGGAGGCAAGGGGGAATCCAATGTGGGAGGAGACATTATTTTAGATGCAATTGTGAAATATTGGATCTTCAATTATTTAAATCGTGTATCTCCTTCGCTTGTAGTAATTTATCATTCAATGAATGAATGAAAAACGAATTTGATCTTCTTATATCAATTCAATCAGAATTCTTTTTCTTTTCCACTAAACTCAAGTTTTATACCTTGTTTTTCAAGCAAACTCTTTTTTTTTTTTAGAAGAAATAAGTCATATAATGAATTTGAATTTTTTGCAAAGGCGGAGAAAGGTGGAAGCCACTACATGAGGATAAAGCTAGAATTCACTTCAACTAAACATAAATCTGACCACCAACAAAAATACAAAATTTAATTACACATAAATCTAAATCCATTTCGCTCTGTCATTCTACTGTGCTTTGAAGTGTGAAGCTTGGAAAATCGGTGATTGATTGCATTGGAAGATAAGAAGAGCAGAAGGCATAAGTCTACCATGTAAGCAATTAAAAGGATGCCATTAATGATGCAAAGACCTAGTTATCATGACTGACAAAGGCTTTAGTAGTTTATTTTTAGCCTTTTCTCTCATCCGTCAGTTTTTTATTATGTAGAAAATAAATGGTACTGTTATTTGGAGAAACTTTACACATACAAAGAGATCAGAGCTGACCGAGATATTCATCACAGATTCACATCGATATGTACACATGCAATTGATGCAATCTATAGCCTATAGGAAATCTAAGAACAAAAAGTGTGCTTTCTGATGAGAATATTACCTAGATCTATCTTTCTCCTCCTACCTTCAAATTCCAATTGAAGCATGCAAGAGTTTTTTTTTAATCAGTAAGAAGGTAGAGGGGAATTTAACCGAAGGAAAAGAGAAGCAACAAAAACCTGGAAATTAGAGCTTTGGTGTGAATGCAATGGTAGCTTTACGTGTAATCAACGGGGGAGACATATTTTAAATAGGAAAATCTAGCAAGATTGTGGACATTCAGTTACAAATCTAGGCTTCAATCTAAGATGTAGAACATCAAATTCAATCATGAACCCTTTGAAATACCCCAGATTGAAGTAAATAACAGCAAGAGGGAAGAGTTAGAAAGAAACACTTGGATAGACAGAACTGGAAGCTGGCTTCTCTCATATTGAAGCAAGTAGAGAAACGAAGAACTGGCGATTAATTAAATTTGGACACTGCAATTGGGGAAGTGACGGGACATGGCAAATAAATTACAACACACATCAATTTCAGTTTCATTTTAATTTCCCTTATTTTTTATACCTTCCCATGAAGTGAAGCAGCTGAAAATTAGAACGACGCATGCAATAGGAACGGAGGTTTCTGCAAAAGCGTTACAAATTTGGGAACAATTAGGAAATCGGAAAGATTTGTGAAGGAAATTAATGCGTAAGAGAAGACAAAAGTCAGTGATGAAGTAACCGATGGAGCTACAGAAATCTTACCGAATCTTAATCTTACCGACCGAGTACAGCGGAGAACGGAAAGAGGAAAGAGGGAAGAGCGCCGATCTTTCTTTCTCTGAGCACAAGTTTACGCTCCAAGGGAAAGGGAGGGGCCCGCGGCCGTCTCCAACTCCAAGGAATGAAATGCGGGAGGAAAATCAAGAGGAGGGAATTTGTGAGATAATGAATCTCAACCGTCTAATCTGTTTTAAAATTCGTGCGAATTAGATCCGCACTAATATTGAAAGGCCTCCTATGTTATAGGAAGGAGCCGGATTTAATTAAACTTTTCAACCAGACAGCCAGACAGGTACCATTTAGAAAACTAAACTTTTAGAATAAAAATTAGTACTCAATAATCCCCTAACGCTGAGGCTAATGTGATATAAAGATATAATTGTACTTTTATTTCAGAATGATTTTCTATGGAAGTGTTGAATCTAAGTTCCAGTGGGTACAATATGTTTATTTTTTAAGAACCTTTTTGTTCCTCAAAATATTGTGATTTATTCGGAGTTTTAGACATACCTTTGAGAGAGGATTTACATAAAGAAATAGAAAATACCTCTTTCAAACCCTAGACCTAACACAAATAATAATGTCTCACGCTGAGAGAGAGAGAGAGAGGCAAGTTCAATACTAATAAGAGATATATCTAACAAAAACATATGTCAAAATACCCTTCTTTTATATAAAATTAAGTAAATAAATACTCTCTTACTATTTTTGTATAAAATAAAAGTTATTTTTTTATTTCTCTATTATTAATTTCACTACAAGTGAAATAACAAATAAGAGAAGATGATTGATGCTTGCCATGTGATATTCTTCATACTAAAGTAATATATAATATCTGAGCCGCCCCATAAATGTGACATTGTGAATATATAGATGCTAACTTGTCGGCCGGACTCCATGATTTTAAACCTAACGCCAACCATTTATTAATAGATAAATGAGATAATGCAAAAGGCTCCCATGAAAAAAACAATGGCTACTTCATTTCATGTCCCAAGTTGGATAGGTTACAGCTTGATTTGCTATATATATATATATATATATATATATATATATAACTATGACATGAAGTTGATTGGTGCCATGTCTTTGCTTGTTTTTAATTAGTAAAGGTTTTTCAATATTTTAATTTTCATATTGTGTAGTTCTGTTTGGATCCAGACCCGCCTAATATTAATTGGATCTTGTTTGTTCTAAAGAGGAATAAGACATTTATTAACTCTGAACAATTCTTAAAACGGATCTTAAAAAATAGAGAATGCAATATATTAATGAGGAAGGATGACTTGATAATTATTTATTTATTGTAATAATTTTGATAGTTTTCAAGAATTAAAGTTTAAAGTTTAAATTTGAAATTCTAAATTAAGTACCACCAAGGGCCGGATCCCACATGCCACGGTGCCCCAAGCTTGGTACACTTGTCTCTCCCGTACGTGTGAAGCATGCATGAAGCCACGGCCACCAAAAGATAATAACCAATTAATAAATTAACTCGACCTATAATATAGTTATAAGTTTGTTTTCTTCGTGCCTTTTGTGATTCAGAACAGTATCCCGGCCAGCCCCAGACTCAAGGGCGGATTCAGGATTTTCGTCAGAGGAGGGCAAAAAAATATCGAATCGGATTTAAATTCATTAACCAATTAGGTACTCGATAAAAAATAATGCTTTAACTTATACTTTTCAATGCTTTGACTAGTAATTTCTGATGCTCTGACTTATAATTCTAATACCAATCAAAATTCAACAGATTTATTTTAATTTTAACCCTAAATTTAACTCGTATTACAAATTAAACGTCCAGAGGAGGGCAAAAAAAAATCCAGAGAGACAAAGTCGATCGAAACCGATAAATTTCTACTAAAATTCAAAGTCCAGAGAGAGCAGCTGCCCCCCCTGGACTACATTGGATCCGTCCCTGCCCAGACTGGGACCTCCCTCCAATATGGTACCTCATACACCGACCCTACAGAACCAAATCCCACGTTTCAGCACACAGCACATCACAAACACATATATTGACTGTTGGACTGACGGTTCTTTTCAAGGTCCATCTCATGGAGGTTTAGGCTATGTCATCAAGACTGGGACCACTTTGCGGTGTTCCGGCTCTAAACCAGCCGACGCCATCTCCGCCTTCCATGCTGAGGCTTTGGCCATGCTCTATATATATATGGCATGAAGAAGGTGTTATATGACTCACATCTATGATTCCAGGTCTGCACATTCCACACCGATTCCTTGCAGCTGGTACAGTCTCTCTTCACGCCACCAGCATCTTGCTGTCGTGACAGGAGAGCTTGTTTGGTCATTATGCAGATCCGGGACCTCCTTACACAGCATCCACAGTTTGCATTTACCCATATCAACCGAGGTGCTAATCATGAGGCAGACCACCTTGCTCGGACTGCGCATGTCCGTCGATGAGGCTCGGTATGAGGGCATCCTCTACCTTTCCGTTCCTCCCATGGTTCCACCGTAGAAGTTTCTACTGGATCTTGTACTGGTACTTTTTTGGTTAAAAAAAAATACTGGTACGAGAGTATAAATTTCTACAGTGGAACCTAGATGTACCGGTACAAGATACTGATCTTGTATTGGTATTGCACGGCCTTTTGTGTACTGCCGTGTGATGTTGCTGCTTTTACTGGACTCACAGTCACAGACCTTTTTTGTGTGTATGATCATGCGCCCTGTGATATATGTGGTTTCTCCTTGGCAAGTTTTTTCATCTTTACTTTTTATGTGCAAATCGGGTACAGCTTTTGTGTGCATATTTTGTACCTGTTTTTAGGCGCGCTCTGGTCAACGCAGGGGTATTAGGGGCACTGTGTTATGGCAGTTCTGTTACTGCTTCAGCCTGAAGAAAGACACAGGTACACTAGTTAGATTAGATATGTTACATATATGTATGTGTTTTTGTTTCCTGCGTGCATGGTAGTACTGCGCATGGTGTTTTTTTTTTTTTTCCCTTAGTAGTGCGTATGAACTACTTTTATAAAAATAATAAATTCAAAATATAGATTCATAAATAGACGATCCGTAATATACTATAGCCACACTCTAATATATTTTTTATAATAAAATTTTTCTCTTCCAACCAGGTACTATATATAACTTAAAAATTATTTTGATTTTTATCTTACGTGATAGGTTTTAATTTTTTTAATTCTAAAAAATTATTCTGTTTTTTAATTTGGTGTGACAATTTTTATTTTTATTTTACGTATCTACAACAATTTATAATTTATAATTAGAAATATTTCTTATTAAAAAAATTTACCGTACTGCAGACCTTTAACTGACAGGTGGGACACAGCTGTTATACTAAGGTGTCGACGTGTCTTCGTCTCGTAAAAGTTGAAATCAAAGCGAACAGCAGAAACTTTTTGCTTGCTCTCTTCTCCGTCTCTCCGGTCTAGGGGTGATTAATGAGCGAGCATGAGCGAGTTGGGGTATGCTCATACTCGGCTCATTAGCTTAATGAGCGAGTTGTTAATGAGCATGGTGTTAATGAGCGAGTTACCGAGTTTTTTAAAATACATCATTTAAAAACTAATGTTCATTTATAGAATTTAACAAACTGTCCATAAGCAAGTTTAACAAAAAATTGTCCATTAGCAAATTAAACAATATATAATTTAACATAAAATTGTCTATAAGCAAATTAACAAAATCAAACAAACTATCTTCTTGTCGTTCTCACGGCTTGTCACGTACCTACAAATTTGCATTATCAAAACAATAATAAAAATGTAGAATTTAGAAATATACAAACAGTAACAAAATGAATGGATATATATACTAACATAATTTAAAAATATACTAACCCAATACCATACTGGATATGCCTAATATGAATGAATAAGAATAGCTCAGGAATAGCTCAGGAATAGCTCAGGAATAGCTCAGGAATAGCTCAGGAATATACTAACAGTAACAAAATGAATAAGAATAGCTCAGGAATATATCAGAAGCTAACCCAGTACTATACTGTATATGCCTAATATAAATGAAAATTTTGCTGCCGCCCAAATAGTTTCAAAAATTTTAGCTACAGAACCAAATACTATTCTAGGGATTAGATGTGGCAGGATTTGTGTAACTAATTTATTAATGAGCGAGTTGGGGTATGCTCATGCTCGGCTCATTAAGTTAATGAGCGAGTTGTTAATGAGCGAGTTATAGTGAGTTGCTAATGAGCGAGTTGTTAATGAGCATTTAGCGAGCGAGTTATGAGCGAGTTACGAGTTATGAGCGATTTACTCACCCCTACTCCGGTCTCCCTTCACATTTGAGTCCGAATCTGCTGCGATTCCGACAGGGATCGCAGGATCCTATTTCAGATCAACGGTTGAAACTTTTTCGTGCGCGGATCTCGGAAACGTTATAGAAAATTAAATTTTCATGCACGTATTTCGAGAAAGACCAACAGTTCAGATCGAATCGCAGGGTCCTGTGATTCCCCGAGAATCACAGCAGATTTATTTTCTTCACATTTCCACTTCCTGAAAAGAGCTAAGAAAGACGTCTCCGCCTCGATTAAAAATGGCGGATAAGCCGAGCCGTGCACTGGTTTTGTACGGCGACGGTCTGGCGTCGCTCATCTCCGCCTCGCATTCCAACCTCCATTCGTTCGCTTCTCTCTCCTCCTGCGGCTTCCTCTCCCTCCGATCTCCCCCATCCGAAGGTCATATCCTCTCTCTTTTCTTGTTTTCGCTTCGTTTGGGTTTGGTTACTGTTACCAATCGATTTTTAGTCATGGAATTGAGAAAATGAACTGTTATTGATGGTAGATACTTGCATGTATGAATTCAGGTTAAGGTGTTCAGTTCTTTAGTGGTAAAATTGGGATTACTAACTTTTAATGGTTTTAATTTCAGA
Source organism: Carex myosuroides (assembly GCA_028015225.1). Classification (NCBI taxonomy): domain Eukaryota; kingdom Viridiplantae; phylum Streptophyta; class Magnoliopsida; order Poales; family Cyperaceae; genus Carex; species Carex myosuroides. Next base: position 8,432,180 of record CM051492.1, on the reverse strand, counting down.
CTCTGTAGCCGACAGAAGAACAGCTCGAGATTTCACACAGTTACTTAATTCGTATGATTTCTACATTGCCAAGGTTGCATATTTCACTTGGCTATCTACAAAAAATGTTAGAAATAGAATGAATTCATTCTGACATGGATCCTATTATTAATTCAGAATGGGCAGAACAAAGAGTCTGGTTCTAGCGTTGATGTGAATCAGTATAATGTACCTGGATTGTCAAAGAGGTAACATCTTTAAATTGCTGTAGTTTTGAGATAACTAAAATAAGATTACATGAGTTCCTATGTTCTTAGTCCATATGCTTGATTGAATTTAGTAAGAAACATTTCATACTAGAACTTACAGATGGCATTTTCCCATAATTGTGTGATGAAAACCCCCATTTAATCAATTGAGCATCAGTTGACCTGTCAATGTACATCTTACCTTCAGGTATCCTTAAATCTTGCAAAAGAAGACTTCATTCTCCTCTGTTTAACCCAATTTTTCTTTTAAACATATCTCACATGTTTAAATAAACACCAATGAATGATCTAATAGAATTATTGAACAAAAGACTATGCTGCATTAAATCCAGTATGGTTCGCCTTTAATTATTGAGGTTTAGGATCTTTGCTATATGCACACTCTTGTGTTTATTTTACTATTAACATACCTTTTGAGCTTCATTTTTTTTAAATCTTTCCTTGTTATTATTATTTTAAGTTTTCAGGTTTATGGGCCTCAGAGCAGCCACAGGTACATATAAGTTTGTATAGTTTAGAGTTCCTGGTTGTTTAAAGACAAACTTGCACGAGGCAACCACCTGTATTAATGAAAATTGGTTGAGCTCTTCTTCTATATTGTTTACAAATATCCAAAAGTGAAGCATTTTTAATGGAAGGGAATTATTATCTTTGTAGGCATGAGTATCCTATGCTGGCTGCACAGTGGCAGGATGGGGTGACTAGAAGAGACATCGCCAATGCATTTACTTTTGAGGAATTCAATAAGGTACCTTTTGTTATTCCTGATCAAATATTTAGAAAAGTGCTTCCTCTGCTCTTAAGAATCATCAAAGTGCTGTTGGTATGTAGTAGTAGCACTTCCATTTTGTGAGCTTATTCTTTTTTTTTGAAGGTTAGCGGCAAGACGCTGCTAACAATTATATTAATAAAGAAGAAAGTAGTTACAAGGTCTTAACGCAATTCGTCCCTTCTAATTACAATACGTTAGCTCCTCAGATTAACTCAATAAGACAAAAGAAAAAGAAATACGGTAGTTACAAATACGGTAGCCTCGGGCCTAGCTTGCGCCAACTGCCATCAGGAGGAGGCAGAAGAGACCCGCTTGGTCCCCTGACCGCGCGGATTTACACATTCTGGATCCAATGTATGATATCAAAGGCAGTATCATTGATCAAATGATGCACCAAACGCCTTTCTCCCGAGAAGTGTCGTCTATTCCGTTCTCGCCACAAGGTCCATACCCCGGCCGCCCAAAGCGCATCCCGCTGCGTTTTACCTCTGGGTGATAGGTGGTCTCGACCGACTAACCATAGCCCTATCAACCCGGAATTGCCGAGCACCCCATAATTAAGGTTAAAGTGCACTAGTAAGCCCGTCCAGAATCGTACCGCAAATTGGCATTCCCAAAAGAGATGGTTCCTAGTCTCCAAGCCTGTGTCGTTACACATATGGCAGCCCTGTTGGACCGGGCAACCCCGTCTGGTGAGTATCTGTTGCGTTAGGAGTCGGTTGCCTATCATAAGCCAGAGGAATATTTTAACTTTCGTGGGTGCCTTAATCCGCCATAAGGGGCCGCTGTATCTTGACACGACGCCCTTGTTGTGTAGTGTGCGGTACGCTGAGCCCGTGGAGAAGGTGCCCGAGGAGGTCCATCGCCATCTGTTTTCCTCGTCCCCCGAGATCGAGCAATTATAGAAGGGGGATAGTTGTATTAGATTCTTGACAAAAAAGGATTGTTCCCCGACCGGGATGGTGATTAGCTGATCAGGTCCGGTAATGCCATGTAACCTTGTGATTGTGGATGCCCAGAGTCCCTCCCGGCTGTGACTGATCTTCCATAACCATTTTGTCAGCAGGCATTTTGACACGAAAGATTCATGATCCCTAATCCTCCATTTTCCTTCAATGCGCAAACCCGATCCCAGTTGACCAAGCAGTTGATACCTTTGCACGAGACGTTACCTTTCCATAGGTAATTCCTGCGCATCTTGTCGATGTGACGAATCACTCCCTTGGGCACTTTGAGGGCCTGCATGAAGTGTAAGGGCATAGCTGACATAACCGCTTTGATTAATGTGACCCGGCCTCCATAGGAGAGGAACCTTGAGGTCCATCCCTCTAATCGTTGCCGGATTGCATCCAACATTGGCTGAAAGCATGATTTGTCCGGCTTTTTCACACTTAGCGGTAGTCCCAAGTATTTTATCGGCAGGCGGGATGGTGGGGATGCCAGGATGGCCTGGACGGTGTGAACTAGTGGCTGTGGGATCGCTATCGGTATAAAGGTGCTTTTCCGGTGATTCAGTCTGAGTCCCGATAACTGAGAGAACACTGAGATAACACGTGCTATTACTTTGAGGGTTACCGGGTGGGCCTCGGAGATGATGATAGTGTCGTCCGCGAATTGTATAGTTTCCGGGTACAGGGAGACCGGTACTGGCATAAGCGTTTCTGCGCTGACGAGGAATCTGTTGAGAGAATCTGCCACCAGAATGAACAGTAAGGGCGAAAGGGGGTCACCCTGTCGCAAACCCCTTTTGTGTCGGAAGGATTCACTGAATGAGCCGTTGATCCTAAGCGCCGAGGTTGCCGACCTTAGAATATCCAATACCATGGAAGTGAATCTGGGTGGAAATCCTCGTTCAATGAGCAAGTTTATCAGGTAGCACCAATCGACCGTATCGAAAGCTTTCTCGAAGTCGACTTTGTACAGGACCGCTGGCAATTTCGTCCTAGAACAGAAGGTCAAGAGTTCTCTCGCCGAGAGAAAGGACTCCATGAGCGAGCGACCTTTGACAAAAGCCGTCTGGTTTTTAAAAACCAGCTTGTCCATGTGTGGTTGTAATCTTGACGCTAGGATCTTGGTGATCAATTTGGCAATAGTGTTGATAACACTAATAGGTCTGTAGTCGGATACTCTTTCTGGATTTGCTACCTTTGGGATTAGCGTTATGGATGCCTTATTTAGCAGGTGGAAGGGAAATCGGTTGCCGCCGAATCCCGCAATTAGGTCCATAATATCCCCTTTGATTGTGGGCCAGAATGACTGGAAGAATTCCATCGGCAGCCCATCCGGGCCGCTTGCCTTCCCCCGTGGCATGTCATTGATTGCTTGAAGGACCTCAGTTTCGTTGATAGGGTTGTCAAGGGGGAGGAGATCTTCATGAAAAGCCGGGCCGACCTTTCCAGTTAGGGCAAATGGTCTGCGCATGTGCTGAGGCTGTCCCAGGATATTCTGAAAGTGCTGCCTCAAGTAGTTGGACATGTGTTCCTGAGGTACCGGCGAGTCGTCATCCTCTTTGAGAGATGTGATGGTGTTCGCATTCTTCCTGCCATTTGCCACCGCATGAAAGAATTTAGTATTCTTGTCTCCAAGCTTGAGCCAAGTACAGCCCGACCTTTGCTTCCATCTTGCCTCCTTTTCGGATGCCAGGCGGAAGATGTGTTCCCTGAGTTGAATTCGAAGTCGGAACTCAACTGGGTTTAGTTGTCGAGATTCTTCAACGCGGTCCAGCTGCTGGAGGATCCACTTGGAGCGTGTGAGGTAGGTTTCTCTGCGGCTAAATTTTCCCTGTGCCCATGCTCTGAGGGCGCGCTGCACCGCCTGAGTTTTTGAACGGATTCGACGGACCGGATTGGCTACTGTAATGGAGTTCCATGCATCGCTGACCACCTCATGAATCTCCCGGTATTTCAACCAGAATGTTTCGAATCGGAATGGTCGTCGAGGGGGGTTCACATGCGGGGATAGTCGCAACATTAGGGGGACGTGATCCGAGGCAGTCGCCGGGAGGTCTCGGAGATCAAACGAAGACCCAAAGCCATTCCAATGGTACGATAGGAATACTCTGTCCAGCTTGGAGAAGGTAGGATTTGGTCTTTTGTTGGACCATGTGAACGCGCGGCCTTGCAGTGGTGCTTCTGTTAAACCTGTCTCATCAATGAAATTGTTAAAAGCCAACATGGTGCCCAAGTTAGGTCCATGCGATGTTGTGTCATCGGCCGTGCGAATTAGATTAAAGTCTCCCAAAATTAACCATGGTAAATCATTTTTTGCTCTGATTGATCTTAGCTCCCTTAAAAATATTAGTTTGTTACTATCTTCTTGCGGCCCATAAACAGATGTACACATAAAATTAAGTTCTCTTCTCTTAAACACCACCGTCACCGTATAAGAGTAAATGAAGGTTTGTTGAGATTGGAATGACTGACTCCACGCGAGCAGTATTCCTCCTCTTGAACCTTCCGCATCTAAAGTCAGAAATTGTGAGTATTTAGAGGGGCACACTTGCCTCACCCTAAAGATGTCACAATCGCTCCATTTGGTTTCTTGAAAACACAATAAGTCTGGTTTGGTGTCAGTTACCACCTCCTTAATTACATCGCATTTCTTTTTATCGCCTAAACCACGCACATTCCAACTTAAAAGACTCAATGGAAAAGTAAATTGATTCATAATTAGATAATGGTAGTGTTACACAAAAAGCACTTGGAAGTGTTTTACCCTAACTTGAAACCAAAAAGAAAACACATGCACAAGGCGGCACCACCTAGTCAGGCCCGATTCGGCTCTAGTTACCCCCCCCCCACCTGGTCGTCCTCGTCCGATAAATCATCGTCGCTGTCAAAATCAAATGCTCCTAGGACGGAGGGATCCTCTCTGTTTTCTTCCTCCCCAATGGCGGCAGTCTCTATGTTGCCTTGCTGATCGGTCTGTCCGGGATCAGATCCATTGGCGGCCTGCATCTCCCGAATGCCGCAATACTCTTCCACTTGTGCGGTCATTTCTTGGTCCAGAGGCGAGGTAACCAGGTTTTCATTGGCTAGAGCAGCCAATAGATCAGCTTGCCTACCCGAATCCATCTCCCTTGATCCGAAGGTACCCCTGGCCTGCTTCTTTGTTCTTGACTTTTTGGGGCTGTAATGCTTTGTTGGCGGTTTGCGGGATATCCTTGCACTTCTACGCAACTCATTTTGGACCGGTATTTGGATGGCAGTGTCGGTGTCATTGTGGTGCTCCGGCTCGCTTTGGTTCATCGACAGTTGGTCAGGCGGGGCCTCGTTGGAGTCCTGCTGTTCGGCGCGCACTAACTCTTCCACCAGTAACGCCGCTTGGGCTTCTAGGTAGGTCTGTTCTTCCTGTTCAAGGAGGTGGTCCTGAGCCGGATCGGCTAATGCACTAGATTATCCCTAGATTCACCCTAGATTATCTCATAATGACACGGGCCTAACCCTAATTAGGCCCATAAACACCCAACAATACATAAACATACAATAAATCTCAACAATTATATTACTTCTATTTTATATATTTAAAACTTGAGGATAAATAAATTTGTTGTTTATCTTTTTTATCAGTAAACCGACATCAGAGCTAGAAAAGGAGCTTGAAAAAAGAGAGGGAAAACCAACAAAGTCAAACAAGTCTGCAATGAAGATCAAGGATCAGCATGTTGATATAAAAAAGGAACTATCTAATGGACCTATGAGGGAAAAGGGCAAAAATGGAAATGGCAATCCTGACAACAAAAGATTGCACAACCCCTCTATTACTGTGCCTTGTAACAACTCTTCTGCGAAGCATATGACATCTTTTGCGGGGCCCTTGAACAATTGCTCTCTAAAGAATGTCACATCTATTTCTGAGCTTTCTGGCAATGGTACTCTGAAACCAGTATATTTAGGAGTGGGAGTTGGTAATAACAGTAGGGAGAACGGTACTGCCAAAGAAATTACCAAAGATGTTAAACAAGAGAATGGTAACACACAAGGTATATTATTATATTGGCCATTTTCTTAAGATCTTGTCTTGACCTAAAACTATACCCTAGAGCTTGCTTTGGACCTGATCATTCAAATAACATACTGAAACTGTCGCATAAGTTGGGATGACATGCTGTAGTTTATATTTATGATGTTTAATGAGACCTTATCCCTTTTCTAATGCCTTTTTGTTTCTTTTTCTTCCTTATCAGGAACTAAGGGAAGTAAACTCAAAGCCATGCACTCCTACAAGAAGGTCAATCATTGAAACCTATGTTAAGCAAGGTATAGATAATATTCTTCTATCACTGTTTGCAGGAAATAAGACAATAATCAAATGTGTCATAAAACGATTGTCTTATTGCAGAGATAGTTCCATTTGTGATGAAAGATGCACCATCTTGCATAGGTCGTCTAATGAAAATAAGGGATGATTTGGTTAGTTGATTATTTTACCCATGTTTATACTTTCTACCTTGTAATCTGTATTATTTTTCATTTGGTTCCAATATTGTAATTAGATGTTTCCTTTAATTTGGTCTTTGTATTGCAGTGTGAAATTCAGCTGAAGCTTGAAGATAAGATTGCTCAGTGTGAGATGGACATTCAGACCATTAGAGATGGTACTTCTATAATTATCACTTTCACCGTTGTATTCTATATACAATTTTCTCACTCTATGTTAAAATCGACAAGCATTTTACAGTCAGAATAAGAATTACAGTGTCAGTTGTAATGTACCATACCAGTCAAGTCTGGTACATGACAACCTCTCTTTTTTTCTCTTCCACTTTTCTTTATTTTCCAATTTGTGGGTTAGGTTTTTGAGATTGTCATTCTAGAAAACTTGCTTTCCAGACCTCATTTCTGCATAATCTCCCATTTTTGTTATTTATTTATTTATTTTTCTTAATATTTGTAAAAGAACAGATGACGTCGGAAGTGGAGCAAATAGTAGAAAGGTGGGAAAATGCAATTTCGAGTGGCCAGCTTGATGCCTCTGTTGGATGTCCGAATCCAAGCAGAAAGAAGAAATTCAAGCTCCGGAGTTCATGCCAGGTATTTTCATTTGGTGAAGCTACTAGTATTTTTGAAAGTTGTAATTATCATATATATACTTGTAAAGCATATGATTTATCCCAAAACTAGTACATGTACCCCTATCTTTTCCAATTGTGTGAAAGAGATGCCGAAACATCTCTTTTTACTGCAGCTCATTATGTATAAATAAGGGAGAAAAGAAGGAATGATTCTGGTATTTTGAAGAAATTAGGGTGCATGTTATGGCATTCCTTTAGTTGACTATTTCCATTTGCACGTGCAAAATTTTGTTTTCGCATACAACAATACTTGGGGTGGTTGACATTATCTGTTTGAATTTGGAGAAAACTCTCATGAGTCATGATATAGAAAGCTCAAATTCTTTCGTTTGCTGTTGCTTTCATCTTAGTTTAATATTTACATAATTCCATGATTTTTCTTCTTTATGTTCTTATCGCCTATGGCAAAGAGGTTGACTTGTGATTTATATCAAATTGTGGCAGATACTGGATGATAAGTGTAGAGATAACAAACTAGCACTACCAAGATACAACGTTCATCCAATATCCAATGGTAAGATCAACTACCCAATTTAGTACGTGAAAAATTAGTTCTCATTTTTTTAGCTACATCTGCCATACATTTGATGTTGTAAGCATATTTTTTTTGTATTGGTCTTAAATGAGCCGAGTACCAGGGGCCTATGCAGTAAAGAAATCTTTTGTTTGCTTACATCATTATGAGTTACGTTTAACTTTGAAACTTTTTTACTATAGGATTATACTTGGCAAGTGCAACACTTAAAAGCAAGGGTATTGATTGCATGGCCGAGAGCGAGTTGAAGAATAATCCTCATGAGGCAAGGGAACATGCAGCATTGCTTTTGATGCAAAAATTGCATGAAATGGAGGAAGATTAGGGTTTTATTCCTTGTGAAAACTTGAATGATGCCAACGTTTAGGATCTCTTGTTTTGATGTATTTACTGGTATCCTGTCATGTCAGGCATTAATTGCGACACGGGTCAGAAAAATTGCTAAGCCCTCAGTTATTATTATTTTTGTATCATCGACGTGCAAATGGGAAAGTCCTAAACAAATATTAACATTAACGCATGGAGTGCACAAAAACTACACAGAAGATGGCAAACTGAATGGAGTAAATTCACTTGTGACCAAGACATCTGACAATTACACCTTGCCAGATACCGGTACCTACTTGTGCCATTTACTTAGTTGATCATAAGCCTTTCTTTGATTGGATAGAAATTAGATCACAAGTAGGGCCAGGTTTTTATTCAAATCTGAACACACACAATTATAGATCTTATTGTACTAAAATCATCAAATAATTATTGATCGTAAATTGTTTTCTGTAAAAGGATTTGGTACTGTTGTTTAGTGTTTAATCCTTAAGTTTTGGTTGAAGATTGAAAAATGAAAGATCTCAGATCTATATATATCCATACTGATCTTTAATCAATAGTGTATTTAACCAGTTGGAATCTGTAAATACTCTTTTTAAAACATAGGGAGTACCTGAAAATTTATTACCAAAAAGGGAAATCGGAATTAAAACGAAAGATAAATAGCAAAACATCATTTGAAAATATATTATTTTAAAAATGAAGATTACCTTCATCACTTGAATTGAAGGGATTTACCAAGCATGCACATGTTAAAATTAAAAACGAGAATTTGTTGCAGGGATTTACCAAGCACATGTTAAAGATCTTTGAGAGAGAAATAATGTTTCTGAACTACTTTGCTCATGCAAGCAACATTTATTTAATTTTTTTTATTTCTTTTTTATATATCTAAACATGCTATCAACATGTCAAAGTCAAACCCACCCCATAGACACATTTTTCTAAATCTGACGAGGACGAGGACCCGGACCCTAATAAATTGATGAGAGTAAGAGTACCTCGATCGTAGTTAAAATTCACAAATATTTTCTTTTGAGATCCGCCACATAACTCAATTTTCTTTTGTCATGCAACTCTCATCTCTTCACAGTGCAAGTGCAAGGAGGAACGTTTTCTGATGATAACATAACAGTACTAAAATTTGCCCAAGCATGTCATTTGAAAATATCAGGTAATATAAATTGAAAATATAATTTCGGCTCACATGCTGAAATTGTGACCTATTTCACCAAAATATCATACCCCGTCGAAGAACAAACGAAACAAATGGACAATATATTTTTATATGTTATTGAAAGCCAATTAAGTCATATGCTCTATCTTTTTATTTATTTGTTTATATATTTTTTTTAATTAGAAAATTGAAAGCAGGTCATTTAATTTCTTGGATACCCAAGTTAGTTAATTTTAGAGAGTCATTTTTATCTTCCTTTACAAAAGTGAAATTGCCTTTTAATTGGTGTTCGTTGGTATTTAATTAGGAAACGACCCATTTTTAACAAGTTCATTTTTATCAAAAACAGGGCAAACAGGGGCACTCGAAGTAAGACCCATAAAAGATCTTAATTATTAAGCTATTATATAATAACTATTAATTTTAACAAAAACGATGACTATAAAATTCAAATCTTCTTTTTACGTATTAAATTATTTCTAGTAAGAAATAGGGAGTGCATAAATAAAGGACCAGACTGTAACGCAATTCTTGCACTTACGACTCCATCCCAGAATATTCTCACATCTAGAATTTTTCATTTAGAGTAAGTCAAAATTTGAGTTAGGATTCGGACCGTCCGATCAAAATCTGCACGAATATTAAAGAGATATCGTGCATTCTATCTTGAATCGGATTGATCCGGATTATGATCTGACGGTCCGGATCCAAACTCAAATTTTGAGTTTATGTGCTTTCAATCTCTCGCAAAGTGCTTATATTGATTTTTTAAATTATTTATATTAGATGACAAAATGTTTACCCTTTAATTTGTTTTACAAGAAATGAAAATCTAAAAATTAATTATTGTTTATACTTGCTCCCAAAATTTCTAAATCTAGCTGACAAAGTTAAATAAGATCTTAATAAAACTATGTAGACATATATCAATTACACTAGCAATCTAGATAAAACATTAAAAACACATACAGCTACTTGGTAGATTAATGTTTACACCGAGTATGAAATTTACCAAAAAAGTGTTACAATGCCAAGTATGTGTCTTCTAATTTCACCGAACTAGCTAGAAAGGCTTCCGATCAGGACATGTCTTCTCAACCAAAGTATGATTTTAATCTTAGAACTTCAAAGTGTGTTCTGGTTCAAAACAAATTAATTTTGGCCTGCTAATTAATTACGGGAGGGAAGAACCGCTCACTTAATTAGCATAGTAACACGAGTCGCGTCTTTTTACGGATAGACGCATGCATGTTTAATTTTTGCAAAAAATATTCAAGAGTGTACTGAGGTCCTTTAATAAAAAAAATTATGAGAAGAAGATGTGTTAACTTGTAAGCTTCATATGTTTTTACTATCTTGGACAGTTTTTGTATGTGTAGAGATTAAAGAGGTTTAGAGTTCACATGCCTGAAGCCTGAGGGTTTTTTTTTTTTTTTTTTGCTGCCTCTGTACTAAATAACGCATATTAGCTAGTGAAATATAAATTCTCGTTTAATCAAAATCTTGGCTTTGTTCTTCTTCTTTTTTTTCATTAGTTTTGTACTCCAATCATGCTCTAAATTCTTATTTTCGTTTTCATTGTTCGAACAGTCGATCCGAACCGTTCAACATGATCCCTATATTAAAATGTGCTTGGAGACCAAATTATATATTTCTTATAATTTGTTTACTATTTTTATAGATTGATACAAAATTATTGTTTTCAAATAATAAAATTAGTAAACAAATTTGAAAACAGTAATTTTGAACATATCTATTGTAAACAAATTCTAAAAAATATATAGAGTAAGGCTTAGATGTTATGGATTGTATAAGGCCTTCCGTGCTATTGTTTTAAAAACCTATCATATAAACTTCAAACTTCGATTAAAGTAACTCAAATAAATTGGTTATATAATGAACTTGTATAATACCAATTTTTACTATTTTTGGATTTTTTTTTTACTATTTTCTATGATTTATGAAAGATGACAAAAAATAACTTAGAAATAAAAGAAAGTTGCCAATATTTTAAGCCATCTTTTGCCATCTTTCATAAATTATAAAAAATAGTAAAAATTAGTATTCTACAATTTCATTATATAACAAATTTATGAGCTACTTAGATCGAAATTTGAAGTTTATATGATAGATTTTGTGGCAATAGCACATAAAGCCTTATGCTATCCATAGCACCTAAGCCTTGCTCAAATATATAATTTGGTCTCCAAGCACATTTTAATATCGAGATCATATTGAGCGGTTGGAATCGACTATTCAGACTTGAAAACATAATTAAGGATGCGGAGCATTATTGGTTTTCCTCTTTAAAATCTACCGTTCTAAATTTAAAAAACTGACATTAGTCAATTTATTGATTTTTTCATTAAAACTTATCTTAAATTTGTAAAATATTTATTTTACTCTTCATTAAAAATAAAATAAAAACATGTAGTATGTATAAGAGCAATATTTTGTCTTCTAACTTGTTAGTTTTCAAATAGTTCAATTCTCCACTTGTGACACATACATAGTGACAATTAGACATATGCATGTGTGTGTCATAAGCAAAAAGTAATGAATCATTTTCTCTCAAAATTGATCAATTAGAAGACTAAATATTTCTCTTAAACATGTTAATATTTTTTATTTTTTAATAATAATAAAATGGAAGCTCCTAAATTTAAAACAAGATTTAATGGAAAAGTCAATAAATTGATTTATTTATGAGTTTTTTTTTTTAGGAGTATACATGAATTTCCTCTTAAAATAAATAAAATAGAAGGATACTGCTGCTTACATAGTGACCTACAAAATTAAAAGTGATAATTAGCCTTGGTAATGATTATCCATTGATAAAGTTTACTTGAAAGAAAATTGACAAGTATCGGCAAATTCACTATTTTTAGGCGGAGAGATCGATATTTTCTTCAAAATATCAATTTTTCACTTCTTAAAACTTTTCTTGTTTTTACTTGTAATTAGATGGTGCTAATTCTACAAAAGCCCACATCCATCTCTGTCGTAATCGATTTACTATCTTAAATTTCGCACGACAAGTGAATTTAAAAGCGTAGTGAATTTTAAGTTACTATGAAAAAAATCAGTGTTAGGAAGTAATAAATTAAATAAATACAAATTAAATTATTCAAATACAATATGTTATCAAATGAAATAAAAATAATTAATGTCAGAGGTACAAAATTTATTTTCTTTAATTTAATACACTTATAAAGCGGTTTTAGTTACTCCACCTTAGAAAATTTTACAGCGTCTCAGAAGACGCTTTCGATCACTTTAGTCACCACTACTTTATTTCATTCCCTTTTTCTATTGTAGGTACAAGTATATTATTATGATTTTTCGTATCTTATCAACAAGATCGTATGGAATATAGCGCAGCCCAGGCCCAGCCCAGTCTAGATCAGTTAGATTGAGCCGTGCACTTAAAGGCTGAAGCGGGTCTCCTCTCGAGTAGTCGAGTGGCCCAATCCCGAAGGGTTGGGATTTGGACAAAGTCTCATTCAAAGCCGGACCTAAACCGTTCGATCTGCATCAAAATTCGTACAGACATTTAGATTCAAGAAGTCATTTAAATTTATTAAGTTTTAAATATGTTTGCACGAACCTCAATGCAAGTCAGACGTTCAAGCTTGATTTTGGATGAGGCTTTGTCCAAAACCCAATCCCGATCCGAAATCAGGTGTGTGTATCAAGAGCTGTAACTGTAAGCGAATAGATGTTCAGATCCGGATCAACAGGTTAAAAAGGAAAAAGAGCTCGGAAAAAAGAGGTTAAAAAGCACTACAGTTGATCTCAATTAAACCCGACCCGACCCGGCTCGCCCGAGAGTAAATCTGCCCACCATGCGGAATACGGACCCCCGACCAAACGGTTAAGTTCAAACCCAAAACTAATTCGTCATTGACAAGGAGATTACTTATGAATTAAAATTATACTTGGTTAAAAAAAAAAAGAAATGTATTCTCACCGAACAGATCAAGAAAGAGCGAGCGGATTAGAGAATATGAAATAGTACTTTCTCCCAGCTTTACAATTCCAAGTGACGAGTGGAATTGAATTTTGTGATGGAATAGAGAATTGAAGGAGACTCTTTTACCCCTGTGATCCTAAGGGGTATAAAATGTGATATGCAACAATAGCGTGAAATGTTTTCAATATTTCAGGATTTAATTAAACTCTGCGGTTTATGGGAGTTACTTCTAAATATATAATTAATTTTGAAGCAAAAAGAAAACAAAAAGTTCGTGATAAATGAACAAAAAAAAGGTTGGAAACATGTAGCATTGATATTACCTAGCAACAGTACTTATTGTTGGCAAACCTTATGTGGGTTTAGCTCACAATTGGCGAACACTATCTCACGCATTTATAACCGGTTTATATTCAAGTTTAGTAAATGACAACATATACAAAATAAGAAAGTATTGTTATATTCAAGTTCAGGTAACGACATGCCAGAAGATACCAACATTTGAAAAATTGCAACTACTACAGTTCTAATAATTTTCGTTTTTTTTTTTCATAAGCAATAATTTTATATCGGTAATTGTTTGTATTATTTTTATTTTTCAGATATAAATTAGTTAAGAAAAAACAATAAGGTAAATTTTTTATATCATCTTCTGGACAAATCTTTAATCACGGTTCTCAATGTTGCTAAATGACTGAGATAATTTTTTTTGTTTGTTTACATATCATAATCTTAGTTTTAACTTTTACGAGATAAACAAGCAAGTTCTGGAGAGACCTAGGCTACAAGGAAATGGGCCGCGTTATAGACTGGTGGACACAAAGCCACAAGCCCACTACTTTGGGCTTTTAAAAGCCTACTAGACCGTGAAGAAATGCCAGCGTAAAAATAGAATCATAGGAGCACTCGAATTCAGATCCCAATCCCCCCTCCGGAACATTCTACATCACCACACAGACAAATCAAATTGTGTAAATTATATACGCGACCCCAATCCCCACTCCGCAATCCTTCCGAGAAGATCCCTTCGCCTTCGCGTCTAGGGCTGACGGCAGCAACCGACGAATGGTAACCGGAGAAGACCCCTTCGCGTCTAGGGCGGACGGCAGCAACCGAATGGGAACCGACGAAGCACACCAATCGTACGATTTTATCTCTCTCTCAAGCATATCCTTTGTCTATTTGTGTATAGATCCTTAAGCGAGTTGTTGTGCAGACGTCGCAGCCGCACATGTGCACGGATCGAGGTGTTTTCAGCTGTCATGAAAGATAGAGGGTCTAAGCCACGTGGCTACAAAAATGTTTTTGGTGTCATTTTCCTCCACAGCTGCGGCCAAGATTTCGTCATCTTTGATGCTGAGGCCCTACAGCTTCCGCAAATTAATTCAGAGGTCTTTCTTTCTGTTTCTGGAGACTTAAATCTTTCATTTCAGTCACACTAACACAACCTACAATTTTAAATTTTGTCATACCAGCCCTTCTGTCAATATCTCAGCCCTATTTAACAATCTTATACTTCAAAAAGTATCCCACCTTAAACCAGATAGAAAACTTCTAAAAGAAAATCTGTCAATAAGTTTCTTAGTTTGTTATAATATTGATGTAGTTATCATGTTCTTTGTTAATACTCACAGGGCAATGTCATTCTATCCGGCCCGAGGCGTAGCATACCAGTAAAAGATGAAATAGTCTTATATGCTTGGTTCTTTGATCATGCTGTTTGTGCTATGCGTAGAACTCAAAGCGGTTTGTGGAAAGCTGACTCAGATTACATGGACCGATTAATTTGCCGGTCTATCAAGTGCTTTTCCACCAACTATCTTGATGTTAGTTTTGCAGTCTACCATGATGCTGTAGAGGCGCATTTGGATGTTTATTTTGTTGACTTTGAGTATGAAGGAGAAGATGCTCTCATACTGGTTCACGGGAAAGTGAGTGCATCAAATAGTTTTCTCACCGATTCTGAGGCTAAGAGCATGCTCTTCCATAAATTGAGCAAAGAGTGTGTCGGTCTCAAACCTGGCAGCTTGGTCCCTCTCCCTCTGTCAAGAAGGGTAACAGCAGTTCCACGTCAATCATCTCTCCTTGTTCATGTGAGTATAAATGTAGGTATTGAACCTGGTAATGTATTAGTCATTGAAAAGACAGTGAAGTTCAATCCTAGTTTAGGCTCTGCTGAAGGGTCTATTATTCTTCCCAACCGTGGCTGTGGAAAGGTGTTACTAATGGTCAGTTGGGTTGATTGGCAAACCCTAGATGGAGATGGACACGACCACCTCGTAAAAGAAGAGGATGTTGCTTCTCAGGTAGCCAATTTCATAGACGCCCATGACTGCTTCAGGGATTTCAAAGTGCCTCGTGTTGAGTCCCAAACTGACGTGCACACCAGGTCTTTCTCTTTCTTTCCCTCTCATGTCAAAATCCTAAACAACCTCTCTTTACAAAATTTGATGGATTAGTATATAATGTCAGTTTGAATTGTTAGCAGATTTCCTCCAGTTGAGGCCAGTCAAAGTGTTATTGTGGACCAGCAGCAGCTGCCTGTGTCAAGGTACAACAAAATGCCAAGGACAAAATCTTAAACCAACCTCCTCTCTTTATAAAATCTGATGGATTAATATATAACATCAGTTTGAATTGTTAGCAGATTTCCTCCAGTCGAGGCCAGTCAAAGTGTTACTGTGGACCAGCAGCCGCTGCCTGTGTCGAGGTACATCAAAATGCCAAGGACCCTCATGGAGGTCTTTTCAGTGAAATTCCTTGAATTCGATCAACGTGATTTGGACCAGATGTATGGTTGCATATTGATGAGCTTAATGCCGACGTATGTTGTCTTTAGCAGGAAACAGGGGGGTCCTCTGAATATTACTCGTGAGGTTATTTTTGGTCAATTTATTTTAATTTGGTTCTCTCTTTTATTTCGACTGAAATATATGGTAAAATTATTTTTGATAAGATTTTAAGTGGTTTAATTTGTATCTCGCACCATATATCCATTATAATAAATTGTTTATTCGTATTTTGGTCTCTTAATGTTGTACTGTATTGATCAGCCAATGGGTATAGCTAAATTGACATTAAAGTGCAATTGCTTGTTTCATTGCTGCAGGGTTTTGTTAAGCTCAGAGGTCCCAATATAGCCATAGAGGCATATGATCCTGTGCTTTGCATTCCCCATCTATTCAGATATGATACTTCCAGTGATCAGTTCAAAGATTATGACGAAATGGTGTGCTGGGGCGATGAGGTGATATGGGACGATAGAATAAGGGGGGAGTATGACATGTTCTTGTCCAAGAGGATACCGAGCCGATTTGGTCCGATAGAGGTGGACTTTGCTGTTTACAAGGATGGCGTGGAGGCTCGTGTTGAGGTTTTGCTCACAGGCTGTCAATTTGCCTCAGTGGTAGTCTACGGGTGCATAACTGCTGAAAATTCAAAGCTTGGTGGGAAGGCTAGAAGCTTCCTATTCAATAGGGATAAAACTGAAGGCATCCGCTTAGATGTTAGTCCTTACAAGGATAACGTCGTGAAACTTCCTCTTTCAAGATCTACAACTGTACATCCAATTGGTTCAGATGTCACCATTACTTTGAACATCTGGCAAAGCAGTATCATGGGCTCACAAGATGAGCCGATTGCTAAAAATGAGACTTTCAAATTTACATACTCGAGGGCCCAGGACGTGAGGACTTTCATGGGGGATGCATGTCTAGTTAATGTTGGTGTGGTCTGGGCTAAGACAAATGAACCCATTAACATAGAATGTCCTTTCATATAAGTATTGTATAACCCAACTGAAAGAACGATGCTAGTTTTAATTACAAGAGAGAACTTATGTTCGTTGTGTGCCAGTTTCCTTGTCAAGTTGACCTTTGTTATATTTTCTTTTTGTAATGCTGGATGATGTACTGATGTTTATCTAGAGATTAATTACTATGGTCTTTGATTAGTTTGTGGCATTTCTCATAAATTTGTGATCTCCTGCGTACATAATTTGGGTGAAACTTAAACAAATGGATACATAAAAAGAGTAACTTTTATATTTGCTATCTGTCTTACGATGAAGTATTTTAATTAAATTACACCCATCCCTATGGATATGAATCTTTGTTAAAACTGTTATCTAGGATTCTTGCTCTTTATACTGGATGTTGTGGATTTATAATTGTGTACCACATTACCACTGCGTACCTCTTGCTATTGTATTTTATTCAATATGAATGCTGAAGTTACAGGTTTGTTGGCACAGTTTCTAAAAATCAACTTTAGTTTTAGTTTTAATATGCTTAATACTTATCCTATTTTAAAGTCTGATCTAAAGTTCAGTTCTGATACAGTTCAGTTTTAGTACCTATTACTTCCGAGGCAGAAAAAAAAAAGCCCATTGTTAATTTCATGTGTTTTGCTTTTGAGATTAACCATCAAACAGAGCAATATGAGAATAGCTGATAGAGATTTGCTAATATGAAATTGCTTTTGGCAGTCTTGGATGTTCACTGGTATTGGTACAAGACTTTTTCTTTTCTTTGTATTATCTCTGTTGAAGTGCTAATAAACTTGATGCTACACAATTATAAAAAAAAAGACATGAATTTAAATAATTTTTAGTATACTGTCAGACACAATTACAAAAAAAAAACTTATAAGATAACCAATATCAAAGGAGTTCCATAAAAGATTTGAACTATCCCAAATTTTATAAATAAAAATACAATAATGTATTTACTTAGTGTATAGATATGACCTCTGTACCAAAGGGCACTGTTTACTGGTGGCACAAATTTAGTGGTACATTAATGTACTGATATGATGAGATATTTCCATTTTGCCTCGCTAATCACCTCACCACAAAACATCTAGCTGAAATTTAAAGAAAATTACCATAAATTCAGCAAGTATAAATGGATAAGCATAAATCCTAACATCCTAAGTTTATCAAAATTTTAACCCTAAATGAGAAAAGTACCTGAGACTCGACTGAGTCAACTAAGACGGGGAGAGAGACGAGCTGGGGTCAATTAGTAACAGTAACAAAGCATTTAGTATTATGCATGAGCTACACATGGGCTCGTAATAAAAAGAAGAGTGAGAGGATTAGTTGAAGAACACATTTATACCTATATGCAGACCAAAGTATTATGGGCAATCCTAGGCACTACTCGACACGTAATTCATATAATAATTAAAAAAAAGTTTATTGTTTTGGTTTGAGAATTTCATCAAACACATGTAATGCATTAATTTATTTAATAAAATCAACTCAAAACTTCAAGCTTTTCAAACATCTATCAATATTTGCGCAAACCTTCTGAGGTGGAAAAGTAAAAAATTATGTACAAACCTTATGACAAACAGTTTGATATGAAGAACACATACTAAACCTAACTTAACCAAAATTTCACAATTTTCAGCAACTTGAGAGCAAATCGAGTTGCCGTAACATTTGAAGCATTTCATTTATTCAACAATACCTCATAACTACACAGCAATTATTTAGGCAAGATCAAGCACAATTCAAGGAGCATTTCACAGTCAAGTAAAAAAAGGTCGATGTTTTGCATATGAAAGAGGGGAGGAGTCGAGGAGAAAAGAAAGCAATAAGCAATATGCTCCAAATTGAACAATTCCAAACATTATATCAACTAAATAAAATTAGGACAACAGAGTTTTGAACGGATTGTACCTTTCCTGATACCAAATCAGCCAAATCAAAGTATGCCCTTTCATGGTCCTGCACAAGTACAACAAGAGTTTTAAATTGATACATTATTTTAGGAATTCAACATGTTTAATATTTGTTTGAAATTATATTGTTTACTTTGTCCAGCTAGGTTCGGTTTGGGTTGTTAATTTTTGGCCCCACGAGGCTTACATAACGGACCAATTAAAGTGAAAATAAGGTATATTATAAGTCAGCCGTTACAATGCATCGCAAATTTGTACAAGACCTCTTGTAAGAGTTATATAACAGGGTGTACCTCTTGTAACTAAAAATTTCCCCAAACGAGACAAAACAACAGCAAAATCAACCTTTTCAAAATTCTCAGTTCAGATTGTATTGTGGCTGAGTTTGGATCAGGTTTGCATTAGGGCTTGGTGACTAAATTTATGTAGGACCAAATGTTTGATAGATTTCTTTTCTTAACCAGTCAGAATTTGTACAGGACCAAATCTTGTACCAGGCCTACTCTTCAACATTAACAAACTCATTGGGTTACAAAAAAATCATCTTAAAATCAGACTGGCATGGTTCAGAATTTAACGATGCCATGGCTCACAAACAAGAGTTTATGTTTCATGAAACATATACTCTAGCTTTAGGAGTTAATGAAGGCGCACGGGAACATATCGTCCGCTGGTCAATTGAAACTGTTGAAATTAAAGAGCAATGCGTTTATTTTCTTGTATCAAAGTTTGACGAAAAATTATTTTTATTTACCCATCCATCTAGTCGACGGAATATTGAAACATCAAAGGGCTATACACACTTCACGTCGGATCGAACCTCATAAATAATTAAACTTCGTAACTTTTGTATTGGTTACATTGAATGTTTTTCTTAGATCATTTCAAAAAAAAAAAATTGGAATCATTTCATTACGAATCGACCATTGATCGTTCATGTAAAAATGAACGGTCCACAAATATTTGCTAAATTTGAAGGGGCAAATAATGATGAAAGTTTATAAAATTGACAATTACAAGTATAGTTTGACCATAGAAGATGTAAATAATTTAAAAATATTTGTATTGAATTTTTTTCATATTATTTGGTGTACATACATAACTAATTTGTAAATATCAAGTTCAAGCCGTCTGATAGGTAATGAATGGTCCTGATATCTTCACTTAAAAGGATGTGGAAAGGGAGTTTCTATTCCCTGAGGTAACATAATATTGTTGTTTAGGTCCGGCCATGATGCACGTGTTCTTTTAATATTCGTGCATAATAATAATGATCGGTTCCGATCTAAACAGAAATTTTATGTTACCTCAAAGTATATGAATTATGTGAACTTTCGAAATAAATTAACCAAGCACGTACCAAAAACCCCAAAATTTTTCACTTTCCCTCATTCAGTTCCCTCCGAAATTTCATGCTACTCCCAAAAATTCTTTTCACCTCCCGCTCTCCTTCGTCGCTCTCTCTCTCTCTCTTCCTCACTAAACCCGCCGCTCTCTCTCTCTCTTCCTCACTAAACCCTAGCCTGCTAGCCATCACCATCGCCACTCTCCCTCTTCCTCACAGATCGCCTGTCTCCCTCACCAGTCCTCATTTGCCGCTACTCCGCTACCTCCTCCGATTGTCCTAAAGTAACCCTAGCCACCACCTCGTCACACCCTAAACCCTAGCCACCACCTCCGCTGCTCACTCTCTAGCCGTGGATGCCTCAAAGTCTCAGCCTCCAGCTAAGAAGAAGCGAATTGAGCATAGCCAGTTGCCCAGTCCATTAGATGTCGTGAATCCCCAAATTGCCGACGCTGAGAAGTCAAAAGGGCAGCAAAACGAATTGTGGAACTGACATCTTGGTTTGAGGTTTAAAGTTCGTTTTGTCCACTATATTTCCTTTCTATTTGATGTCTTGATACGGGAATTAATGGTTATCAATTAAATTAATTTATTTCGTGCCCTTCTTTTTCTGAATTAATTGTTCTTTTTCTGAAAAGAATTATGGGTCTGAGGTCCTTGTTGTGGGTTAGAGCACCATTCCAACCAAACATTGAATTCCATGTTTCATGTTGATAAAATTAGATCTGCTGATAAAATTGGATTCCATGTTTCACGAAATGCAACTGATAGGTATAATTCAAGTTGAATGATTTAGTTATTCTTTTGTCGACTTAATCTGAGCCCCATTTAAATAACACAAATTGATCCGTGCTCATGCAAATACAACAAAAATTTTCTGTTGTGAGGATTACAACAAAAAATTATCTGAAAGGACAAAGGATTCTTGGGGATTTAGAATCCTTCCCTCCGTGATTCTCTTTCTCCTTCACAGGTTTCTAAAATTTATTTATTGACCTTTGCGATACATAATCTACATGTTTTCAAATAAATATAAATGCAGGATTTAATATGAAAACTTCCATGTCAGTGTCAAGGATTTAATAATGTCAGGATTTAATATGAAAACACCCTAATCTATCATAGAGGCTTAAACTCCTCAGAGGTGTAAACCTAAAAACTGTTTGAACCATCTGTATATTTTCAAATAAATATAAATGCAGGGTGTGCTATGGGTATGTAAAACTGTTTGAACCATTTGTGTATTTCTAGTTACTTCTTTTTGTTAATTTCTTTCTTTTTTCTATTAAGGGATGACCTTTAACTTTTCTATTAAGTGGGCCCCACATACAATATATACAATCATTGCATATTGAAGATAGCAGAGTATCCTGATCTGATTTTAAGAACCAAGAACAAACG
This sequence comes from Carex myosuroides, assembly GCA_028015225.1. Classification (NCBI taxonomy): domain Eukaryota; kingdom Viridiplantae; phylum Streptophyta; class Magnoliopsida; order Poales; family Cyperaceae; genus Carex; species Carex myosuroides. The sequence continues at coordinate 8,410,638 of CM051492.1, read as the reverse complement.
CATTAAGACTTTTGAGGATAATCTTAAGTAGCTTGTTCAAGAGATGTTTGATATAATGTAGAAGTGAGTAGTTATCTTTCCTCCATAGAACTCTGCCAAATTCAATTTAATTTGAGATGCAATGGACCAAGTGTAAATTCAGGAAAGAAATTAATTGCTTTTTTTTTTTCAAATTGTGAAAGGTACTTGTCTATAGGATATAAAGGTACTTGTCTATTTATTTTTTTCAATCTAATTTTTTTTCATGATTTCTTTATAGGATATAAAGGGTATACAGCTGTAGCTTTTTGCTGCTGCTTGCTAAGTGTAAATACATATGTTAACTAATCTGGTAATATCTAAGGGATGTTGAAATTTCTGAATACAAGTCTAGTTAATTCTAGTTTGTTGTCTTATTAGAAGTCCATTTTTTTAATTAAGATTAGTCCCATATAGCCTTTTGTCGTGAAATTCATTCCTATATACAAACCCATTCCCTAAATGTCTCCTATTTATAACAGTAAACACAATTCAAAACTGCACAACAAACAAATCTATTTGACTGATATGGATGATATTTGCTTTGGTAGATTACGCTGGCAACTGATTTACAAGAATTCTCGAGCAACCAATTGTTTCTGTTTTTACTGACACAGCACAAAGGTAATAAGAAGTATAATTTTAGTTACCAATATTGTTTCATTCTTTTGGTTCTTCTGAATCCTTTGCAAGTTATTATTAGTTTACCCATATATCATAATTAAAGGATTTTCCTAATTGTTGTTGTAATAAGATCTACAAAGTAAAATTTCTTCAAAAAAACACTGCAAAGTACAAGGGACCAGCGGTCTACCTAAATATGACACTGTATTAAACTATGGAGGAGTTAACTTTCTCGTTCATATCTTTTTTAATTTTGTTGGAATGGTCTTTTTAAAATTTGAATCAGAAATAAAGTCTGGCATGATATTGAAATTTTATTGTTTTATTTTTAAAAGTACAGAAATCAGATTTATGTACTGTAATGTACACGAGTGCTACAACTTGGGACCCAAAGGGTGTGATGTTAACTAATGTGAGAGCCTCAGAACTATGATTTTAGGCATGGATGGTATTCAAACAGTAAATCAACAGGTAAGTTGTGTGTTTCTCGAGAGTAATTTTAAAGCTTTGTTGAATTACACTAATATATGGTCCTCGTATTGAACTTTTTGAGATTAGAAACAATAAAAATGAGTCACTTGAGGAACTAATCAAGGGGTTGTTTGGATTGAGGTACTTGAGACTATGGTAGGTAGACATATATTGCAAAATACAAAAAGCAATATGTGGATGCATTATATTAAACATGAAGCATTTCTTTCTCTTCAACTTGTATTGGAATTCAAATTTCTGATCTGACTAGATTTATTTCTGTTTCCAGTTTCTGGAATGGTGAACACTTTGGAGCCTACTCTGGGAAATAATGTAAGATCAAGGGTTCTAATGCATGTATTAATAATTTCTTAGTTATTTTTCTTTAGTAAATTTTTATCTGTTACTAGCAGTAAGGTACTGTTGAACTAGGTTCACCCCAATATCGGTGAAATTCTACCTACTTTTTAGTTTATTTGAATCAGCTGATGCTCATTCAACTTCGTTTTGTCTCCATTAGACCATATTTCATTTTTAATATGCCTGGAATTACTGTTACCATGTAATCGTGTATATAGTCAAATAAATAGAACTATTATGATACCACAGAAATAAATGTATTTGATACTCAAACAGAACTTTGCTTGATTTGCTAAAATCTACTCCAGCAATCCCTGTGGTATTTGCTAAAATCTACTCTTTGCTGAACCACCAAATAAATGTATTTCAATTGAAACACATGATTCTGGCCTTAACTTACAAAGTATATTAGAATTTCCATTATTGTTGATATTTTAATTTTCTGAAATTTACTTCTTTTACTAAAGATGCCACAAATTATAAAAGAATATGTCCAATTTAGAGCAGTATTTTTTTTCCTTTTATTACTTCTAAGGTTTGAGACAGGAAGCCAAGATTGTATTGCCACTGTATTTTTTTCCTTGTATATTACAAAATGCAGGGATTGGTTCAGCAAATTCTGATTTGCTCTTCAGTCTATCCGGTTCAACAAATTCTGATTTGCTCTTCATTTTTGTGTTGATGTAATTATTTTTGTATATATCATGATAAATTTAAGTTCTTTTTTTCAATCTAGCAATGCAGCACGAGATCACCGCATAACGGGCCCCTTCCAGTGGATGCTATATCATGGTGTTAAGCACCTTTTGATCCTGAGGGCCTACTTAGGTACAAATAATTAATCCTAGCAATTACATGGTTAATTTCTCGTCTAAAACCTGATTATTAAACTTGAAGATATTATCAATAATTGGTTGTCAATTGGATGTTGAGATTATATTGTATAAAGTAAGAACGGAGCAAGGCAACACCGTACTAACTTTTTCTGAAATATGAGTTACAGGTAATTAATGACTGCATCATTCCCGTAAAACATTTTTGTGGATTTTGTCAATTCTTAATATTACTGTTAGTCATCTTGAATTAGGACATATTTTGGATATATATAGAATCATTTTTTAGCACTATTGTTGTAATGTTTTTTTTTATATTTTGATACAATGTATGATGATTATACTATTTTGATTAATGCTTATTACATGTGTTATTTGTGTATTTCAATGTGTTTATGTAATTTGGTACATATAGGATGATTATACATTGTTGGTCAATGCTTATTAGTTGTTTTTTACTTATTTTTCAATGAGTTTTATATAAATCTTGATGAATGAGAATATGGGAATTGTAAACAGCACTGGGCTGGTACCAATTGCTGGTACCAGATTGGTACCAGCAGGGAGGATTGTATAATTGGAGCATGTTGATTTGCAGCTATTTGTTATTATATCTATTGGTACTTCCATGCAAATAGTATGAACTGCAGTGCATGCAAAAAACATAAATCATATCTTTGCAAATAATCACCCATGTAATAAGCTAATCTTCTTCCCTTGCTAATAGTCAGGTGGAACCCACGTTCCCTTGCCTTGCTAATAGTCAGTGGGACCTAGGTGTGTTAGCCTTGCAAATAGTTAGGTGGGGCCCACGTGTGTTAGCCTTGTATATAGTTAGGTAGGACCCATGTTCCCTAGCCTTGCAAATAGTCAGGTGGGACCCACGCTCTCACCTGCAAATACTACAAACGGGGCCAACTCTGAAAGTATTTGCATGTGCAATTGTTGCAAGCGTAGGACCATGCAACAAGTCAGAAAAAAGTATTAGCATGGGCGTCCTTACAAATACTTAGTATTAGTGTCGAAAGCTATAGCATGGGTACATTTGTAAGCGTAAGCGCATGCTAATGCCTTTTTTGGGCTTGCTGCAAGGGTAAGCCCATGCAACAAGCCATTTTTCTCCCCTTGCAAAAAACTCATCTTCTAGTAGTAACCATTTGTTATCTAATGTGCATGATTATTTTTTTCTAATTATTTTTTTTTTGTTTTGTTTTTTTTTGTCTCCTTACAGTCTGTAATTGAAAAGGAGAGAAGAGGTGACTATCTTGGAAAGACCGTTCAGGTATGATTAAATCTGTTAGGTTTACTGTCAATAAAATTTTGACTATGTTTCTATTTCGTAGTTAACTATCTTATTTCTCTGGTTTAACTATGTTGCTATCTCCTCTGTCTAGCTTCTCTGGCGCAACACCAGCTTCAATGCCTATAATACTTGAAGAAGAATTTGATGTAGGGACAGGTGTGTATCACGATTTCATCAAAAGATACCATGAGAGTATCCTTCGCCGGTTAGGCAAATTTCATGCCGGGTTGGGTATAGTGGGTCCAGGAAGCCTTACCGAACATTCGAGATGGTCCATAGTTAGTTTAAAAAATTTAAGTGGGAAAACTATCGAAATTGTGAAAAGTCTCGAATCATTGTGGGTTTATGGATATCGCCGTGGGCCATCACATCCGTGGAGATTAGTTACCGGGAACGCCCCTGATATTGATTTCTCAAGTCTTCCGGGACAACACGAGTCTCTAAACTTTAATGGCAACTATCCGAATGATCTTTTAGACCTAGACGTGTCTAGATCTGCTTTGGATAATGCCATAACAGTGTTGGACTATTATGCAAAAACCCTTGATGAAAGACGTAAACCAAACAACACTAAACAAGCCCGAAAGTGCTTTATTGTGCTAGTTCTCTACTTTGCCGAGGCTTTAAGGATTTTACCTATACGTGATTTGCTCCAAGAGGGATTTCAGCGATACGTGTCACCAGTCATTGTTGACGATGATAATCTGCAATTAGCTCGCAATTGGGATACAATATCCCGCGAATTTCTATCCGGATCCTATTCCCGTTTAGTGGTTTTGGGCATAGACAATGAAATCAAACTAAAACAAAAATTGTGGTTGGTATATAATAAAGAAACTCCATTGGATGAGCTGGATGGTGTTCGACCTGATGGTTGGCCGGGTGACCCCGGAAATGGGGGTGATGCTGGAGCGCACGAGGGGAAAAATGGTACGGGAGGTCATTCAGGTGATGGTGGGCCAAAACGTTCTGGTGCAAATCAAGGTGGTTCTAAGAATCGTGTGGGGGGCGGTCAGTCTCGAGACCGAGTTGCTGGCCGTGGGTCACGACTTCCAAGAGTAGGGAGACGCGGTATTGAGTTGTGCAATGGGGATTGTGGGCCAGGAGGCAGCGGTCCTATAAGCCGCACAAGTGTAATGGGCCCAGTAGGTCATGTGGCTGGAGCAAGCAGTAATGAGCTCATTTGCATTGGAGGTGATAGCATAGTTGTAAAAGTGGGCAATGGCAGTTATTATATGCTCTCAAGGTATGAGTTTGTTCATTATTATTTTTTTTAAGTTTCCTTCATTTTTCATCTTATCTGGTTGTGTTTTCTTTTGCAACTATGAGTTTGAATTGAGCACAAAACTTGGCTTATTTAATTCCTAGTGTAGATAAATTGAATTGGAATTTTAAAAGTTCTAAAACTAACTCTTTATTTCTAAGGTCTATTAAAAATAACACTAGTGTTGATGCTTTTCTTTAATAACTTCTTATTGTTGTTTTTAGTGATAAATTATAATTGAGGCGTCTTATAGGAGAGAAAGATGGAACTCATATGTTAAGCAATGAAACTTCATATTTGATTTTGTTTGATATTAGTTTCCATAGCTTATACTTTCAAGTGACGTTTAATTTTGTATTTGTATGATAATACGTTGGCATGCCATTCACTGGACTTGGCCTTCTTTTTAGTTAAAAAACAGTGGTTACACTATAAATTATATATGGAACTGAAATTGGGATTAAACAATCCTCTGTCTGAAGTAACTGAATTGTGAATTTTGTTTCTCCAGCAAAATGAGCCTTTTACTACTAAATCAGTAGCATTTTGTTTGCCTATTTTGGCAGGCAAAACTCAGTGTACGTTGCAGGAATGACTTGAAAATAGAAAACTTGTGTTTCCCTGAATTACCATCTTACCATCATAAAATTTTGTACTTCTTCACAGGTACTTGGCTGAGGTGCTCCAATTTAAGGAGTCTCTTTGTGAGCTTGAAGAATTCCTGAAGTTTCTCCAGTGCACACTGAAGCCCCCAAAGGAATCATCTCCTGGCCAGTGGAGAGCCGGTGCAGGTCTGGAGGTGCAAATGGGGGTGATCTACTACATTCATAGGAGGTACGCCTATGCAAGCAGCTCATTTGAGAGTACCGTTAGCAAACTGAGAGCTGAAGGGGTGATGGAGCTGGCTTGTGTGCAGCTGTTTAAGTTTGATGAGGCCATTGAGCTGTTTGAGGGGGCAATAATGGTGCTTGAACGAGAGTGCGGGCCTGCCTACCCTGACACGCTTGAGGCGTATACTAATCTCACAGCAATTTATGATGACATGGGAAGGTAAGGATTCTGCTTGAGGTGCATTTAGTACTTTTGAGTCCCTTTGCCTCCATTTAATACTTAATTTGAAAATCTCTATGTCGTTGAATTTGAGGATGATTTGCATTGTGTTTGATTGCTGCAATAAAATTTGACAGAAAAAGAATAAACTTAATTTGAAAATTAAAATTTGACAGAAAAAGAATAAACTTAATTTGAAAATAGAATTGGCTTTTTGAAACTTGGTTTAAATTTTCCATATTTTATGGCTGTTTAATTATTTATTCGATAAGGCAAGTTTGACTTTGGTGCTAGAATCATATTGTACTATCATCATATGAACTTTAAAATAACATTTTGTTTATACATATGATGTCTTGTACTGTATCTGATACAAAATAGAACAGAGGCATTATTATTTAATTATCACTAACAATTTTTTTATATAACTATTTCTTTCCTAAATATAATTTTTTTTTAAGGTTCTTTCCTAAATAGACTTATGTGGTTGACACAACATTTCATAACTTACTGAATTAATTTACTCCTTAACAAGAAAAAAAATCTAATGTGAATTAAGTATATTAAAAGGGCCAAGTAATGACAATGAAGGAAATTAATACCCAAATACCACTGTAGTCAAAATAGGTCATAAATCAGAAAAGGTACATAGATCAAAGAGTATATATAGGTTTTCAAAAAACCGTTGGACCACAAAGGAACCTAGCAAAGGTTGAACTACATTGATCTTCTCGCTTACAATTTTTCATTACCAGGGTCGAGGATGCATTTGAAATACTTGAATATGTGCTCAAGGTATGTGAAGAGAAATTTGGCACGGTTAATCCCAATACAGAGGATGGAGAAAAATGGCTCTTAGAGCTTGTAAAAGAGGCAGGTAGATCCTGCCACAGGAACCAAAGTTCCCTTGAATATCTGTGACAAGCTCTCGTAGGAAGGAAGCGGGGAGGAGGTGGTTGGTGTCTTTGCCTGTTTGGCTTCAGGAGCAGAACCCAGAGGAGAGTTACAATGGAGAGAAACATTGAGCTCTTTTTTTTGTTTTTTGTTTATAAAAAAGAAAATTTCCTAGTGTCTCTCAGTCTATATTTTTGGTGACTGTAATGATCCATATTCTCCTATAGCTCAACAAAAGATTAGTAATATACTATAGCTAGATAGAGTTTGTTAAGCCTAAATTACTACAACCAGAAATAGTCGTAACAAAAAGGTTAATTTTAGTCCTTTTGGCTCTTTCTTGTAACACGAATCAAAGTAACGTGTAAAGAATTAATTGATATGGTTTTTAAGGTATTTGCTCATTATGATTGCTTGGTGTTTGTTGTTCCGGCTTCTAATTGGCCTTAGCCACCTGTTTCATTAAAGAAACAATCCACATTAATTAATTAATTGTCCTTTCCCTCTCTTTGTATCTGGGTTCTTTATGGCCTGCTAAAATACCCTTATTTGTTTATTCTTTTGTTGCATTTGTGTTTGAGAAAGCACGGAATTTTCACATGATTAATTATGACAAGTACAAAATAAGATTTATGTATGGTCTGGAACAAATTTTCCATCACAGAAACTGTACATAATAATATCTATGCACTTTTTAGTCTTAACTCCACGTTTGGAAAAACTAAAAATACGATTACTTTTTATTTTTTAATCAAAACATACAATAGTACAAAATTTTCGTACAAGGTTTAGCGTAGGAATTGATTTTTGAAGATTCTATTATTTATGCCTTTTTTTAACTAGAACCCAGTGCTTAATTTTTTGAAATAATTTACTAATTTAGAACTTACTAAAAATTTTGAACCAAGTTTATGGCATTGCCAATTTGGCACAGACATAACTCAAAATAAAATATTTTTTCGGAGGAATCAATTTAATTTAAGCTCAAAAAAGTTTCAGAGCACGAGTGGCTCCTATCAATGTACGTACCTCACACTGACACTACTAGCAGGAAACCGTCCATTGTGCGGGCTCTTTTAATTTTCAAAGTAACATTAATCATAAAAAAATATAAACCTTATAAAATATTATGAGATGCTAAATTTTGTATGGTGAGATATTTAATCCAATTGATCGAATAAGAAAACTGAAATAATGAATCGATCATATGACTTAACACAAGAGCATCATTAGTTTCTATTCAAAATTTGTATTTTAGACCGTCAGCTTTTGCAAAAGAAAAAAAAATCCTGTAGATTAGTATCTTGTTTGAAAACAACAAGACATACTATCATGCATACTGCAAGTTCGTGTATGTTTGAAAACAACAAGGGAGTATGCTGCTGGAAGAACTTATTAATCAAAATGAACTCAGTTAAATAGAATTAATTGAAGAAATCATGTCTAAATTAAATCTCCCAGTGTCCTGATTAATTTCTAGGTGACACATTTAGACCCAAATTAATTAATGCACTATAATATTGTATTTATAACGAGAAAATTGTGAACGAATTTGTTGTCATTCTTAATATTTATTACTCGACTTATATATAATTGGTGGAGCAAAATATGCCAACTATTGAACTGGCTAGCTGCCTATTGATTAAATAGTTTGACTTGGTCAAGAAGCTACTAATTAACTAACGTCTATTTCCCCTTTTATATTGTGTTGTCGTTGTCGACCAATAAAAATATTTAAAAATGATATATATGTTTTGGTATTTAATTATCTCCATTCAACATCAAATGTATCGTCGGTTAAACAACTTCAAACTTTGGCATTTTTTTAATTTAACCAGAAAAAAAAAAATCAAAATTAAGGATATGAACAAACTTTTTTCAATTTAAAAGTGGATATAAAATCTAGATCTAGTTTCAAACGAATAAAAATACAACCAACCATCAAGTGAAGAATATTGTAACAAAAGGCCAGTAGACACGAGAAAAATAAAATTCACCAAACAGAACCGTCTCAAATCTTTTAATATGCAATTCGCGTATTTGGTTGGACTCGGAAATTTTCAAGGCCAATCATTCCCGGGTCATGTCGGTCGAAAGAGAGATGAAATGGATGCCACTTCGTACAGAACAAAGATAGAAAAGTGTTGCTGAAATTGTTATTCAAACCTAGACAAAATTTCTTGTGCTTTATAAGTATACTTATATTTATTTTTCCATTGCTCCTGCAATTTTTAATCTTGACAGGATACCATGTGTCATTTCAGAATGGAATAGGTCTGATGGGTTTCGGACTTATTTTTTAGTCTAATCTCTAATGAGCTCCAATACTAGCTGTCCGATCCACATTAAAATCTGTGCAAATGTCCCATGCTGCAACACAAATCATGTACTTTCAAGATATTTAAATATCTAGCAAAATTAATTGAATTGCTTTTGAGTCCAAATGACAAAGAGTTACAATAAGTATAATGTGAAAGATGGCTTCTGACATGATAAAGGTTTGACCTATTTTATTTTATATATGTTTCTTATGTTCCAGCTTATTACAGTATTGAATATGGTGTTTATCTGTCCTAACTTAGTTTCGTAAAACACCAACTGTAACACATGATTTCAATTCATGCACATGTGGTTCATTTTTTTACCACGTGTACTGTTTATTAACAGAATTGGTAGAACTCTTTCTTTGTCCTAGTTTGAGACCTCAAGTGAGTTGCAGTTGCGTCCTTTCAGATGACAATCTAAAGTCCCAAGTGAACTCCTAAAGGTTTGCAAACCCCTTTATCTACTGTTTGTTTCTCCAAGGGAAATTACCATTTGTATCTCAATGTCTTTATTCCTTTTACAATTTTGGAATAAGAGATCTAGATGTGTTAAAATACTCAAAACTGAAGTTTTTAAGATGTCTCCTACATAAAATTTATTTGGAACTGGTCTTAAAATATACTCAAAAATGAGATTTTTATGATTTTATTTTTCAGAATTTTCTCTCTGCGTCGAAAGATCATGATTCTACATTGAAGGCTATTGATTTGGCTTATCTAACTTTGTATGAGAGGTTTTTTTCTTATAATATGTACCCGTTGCAACGCACGGGTACAATACTAGTCTTTCTCTATATGAACCATTTTTTTTTCAATAAATAAATCAATTCAACCATTTAATGTCTTTAAAGTAGAGAATTTTGTATACCCCTCAAATCCTCGAAATTATGTATTTTCCTCACTAAAATCTACCGTTCTAAATTTCAAAAACGGACAAATTTACCGATTTATTAATTCTCTATTATTTTTTATTAAAACTCATCTGAAATTTGTAAAATATCTAATTTACTATTTATTAAAAAAAATTATGTAGTCTTGTAAGATAAATATTTTGTCTTCTAACTTATCTGTTTTTAAAACAAATAGTTCATTTATCTACTTGTGACATATACACGGTAACATTTAAGCATATGTTTGTGTGTGTGTCATAAGTAAAAAAACTGAAACATTTATTTTAAAATGGACTAATTAGAAGACGGGATATTTCTATTAAATATGTCATATATTTTATATATTTTTAATAAAGGATAAAATGGTGGTTCATAAATTTAAAACGAGTTTTAATGAAAAAGTTAATAAATTGATTAAATTTGTGAATTTTTTAAATTTAGAAAGGTAAATATGTATTATGAATTTTAGACAAGGAAATGTGTAATTTAAATTTTTTGAGAAGTATACATGAATTTCTCCTTAAAAATAAATAAAATGAAAGGATACTGCTGCTGCTGACCTATAAAATTAGAAGTGATAATTAGCCCTCGGTAATAATTCTCCAGTGATAAATTTCACTTGAATTGGCAAGTATCGGCAAATTCACAGGTGCTGCTATTTTCAGGCGGAGAGATATTTTCTGCAAAATATCAATTTTCACTTCTTAAATCTTTTCTTATTTTTACTTGTAATTAAGTGCTGCTAATTCTACAAAAGCTCACATCCATCTCTGTTGTAATCGATTTACTATCTTAAATTTCGCACGACAAGTGAATTTTAAGTTACTATAAAAAAAATCAGTGTTAGGAAGTAATAAATTAAATAAATAAATAAAAATTAAATTATCTTGTATAATGTGTTATCAAGTGAAATAAAAATAATTGATGTCAGAAGTTGAAAATTTATTTTCCTGAATTTAATACACTTATAAAGCGGTTTTAATTACTCCACCTTAGACAATTTTATAGTGTTTCAAAAGACACTTTCGATCACCTTAATCACCACCATTTTACATATCAAATATACATAAACTTGTATCGGTTTACTGTCTCTTGCTTCTACTTTCGTTTTTTATTGTAGGTACAAGTAGGGCTGCAAACGAAATGAACCGAATCAAACTTATCTTCAGTTTGAGTTTAGTTTGAATTAATTTCGAACTAAGTTTGGTTTGAATTAATTTCGAACGAACTCAATTTCGAATCAAATTTTTTTACAAACTCAATTTCGAACTTCTACGAACTTTGTTACGACTAACGAGTTATGACTTATGGCTAGGCCATAGTTCGAAATTACAGCACTTCAATAAAAACTCAGGCATTCTGAATTCTAATTACACAGTACACCAAAGTTTATATGAAAGTTCATTACAAATACCAAAATTTATATCAAACACCAAAATTTAGTACAATCAATCAAAGTTCAGTACAATCACATAATCCAAAGTTTTCTAAATAGCCAACAGGAGCAATATCACCAAAGTTTTCAAATATCCAAAGTATTCAAAGTACAATTTAAATATCAATAGAAGTACGGAACAATCACCAAAGTCTTAGAATTATTACAAACCCAAATATTATCCTAAATAAAACATTAAAGTTCATTATCAGCAGAATCAACGGTTCACGTTTGAGTTAATTTCGAACTAAGTTTAGTTTGCGAACATATTTCGAACGAACTAGGTCTAGTTTGAGTTTGGTTTGAATTAATTTCGAATTAAGTTTGGTTTGAATTAATTTTCAACGAACTCAATTTCGAATTGAATTTTTTACGAACTTTTTCGAATCAAACTCGAATCGAATTACGAACTACGAATTTTTTGTGCAGCCCTAGGTACAAGTATATTATTATGATTTTTTTCTCATGTTATCAACAAGATCGTATGGAACATAGCAGCCCGGCCAAGTCTTGATCAGTTAGATTGACCCATGCACTTAAAGGCTGAAACGGGCCTCCTGTCGAGTAGTCGAGTGGCCTAATTGCGAAATCAGGGAATTCAGATCCCCTAAAGTAACTCTAATTTTGAGTTTGGATCTGGAACGTCCGATCTTCTCTGTTACAAATATTTAAGGAAGCCGTGCATTCCAACTCGGACCGGATTTCTCCGGATTCTTATCGGACGGTCCAATTCAACAAAAATTTGAGTTACTTTGGTGGATCCGGACCCGAATCAGGTGGTGTATTAAGAGCTGTAACGAATAGCCGTTCAGATCCGAATCAACACAAGTACAAAAATAAAAATAAAAAAAAGGTTAAAAAACACTACACTTGGTCTCAATAAAAGCCGACCGAACAAACGGTTCAAGTTCAAACCCAAAACTAATTCGCCATGATACTTGCTTGCTAGTTGCTACTTCTCCCCTCCCAAGTCCCAACTGGACGAATTCAAATCCTCTGAGATATCTCACCGCGTGCGTGATTTTTTGGAAAATCCCAACCGTTCAAATACGTTCTGCACGAATTATACTGCCCCCGGCGCTATCCCCGAATAGGCACCGTACACATCAGCCACGCACGCGGTGAGATATCTTAGACTTAGAGCATATCATTTCCCGTTGTTCTGCTGAAATGCTCCTCCCTCCTCCCCCTTCCCTCCCCTCTCCCACCTCCGCACTTGCTTTCAAAATCCTGAAACCTCCTTCTCTCCATTTCTCCTTCCCTTTTCCCCTCGGCAGCCACCACTGTCGGTTTATCTGCCTCGCTTCGGCTGACAACAACCCCATCCAATCCGTCCTCTTTCCCTCTATCATCGATCCAGCCTCCACTCATCTCCCAGTCGTGCGCACCTATGAGTCAAATCTTGCGATCCTCTCCATCACTGGCAGCGCCGGCTCCGACCAAGCTGTTGCTGCGGCTGCGGCTGATGGTGGCACCACGGCCGAGGAGCATTTGTCATCTGGCGCTGAGGCGATGGTTATAGAGACTCAATTTCCTGGTGGAACAGCAGATGGTAATAGCACTGTTTCGACCAAGCTTGTGAGTGCTTCAAACTTTTTCCTTTTCTTTTTTGGAAAATAAAACTTACAAGGAATGCTTCATATTTGCAAATCCACCCAATGTCTTTCACCTTTACTAACAATTGACATGTTCGAGGAGTTCATTTGGATGGTTGGGTTAGTTTGAAGGAAAAGAGTATAAATACTGTTAAGTGTCAGTGGTTTTTGGTACAACCACTGATGATAGTTCTTTAAACCACATGGAGCTAAAGGTAGGTCAAAGTGGATTTGGATATTCAGTTTCAGATTCTTATATGCAAAATTTGGAACCTTTGTTTGGTTCATACAAAAATGTTCAGGTGACAGACAATATGGTCAATTTTCTTGCTTGACTTCACATTTATTTTTAGTACCAAGTTCTTTGCAAATGGTTCACAAAACCACTGGGTGTTAGCTGCAAACATGAGATCTTTTGTATTTCTGCACTTACAATAAAGTATTGGACAAAACCTAAATGTTAAACCCTAATTATTTAAAGTTTTTCACATACATGCCTTTCACGTGAATCACTGATGGAGAAGTTCTGGTGGAGAATGATCAATAGAAGCAAAAATAATCAATCAAAATTGTGATGAAATATTTTGCAAAATTGATAATACTTTTAACCGTAGTAGCTTTAACTAACAGCACTCAGTGTGCAGTTTTTACCAGCCAAGAAGGTGAAGGAAAAGGCTAAGAAATTAAGGAAAAACACTGGTTCCGACACACTATCTGGGTCAAAGAATATTCTCCCAACGACATGTCGACAGGTAGTCATGGATCAGTTGTGGAGCTTTAGCCTCACTATATTAGCTCCAGGCTCAGAGAGAAATATGGATGATCTTACTGCTCCTAGAGAGGTTAGTTTTTATTGCAGTTGCTTGCCATGCCAGTCAGGTCATCTATTGGTATGGTACCGGCATTACCTCATAATCATGGTCAAGTCTTGTACTGCCATGAGTTGTTGACCAGCAGTATTTCACTGGATTTGACTGGTATGGATAAGATGATCTTTTATAAGAGATGTATTTACCTAATTTTGATGATAAAAGGTGCAAAACATGTATAGCAAGTGTCAATTGTACATAAATTGACTTCACTACCCCTAATTTTTCACCATGACTCAACCAATTTGTCTGATATGTTCATGTTAATTTAGAACCCCAAATTTTAATTTTGTTTGCTTAATTTTTATCCATGTTTTTTGGTAAAAACAAAAGAAAACTACTTTGTGTTAATGCCATTAAATTGGGGCTCCTAACTCTTAAGCATGTAGGTTACAGTTGCATATATGGTAACATACCAAGCTGCTTTTGTCAAAAAAGAATCTTTAATCTTGATGTTAATCAATTAAACTAACTAGTGAACTTAATAACCAAACAATCAGAAACTGATTTGTCATAGTTTTTTCTCCTTACTTTGAGTTTGATCTACTCATTTCTAACTTATAAATGGGTTGTTCTTTCCTTGTGACATTACAGATGAAAGCAAATTTTACTGTGAGCTCATCAGATGAAATGCTCCTCTCTCATCTCTCAGAAGCTGTTTGTACCATTGTGATGGAAAATACCAGAAGCACTTATAATAAAAACTCGAAAGTAAAGAATTCTTCTCATGACATTTCTATTTCCATTCACAATGTAGCGGAGAAGGACCTGGTGAATTATGTCATGAACCAACCTGAGATTCGAACTTTAGTTGTTAAGGGGGAGTCTTTGAGGAGCTTCTTGTGGGAACCACCTAGTTATAGAATGTTGGAGAGGATCTGCAGTAGAGAATTGGTTGACAGGATGCATTGGTTTTTACCTGCATACAGGCTTCAAGTCAACTTTAATGCATTTAAAGAGTTGAAGCTTGAAGGATGGCATGAAGTGGCTGAGAATAGGTGGGAAGTTCTTTTAACCCACTTCCAAATGGTACATTTGTTGTTTCTTTCCTTAGCTAATCTTTTAGATATGTTAGTCCTGTATTGCAATATTGATGTACTTGTGGCTAGTTCAATTCAAAAATCCCCAAATAAGCTTGACTGCAAGAAATGGAAAACAATCTTCAAAGAGAAAAAAAAAGGCAGCAGATTTTAGAGGATCCTTAGGACACCCTTTGGGAAATTCACTGGTTGCTTCAATCCTCATTGCGGATTCGACCAACCCCTGATTGAGTTTGCGTCCCTCTTTGGGAGGGATTAACCAACCAGAGCCAGTCTACACGAGAAGATTCAAGCTTCTACCCTAGCTTCTCTGTAGAGCAAATTACCACTATTTCAGTTGTCCTACCTCTCGCCTATACAAGCTACTTATTTCTGTACTATTTATTGCTCAAACTTTATTGCTTAGGTAAAAGAGTGGTTTTGCAAATTTGTGTTTTCATGTCATCATTTGTTTTAGTTTATACAATTTATCAAAGCAGTGTTTAACTGCTAATTTTCTTTTTTTTTTATTACACACAGATGGAGTTGGCAAATGTTCTTGACTTGTATTATGAGGATCAATACACTCTACCAGGAAAAAGACTTTTGTGTGGGCCCCTTTCAGAACCTGTGAATCCTACAAGGAATACTGTGAGTCCATAATGTTTTCTGACTTCCAACATTCCTTTTATTTATATTCCTCACCATATTTTGAGTACTTTGTACACTTATTCCTGTAGATATGTTTCTCTTCTCAGACCCTAACCAAATCAATGTTTTTGAATTTTATTTGTATAGTATTAATGTTTTAGATTGATTACACTGATCATCATGTTTCAACTTATATCATTGCACAGGGTTCTTTCTTGAAAGTACTACTTGCAACCATCACAGGGTTCTTTGTCATTAGTTTACTAGGAATTGGTGCTCGAGTGTTTGGGGCCCACCTTTCAAAGCCCAAAGTGCATTCACAAGAGAATTTTAATGTTTGTACATCTGAAGACAATTCTGGCCTTATCTACTCTACCAATATTGATGTGGTACGTTCTTTCTATTACTTCATGTCTCATTCTTCTACTTCGAAGAAAATAGGCCTTTTGTGTTGCACTCTCCCAGGAGACTACTTTCTATAAAAATAAGGTTATAGTTCCAATTTTCTATCATCTATGTAAATAGAGCTGCTTACCATCAAAAGAAAATTATATGTTATACTTATGTATGCCCCTTTTTCTGATAATTGTATGGATTTCTGTTGTAAATATAACCGGCATGAATATATTTTCATAAATATAGTACATGGTCTTTTTTCAATGAAAGACAAAAAATTAGAATTTTTAATCAAGAATCAAGATATGATTCTGAGCTGTCTTTGTAGTTAATTTCTTTTCCTAAACTTCATATTTATAGCTAAGCGCTAACTCAGCTGGAAAACAGAAAAGAAGTCAAATTAGCATTCCTCGGTACCAAGATATTGAACCATACCTGACCCAGGCAGGCTATATTTTGCAGGCCTAGTTTCATCGGGCTAATATTTTTTCTTAATAATTTTAATTATCAGCTAGAAGAACACTGTAAATCAGTTGTGGAAAAAATAAAAGTAGCACTGGGTTCCTCTGGTGAAATAATGTTCAAATCGAATGTGGGTGCCTGGATTGGGATAGTGCCTAGTTACTTAAGGGGCACCGCTGCTAACCATGAAATACGAAATTATACTGCTGAAGAGATTTCTAATGAACCTTCTGATTTGGATGAGAAGGAACCTGAGATTCAAAATGCCCCACAGAATATTGCTAGTTTCCAGGTAAAACATTGCTTAGTCAATTATTGCATTTATAGTGAAGAAAGATAACACTGGATACCTATGCTTTGTATTATTAGCAACACCACTAGAGTGAGATTTTGAATAGGTCTCTTTTGCACTTTGGAGCATTATATTTAGGTTCTAAATATGTTTCCTGGCTGCCTAAAATTTCAAAACCAGATGGCCATTAAAACAACAGAAAAAGTCCCGTACATTTTTGTGAAAGTGTAGAAAAGACCCTCTCTGTCATCATTTGCAAAATGGATCCTCTTTCAAGAAATTGGAGTCCCTATTATTAGCTAGCTTTTGACACTTTGTATTATACATTAGTACACTAATCAAGTTCACTGTTTTGTAAAAAATGATATCAATTAAATTTATTGCCAGTAATCTTTTTTTTTTTTTGTGGAGATAATGCTTATATGTACTAAATTTTTATTGGTGCTATGTTTGATTGTCCTGTATTAACCATAAACTCCAACTGTTTGGATTTGGTAACTTCTCAAATGCTGTTATGGACTTTAAAAAAATGAAGATCAGTGACTATTCTATGTTTATTGTTCATTTAGGGAGTATTTTAGAATTATTTTCATAAGACCGGACAACACTGTGCAGTAGCTTCACGAAACTCCTAATAGGTGCTCTTTTTTCCAACTAGGTTGTCCTTTCAGAGCAAGGTGAGGTAGTTGGGTTTCAGCCAACAAATCGTGTTGCTGTTAGCAGTTGGGCATCACATCCCTTAGCAAAGGAGTTGTATAAGGGACGTAAACTTACACCTGGTAAGTTTGTACTTTTGTGTTTAGCCCTTCAAAAGATAATTGTTTTCTCCCTAAATTTCTATTAATTTGACAGTCTTTTAGCTCTCTAAGCTTTTTTATCTTGGTATTATAAATTTTGTGTTACCATATTCTTTTTAAATGTTGTGTTGGTTCCAAATTTTCAATAATCCTAGCTAGTTATAATCTAATTCCTGCAAGGTATTTCTGTTATATGTTAGTGGCTTCGCAGGGATGCACATGATATATTGAGGTTTTGTGGGGTGCATAAAACTTCCCATAAAGACGTACACTAATTAATGTGTGCTAATTCCTGCCTTTTAAAATTTTCATTTATCCTATTGACTGTGGATGATTTGCAGGAATTTTGGAGCCAAACCTGAAGATTCCCCGCCCTGAAAAGGTTGTTCTAATAGAATTGCTCATGTCAATCAATCCCGACTCCTTTTTTGCATTGGCAAGGCCAATTAGAGAGCATGGTGAATTGGTATTAGCAAAGGGTTAGCTTAATAGACCAGTTCCTCTAGGTTCTCTAGGTAAGTAAATAAATACCTCATTAATATATTCCAAGAATTTGTTTGTTTTTTAGTCAACAAAACTATTGAGGGGCAATTTCTGTGGTGAAAGAAGTATATCAATTTTTTATGTGTATTTATCCCTCTAAAAACTACATACCCTTGAAAAGTTAAAAGAGAAATACCCCGTATGCACTGCAGTATATGGCAGTACCCCTCTAAATATAAAATCTGTATTTGGGTCTCTATTGCTGTGTGTAAAATGTGAGTATTCCCTCTTTTCCGTCTGATGATTATAAACAGTGTTTATTGTTTTCCATGAGTTGATTGGACATTTTGTAAAATTACAGGGCATCAAAAGGGTATATTTGTCTATTATTTTATAATTAATGTTGATTATAACTTTTAGGTTTATTTCCTGATGATGTAGGCCACCAATTCTGGCAGAAGAAGTCATGGTCTTCTAGTTTAAACAAAATATATTTTTGGTGGGGGCATCCTTATTCTAACCGTTTCTAGTTAACATGACTACAATTTGTTCACATATCGGTAGAATGGGTATTTTAGGAATGGCGAGTAATCTACTTAACAGGATCACAATTGATTATTTTGGTTGATATCAAAGAAAATGAGATAGCAAACATTATAGCAAATTACAATTTTTGGGCAGCAATTAGCATTTGCCAGGGAGTTTCGGGTTCAAAGTAGGATACAAATTTTAAATTTTCTTCTTTTTATTTCTCTATAAATAGTTACTCTACGGGTTTGGAAATAATTTTTGTCAATACCTCACTGTCCACAGGCACCTTCCCATCATTTTTCCTGATACTTGTTCTCTAGTTATTTTCTCTGTTATGCGTTTGAATTCTTTTGATTAAATATACTCTTATGATTATGATGGTGTATGCACGGTGCATGCTGGTGTATTGGGTGTATTCGAACCATCTCAATTGTTCGGGGTTGTTTCGTTTACGGTTTACATTGAGTATTTTTGAATAATCGTTCAATACTATTATGACATTATGCAAAACTCCTCTAGACATATTTAGTTATAAAAGAGAAATCAAATACTTGTCATCAAAGTCTAGAGACTCATGTTGTTCCGGAAGACTTGAAAGTCATCATCATGAGCGTACCCAGTAACTAAACTCCACGGATTAGATGAGTTGATTTCATCATTTGATGACCTACGACTACGACGATGGCCATAGAAGCTTCGAGTCTTTTAACAATTTCAGTATTGTTCCCTCTATCATTATGGACCCACTATACGCATCTCGCCATGAAATGTGCCTAACATGTGAAGGATATTCACATGATATCTGTTGATGAAATTGAGATACACATCTGTCTCCACATTAAATTCCTCTTCAAGTATAATAAGCATTGAAGTGGGTGTAGCGCCAGAGAAGCCGGGCGGAGGAGCAGAGAACTATCGGTAAGCTGCGCCAAAGAGACGAGTGAGGGAGTAGAGAACTAGAAGGAAGCAGAGATTGAGAGTGGAAAGTGGGAATTAGTGAGAAGTAGGATTTGAGGCTTTGAGTCCAAGAATTGGAACAAGTAGGAAGGAGCCCAATTCAACAAATACGTCTTATTAGGAATATTTAAGAATCAATTTAATCCGGAAGACACGGCTGCGGCGCCCAAGTAAGCTGCATTAATTTAATTTAATTAATATAGCCCACAATCCCCATTACACAACTCATTACCGCATCTCCATACTCTTGGATGTCGTGACCCACTGCCAGCAACTCTGTCTTGAAGCTAACTGCCCCCATTGTTCCCCTCGTGAGCTCAAGCATCACTCCCATTTCCGGGATCTCTCGTCCCACCGTCATGTCGAACACCATCTAGCTCGTGCAACGAAATTTCTTTATGATACACCTACCACAATATTTGTCTTAGTTTTAATTCATTGTGTATGCCCAAATCGACCACTTAACTTGAATAGGATTCGTATAGAAATGCGCGGACATTATTTTTCAAAAGCGAGCTAATGGTAGATTAAGTGTGTTAATAATCCGGTGCGTATACCTCAAATTCTTTGTGGAGCAAATTAAGTATAAGTATAATCCTTAAAGCCTCGGCAAAGTATAAAACTAGCATAATAAAACACTTTTGAGCTTGTTCAGAGTAGTTTGGTTACGGTTTTCATTGACTATTTTTGCATAATCGACATTATTCAAAGCACCTCTAGACACATTTAGTTCTAAAATAGAAATCAGATACTTCCCATCAAAGTCTAAAGATTCATGTTGTCCCGAAATACTTGAAAAGTCACCATCATGAGCGTACTCAGTAACTAATCTCCACAAATTAGATGGGTTGTTTTCATCATTCAATGACATACGACGATAGCCATAAAGCCATAATGATTCAAGGTTTTAACAATGGACCATCTCGATTGTTCGGTAAGGCTTGCTGGACCCACTATACCCATTCCGGCAAGGGCGGAACTAGAAAATTTAAATAGGAAGCTAAATTATAAAGTATATATTATGAAAAGACAAAAATAATGTGGTCACATCAAATTGAACTCATATCCTCTCAACACCAAAAGGGACTCTTACCAACTAGACTTCAAGCACACATTTGTCATTTTATGAGGGGCCTGAACTATATAAAACTTTTGAAAAACAAAAATTAAATAAAATTTTAATATACATCATTAAAAATTTAAAATTATGGAGGTGGCTTAGCACCCCTAGATTAAGTGTAGATCAGTCCCTGCATCATGACATGAAATCTGCCTAACTTGTGAAGGATATTCGCATGATATCTTTTGATGAAATCGAGGTACGCATTTGTTACCACATTAAATTCCTCTTCAAGTATAATAGACATTAAAGCGGGTGTAGCGCCAGAGAAGCCGGGCAGAGGAGCAGAGAACTATCGGAAAGCTGCGCCTCTCCAGTTCCGACATCAAACCCATTTTTGGGATCTTTCAGCCCACCGTTATGTCGAACACCATCTAGCTCGTGTGACGGAGTTCCGTTATTATACATCACCCACAATATTTTCTTATTTGATTTCATCGTGTATGCCCAAATCGGCCACTAAAATTGAATAGGATCCAAATAGAAATGCGTGGGACATTGTTTTTCAATTGCGAGCTAATTGTAAATTAAATGTGTTAACAATGACCACATTTGTTGTTTTTCCTCGGGACATATTTATTCTTATTTTATAACACAAAGTCCGCTACATTTAATAAATATATTATGTTTTTTCTTTATTTTGAGGCCATTTAAAATTATTTTTATTTGCTTTTGAATGTTCAATCTGACTCATTAATAATACTTTTGGACGTATACATATTATAGTATTTTTGGAGTCAATATTTTTTACAAGTAATCAAATACCTTGATCAGTACTCAATTTAACCTAACCTCGCTTTTGTATGAAAAACTTAACATTAAAATTACATTGTCACACAGTGATATTTTCCATTAATTAAATTCCTAACTTTCATAGGTAATAAATGTTTAAATGGAACCTCTAGAAAAGTATTAGACAGATTTTAAAACTTAAAAAAAAAAAAAAGACGTAATTTGAAATTCTAATTCTACCATTTCTTTCATTCTGTCGCTCGCGATAATAAACAAGTTAATTTTCACTAATTAAGGTCGTCCGTTGATTGTACGTTCCATTAATTAAGCTCAGTTATTTAAAAGTAGGATTTTCATTTAGAAGAAAAAAAAAACATTTTTTTTATTTATGTACCAACAAAATAAAAATATTATTTAATAAAAAAAGTAAAATTAGTGTAAAGACATGTAAAATACAAAGATTTATTAATACTATATTGTACTAAAATGTAAAGAATATGCTTAATCTGATATATAATTGATAATATTTCACGATCTTGGCAATATATAAGTAAACAATACATTTCAAAATTTAGAAGCCTAACAAGATTTCTATAGTAACGTTAGTGATCACTATTATGGAGTTGGTGGCAAATGTGTTCTCAGAATAAGAATAACATGTTACTGTTATTCCTTTGGTCCCAGCGGATCTGATGTGATCTGATGGGTCGGTCTGACATGTGACAGCCTGGCAGAGAGCAGTTGTGCTCATCTCATCTCAAGATCCGTCGCTCATGACTCTTGTATTTGTATTTCCAATTTTCCATGTGCGCGCGTCATAAGTTTGAAGATCATAGAATGAATCATTTGGGTTTCTCATAAGTCATAACATTCCATTCCTTCTTAATTTTAATTTATATGTTATTCGGTGGGAAGACCTACTGACGTCTCATATCCCGAATAGAAATTAAGAATCATGATCACATTAATTCATGTATTGCCATCACATCACATGGCTAGGTAATTTGGATTAACATTAGCTTTCGCCATGCTAGCTTTCAAGTTTTTTTTGATAAAAATATAAAAAGAAACACAAAATTCTTGCTACACCTGATAATAATAATGGGGAAACATACAACATAAGAAATTTTCGGATAGGAAGGGAATGAGGACCGAAAAGTTTTTTCTTCTTTTTCTTGTTTCTTTTTATGATTAGAGCTAAAATGCCGAAATGTTTTTTCTTGTTTCTTTTTATGATTAGAGTTAAAGTCTCTTTATTTTTGTACTCCAATTGTTACACTACATTCTTATCTTTGTTTAAAATTCAAACAGTTAATCCGAACAGTTCAATGTGATCTCTATATTAAAATTTGCTTCAAGACCAAATTTCACAGATAGTTACAAAATAGCTCTGTCTCTGAATATAAGCAATTAATAAAAATAATCCCTTTTCAATTCGTAAGGAAAAGATTACCGACAAAGACAATAATAAAAGTAATAACTATATTTCTCATGGATCAAATCGAAAATATGACGTTAATAACTGGATTTGCAACTCTCGACTCTTGACTCGTCACTCTCACTCGAGACCAGACTCTGTAGTAACTCAAATTTTAAATTTAGATCCGGGCCGAGGTGGAATGTACGAAGTCCTTCAATATTCGTGCCGAAACAGATCTGACGGTGTGCATCTAAACTAAAAATTTGAGTTACTACAGGAGATATGAGTTCCTCTCACTAGTTACTCCAGTCCTAAAAAAGAGTTCAGCCCTTTCACGGATCATCCAGCAGTGCATGCCTATCTGATCCCATTTCCCCATCTAGAAACAGAAAACAAACCTTTTTATATCTGATAATCTTAGAAACATTTCTTCCATTTCCTTTACTTACACGTCTCTCGACTCAAATTGAAAACGAGATGCAAGAAGAGGTAGAATACTTGTCCGGATTTGGGGGTCACTTCTCGTCAGAGGCCATCCCGGGTGCGCTGCCACGTAATCAGAACAACCCCCTCATCTGCCCCCTTGGCCTCTACGCCGAGCAACTCTCCGGCACCTCCTTCACCTCCCCTCGCCACCTCAATCAGTGCAGGTTTCTTTACTTCCAGTTTATACTGTCCATCTTCTTCTTCTTCTTCTTCTTCTTCTTTTTCTTTTTAAATAATTGTTTACTGTATAGAGCAATTGATTGGTTAGAACCGGGTCTATTTTTACTTTTGTCAATTTCTTATAAGTTCTTGCATATATGTTGGGCCGGAAATTTGATCACCTGCAATTGGTTATCCAGAATCAGTTAAATTGACGATCATGGTACTAGTTGTTTAGCTGATGAACTCGTCATGACATAATTGAGCTTAATCTGGATAAGTGATAGCTACCTCCAGCCAACATAAACTTCCCGCCTCCTATTATAATTGAGATTAAGTTACACATTTTACACAAATTGTCCTTAAAATACAGCTAGTTTTCCATTTTGAAAGATGGGTGATATTTGGGGACCATTGTTGTAATATACCTTTGTAACTAACTTAATAATTATTTATTTATTTTTATTTTTTTTACTTATAGTTGGTTCTACCGAATAAAGCCATCTGTGACCCATGAGCCATTTTACCCGTGCATTCCTGAAAATAAGCGCATTGTCAGTGAATTTAATCAGCAGACAACCTCAGCCACGCCGACTCAGTTGCGATGGAAGCCAGCTGAATTTTCAGAAATTCCAACTGATTTTATTGACGGTTTGTACACAGTTTGTGGGGCCGGGAGTTCTTTTCTTCGGCATGGCTATGCTATTCACATGTATTGTCTTTTTTTATTTTTGACAAAAGGCAAACCACTATTCACATCAAAATTTCAAATTTCAATATATATATTTCTTGATGTACCACCTTTCAGGGGATGCAGTGCCTCTACTTTATTATGATTACTTTTATGTATGTTTTAGACTTTCATGTATGTTTTAGGTATGTGGCTAATAAGTCAATGGAGGGACGTGCCATGTGCAACGCTGATGGTGATTTTCTCGTTGTTCCTCAACATGGAAGTAAGTTTTCCCACAATTCTTTTACTCTATTTGATCCCTTTCCAAGTTTCCATAGTAGATTAACATTTTTGTCTTTTGATAATTGTTTTATTTTGTCTTTCTGCTTGTCTGTGTCTGGATATAAGATGTTGTCGATATTTTCTAATAAATCTGGGTTTAGATGAGTATCACTATTTAGATGAGTATGTCAAAAATAGGAAAAAGAAGTAACATTCGATAGCCAATCCAATTGTCCACAAACTCAGCTAGTATAGTTATCCTTCAGTAATAAACTTTACTTTGTATAGTTACTTTTTTTCAAATTATCTTGGTTCCTTTTTACTTTGTATCAAGCCCAGAGCTCTTCATCACAACCGAATGCGGAAAATTGTTTGTTCAACCGGGCGAAATAGTTGTAATTCCTCAAGGATTCCGATTCTCGATTGATCTGCCAGATGGACCTTCCCGTGGTTATGTTGCCGAAATATTCGGCACTCATTATCGGCTTCCTGATCTTGGACCAATCGGTACAGAATATTTATCAACTTGCATTGTCATTATTATTATTATATATTATTGTTAGTTTTGCATAACAACATCCTCATTCAGAATTAGGTGTTAGTTTTTGAAGGTTAAAATTAGGTGTTAGTTTTGCATAGCGACATTCATATTACACTTCCTTCTCTTTGGGCCTTTTCCATACTTTTTGGATGATTTATTTGTTTAGGTGCAAATGGACTTGCTGCTCCAAGAGACTTTTTAGTTCCAAAAGCTTGGTATGAAGATGCCACCTATCCCAACTACACAATAGTGCAAAAGTTCGGTGGAGAGCTGTTCATGGCAAAACAAGATTTCCCCCCATTTAATGTGGTTGCATGGCATGGGAACTATGTGCCGTATAAGGTATCAACAATGCTTTTTGAGTTTTCACCATTTCAAATACTGGTGCAAGGTTAAGCATAATACAACAATGTTTGCAGTAAAGTCCAATTAATCTTGAGATTTGAAATCTAGCAAACTAAATCCATTTTATTCTCCATTAATCTTCTGGTGTATAATTTATCCTAACTAAGCCACAGTTAGCATTTGATTGGGCAATTAAGCAATTTTATTAATCCAGTTCAACTGGTGGAGCAAAATGTCAAGGAAAAAAATTAAGAAAAAAAATGATCCAGAAGTTGCTACTGGTATGGTACAAGGTGCTAGCCAGTCATACTGGTTGGTAATTTGGTATAGGAACTGAATAATATGGTACTGCAATCCTATATTTTGATACTTGAATAGAAACAATCTTACAAGGAAGTCTGTCCTCCATCTCGTAAATAATATCTTACTACTAAGCTGTGCTAATCAATGCTAACCTATTTTGTTGCGATTTAAATCTTTCTTCAGTATGATTTGAGCAAGTTCTGTCCATTTAACACTGTCCTCTTTGATCATGGAGACCCATCAATAAATACAGGTGATTAATTTTTTCATATTATCTCAGCAATTATTGGGAAGTACTGGAATGCTTATTAATAGTAAAACCTGAAATGGAAAATTTTAACTATATCCCGAGCTTTTTAATTACTATTTTTTTGCTCCTTTTTCAGTATTGACAGCACCAACTGATAAACCGGGGGTCGCACTACTTGATTTTGTGATCTTTCCACCTAGATGGCTAGTGGCAGAGAACACCTTTCGGCCGCCTTACTACCACCGAAATTCTATGAGTGAATTCATGGGTTTAATTCATGGAGTTTATGAGGTAAATAATTTTGGATAAATACTCTTAAATAGCCATAGTCAGATATATTCTCTGCAAATAAGCTCTGTAAATTTCATGTTGTAGGCTAAACAAGACGGATTTCTACCTGGTGGTGCAAGTCTTCATAGTTGCATGACTCCTCATGGACCTGATACTACAACATTCGAGGTTAATTTCTCTTACTGTCTTTTTTTATTCAAATCTGAAGCATTAATGTTATTCTGCTATCTCATCCAATCTGAATAAGTTTATCCAGTATCAAATTATCTACTACATTCCTTTAAAGCCTTTTATGTCCACGATCACTATTTTATTATCTTACAATTGATTTTCTAATCTAATTATTCAATAACAGGCTACAGTTAGTAGAAGTGAGGCTAACGAACCTTCTAGAATCAAGGGAACACTAGCTTTCATGTTCGAGTCGTCTCTCATCCCTCGTGTGTGTAAATGGGCACTCGAATCTCCTGGTCTTGATAAAGACTACTACCGGTGTTGGATCGGCCTCAAGTCACATTTTTCACATAACAGAGAAACTGTGGATGAAAATGGCACTAAGATCAGTGAAGCCGCACAATCTTGAAGATTAAATTTTATTTCCACTCTTGGGATGGCACCAAGGGTAATATGTAATATCTACCATGTGATGCGTACTAAAACATGTATATTAGTTGATGGTAATAATGTGAATAAATGATTTAAGTGATCAGATCAAAGTCAGAAAGCTTTGCTCGACACAACAGGTCAAATTGGTTTATGCATAATAATTGGAATATGATATGGTATTTTAAATGTACTAGTCAAGTGTCCGTGCGTTGCAACGGAGATTGAAATATTATTTTGATTATTTTTTTAAATGTGATTAATTTAAAAATTAATTGCATAATCATATAGTAGTTAGAGCAGAACTAGGGTGTGATGCGCTCACGCCGTGAGCGCACCTCCTAGAGGTCACATTTTCAAAGTTCAAATAGTCGATTCGAACCTTCCAACGTGTTCTTCATATTAAAATATGCTTGGAAACCAAATTTTACATTTTTTGGAAACTTTTTACTATTTTTTCTGAATTTTTCAAAAACGTGTTCAAAGTTCAAATAGTGATGATTTTGAAAAATTCAGAAAAAATAGTAAAAAGTTTCCAAAAAATGTAAAATTTGGTTTCCAAGCATATTTTAATATGAAGAACACGTTGGAAGGTTCGAATCGACTATTTGAACTTTGAAAATGTGACCTCTAGGAGGTGCGCTCACGGCGTGAGCGCATCACACCCTAGTTCTACTCTAGTAGTTAATAATGAAAGCAAACAAGAACTTTAGTATTTCATCCTAAAAATATCCAAAAATATCCAAGATGATTACATATTTTTAAAATTGCATTACATCCAAGATTTATTCTCTTCTTGTAAGCAATTATTGCGCGCTTTCAATCACAAATGATATGAAGGACCACATATATAATTTGAAGATTCAAAAAGGCCACATATATAATTTTAAGATTTAAAAGGGCTACATATATAATTTTAAGAGAACAACACACAAAACAGATTTTAAAAACCAAATAATATACATTTAGCTCTGCACATTCTTGACATAGCGTCTCTTGTTAGACTTCCTCTTACACAGAGAGTTTCTTATCAAAAATATTTCATCATCTATTGGCATGCTGGGATCTTCTTCAAACTTTCTTTTTATCTCTTCTCACTCACTCAGAGTCTGATGAATCCCGTTCACTTTCAAGTATGAGTCCATTCAATATTCCTACAACACAATGCAAAGATGTACATGATGAAAGTAAATATAATATTCAAGTAACTAATTAATAAAGTCAGTAAAATACAACACAAAATAAAAACTCGGTAAGACTTTAAATGATTTCTCAATATATAGTACCTTAACATTCCTTGCAAGACCGTTCATGCTTGTCAGAATGACAAAGGGCCATCACTTTATACCTTTAATCCTGAACCACATCTTAAGCGTGGTCTGGGTCACTCGGAGCTCTTCTACAGCTTCATTTTGTGGTTTTCTAATCATTGGACAGACCAACTCAATAGATAAATATCCAACTTTCCTCCTAAAAGTTATAAAACTTTACGAGCAGTTTGAGCCTTTTAGTAAACAATTTGATAAATTGCTAGTGCCTCATTTTCAATTTGATCTTCGGGTCTTGTTCTTTCTTTAAACTCCCTAGTTCCATAGAGATTTACACATGACTAAAGAAAGTTATTGAACTTTTTAAAAATTATAGTATGTTAGACCCATAATAATTTTTAAAATTATAGTAATTGAATAGGTCCAACTTAGGATTGACTTAGAAGTAAGGTTAAAAGTGCAAGAAATTAATCTTATCTCGGGGTCATAAGTAGGTTCTTAGTAAAAGGGTAAACATTCTCCTAAAAAAACTAAACAGTGCAAACAAAATCAGCAACCCAATGTATGCAGAAAGCCCATCAGTTGGTGAAATTCATTCATAATTTGCCATGGGTGAGGCTATGGTACTATGCATAGCGCAAATTGGTCTGTACTATGAATCAATTTCGTTTTGAATGTCCAAATAGTCGATCCGATCTGAACTGTTCAAAGTGATTCCCATTGCAAAATGTACATATGCAGTCTAAATTTTACATTTTTTTACTATTTTTCTGGATAGGTAGAAAATCACTTTTGAATAGTCAGAAAATCTTTCGATTAAATAATTTCATACCTATCTAAAAAAATAGTAAAAAATTCTAAAAAATGTAAAATTTGATCTACAAGTAAAATTTCATATGGAGATCATGTTGAATGGTCTAGATTGATTGTTTGGACTTTAAATGAAGATATTGATCCATAGTATGAACCAATATGCGCTATGCATAGTACTGCATCCTCACTCATTTGCTATTTAAGTTGATCTCGAGCACCAGAACTCTCATGTACCAACAAAGATTCTAAGAATAGAGGATACCTGCTGGCAGCTGCTTGTTCGGTACCAACAACAAGAGAAATAATCGAACTTGAAATAGGAAGACCCGACAAGAAATAAAAGTCTTGGACTCTTTTCCAAATTGCTCTTCTCATCCATTTCTCTCTCCTTCCAACACTTACTGCAGCTGTATAAACAAACCTTCTATCATTATTTTTTTGCTTTTATTTGTTTTCAACCTTTAATTAATAAATTCGATTGCTGCGAAAGTGCGAATACATTACCAAGTGAAGCGGCAACAACAGGTACATGAAAAAAAAATATGAAATAAAAAGTACTATCCAGACTTCCAAATGTTGCAAAATAAAAATTACTAATATAATAAAAAAAAACCTACAAGAAAGAATCAAGGAGAAGCATACAACAATGTCAATAGACAAAGGCTTTGAGCTCACTTTGTTTCTCAGCTTAGCGGATGTTATCTATGATAGATGCATGATTCAGCTCGTCAGAAAATATAGCTATCTTGTCACCTCTAGTTGCCTTCTCAACTGGAAACAACAGTGAGACAATGCTTCCCAAGGCTGTCATGAATGTCATATTGTTGCAAATCCAGTTGAGCACTGGATGCAATCCTAAAAGCAAGTAACAACTATCACAAAATAAGAAACAATGGGATAACATAATTCTGGTATACCAAACATTATACCATGCTAAAATATTACAGCCAGTGAGTACCAGTGTATCCTGCTTACTGGAAATGACACCCAAGAGAGCTCCAATCTTTCTAACATAGTTACTTATTGTAAATGAAATTGAGAGCAAGACAAACCTGCATGGCTGCACCTCATAATCGCAGTCCTTCTGACTCACAATCCAGTAACCTTTACTCTAAAAAACAAAACAAAAAATACAAAATCTTGTTGTTATATAGTGAACCCCTAAAACGAAAAAAATACAAATTTGCTTTTCCTAAGAATTGAGAGAGGTCTTGTCATTAAAAAACTTATTTAGAAAATAAAAATAAATAGAAGTACAATAATACAAGGCGATACCTTGGACCTGACTGCAATGTGTCTTTCATTTTTATTTTCAAATAATGGTGGAATTTAGGTTTCTAATATTCATTTATGCCTCAGCTAAAAGGATATTAAACACCACTAAGTTTAGGTAAGAATTAAAAAACTATTACAGATAAGTACGATAGAAATATACCTCAGTTCATTAGGTGCGCGAGAGAGATAATCAAATATGATAAACCTTGAGAGATAACCAAGATCTCGTACAACATTTGATTTTATCTGATGATATCAGACTATTAAAAAAAACTTGAAAGTTAATTTACCAATAATGACATTCAACCCTAAATATTAGATATGGTACTTGATAAACTTAATATTAATTATATGATAAGTCTGAAATTAATTGAATTACTTGATTAGTCTAAAATTAATTATACAAAACATAATTGAACAGTACAACAAGTTTTAATTAACACAATTTAACAACTCTTAAACACAAAAATCAAGCACAAAGGGTAAAAGTAACTAAAAAAGTGCAACATAATAATACAAGAAAGTATTTAAACAAGTGTCATCCAATTTGAGAATCAATAAATTAATGTTAAGAATTCCATTCTCAAAACCATCAATTCCCATAAATTTCCCCTATGCCGAAACAGGCCCTAACAGAAAAAAGGAGGCGACAATGCAGTAAAGGTGCTTGGGTTGTGAAAGGATTGGTCACATTATTCGACAATACCGTAAACAATTTAATGGTGGGAGTCAAAACATCGCTTTAAAACCAACCTCTTAAAAGAAGGCACTGTTGTCTTCTCTGCCAAAAGCTTCTAAGCAAAATCTTCAAATACAGCCTCAAACTCATTACAAGCCTAAACCTCAGAAAGAAAATATTCAAAAAGAGGAAGAAATGGATGTTCCACATAAGCCTCTAGAAGAAATGACTGAAATCACTC
This sequence comes from Carex myosuroides, assembly GCA_028015225.1. Taxonomy (NCBI): domain Eukaryota; kingdom Viridiplantae; phylum Streptophyta; class Magnoliopsida; order Poales; family Cyperaceae; genus Carex; species Carex myosuroides. The sequence goes on along the minus strand of CM051492.1, from coordinate 8,379,639 downwards.
ACTATCAGATCTGGCGCATTGCAACAGAAGACAGGCAATCAAAGAGAATGAGAATGAGAAGAGAGAGAGGAAAAAACTCATCTTAAGACAAATCATGACGTGCAATTGAACATAATACAAGTCACTAAAAACCAAAAGGAGAAGCAGTAATTGAAATTCAAAATTCAATAATGACGCAATAGAACTATCTTTGCAAACCTGAATCCCATCAAAGATGTTGCCTAAGATACCAGGTCCAAGTTCCACTACAAGAGGCTATAGATGACAATAAACAACAAACGAAAATAATTTTCATTAAAAATATAGACAGTAAAGAACCATATGTTTTGGCAACTTCTTATGCCATATTATATTTGACATTTCTTTCCAAAATCCAAATTTTATGAACTAAACACAAGATGCTTGATTAACAATGATGAATGGATAACCATGTTTCAATGGATTATCCAGGTTTCTTTTTGATAAATTTTGAACAAATGCAGCCACTAATTTCTATTCATTAATTCATGCTTCTGTTGATGTGATAGACCCTTAAATTAATTCAGCCACTAATTTCTATTCATTAATTCAAACAAGGAAGCAATCGACATTTCGTAATAACTGCTTTCTTATAACTTTTGTGAGAGTGAGAAGGCTTCTGTTGATGTGATAGCCTTCTTTGAGTGTCTTGCCATTTGCATGTGTCTGCGCCACCCTCTCACTCCCAGCAAAATCTACAAAATTATGAACCAGTCCAAAAAGCACATAACAAACAAATATTATCAAATACCATTAATAATAAAGAAACTAATTTTTTTTCTAGCAGTCCATAATTTTTTTTTTTTAGGAAAAGCCCGTAGGCACATATCATTACTGAGAATAAAAAGTTTACAAATCTTACATCACACCTTGCTGATGAAAATAAATAAAACCAGTTGCATAATCAACCTAAATAACATGAACTGAAAATTAGAAAGAAAACCTAAAGTTAACGAAACAGTATCATAATCCTAGTTATGTTGCACCTGTACCAGTTGGAAAACAGAAGGCAATTGCTTGCGCTGGGGTTGTACCGGTCCTTCACACCATTCAGTTGTCTTTCCAAACATAGTATAGATGACAAAATCAAATCACAATCATAAATTTAAGAAAAAAAAGGGATTAACTTGGTCTTTTGGAGGCAGCACAGTAAATATTTTTTTCTTGCTCAAGTCACGTAAGTTTCACCATGAAAAGCTGATATTGTTGCCATTTCCTCAGCTCTTTCTTCTTAGAGGTAATCGGACGAGAGTTTTCAGCCTTGCCTCCCATAAACTATGAGTCTTGCCCTTCACTTTTAAAATCTCAGCAACAGTAATAAAATGATTGAGTTTAGAAAGGTCCCTGCATTTCAATACATCTATTAGCTCCAAATCCAGTTTTACATTCCTTTTACTTTTTGCATATATGAACAGTTAGTGATAGTTTAAGCCATTCCTCAAAATGTCTAGCCAATATTTGCTTGCAATTGCATAATAAAGACGAATACAAATATGCACGTATTTTAGTAGATGAAATTCCCCCATAAATAAATAATGGAAGCATCTATGCTTAGAATAAAAAAAATAGTTTGATCAAACTAAAGTAGAAGTAATTCATATTTCCGAATAACTTTAAGGCAACAGATTCAGCAAAATTTATTCACATGTTATATCTGGAAGTATTTAGTGAACGAATAAATTTTCTGCTATCTACTTAAGTATCAGTAAAATGAATGGTGTAAAATCTATACCACTTGATTTGAAGCTTTCATTCTCAAGGGTCTCAGTTGGCTGAGTCGATTCATTTGTTGCTGCTAAGAACTACAGAATAAAAAAATGGGAAGTTAGATATATGTCATTGGCATATTTGAATTATGTAATAGACATGGTACCAGTTCATGGTACCAGTATCATGATACCAGTTCATGGTACCATGATACTGGCAAAGCCAGTAAAACTCAGCATTTCCACAGGTAATAGACATGATAGCAAAGACAGTTTCATGGATACTGGCAGCACAAAATGCAAGAAAGAAAAACATCCATTGAAAGATAGATGAGCAATTTACAAAGGATATTTCTCTCGATGCTAGAAAAATATTCATTTTGTTTCTTCATGGAAACATGAAGACGTTCAACTGAAGATAAATACTAAAAATACAACCAGGTGTTAACTTATAAGGGCTGGATGTCGATTCTTTTGTACTGATACAACTTTTTCGTGAGGCGAAAGTTGTCATAATCAGGGAACATATCTGACAAACAATGAAGAAACATTGAAAGAAAAGTAGATCATAGATATGATATGCAATTCACAAAGAAATAAATGAAAAGTATCATGGCTGATACAAGAGTATAATCCACAGGCATGAGGCAGACAAAAGCAAGGCCAAGGTTTCCCTGTATACTGGAACATATGCAAAGAAAGTAGGAGTGCAGTACACATGCAAGAAAGACAAACATACAAAAAATATAGATAACAAATAGAAGTAATTCCCAAAGAAGTAACTCAAGTTGGATAACATATATAATGGCTAATATAGTTGCAGTATATGCAATTCAGAATCCAAGAGCATAACCGGCATATCCATAGTCACCAGACTGACTAAAACAAAGCCACGATTTTCTCAGACACAACGAATAAACCATTGATGCATGCATGTACGAAAGAGCGAGAGTCAATCAGCGAATAAACTTTAAGTTAGAACAATTAAAGTACCAGTATCATGGTACCAGTTCAACAATTAATGGCTTTGCCAGTATCACTGTATTGGATATCAGTACCAGTATCATGGTTTAACAAAACCCATTAATCACTTAAAAACCTTAAACCTAATCGTAATTTAACAAAATCCACAAAATAAAATCAGTACCAGTATCATGGTTTTCTATCCAATTTAAGCAGCTCAGAGAGAGAGAGAAAGAGAGAGAGAGGAGAGGAGAGGAGAGAGAGAGCACATGAGAGTTCTACTGACAGGGAGAGCGACGGAGCGAGAGATTTATAGCTCGGCTCGGATCATAGCTCGGCTGGAGAAGTGAAACTGGAGAGCGACGGAGCGAGAGTTCTACTGACAGGGAGAAGCGAAGGAATGGTTCGACTCATAGCTCGGCTCGGATCAAATTGCTCGATAAGGGAAACAAAGATTTATTTCGAGTTCGAGCTCAACTCGAATTGAGCTCAGCTAAATTTGACTCATTCAAGAGCCCAGCTCAAAGCCCATGAGCCGGCCCGGCTCGTTTAGCAGGCCTAGCTGGACACAAGAGATACTTTCTACCTTCTGAAGTCCCTAGATTTCCATTTGCTTACACGACCTGAAAAGAGAAAGGACATTAAAACACAAAATAACCTATCTGACTTAATCAATTAATGAGAAGTTGATAATTGATATCCTAGTGGATAACATCATACAAGCACTACTACAAAAACTGGCTTTGTACACTGCACATTGTACACGGATTTGACAATTATATTAAAAACAGTGTACCAAATATGAGTCCAAAAGATCTGCACGATTTCTACACGGATAATTAGTTAATAATCAGTGTAGAATTATTAGAGAGAGCTACACGGTTTATTAGAAACCACAAATCCGTGTGTAAAGAAGTGGGTGTGCAAATAATTGAGAGAGCTACACGGTTTATAACTAAATATCCGTGTAGGAATATTACACACGGTTTTTTGATAATATAGCCGTGTATAAATCTTATAATTGTACACGGATTAATAACAGAAGAGCCGTGTATAAATAGTTGGAGAGCTACACGGATTATAACTAAATAGCCGTGTATAATAGTGTAGGGTTTTTATATCTTCCCTTCCAGAGCGCCGTTTTGATCAAGTCTTTTAGTTAATACATCTCGAACAGAGCTTTTTCCTATCAGATTTCTGCGAATTGATCGAGGCCAGCAGCTGAGATCTGAGATCTTTGAATTAAGTTTGTATTTTCTCCTCTCCATCTTTCTAAGGTTAGTAATATGTATTTAAATCATTTTCTTCCTCTAATTTTCTGTTATTTAGGCTTATTTAGGTCATTTCATGCATGCTTGATTTCTTAATTTTAGATGTAATTAATTAGTGTATTGTGGTCCAATAACCGACCTTTAGATGCTTTTAGGTCCATGCCCGTTCAAAATTAATCCAATAGGGATTAATTTTGGATAGTCCCCGTTTTGGGACTGCTCTTTGAATATTATGTCTCATTTAGGATGTGAACACATATTAGCGGGATTTAATTAGTATTTGAGGAAAGTTCGACAGTATTTTCCCTTATTGCTCCTACGAGTATGTGGTTCGTACGCATACTTGGGGAGTTAAGGGGAAATGCTGCCGAATTTTTCTCAAATACTAATTAAATCTCGCTAATATGTGTTCACATATGAGACATAATATTCAAAGAGTGGGTTAGGATTGTAAACCGGCCCTTTGTAAGCCCAAAATTTTGTACACGAAGGAGAATGTTGACCATGCATGATTAATTGATCAAATCATTTTTTTAATTTAATTTACAGATGGATCGAAGCTGGATGTATGAAATGCGACGTGACAGTGAAGAATATTTGGTTCGCGTTGATGAGTTTATAAAATTTGCTGAGAGTTATAGAGTGAAGAAAAAAGAAGAAGACATTTTATGTCCTTGTAAAGATTGTAAAAATTTATTAAGATTTTTGGACATCGAATAAATTAGAGCTCATTTGATTTGTCAGGGATTTAAGAAGAGATATACATGTTGGTTCATGCATGGTGAGAAATTTGGGGAAAGTAGTAGTGCCAATAAAGATTGTAATCGTGAATTGAATGATGAGAATGTTGGAATTTCTGATAATTTTGAACTTGATTGGAACGAGGATTATGAGAGTGCCGAATATTCTGATAACGTCGAACCCGAAAACGACGATGATGAGATGGAGAGGAATTTTGATGAAAATGTAGAACACGAGTTTACTGAAAATTTGGAAGATATGTTACGTGATGTGGAAGATGAAATTAGTGATAAAAATTATGATAAATTTCAAAATTTGTCTAATGAATCCAAGAAGCCGTTGTATCCCGGGTGTACCAAATTTACAAAACTGTCAGCTGTGTTGAAATTATTAAACTTAAAAGCAGACAATGGTTGGAGCGATAAGAGTTTCACGTCCTTATTACAGCTTTTAGGAGAAATGCTCCCAGATAACAACGAGTTACCCGGTACAACATATCAGGCAAAGAAGTTGATATGTCCAATGGGGTTGAAGATCGAAAGAATACATGCATGTCCGAATGACTGTGTATTGTATCGTAACAAGTACGAGGCCATGCATGTCTGTCCTAAATGCGGTGTTTCACGATATAAACGTCGTAAGGACCAGGACACTGATGATTGTAACGAGGACACAAGTGGTCGACCTCCGGCTAAGGTGTTGTGGTATTTGCCGATAATACCGAGATTCAAACGGTTGTTTGCGAATCCCAAAGATGCAAAATTATTGCGCTGGCACGAAGAAGAGCGCAAAAATGACGGTAAACTAAGGCACCCGGCTGATTCTCCTCAATGGAGAAACATTGACAGACATTTCAAAGAATTTGGTTCTGAACCGCGGAACCTTAGGATTGTGGTGAGCTCAGATGGAATGAGTCCGTTTGGAAGTATGAGCAGTCGGCACAGTACTTGGCCAGTTCTTTTATGCATCTACAATCTTCCTCCTTGGTTATGCATGAAACGCAGATATATAATGATGTCATTACTAATCCAAGGACCCAGACAACCCGGAAATGACATAGATGTATATCTCGCACCATTAATCGAGGATCTCCAAAAATTGTGGCGTGATGGCGTCCCGGTGTGGGATGCGTATATGAAAGAGACCTTTAACTTGCGGGCCATGGTGTTTTGCACCGTAAATGATTTCCCCGCGTACGGGAATTTGTCGGGTTACACTTGTAAAGGAGCAAAAGCGTGCCCGATCTGTGAAGATGACACGCAGGTGCTGAGGTTGAAAAATTGTCAAAAGAATGTATTCATGGGGCATCGTAGGTTTCTTCCTATTAATCACCCATATCGTAAGAAGAAGATGGCATTCAACGGGAAAATTGACCTTGGAGTGGCTCGTCATCCATTAGACGGGGAGAGTGTCTTCGAACGGGTAAAAAACATTGATGTTGTTTTTGGAAAATGCGCCAAAGCACTACCGAAGAATATTTGGAAAAAGAGGTCCATATTTTGGGAGCTACCGTACTGGAAATATTTAGAAGTGAGGCATTGCCTAGATGTCATGCATGTCGAAAAAATGTCTGTGACAGTTTAATTGGTTTATTATTGAACATTCCGGGGAAGACGAAAGATGGTATTAAAGTGAGAAAAGACATGGTAGAGATGGGAATACGACACGAGCTCGCACCGCAGGAGAAATGGAAGCGCACATACCTACCCCCCGCACTGTGCACAATGTCAAAGAAAGAGAAAACAAGCTTATGTGAATGCCTCAATGGTATAAAAGTCCCATCAGGATATTCTTCGAATATTAAGAAGTTGGTGTCGATGAAGGACTTGAAACTGGTCGGTCTGAAATCTCACGACTATCATGTTTTATTGACACATATAATTCCCGTTGCAATTCGGGGAATTTTACCAATGCACGTTCGTCAAACCATTACGAAGCTTTGTTCTTTCTTCAATGCAATAAATTCCAAAGTGATAGACCCTCTAAAATTGGACTCTTTGCAAAAGGAGGTCGTCGTTACTCTTTGCCAACTTGAGATGTATTTTCCGCCATCTTTTTTTGATGTCATGGTTCACCTTGTTGTTCATCTTGTGAGAGAAATTAAGATTTGTGGTCCCGTGTTCCTTCGGTATATGTATCCATTCGAGAGATACATGGGCATCTTGAAAAAATACGTAAGTAACCGACATCGACCCGAAGGCAGCATTATAGAAGGATATTCTACGGAAGAGGTGATTGATTTTTGCACCAACTACTTGACCGGTGTGGATCCTATTGGCGTTCCAAAATCTCGATACGAGGGAAGGCTCCAAGGAGTCGGGACAATTGGGTTGAGAGCCGTAGTTGCTGATCTAAATGAACTACAAAAGGCACATTTTATTGTACTACAACACATGACAGATGTTGCTCCCTATATAGATGAGCACATGACAATCCTTCAATAACAAAACTACACGAGGAGTCAGAGGTGGCTTACTAACGAGCATAATCGTTCTTTTATAGGATGGCTGAAAGAAAGAGTGCAGTCACACCCCGTACCTGAAATTGTTAAACTGCTTGGCGAAGGACCCCAAATTGTTGTTAGAACATTCCAAGGATACGAGATTAACGGATATACATTTTACACTAAATCCCAGAGTGATAAGAGCACGATGCAAAACAGTGGGGTGACGTTGGTGGCGACCTCTCAAGAATTCAGTAGATCCGGAGATGGCCGGGCTGTAATAGCATCAAAGTCATATTATGGCGTTATTCAAGAAATTTGGAAGCTCATTTACAGTCCTCGCCTGAGCATTCCCGTGTTTCGGTGTCAATGGGTCGAAGACCGAGGTGTTAAAGTTGATAACGACGGGTTCACACTCGTTGATTTAAACAGGGTTGGGCATGTTGATGATCCGTTTATACTCGCCAAGCAAGCCACCCAAGTCTTTTATGCCACTGACCCGAGTGATGACAGGTTGAGCGTCGTCCTATCCGGAAAAAGAAGGATTGTCGGGGTAGAAAATGTCGTCGATGAAGAAGAGTACGACCAGTTCGACGAAGTACCTCCATTTTGTACCGATGTGCAAACTGAGGTAGCAACACTTGAAGGGGTAGACGAAGCTGACTACATGCGGTCCGACCACAATGATGGATTATGGGCCGAGGGTACTGTTCAAATAGTGGAAAAAAGGAGAAAAAGGAAAAAAAAAAGCATAATGTGTAATATTTATTTTGTTTAAGACCGTGTAGCTTTTAATATTATCAAATATTATCAAATATTGCAACAATGAAGGATTATGTTTAATGCTTATAATATTATCAAATATTAGTATTAGTTTTTGAAAATATTAGTTAAAACATTTAATAATAAAATAAAATAAATATTAGTTAAAATATTAGTTTTCACTAAATATTAGTTAAAATATTTAATATTAGTTAAAATATTTAAAATATTAGTTAAAATATTTAATATTAGTTAAAATATTTAATATTACTTAAAATATTTAATATTACTTAAAATATTTAAAATATTAGTTAAAATATTTAATATTAGTTAAAATATTTAAGGAAGGATTATGTTTAATGCTTATAATATTATCAACTTTATCAAACATTTAATATTAGTTAAAATAAATATTAGTTAAAATCCTGCTGAAGTATTGCGGCCCGCAACCATTCAGAGCATTTTACTGAACCTGGGACCCACCTGTCGGAACGATTTATACACGGACTTTAGCTAATAGTCCGTGTAGAAATGGAAGAGAGCTACACGGACTATTAGCTAGATGTCCGTGTAGAAAGGTGATTTGCACACGGATTTTTATGTACAACCGTGTAGAATTGGAGAGAGCTACACATACATTAACTTAACAGCCGTGTATAATGAGGAAACATTGGTTATTTCGAAATCCTTCTCTGCCAAAATTTTTGTAAGTCCGAAAACCCTCAGAGAATTAACCCGCGGTTCAGTTCCAAAAACCTCCCAAAGACTCCGAGCTCGATCTTCACCGCTCACCGCCTCGCCGCCTCGCCGCCTCGCCGCCTCACCGCCTCACCCGTGGTCTCTCTCACCCGTGGTTAGCGTCTCTCTATCTCGTTATTTTTCTTATTGGGTTTGAACCCGTTAGCCATGGTTGGTATTTGTTAGTATTGAATACATTATGGTACTTGTTAATTTGTATATAGGGTATTTTAGGGTATTTTAGGTTAATTTAGGATACTTGTTAATTTTAGGTTATTTTAGCATATAACCTAGGTTATTTTAGGTTAATTCAAATAATTATGGTACTTGCATGTTAGGGTATTTTAGTTTAATTCAAATAATTATGGTACTTGCATGTTAGGGTATTTTAGGTTAATTCAAATAATTATGGTACTTGTTAGGTTATTTTAGGTTAATTCAAATAATCTAGGTTATATGTCAAAAATTGATTGATTAATCTATTGATGTTTAATCTATTGATCTAGGTTAGCCATGTGAAAAGTTGTATGGTTAATTAATCTAGGTTATATGGTTGGTTGATTAATCTAGGTTATATGGTTTTGTTAATTTATCTCTATTTTGTTCATTTATCCCTACAAAAGACAAAATATGTAGTAGAATATCAAAAAGGTCATTATGCCAAATCCAGTAAACAAAAGGTATGCCTCGTGCTTTGCTCCTGAGACTAGAATATCAACTTGAGGATTTCAATTATTGGTACAAGAATATCAATTTTTGTGCAAGAATATCAATTATTGGTCACTTATGATTTGATCTTTAATTTCATGCAGAACCATGTCGAATGAGGATGAGTACGTCGATATGATGGCAGAAGAAGAGGAGCAGCAAGCTACTACCTCATCAGAAAGAAGGAGGAGAGGGCCGACAATGTTCACGAGCATGTCCGAGCAGACCCATCAAGAAATCTGGTTCACAGAAGACGGGCGTGCGCAGGGAGAAAAACGGCAGAAATACTCAAATTGGTGTACGAGCCTCGTGAGGCAAAAAGCGAGTATCCTTGTTGAGAGATGGGATCATTTTGAGGATAAGGTGAAGGACGAGTGGTGGAACACGGTGAAGGTAAAGTGCCTAACAACTCTTCTCTTGAATTTTCACTTATGTATGATCTATACTTAAATACACTAAATTGTTGTGTCAATCAGGCTCAGTGGAACATCGAGAATGATGTTCCAAAGGATAAGACTTTGAAGATTATGAACAATGGTTGGAAGCAATACAAGAGCACGTTGAAGACGGAGTTCATGGAGAAAGGGAGAAATCCGGTCGGCTACTACAAATGGCTAAAACAAGAGGACTGGGATGCGTTTCCAGCTTTGAAGTCTACCGAAGAGTTCCAGGTATCTAACTCGTGCCAAATTTATGCTTATTCTTTCTCGATATGTACTTATCTTTCTAAAACTAACTGATCGTTATTGTCTTGTTTCTGTGAAGGCAAAAAGTGATAAAGGCAGGAGGACCGTTGCCTTTAACAAGTATCCACACCATCTAGGGTCAGGTGGTTACGAGGGTAAGTCGGCAGAATGGAGGAAAGTCCTGGACGCGAACAAGGATTCTGACTCACCCGTGGTTAGTAGGGCTGCTAATGAACGAAAGCCCTGTTCATGATCAGCCCAGATCGAAATTGAAAGGAATAGGCCCTATTCATGATCGGCCCGAAACAAAGTTCTTCATGCTCATGTTCAGCCCGTTCATTGTTGTTCAAAACTGAGTCCTGTTCAGACTTGAGCCCTGTTCGGAACAGGCCCGGTTCAGTGAACAGGGCCGAACTATGGACAACCATTCGGGCTCAGTTTTGGACAATTCTGTGAACAACAATATCAAGATTCAAGCTCAGTTTTGGACAATTCTTCAACTATTCAAAGGAGTGAAAATGTTGCTTGGCAAATCCATTCTTGCATACTGTTATGATGAATTGGATTTAAAAATTTGAGTGCACAAGACCAAAATGCCCTTCAAAACTTGGCATGCATATACATAATTTTCTTTTAGATGCATATAATTTGGTATTTTTATAACATATCAAGGACTGTAATTTTAGTGAACTAAAAAAGGATCAATACTTATTCTTGATGTCAACTTCTCTCCGACAGAGACGTGGCGTATCAACAGTAAGTGCAATTGCCTTGTAACCAGCTTTCTCAGCCCTGCGTACCAGTTGCCTCACAATGTTCCTGTCCTTGTACACCTACCAGTGCCATACATAAACATATATATAGTTGTTTAGAAAGGGAATAGGATTAAATTAATATAAGAGCATCTTATATCTATGCTTTATTCAGGTTCTAGTTGGAGTAGTGAATGATTTAGAACATGATTAAAACAAAGGAAAGTAGCCTTGTCAGTACTCACTAGTACAAACTTGCATGTACTGGTAAGTACAGCTATTCTCTACAGTCTTTATATTCTAAACAGCATTTGTATTAACGATGGGGTCTTTTGAATAGTAAAATATGCATCAAACTCAAATACTCAAATCTGGACATCAAATAAGCAATCAAAGCGGAGAGCATTTACCTTGTGAAGACCGAAATTGAGGAGAGTTCGAAATTCAATGGAGAATTCAGCGCTTAAAACCCTAAATCCCGGAGGTCAGGAAAAACAAGCAGTGCGCCTCTCACTTCTTCGAATTGTTTTCACAGCTTCCTCGAGAGTTGCAGCGAGAGAGACAGAGAGAGGGAGTGAGGGGAAGGGTGTCGCGCCGCTAGGATGAGAGGCGGCGCGACGGAGAGGGAAGAGATTGCGAGTTCGCGCAGGGATCGATCGGAGTCGGACTCAATCTGAACTGTTCGAATGATTGTTCGATGGGTCGTGTTCGAACAGGAATCAATCTGAACTGTCCAACGGGCTGTCCAAAGTCCGTTCAAACTCGGCCCAGTTGATTATTTCTCAACTGATCCGAACTGAACTTCGGGCCAGGCTCATATAACAATCTGTTCAATTCCTGTTCAATTGTTGTTCGGCCCATCTGTTCATGGACAGCCCTGTTCGGTTAGCAGCCCTAGTGGTTAGGATCCAAAATCCTAGGGGCAAAGATTGGGTCATGGGTAGAGCCGAGGTAACCGCTGACGGGAGGATAGTACTCCCAACGGATTTGCAACCCGTGGCTCAAAGAATGGTAAGAGTCCTTTATATTTACTTTGAGACATTCACTCGAAAATTATAACTCCGAAAGTACGTCAATTGTTCTTTTGCTTTAACTAATTCTTCTACTTGAACAGTTGGAAGTGGAGGAGGAGGTCAACTCGGGTGCCCGGAGTGTCGAACGACAAAATGATTCCTTGTCCACAGCGCTCGAGAATCCAGAACACCCGGGTCGAGTAAGGGGTGTAGGGGGCTACAGGGGCTGGAAGGAGGTGTTCCGAGTGGAGGGACAAAAACCTCGAAGAAAATCTCGTGCCAAGGTAAACAAAGACGAGATAGTTGCGCAGATACGCGCGGAGGTGAGCAAAGAGTACGACGCAAGGTTTGCTGAGATGGAAGCAATGGTGAGAGAAATTAGATCAGCAACTACGCACCCATCCGAGCAACCACCTCCCATTTCGCTGGGAATTCGGCGAAGTAGTCAAGCATCCGGCACGTGGGGCGCCTTAGACGATTTGGATAATCTCAAGGTAATCAATATTTGTTCATAATCTAAAGGTATTTAAAACCTGTTTGCAACCTTGTTAGACAATATCGCATCATTAAAATAAACAACTTTCTTATAAATTTGCAGGACCCCAGAGCATGCGACCTCGTCCTGCGGAATGGTAGTGTTTCTCTGATCGTTGCTAAGGGCGTTGTACATCCACTCGCCAAAAGTGTACACTCTACTCAGCTAAGACCCGACCATGCATGCGTGTAGGTTGAGTTAGTCGTGGATGGATGGCAGCGCGTACCCCTTCCTGTCCCTACCGACGAAGCGCTTGTGCTTGATGACGCACGGATGTCATTTGTCCAATGGCCCAAGAGTCAGATTGTTTTGGATCAGGTAATCCATAAAAAAAATCCATTTATTTTGTTACATTCAACTCATTCTTTTTGAAATACTAGAATAATACATCTATAACTTGATACAGACACGAGGAGATGATGTTACCGGTACGGCGATGTCACCGGTACGTCAGGAGGTGGCTTGCGTCGTCGCGCCTGACGCGCCACAATCACCTTCACGTCCTATGGTCACCGAAGAAGAATACAGTCGTTTGCCCAATGATTTGCGCCTTCTCCATGACTACTTGATGACGGCGCCCGAAGGCATGGAGGCTATCATCATCCCTGTCCCACCTGGTATGTTTCTACACGAAGGCAGGGATCTCCTGATAACGTTCAAAGATTTCAAGGACCTCTTCCACCACTCGTCATCCGACAAATGGCTCGATGTTTCACACATCACCATTTTTCTCATGTTAGTGATATTAAAATATTTTCATTATTGTATAGAACTCAAATATATATTCTAATTACAATATGATGAGTTTTCAGGAAGCTAGTCCGAAACTGTGATGAGATGGTTGAAAGGAAGAACTTGTGCATGTTTCTGGACCCCGAGAAAGTGAGTGGTACGGCAGTGACATATTATCCGGATATGTCAATCGAGTACATGTGTTCTGCGATGCATCGTGCTAAGGCGGAGGAGAAGAAATTCATTCTCATGCCATACCACGAGGAGTTAGTTCTAATCTTAACTTATGTGTTGTTTATATTTTAATTAAAGAATTGTATAAAGGAATTAAAAGTTAAACATAAAAAAATGAAATCACACCATCAATCATAGCAAATACTCGTGTGACTTTTATATGCTAAAGTACTATAATTCTTCTCCTCGATCCCACATCAAACATTGGTGCACGATTCTCATTGTGCCGTACCTACATGTGGGCATAATTATTGATTCTTGTAAGCCAAAAGGAAGGACCGCGGCTGCCAAGTGCAAAGTTATCTTGCCTTTTGTGAATAAGTAAGCAATAATAATTCTATAGGTTTGCATTTCTTACTTCCAATTCAAATTATAAAATTGCTAATTACATTCACTCACTTTTGTAAGGGCTTTTGTGAAATATATTAAAGAGGGAGGATCAGATAGCACGGGCCCGGGCAAGAAAAGCAAGTTGAATTGGAAGTACATGTTGGTGAGCACACTTTATGAGTTAGAAATTTCATATCTTGTTAAAAAAATTATTGTCATTCTAACAAATGCCGCTAAATGTAAATTTCAGAGCCCGCAACAGAAGGAGGGTTGGGAATGCGCTTATTACACGATGATATTCATGTTTGACTTTGTCGAAAGAATACAATTCCAATTCCCAAAAGCGGTATGTACTTCATATGAATTTCCTATATAATAAGCAATTGATATCTACCTTTTCTGAAATACTAACTATTATCAAATTATAATTTTGTAGAATGTGACAAAGCAAGATCATTACACTTGGAATCAGATCGACGATGTGCGGTGCATGTGGGCAAGGTGGTTTGCCATGGAATTTTGTAATCCTCGATATGGATTTGCATAGATTAATTTGTAATAAAAATATGTTTCGAATGAATTTATTGCTATATGAATTTTGTATAAATTTAGTATATGAATTTCTTGCCAATTAATCTGTTTCGAATGAATATTTGTATTTCTGTTGAAAAAAATTGGCTAGCAAAGCTGGAGGCTAGCCCAAAAACAAAATATACAAAAAAAAAGGTATTTATACACGGATATTTCACAATTGTGTGTGTACGATAGACAAAACAAAAAAAAATTAGCTATTGCACACGGCTATTTAACAGTTGTCCGTGTGCAATACTAATCATACACGGTTTTTTTGTTAAAAATCCGTGTATGATAGCCTTGCTGGAGGCGTAATACAAAATATCTAAAACTATTTGTACACGGATATTTACCAAAAGTCCGTGTATAATAGCTAAGAGAGCTACACGGACTTTTAATACAAAGCCGTGTAGAAAGAGGAATCGTACACGGTTAATTAGGGGATATCCGTGTAGCTCGGTAGTCTTTGTACACGGTTAATTAGGGAATATCCGTGTAGAAATCATTATAATCACACACGGTTAAATATCCGTGTGTAGTTCCTGACCTATTCATACACCCTGGCTTTAAACACAGCAGGAAATCCGTGTAGCTCTTCCATTAATGTCCGTGTGTAATCTGTTTTTCTGTAGTAGTGAAGTTCCATGTCAGACTATTATTTCAATATATCTCATTAAAATATAGGTCAATTAACATAATAAAAGCAAGGAAGATGCAGAGCATAGCAACAGAGCAATAACATAATAAAAGGTATATAGAAATAGAAATTCAAACTGTAAAAAAAACACAAATCCTAAGAACACTAAGTATAGCAATGAATTTCAGGAAAAAAAATTATTAATACAAGAATAACAAATGTCTTGCATGCTGCCAATTTAGATCAGAAAATCAGAAAAAAAAAAAAGAGGTCAAATAAATTGAATATAACATTTCTACTGATGACCAGTATAACAAGTTTTATTGACAACCAAATACAGGTCCCATGCAGGCAGATACTTGCCAGTATAATTAACAATGCTAATCCGAACTACTGGCACAATACAGTGATGGCATCTTGCATTTATTAAACTAAGAGACAAGCTTGTTATACAGACATTGAAAAGATAAATCATACTCTTTGGTGTTGCAATGGATTTGTCAAATTTCAAACTTTCTGATACCGATACAGTTACAAATTTTGGGTTAGCTTAAAGCTATTTCGCTCTAATAAAAATGTAAACTAAATAGGACAGATCATAGAGTACATAAAAATACAATAGAACTTATTGCATCCCTGTAAATTAGCGTATTTTGATGAAATATAATAAGAGAGAAAAATCTGGAAAGAACTTGAAGAGGAGCTAAGTTCTTTTGGAGAAGAAGCACTTTTACGCTTGGCTTGCACAATGATCTCCTATTCCTTTTCTATTTGCGAAGCCATTTAATGTTACCTAAAAATTATCAGGTTAGGGGTATGTGAAGCCATTTCTATTTGGGAAGCCAAGCTATTTGTCAATTCGCTCGAGTGTTCAAAATTTCAAAATTTAGGGCTTCTTATACCTTAGCTTCGTCAACTTTGATGAGTAGGTTGAGAAGATACTGGCCGGATTGTGCCAAATCAATTCGCTCAACTTTGATGGGTAGGTTGAAATTACTCTTTTCCATTATCTCCTTTAAGCAGAAAAATTCAAAACGCGGTATCCCTAAAAATCGAAAGTGGAAGGAAATAGAGTTAAGCAATTTCGCACATTAGGAGGTCACCTTCTTGCGGAGGAGCACAGCAGAGAGCTGGCGCACAATAGCCAATTTCACGGTGCAGAGTGGCACAGCGGAGGTCGGTGAGAAGAGTCGCGAGCTAGGTGAGAAGATTTCGCGGTGCGGAGTAGCACATTAGCCGGTTTGTCTGTTGTCGTTGCCTCGTCGCGACGTAGGTTAGAAGAGTCGGTGAGAAGAGGGAAGGTGAGAAGAGTACTCTGCCAAGCGTTCAAAAAAGAAGAGGGAAGGAGAGAGAAAAAGAAGGAGACCGCGTGGGGAAGGAGAGAAAAAAAAAACACATCTCTGCATCGGGAAAAATGAAAGCGCGTTCCGCGCACAACAACAGAGAAAATAATTGAAAAATATGTGGCGCCTATATTATATTTTTGGTTGAAACGGGTATGTTTATAATTAAATATAAAATTCTACACGATTGATAACATGAAACAGATGCATAAAATCGGAATTATAATTAAAGGCTGAGATTGAGATCTGTTTTGATGAGTGGCTGAGATTTATAGAATCAACGGCTCAGATCTTCTCTGAACAAATAGAGGGTTGGGTCCCAAAAAAATATGCATGATATTAGTAATCCTGATATGAAATGTTTTGTATTAATCTGCAAAGTGGAGATTACAGGATATATATAGCCAATCGCTATTACATTGTATTCCTATCTGATCTGTTATTCCTATCTGACCTTTGCTAAAGATTAAAATAGAAAATGAGCTGTAGTATAAAACAAATTGCAGTTACAACTAGTCTCAGTTATCTCCAAGAGAAAGGGAGAATCAATACAGAACCGTATGCTTGAAGCAGAGCTCAAATGGATAACTCTAGTCGTGCATAGAACATGTGATTGGAGGCAAGAAAAGTAGCATCAAGGTTGTCACACCAAAGGGTCGGTGGAGAGTCGAGTTTGACATGAATCTCGTGAAGCAAATATTGGAGCCAAAGAAGTTCGGCGCAAGTGATAGCCAAACTTCGATACTCGGCTTTAGTCCTCGAGCAAGAGACGCTTGGTTGCTTTTTAGCACTCTATGAGATAAGATTTTGGCCAAGGTAAATACAAAAGCCAGAGGTCAAGCAACAGCCATGGGGGTAGAGCTAGGCTTGGCTGTTTGCATATTGGTTTGGGTTAGAAGGTCTTGGAGATACTTGGTTTGTGAAAGATGCAACTCGAGGGGAGTGTTTTGAACCTCAATACCCAAAAAGTAACTTAACGGACCAAAGTCTTTGAGAGAAAAGGCTTGTTGCAAGTGTGTGATACATCGGTGCACATGAGAGGTGTCACTTCCCGTGATCAATATATCATCGACATAGATCAAAACCATAGTAGTATGACCACAAGCATGAGAAAGAAAGAGGGAGGGATCATAGTTGGAAGCAACAAACCCGAGAGTAATGAGAACCAAGCCCTTGAAGATTGCTTGATACCGTATAGAACCTTAGAGAAAAGGCACACATGGTTGAGATGGTCCAGATCAACAAAACCGGGGGTTGGCACATAAAGACTTGTTCGCTAGGGTCACCATTGAGAAAGACATTGTGAACATCAACTTGACGAATGGGCAAATGAGATGACACCGCAATAGAGAAGATGAGTCTAATGGTGATGGGTCGAACCATGGGACTACAAGTATTGAAGTAATCAATACCTTTCAATTTCATGAAATCCATAAGCCACCAAATGTGCCTTGTAGCATTCGATCAAACCATCAGCTCGTTGTTTGATCTTGTAGACCCATTTACATCTAATAACTTGTTGATTGGGGCGAGGAGGAACCAGCGTTCATGTGTTGTTGAGAGCAAGAGCATTCATTTCAATCGCCATAGCATTGCGCCGTTCAGGTTTGGAGTTAGCTTGAGTAAAGGAGGTAGGCTCGGTTTCAAGCGAGGTGACAATTAAAGGCAACATAGTCAGGAAAGGCACAGACCCGACGAGTATCGTCCCGAGTCCGAGTGACCATAGGGTGTGTTGATGTATTGGGTGCGGTATTCGGTGTAGGTGCAATAACAGGTGTAGTGGCAGTAGGCAAGAGTGGCTCCTCAGTTTGGAGAAGATTTGGCGCAATGATATGACGATTGAAATGAATGCTCTTGCTCTCAACAACACATGGACCTTGGTTCCTCCTCACTCCAATCAACAAGTTGTTGGATGTAAATGGGTCTACAAGATCAAACGACAAGCGGATGGTTCAATCGAACGCTATTACATTGTATTTGAAATGTTTTGTATTGATTTTGTATTAATCTGCAAAGAGGAGATTACAGGATATATATATAGCCAATCGATATTGTATTCCTATCTGATCTGTGCTAAAAGTTAAAATAGAAAATGAGCTGTAGTATAAAACAAATTGTAGTTACGAGTCTCAGTTATCTCCAGGAGGAAGAATCAATATATATATAGAACCCTATACGTTAAGTAGTGGTCAAATGGATAACTCCAGTTGTGTCTAATAAATTGTCAGTTATGGAAGTGCTGGGTGAAAAGTTGCTTTGATGATTTATGTTTCCTACATTACTAGCAACAGGGTGTTGCTAATGTTCGAAGCAAACTTGAAACTAGAAGAAGGTGATCCATCGTTCTTTTGGGAGTATGAAAGATGAATACTGGTAGGGCGTTTAAAAAAAAATAATTGCATAGCCCCTTATTATAGACAAGGTTAGTAATTAAGTGATTGTTGTTGGAAATCGTTTGATCAGACGCCTTACTTGTTTTGTCTGCATTATTATTTTCTTACTACAAATTTTTCTCTGCGGTATTCTACGGTGGCATGTGAAGACCTGTTAATGCCTTAATGGCACAACAGTTATAACGTGGACTACTTTCCCCTCAAAGAAAGCAGAGAAATAACACTTCCTAGCCTGCCTCTCTTTAAACTGCTTTGGATAGTTAGCAAAAGGGGAAAAGAAAGACGCGATGTAGTACGGCCCGTTTACTTTTCTAGGAATGGAATATGGGCGTTTTCCAACCCAAGAAATCCAAGCCCTTTTGGCATAGCACCTAACTCCAGTCCAGTGGCTAATAAAATGGGGTTCTCCTTTTATTTCCTGCTCGAAAATCAAGGTTGTCCGTTTGGGCAGAAATATTGCTGCCCAAACGGACAACCTTGATTTTCGAGCAGGAAAAAGAACTTACACGATACGGTTCTCCTTTTAAGATACCGCTGTTCGTCCGCAAACATGAATTTTATGCAGTCTTATTACTCTTCATTAGCAAACCCAAATATGCAATCAGATAACACTAATATTAGTCTTCTGTCTTCATTAGCAGTAGATACAAATGTAAACTGATAACACACTTATTAGTCTCGATAACATAATGCAAGGCAATGCATGGCTTCATTCAACACGCCATATTATCAGACAAGCTACAGGTGCCGTGCCTCTGTAGCCCCCATTAATCAATTTGGTCCCAAACTTTCTATCTAGGACAGCAATTGCAAGGACACAACAAACATCCACAATTTTTGCAAACATATTCTGTCCATTACTCTCAAGGGCTTTTGAATAGTAATATTAAATTTTGTAACTGATGTTTCTCATCACCTAAATTTTTCCTTGATCTCTGTCATTCGTGTGTGGTTTTGAGTTTTGTTGATCAAGCTTTGCACTTTTTTTTTCCATTTGAAATAACACAAACAAAAGAAACTGAACACTAGATTCCTTGCAAATGCTGCTCAAAGGTAAAAGTAGCTTTGAGTGTTTTACTTAATAGCCTGCTGAAAGCAGAAACATTTGTGTGCTGTTTGAAAGTAAGTTTTCTTTTTGAGTGGTTGCTAGAAACAAACCTTCTAAGACAAGAGTTGTGTATCAAAAACAATTTTCTATATATTTTATTGCATTGTTGTGGTGTTGTATCGTTTTACAATTACTTTAAAATTTCAAATTTTTACAGATTAAATATGTTAGCAAGATTTGATGATACATTGAATGTTTCGATTTCGAAGCTTTAACTAAATTACACAACATAATAGCTAAATCACAACTGCAAAAGTTCATAAACTCCAAAAAAAATTAAAAAAAAATGCTCCAAAGAGCAAATAATAATTTCACCTTTTAGCTCTCTTTACAGTTTTCAACACTCCCCCTTCCGATTTCTCTACCAAAACCTTCCTTTTGGACCCTTTATCCTGTTCCAAAGCAACCTCACCATCTTCATCCTCTTCTCCACTCTCTTTGTAGATCGGCAATGCAACCGACTCAGTTGATTTTATATGAATCGATCTTATGTTATACCATTTCTTGGGCACACACCGAACTGCAGCCTCAACCGCCTCCGCCACATTCTCAACAATCTCCTTTCTCTCCATGGAAACCCGGCCGACCCGTACCCCCTTACAGTGGCCTCCCTCCATCACCAGCTGTGTCGAGCCAAGAATCTCCCGAGCCTTGTTCGGCCAAGCCGGGTTGGCCAGATTAATCAGCACAGGCTCCTTGCTTCTCCTCTTCTTCTTCTTGCTATAAAACGCATCACCAAGCAGATTAGGCAGGCGGGAGGCTATTTTTCGGTCGGCAAGGAACAAATCGAAGGAGGCGGAGAGGGAGGCAAGAGAGTCGCGTGAGGAATAAAGGGACCGAATGTCGGAGACAGAGAGGATCGAAGGTGAAGGGTTTAGGTTCTGAGTTTCTACTCCAGAGTTATTAGTGAAGATGCAAATGGAGGAGAAGAGAGGGTTGGGGAAGGAGAGGCGGAAGGAGCGGCGGCGCCCGTTGTGAGGGGTGGTTTTGAGGGAGAGAATGAGGTAGATGAAGTTGTCGGAGGGTGGCGGTGGATGGTGGCGGTGCCATTTGAGGAGAGCGCCGACAGCACGGTCGATTGTTTCGCGTGGCACGGTGGAGGAGGTGGCGGCGGGGGGTTGAGGCGGGAGAGGGGACATTGGTTTAGGGTTTTGTGAAGGAAGAGGCGTGACGTGGAGGCTTATTACGTTAACGGCTTAATTTCCCTTTGGGTAGGTAGTACCGGAGTAGGGACCCAAATTAAAGCTATTCAGCGGAGCTTAGCTTAGATGAGTTTTGGGCCTTTCTTGAGTCTCTATATGGTGGAGCTTCCTTGAAGTGGCCCATTCATTATGTGTCAAGTTCCAAGCATCATTTTGTTTGCTGAAAACAATGGAAACGTACAATGCTTGAAATTGACGGATTTAGGTTCTGTTGTCCGTTGCAGAGAAGAGCCCCACACAACCCCATCAGCTCTCAATTCTCATTCATCAATTAATTATGACCAAGAAATAGCAGAAAAAATCATACTTACTGTCCTATTAAAAATATTAAGGATTCCGATATCTGCTGCTATTACCTATTAGCTTTAATCAGACGGTTCTCCTTCATAGCCGATTGCACAGTTCGGTAAACAAAATAGCAAAACATATATAGAAACAACGTCCCACAAGAAGCCATTCTGTTCTTCACAAACATAGAAAGAATGTCACGCAAGCTAAAATATTGAAATGGCCTACCAGAATATACGAGTTACAATATTAAAATGTAGAGAAATAATTAGGAAATTCCACACTTGTGTTAGGACTTGCAAATGACAATTTTAGTGTTTATTGCATCAGTAGGTAGCAAGATATATGTCTGACATTTTGCAGCATTACATGATAAATAACTTGATGATTAACTAAATTACCATCAAATTAAACCGAAATCGGTTTTCTTTATTAGATGGATTTCTCTTCAAAATATTATACATAATCAATTTATTTACTTTAACTTGTTGCCTTCTCCAACTTTGTTATAGCGGTGGAACTCTCATCACACTCGAAATCATCATATCCTCTGAACAACTCTGCTAAAAACAAGCATGCTGTCCAGACCACATAATCCTTTGCCGCACACTGCTTATTCTCAGGCGAAGGCGAACTTGTCTGTGGCCCATTTGACCAGTAAACATAATTGAGCAGCTCTTTCCCTTGGTCCCCCATAAAACGGGTTGGTACGAATGACTCGGGATCCTCGAACACTGCCGGGTCACGCATTACCAGTGGCTGGTATCCACATAGGAGCTCTCCTTTGGATACCTAAAACAGAGCAAGCACATTGGTACATAATCTATATAATGTTATCAACACTTTCATATATTGTAACTCTTTAGTTCTGGTACATTTTCTGGTGCATTTTAGTATTTTTATTTTTATTGAAGAAAATACTGTTATTACTTTTGCGAGCAAAAACTCGATGCTAACTTTATACCTGAAATGTAGCATCACGTGAAATTAGAACAAAGTCATTCCTTGCCCGTCCATATTGAAGCGGGACTGGTGGGTTCAATCTTAAGATTTCATACACCGTCGATTTAACTAGCTCCATCTGCTTCACGGCTTCAAACCCCAACTCGCCGTTTGTACTTTTCAGCACTCTCCTCACCTCATCCCGTAATTTCTCTCGCAATCCATTCTTGTCCCGACCTATTGTGGTTATCAAACTCAGAAAAAACAACGAGAAACCACCAAAAGCATTGAACCCAAGCACAAAGAGTATGTTATTGATCGCCTCCTCCTTTGTCATGCCGTAGTCGCTTGTCGCCCGTTCTAGAACTTCTTTTCCTTGCTTCTCCACAAAGTTGTAAAGCTTCTTGTATGGACCACTGACGAGTAAAAACGGGTAAGGAAATGAGTGGAGAAAGATCTCCTCCAACGGTTGAAGGAAGCCTATGTTTGTAACGGGCAGCAATTGCAGTGCAAGCCACGAGTCTAGCAAAGCAAAACCATTTTCTCCAATAGCTTCATCTGTGGATGGGTCCCCTCCGACAATGCTTTTCGATAGAAATGTGAATAAGCACTTCTGCAGAGGAGCCACAAAGTTCGATGATGTGGCACCTATTACAAAATAAAAGAAACATATATATATATAAAGACCCCCAATAATTAATTATATATGGATAAAAAAGAGACATAATATTAATCCATGCATATAATATAGTTTAGAACATCGTGATGAGAGTATGTCTTGACAAACATTAATTCTCAAATAATCACTGTGTTTAAATTAATCTACTGAAATTATCACATTAATTACCCTTGGAGAGGTCTCCCTCAATTGTTGACAGCATGATTCCAAGACTGCCGAGGAACTCATCGACCCAAACCCTGGCACTGCGGCGAAGTAGATCGAGACAAAAAGACTTGATGCGGCCATGTGCCTCCTCAGATGGGTCTTGATACACAACCACACGAGTTCCACCAGTAAATGACAAGCTAGGCATGTAAGAGCCTACTAGCACGTCACGTTTGTCGACGAGTGCAGAATCAAAGAGGGCAGCGAAGGACGTGCAATCGAGCACTGCCACCACATGGGGATCGACACCTGTGAAGAAAGGGAATGTGGGTGGCATGTTCACGCGAAAGACGGTGCTTTTGTAAGTGGCCATGCGGTTCTGGAAAAATTTCTCGGGTCCCTGAAACCAAAAGTAGTCAAGCCGATCCTTCAATGGGCCCAGTACCGGGAAGCCGTAGCTGCCCGGTATTGGCCTTGTTGGCGGGACACTGGTTGTGACGGCGGGCATGGATCTAATTAAAGGTTTCATGTGGTTGTGATCATTTCTCCTTTTGTTATCTTAATTCCCATTTATATATATATATATATATCTAGCTTTATATATATGTGGTGAATTAATCTATCTGTTGATAAGGTGTACCGTGTACGTACTTAACTTGACCTAGCTAGCTAGACTTGATGCTTAATTACATACTATATATTCTAGCATGTGCTTTAATTGCTGTGTACGAGAGAGAGAGAGAGATTTGGAAAGAGACTGCATGTACGTGTTATCGTTTGTGCTCGTGTTGTAACCAATAGGGATGATTCAATAGATTTGTGAGATAAGGTTATTCGATTCTATCCCTCCTACATGTGTTTCTAGTGTAATTGCCAATTGGGCCGGCCAAAGTCATTGTCGACAGTTAGGCAATCATGGCAATCAATCAATCAATTGATACAACGATTAATTAGGCCATATCGCCACTCAATTACACTTAATTCAAAGCCTTAATTCCGTCCGTAATAATTAATGTGCCGCGAGAATTGCGTCTCAGAAACGGCTACCTATGCTATCAATATCAGAATATGTACAAATTCAAAAATTAGTTAACGTTCGTGAAAAATTATTTACATCTCCTTCAGTACGTACATATTATATTATTATTTTTAGTGAGGTGGGTCGAATGGAGAATGCCCGAGCATGGCGATCGATCTCAACATCTCTTTTTCAAGGCTCCGTTACAAACAGACGAGCCCATTTAATAATGTTTGCATACCTAAAAAACGAGATATTGATCCGTAATATGCATATCACCATAGCTAGCCTCACTCTAACTTTAAAAAAATATAAAAAATTATTAAGAAATTGTTTTTTTAGAAATTAGTAGTGTATTAATTTTTATGTAATTTAACTATAATAAAATGTTCAATCAAATGTTGTATAATATGAAATGTTGCAAAATTTATACTATTTGTTGAACGATAACATTTATATAAAATTTCATTAATATTAGATGTCCAAAACAGATTGTTTGACCTAAATCCTAGAGCTTTTTATATGCCATGTAGTTGTCATTCTTTTTTTTCTTTTTTTTTAGAGAAAAATAAAAGTCAAGCCTTCAAGTTCCATTAATAGAACACTAGGGGTGTCATGGTTTTACAAAAGATTGCCAAAGCAATAAAGAAAAATTTAAAACAAAAATTAGCATAAAGTGTGAATAAAACATAAAACATAAATAAAAAAGGAAAAAGGTATGGGATGAAACTTGGAGACCCTCCAAATTCTGAATTTTTGCGCCTTTATCTTTGAAACTGTCTGATTAGGCCGGTTCTCTGAAATCAACTTCGGTAATCTACAATAATTTCTCTGAAATTTCTCCTACATCTCTCTCTATCTTACAAAGCAGATAACCACCCGTACCCTTCTTGCATTTAAGTGTTTTGAGTGGACAATGTTGGCTTGGAATTCTGTAAGCACAAACTGTGCTGGCAGTGCATCTGCCAGTTCTGTCATCACATGTTGTCTTACCATCATCATGTAAGAGCATTTTTTAAATAAATGTCGGACCAATTCCTGAGCCAATTTGCAGAGACAACATATATTTATCATTTGCCACCCTTTTTTTACCAGGTTGTCAACCGTTAATATTTTGTTTCTCAACATTAGCCATATAAAAATCCTTACTTTTTGTGGTGCCTTGATGTTGCTCCAAATTGTCGCTCTTGGATCACCAATGACAGGATATTCTTCCATCATTATGTAAAAACTGCTTACATAATAGGTTTTTGTTGTGGTCCACCTCAAGAGCACTATATCCCTTGCCTGTCTGTCTATAATGATGAATTGCAGTTGCTGCATCAGATTTTGTGCTTCTTCAATTGCTTCTTCAGTCAAGTGCACCTCCAGTCATTCTCTTAATTTAGTACTTTCTAATATGGCAAATTCTTGTGTGAAAGCAAAATTTTTTTTTGGAGCATGTCAGGCTTTGTATAATGTGTTTGCTAATTTAACCAAACGATGGAACATTTTACTTCAATATGTGGATGATTTAACTTTGAAGTCTTTGTATGTAACAAGATGGGAAAGTCGTATAGAAAGTGTAAAAGCAATAAAAAATCAAGCTCCCAAAATAAAAAAGGCTTTAATAAAATTAGCTAAAGTTTATGATGATCCAAAGATAAGTTAGGATGCTGATAAATTAGTATCAAGTGAATTGTCAAACTTTGAATTTATTTTGAGTTTGGTTATTTGGCATGAAATATTATTCAAAATAAACTTGGTAGCAAAAACTTATAATCTGAAGATATGTATCTTGATGTAGCTATTGAAAGTTTGAAAGGGTTAGTTTATTTTTTTAAATATAGAGAAAATGGTTTAATGCTGCTATGATTGATGCTAAAGAGATTGCTGATGAAATGAAAATTGAAAAAGTATTTCAGGTAAAACGTAGGGCTATAAGAAAGAAATATTTTGATGAAAATCCTGATATAGATAGAGAGCAACAATCTGCTCAAGAATACAGTCTTTTACTATTTTTTTAGAATTTTTAAAATCACTATTATTTTAGAAAATTGTGGACCATAAAAAATCAGTGATTTTCAAAATTTCGAAAAAAACTTGTAATAAATTAAAAAATATATATATAATTTGGTCTCCAAGCACAATTTAATATGAACATCAACTTGAATGGTTCAGATCGACTGTTTGAACTTTAAAATCGCAAAATATGAATGTGAAGTAAAACACTCTCTTTACTTCATTAAGCACCGTAGCCCAACTTTGTATATAATACGTATACAATGTAAATTATATTTTATTTGTCATTTTAGAAAATAAATTATTTTTATGATTGTCAATGTTATCACTCAGAAACTAATTCATTGTCAATCAGAATTTGAAACCAGAAACATAACATAGCAAGATGCACTAGCTAGTGAACTCCTTCGCGCCCTACAAGCATGATGCACTAGCTGGGATGGAAAAGATCTAGAACTAAATCCTAAACACTAAACTATACCTCCAAGAAGATAAGTCGAGTGGATTTGAGAGTGTTGAGAAGATATTGAAGTTTAAGCTCACTCAACAATGGAAGCTTTCAAGAATATACAATAAATATTTTTTGAATGTGAAAGACGGCTAGCTTAGTCAAATTTGAAGTGGGTAACTCCTTTTATAGTGAAGGCTCCAGATTTGCTAGATCCTCTCTAACGAAAGTGATCTGTCATAATAGATTGTACGAATATTGAAATTAGGATTTCCGTAATTTAATTAAATTTATATTAACCGTTCTGAACGTTTATGTCCGTTCATGACGGTTAGTATAATTTATCCCACAAAATTTGATAAGCGTTCAAACAGATGTCATCCGTCTTGGACAGAACCAAACTGGAACTTTCTATTATCTGATGATTTAATCCGTTCCATACGATTTGGTCCGTTCAAAATGGATGCTTCAGAAATCAACAATCCTCCAGTATACTTTACTTAACTACTTGATTATTACAAATCTATAGCTTCTTAAAGTCTTGTTGACTTCTTCGGTTCTTCAAATAAATATTGTAATTAAGCTCTTCATGAACCTTGGTTCTTTTTCATAGAAATCTTGCAATTAAGATCTTGAACCTACCTTTTGTTCTTCATTATTAGTCTTGCAATTAAAGCTTTGAACCTACAAGCTAACTCAATCATGTAAATGGTTAAATTCAACTAATGTATGTTTTGTAAATTATGTCAAATAAAGTATTAGAAGATTGCATACAACCAACAACCTTAACTATTGTTAGAAGGCATTGTTGATTGTTACCCGAAAAAAAAAATATCGGAGAGAAAAATAAAGAAAGTGATTGAAAGGTTTTCTGAAGAGAGAAAAAAAATCAAAATTATAAATGTGAAATTTAAATTGATGTGAAGGAAGTGATATATTTTTCCTTTGAAATTGAAGTTTGTTTTTTATTCATCGACTATTACAAATTATTAAATTGTTGTTCATTGTAACTTTTAGATAAAGGTTAATTTTAATATTTTATTTTCATACTAGATTGTCTTTTAAATTTTTATTTTTTTGTAAAAAAAAAATATGATATAAATGATTTGTGTATGAAATTATGGACGAGATTATTTAAATTTTTTGTAATAATTTAAATTCAGGTAAAATTATGTTTAAAAGAAAGACCTTAGATTCAATTGCAAGGTGAATGAAACAAATAGTGAATAATCATACTATTTTGTGTTATATATATTTTAGTTTTTATTAAAATATTTTTTAAATATTATATTTATCTGGTTAAGCCCCTCTATAGTCGAAGTCGAGTTCCGCCTCTGATATTAACCATAGCCTCACTGTAACTTTAATACTGAATTTTCAAATTATATAATTTTTTTTGAAATAAAGAAATTTTTTTATAAAAATTGTTTTTTTAGAAATTACTTGTGCATTAATTTTTATGTAATTTAAGTATAATCACGATGTTCAATCAAATGCTGTAAAATATAAAATGTTGCAATATTTATATTATTTGTCCAACAAATATAAAAAAATTGTTCATTTTTTATATAATACATGATGAAATGTAAATATATTTTATTTGTCAAATTTTAGAAATATAAATTATTTGTAAATATATTTTATTTGTCAAATTTTAGAAATATAAATTATTTGTTATGATTGTCAATGTTGTCACAAACTAATTAATGGTCAATCAGAATTGAAACCAGAAACATATATAACATAACTGAGCAGCGGCAGAGGAGAGTGGGAACAAAGGGACAATGATCTCAAAGTACATATCTCAAGCTTTGAGTGAATCTGTACAAAATCTGAACCATTTAAGCCCTTCCTGCACGAATCTCAAAGTACATTAAACTTGTCCCCTCCATTTCAAATAGGCACCGAATAGAAAGAATCCACTGAAAGCTTGAGATATCTCAGACTCAGAGGATACGGACTCCTCTTCGGCCAGCTATCACTGTTGTCAGTTAATAATATATATTGCGTTGTTTGGTATCTCAAAACAGAAATTTATCATGGATTCATAGTGAAAATTGATGATTATTGAGAAGCAACAATATTTAATTGCATTCGGTTTCGGTTATGTTGCTCAAAATAGATATTTACAAAATCTTTTGCCAAGGCATTTTTTGCGTGCATGATATAGTTACAGTCTTAATTAGAGGGATTAATTGGATGCCTTGGTTTGCTGATATATATATATATATATATATATATATATATATATATTCTACAATTATATATCGTCGTTTTGTATTATATATGGTGGCATGGTGAACAAATTAAATCAAATTGGACGAAGAAGATTGCACACTTGTCTTCTTGCAATATGATTGTCGTTGTTTTGTGTGACTAACTAGTGTTGTATGCATGAGTATGATCTAGCTTGTAGATAGAGTCATAGTCATACATTATTATCTTTTACAAGTTAATATTATCTAGATTTCAAATGTTGCCGAAAATAATTGTATAACAGAAAATACAATAGTAAAAAAGACAATCCAAAGTACATGACAATACGATCACAATTAATTAATAGGGTTACAATTTGAATGACTTCGATCTGTTCTGTTTGTTGTGACTAACAAGTTGATGTTGCATGCATTATTACGGTCATAAAGAATAGACTTTCTTAATTTCTTTATAAATTAAGACCTTTTAACTTTCAAAATGCCGTGAAAAATAAATGCATAATAAAAAAAGACCAAGTATCGTAGTATATTTTATTATATGTTATATTTTAATTAAGATATTAGAAGAAATTGATAGATTATTAAAAGAAAAATATAACAAATGATAAAGATATTAGTTAGATCAATTACAATAATGATTTTTCAAGTCTTCCCGGACAAATTGAGATTGTAAGTTTTAACAATTTCGATAGTTTTCCCACTTAAATTTTTAAACTAACTATGGACCATCTCGAATGTTCGGTAAGGCTTGCTGGACCACTATACCCAACCCGGCATGCAATTTGTCTAACCGGCAAAGGATATACTCATGGTATCTTTTGATGAAATCGCGATACACACCTATCCCCACATCAAATTCCTCTTCAAGTATTATAGGCATTGAAGCTGGTGTTGCGCCAGAGAAGCTAGGCAGAGGAGATAGCAACATAGTGAAACCAGAGAAATAAGATAGTCAACTACGAAATAGAAACATAATCAAAATTTTATTGACAATAAACCTAACAAATTTAATCATACCTGAACGGTCTTTCCAAGATAGTCACCCCTTCTCTCCTTTTCAATTACAGACTGAAGGAGACCAAAAAAACAAAAAGATAAAAAAAATAAGAAGAAGAAAATAATCATGCACATTAGATAACAAATGGTGTACTGAAATGAAATGGAATCTTCAAATTATTTTCAATTTCTCTAGACATTATGATTGCCTTCTTATGTATTCCCAGTGTATCTGAACTAACATTTAACATTTGAAAGCTTACCATTTATGTTGTAAAATTAGTTATCTACTTACGATAACAAAAGTACCGTAAAACTCATTGATTGATTGATTGAGAGAGAGAGAGAGAGAGAGAGAGAACCGATTTTAATGGAGGTGACGAGCAGAGACCGGGCTGGAGCAAAGCGACAGCGGGCTGGGGTGGCGGGAGGGAGAGAGAAAAAGGAAATCCAAGTGGAAACCAATTTTAGATGGGCATTTCTTCACGGTCTAGTAGGCTTTTAAAAGCCCAAAGGAGTGGGCTTGTGGCTTTGTGTCCGCCAATCTTTCACCCATTGTGATAACGCGGCTCATTTCCTTATGATAACATTTGAAAGATTACCATTTATGTTGTAAAATTAGTTATCTACTTACGATAACAAAAGTACCGTAAAACTCATTGATTGATTGATTGAGAGAGAGAGAACCAATTTTAATGGAGGTGACAAGCGGAGACCGGGCTGGAGCAAAGCGAGAGCGAGCTGGGTGGGTAGAGGGAGAGAAAAAGAGGAAATCCAGTATATTTTGTTTGCATCTATTTCCAGTTCAATAGAAAAAAAATATTGTTGTTTTTATGGTCTAAATATTCACTTCTTGACTGCCAATTGTAAAAACAATATAACTATTGTTTTGACCAGAGAAACAAGAAAAATTTAATTGGTGTAAGTTATTAGTTATTACTTTCTGTTGACCTTATCAATCATTAAGTGTAACAAAATTATTGCTTTATTTTTGGATCAAAGATATATACCTAGATTGATTTACATAAGTTTAGGGTAGATTAAAAAATTTGAAATTGGGATGGGGAGAGCGAATAAGCTAGTGCAATACAATTTTATTTGATAAGAAGGAGGAATTTGATGTATACCCCTAAAAAACAGTGAAATTACGTTATTACTCCCTCTAAAATTCATAATATCATATTTACCCTTTT
Source organism: Carex myosuroides (assembly GCA_028015225.1). Classification (NCBI taxonomy): domain Eukaryota; kingdom Viridiplantae; phylum Streptophyta; class Magnoliopsida; order Poales; family Cyperaceae; genus Carex; species Carex myosuroides. Next base: position 8,348,823 of record CM051492.1, on the reverse strand, counting down.
AAATTTCAAAACTCACAAATTAACCCACTTTATTGCCTTTTCTATTAAAACTCTTTTAAATTAATAAAGTAACAATTTTACTCTTTATTAAAAAGATTAAAAAATATGTAGCATTATTAAGGAAAATACCAGTCTTTTAGTTTGTCTGTTTTTAAGCAAATTGTTCATTTTTTACTTTTGATTCATACATAATGACATTTAGGTATATACTTTTGTATGCTTTAAAAAATGAATAATTTGTCCTCGAAAACTTATAAATTAGAACACTGTCGTTTTTTAAGTTAATTATCTATTTTAAAATGAATGGTTCAAATTGAACTTAACTGAAACGTCTTTGAAACTTTAATTGCTGATGTTAGTTATATGCTTTTTTTTTTCGTAATATCAAATAGTGAAATATCTTATGATCTTATGTTATATATATTTTATTTTTTATTGAAATAATTTTTTAGAAATGATGTTTAGCCTCATTTATATTCATCTTAGTTTTGTTCCTGTCTGAGGTGATGGCTAGACTAAAAAATCACACTGATTGGAAGTAAAAAAATTATATTTAGTTTAACTATCATTTTAGAACTTTTGAAAATAAATAATTTTGTTTAAAAAACTGTGGATAAATTATTTGAAATAAGTTGCTGGATCTCAATTTGAAGCGTCTTATACAAATACTAGTATTGTACCTGTACGTTGCAACGGGGACATATTATAAGAGGAAAAACATATTTTTACCTTAAACTGCGATCTATAATAATAATTTGATGATGCGATGATTATGTATCTTTAAGTACCAATGATATCAAATAATATCTCGATTCTAATCTAATATCAAATATCGTACAACAATTCAATATCGACATACAACATTATCAAATAACATAAATAAATATGAGAAGGGTTCAAATGCCTTCATTTTTTTTGTGTCTCCACCATGCCTCCATTCTTAGAAACTTTAATAACTCAAAATTTAAATTATAAATGTCAAAATAAAACCGTTAGATATGATCTATGTTATTTTCCCTATGTGCTCATAAAAAAATTATCACATTTCAATTTTGTTTTTATGTGAATCAATAAGTTGAAAAATCAACGACTAAAAATTATCCACATTAGTACATTTTTTTAAAAGATCTTGATGACAACCAAAACAAAGTTGAAATGTCGTAATTTTTTACATGTGCATAGATAATATGATGTAAATTATATCTAACAGTTTTATTTGGACTTTTAAGTTCTAAATTTTGAGTTATTAAAATTTTTAAAAATAGAGACACAATGGAGACACAAAAAATAAAGACATTTGAATCCTCCTCAATAAATATATACATTGATATTTTTTACAAAATTACAAACTCCATTCCAATAGTTACAAACTCTATTAACAGTGAATTAGATGGCCAATTTTAAAGAAACAGTAGAAAAATCTTTTCTACGAAATATAATCATTTTTTTTAAGTTCAAATTTGATGGCCAATTGGCCATAATATTGCAACTTTCTATCTGATCCGATCCATCCGTTTATTGTCAAGTTTTATCGACCAGATCCAATTTCGTACCGTAAGAAAAAAGGGTCCAAATTTCGGAGTACGTTTCCACTATGATATCTCTACTTTTGTGTGACCCACATGTACGGTTCCTACTCGGGGTAGCGCAAGGGGCCAGTATTATTTTTACTTTGAGGTTCGTGCAGATCTTATTTTAACGGTTGTGATTTTCCCGTAAAACACTCAAAGTTTGAGATATCTCAGAGGATGTGAATTCCAAATACATTGCGGTTAAAGGCTGAAGAGGAGATGAGCACAATAGCACACCGTGTTGCGGGTCAGAAACGCAGTTGCGTGCATAGTGACAAATGAATTATTCGGATTCGGTTCGGCAGGGTCAAAAATTTTGTGATTCGGATATAATTCGAGAATGATTCGGTCCCATAAGAAGGAAAAAAAAAACAATTTTTTTTAACTGTAGTCATCTTCTTGTAAATTACTAGGGTTCGGCTTTCAACTTTTCATAAATAGAACTAGAGGTCATTTAAATTAGATTAAGAGAAGATAATATTTTTAGTTGATCCAATTTAGTGCTCTTCCGAACACTTGAAACAATTCTTTTGAAGTCGCCAAGTGGGTGGAGCATGCAAAAAGAAGTAATAAAAGAACATTATTGCACAGAAAAAATTTACTTATATTTTATTTCGTATGGAATAGGAATGGCCTACTAAAGAATAAAAGCTGTACAACTATATTTTATTCAGAAATACCTTCTCTAAACTTTTCCTTTCCTCCTCCTTAATTTCAAATTGGAACCGATCTGTTCATTTAGTAAAGAACAATGAGGGTAAATCAACGAACTATTGGAGAACGAAGTGCATTTATTAGTTCGCAAAGAAGGGGGCTTTGGAATAGGGGAAAGTAGTGCAAGCGGACAAGGTGCTCGGAGGAGCAAGCCATTTTTGGTGCTACAGCAACCGGAGAGGAGATGTCATTTTTTGTTTGTTTTTATACGTTTTTATGCGTTTTATTCGTGTTTTATTCGTAAAATTCGTTTTATTCGCGTTTAGATTCGCGAATTATTCGGTAAAAGTTCGGTCAAACGTTTTATTCGTTGTTCGGTTTGGGAAATCCAAAAACGTTTTATTCGCGAATTATTGGCGAATAAAACGCGAATATTGTTACTATGACTTGCGTGCGCCGATTTTTCATGGGAAAAGGAAGTACGATGGTGTAGTTTTCCGGTAAAGGATATTTTCCATAATAAAATTCAGGTACTTTTCGTCAGATTCAATGTGGATCTTGTTCATCTCCTAAGAGAAACTGAAATCTTTTATTGGCCAAAACTCAAAATTGAGAGATTAAGTTCTAGCCGGGAAAGTTGAAAGAGAGGTACTCTGCACTGAGAGCATCCGCCATGCTATCGAATTTCTTACATACACCAGGTACTACTTCACTATTCGAATTGTTATCTTTTTAACTATTTGAAAGGTGCCACATCACATTGTTTGATTCTTGTGCAATTAGAGAGATAACTTGGAAAAAGAAAAAAAGAAAAAAAAAAAAAAGGTTGAGGCAATGCACGGTGGGTGTTTAATGGAATGCTTCAATGAGCCAAGGCAGAAGGAACACCATTCCTTAGGTCCTTTTGTTCAATATATAAATGTGTGAATTCATAGATGCGATATATTGATTCATTTATTCTCAAATGGTGCTGCTCATTGTTGGCCTATTAACTCATACTAATGTAATGTCCTTAACATTTTAATAGGTGCCAAGCTTCCGTCGTACACTTTCTGTAAGAGTAATGCTTTAAATTTTTCCACAGAGAAAGAACCTTGCTTTCCATTCCTCGATGCACTTCTCAAAGAGGTAAATGACAAGACCTCTTTTGATGTTAAACCAATAGTTGAAGAAATTGACTTTTTTGTTTCTTTTTCAGTGGGAGGAACGGAAAACCCGGGGCTTGTTCCACCATGACATTACCAGTTGTCCAAATAAGGTATGAAGTTTAATTTCTATAATCTTGATTCTTGCTATGCATGCATCAAGGAAAATCATGCCATGCAGTGCCCGGCATGGGATCTTTCTGGAAAAGTGCCGAGGACGTGTCTTATTAACAGATGCTGTTCTTTTTTAACTTAAATTTGGTATTATGGCTTAATCCGTATCTGAAGTTTGCGCTTAAGCAACTCTCGGGTTAAGTATTAAGTATAGAGAGAGGGAGGAAGGGAGGGGGCCCTGTCTGCAGGGCGGAACTAGAAAATTTGAATAGGGAGGGCTAAACTATAAAATACATGATATGTGAAAAGGCAAACAAAAAAGTGGTCACAAGGAATTGAACCCAAGACCTCACAAACACTAAGTAGAACTCTAGCCACTAGGCTACAAACACACATTTGTCAATTTATGAGGGGGCGCTAAACTATGTAAAAACTTTAAACAAACGAAAATTTAATTAAATTTCAATATACATGATTAAAATTTAAAATCATAGGGGTGGCTTAGCCACCCTTGGCTAAGCTTTAGATCCGCCTTGTCTATCTGGAACATTGCCAAGGATAATCATGCCATGCATTGTCTGGAGTGGGCTCCGTCAGTACATTGCCAAGGACATGTCCTATTGACACTAGACTTGATTAGTATTGATTAGTATGTTGTTTCTTCTTTAACAAAAACTTGATTTTACAGATCAATTTATGCCTGAAGTTTGCTCTTAAGCAACTATCAGGCTTTAGTATAATGAAAGGGAGGACGAGAGGAAGGAGGGGGTGGGGGGAGGAGGCGATTTTTTGACAGTATTGTCCATTGTTGTATGTTGTTTATTGGATTTTTCGGTCATATATTGCATTTACATATTTCTACTCTTTTTTGCAGATTCTACCAGGAGAGCTTGGATTTATCACCACATTAGTAGAAGGACGTGACCAAAAGAAAAGGCCTACTGAATTCAAAATTGATCAAGTGCTTCAACCATTTAACAAAGAAAAATTCAACTTCACAAAAGTGGCACAAGAGGAAGTTATTTTCCTGTTCAAACAGGGCAAGACCAGTGGGACTGGGTATTTTGAATGCAGCCCCACAATTGATGGCTCTCATTCTCCAAATGCTGTTCTGGTCAATGTGCGTGTATACTGTATCACTTGGGATAGCAGTTTACGAAAATTATTCCTCAGTTTAACAATTGCAATTGCATCAAATACAGTGACATGCAATTGGATTTGCATAATCATAATTTCTGGCAAAATCTGACATGAATTGTGCTACTGTAGAAGGAGTGAAACACTCCACCATACAGATTCTTGTGGTGGAAAATTTTGTCCTTGGATTTGGGTCATTTTTCATTCACCTTGGTTTGGTTCTGGTCAATTTAGATTTTCATTGTTTAAGTTTGTTTCAGAACTTTCTGGGTTTGAATCTGGTTATATTTTAGATATTGGCCGTTTAGGGTCGTTATCCTGAGAACATTGGTTTTTCCTCTCTTTTTTTATTTTTCCTTTTAGTCGGTGTCAGTTTGGGTTAACTTCGGGTTGGACTTGTTTGATTTTTAGTCAGGTGGGTTGAGTTAGTAGGTCAAGCAGGTTTTGGATCCATTGGCTATTAGATTGCTCAAATTCTGTTGATATAGTTCATAAAAGAAAAAATATTTATGCAAAATTGTTAAAAATACAAAAAGAAAATATTTGGGTTAAATTCAGATAGGTCAGGTGGGTTTTTGGATCTCGCTGAGACTTTCAGCTCCAGTTGATGCCTTACTCCAGCAGTGATGTATAAGACCATTTAGGTCATATAATATTGTAGTACCTATATGCATTTATTCTGCTCAACTTCAAAATCAAACTGAAAAATCTTGACTACTCAAAGTTCTCATGTAGGTTAGCCCGATTGGTTATGGCCATGTGCTTTTAATCCCTCACTTACTGGACTGCTTGCCACAAAGAATTGACCATGACAGCTTCTTTCTAGCCCTTTGTATGGCAAAGGAAGCTAGAAACCACTACTTTAGAGTTGGTTACAACAGCCTTGGTGGCTTTGCCACCATAAATCATCTCCACTTCCAGGTTTACTCTCTGTGTGTTTAATTTTTTTTTTATGTTTCACTTAAAGATAAGTTTTTATAGTGTATTGTTGAACATATTGATTGTAAACCTGCCAAATTTATTCAGTTCTGAGAATTATTTGATATTTTATTGTCTTGTTCTTAAATATTAACAGTTGCAAGTTGTGAATCATTTGATGAATGATATAACATACAACAAAATCTGTACTGTCAGTACCACAACTGTACCAGCTGTGTCTGGCACTGGTAGAGACCAACCGAGGGTGCTATCCCTTGGTTCAAATGTATGGAACATATGAAAATTTCCATATAATTTACCTTCCAGTACAGGCCTATTACTTGGAAGCTGAGTTCCCAGTTGAGAAGGTTAAGACAAGGGAGATTCCAACTTTACAAAGCACAGTAAAAATCTCTGAACTGATGAATTATCCTGTCAGAGGCCTTGTCTTTGAAGGAGAAGCTAGCCTTGATGATTTATGTGATGTTGTTTCCTCAACTACTATTTTTTTGCAAGAGGAAAACACGCCTTTCAATGTGCTTATATCTGAGTCGGGAAAAAGAATCTTTCTTCTATTACAGGTCTCCCAATACTTTTCATCTCTTAATGTATTTTTGTTCTTCTTTCATTAGATGTTTCTTTTTATTATTGGTCTTTAGGGATTAATTAGAGATAACATCATGTTCTAACCAATAGTACCCTTATAACTAGTGTCCTGTACAAGCCATTCACATTTAAAATTGAACTTAATTGATATAGGAAACTTAATCTGTACTATACTGTACTGATCGTTCTGGTACCTTGTTGAGCTTTACATTGGCTATATAGCTAGGTCAACATGATTAATTTCATAATTGAGAGATTGAGACTAAATTTTTTTTTAACATTTACTAATGCAGTGCTATGCCAAAAAACTGGCATGGGGGCAAGTGAGGCAAGAGTTGGTAGAAACACAAATCAATCCAGCCGTATGGGAGCTAAGTGGACATATGGTACTGAAACGAAGAAAAGATTATGAAGAAACATCTGAGACAAGCATATGTCAGTTTTTGGCTGAAGCGACTTTGCCTGAAAACCAGTTCCAGGAGGTGAAGAAAAGGATCTTGGGTTTGGTTGTGCAAATTTTTTGCAAATGATAATTTTTTTTAATTGTTGTACATGTAGTTGCCCAAGTTTTGTCACTCCTGAGAGGGAAAGTCTACAAGCATCAATAACACACTTTGAGAAGATGTGATAGTTAAAGCTTTCAGGGGCTAGATGATTTTTTTTTATTGCTTGTCATCAATGGAGCTGGCATCGCTTGCTCTTGAGATGTGTTGTTTACATCATTGGAAAGATTTTTTTTTATTGCTTGGAAAGATTTTTTTTTATTGCTTGTCATCATGTGATGTGTTGTTTACATCATTGGAAAGATTAGAGCAAATAAAAATATGTGGTTTTTGATGAAAATAAATCATGTGCTTTTGGAAGAAAAGAAAAACATGTGTTGAATAAATGGATCGTTGTTTAGTAATGTCATCATTTGATTTGCTGTCTTTTTCTGTTATGATAATTGATATTGACCTCTTCTTATGGCGTGCGTAAGATGGACACTTAGTTGAAGGCTTTGGAACCGTACAGTCAACTACTGGAATGTTAACGGGCCGAATTATCGAAACAAGTGCCAATTAACCTAGCTCTATCTGGAGTCTGGACCCCTAGTGGCAGAGAAAACAAGATAAAGAACTAGTTTGGGCCGTCGGTTTGTAATTTGCTTTGAGAGTCAGGTGACTGAGATGATCCGAATTCCTTTGTAGCTGCCCATAGCTCGAAACATGCATGTATTCTTTGTGAAGGGAGAAAAAAAATCCATAATTACATGCATGTATAGTATATATGATGTATTCAAACCAATTTGGGCTCGTTGGGCAAATTATACGTCATTCATTATCTCCTTTGAATGTCCTAACAGTGATGATGTAATTAATATATAACACATGCATGACCTCTTGGCTCTTGTTCCTCCACCCAGCTAATTAATTATCCAAGTGGAAGTGGGTCATCAAATAAGTTGTAGCTCTCTTTCTCTTTCTCTTTCTCTTTCTCTTTCAAGGGGAATTCAAGCTTCATTGCAGAAACAGAGGATAAAAACAACATATTTTATTGTTGATATGTAAGAAAAGCAACGGTCAACGGATTTTTCTCCCTTCTTATCTTAACTAACTCCACTAGTAGAATCCAAACAAAAGCCAAAAGTATTCCAAATTTTTCTTTGCGGCAGTTCACTAATGCGACACTTTGTGATGCATATCTGACAGAGAGGGGTCCCATCGTAATCTTTCTTTTCTTTTTTTCCTTTGCTTCGTGTGGTTCTCATTATCGCATAAATGGCACACAAAGCGTTGTATTTAGGTTCGCCAAGTCCAAGAGGAATCTGATTTAAATAAATCACGAGAGACGACTTGAGGTCAAATTTGTGCCTTGATTGATTATCCTGCCTATGCTATACTTTTATAATTAAAGAAAATAATAAATAGAATAGTTGCCGGACTTCAATTCTTCAATCAAATAATATTTTATATTTTTATCGAGTCTACTTGGACTGCTAAAATTGACTCACACAATCAGTCCTGTCCACTCCACTCTGTGACTATGGTGCACCATCAGCATCACGCCTAACAAATATATATTATTTTTTTATTATTTTTCTCCTCTATCAGAGTACGCCTTACCATTTTCTATTTAATTTTTGGGTTTAATTAATGGCGTGTTGATAATAAAATTGTACTTCGCCTGTTAGATATAATAAAACTAAGGATTATTAATTAGGCTATATTTAGGTTTTCTCATAAATTTTGAGTTTTAGTTCTTACAGGTCAGCTGTTTTGAGCACCTTTCTTGTCATTTAATAATTTTTTTTTATAGTTAGTTGTTAAAATTATCACCAACAAATATATATTGATTAAAAAAAGTTATTTACGAAATTCTAAATTCAGTCTTGTTATAAAAGTAAATATTTACGTTTGTATCCAATCCAAAAGAATAGCATTAAGTGCTTTAATATTTTAATTTCCATCTCATTCCATGACTGAATCCGCTTCTTCGACCGCTGCCACGTTCCAACAACGATCGGATTTATTCTCCGTTGCGCTTTGAGCTCCGACAATACCGCACTCTCAGCTCCAATCAGCTCCGATCCCTCCCCTCTTGCTTCACGACCAGATCCGCTTTTTCGATGCCGCCGCGCTCCGACGACGATCGAATCTACTCACCGTCACGCTCTGATCGAGATGGAACTCTACGCTCCGAGCTCAATCACCTTAATATTTATTCAATTTTACCATTTTATAGTTACAAAATCCTGGAATACAATCACCTTAATCTTTATTTTTACTTAAAAAAAAAGTAAATTTATTTGTAAAAAATAATGAATTGAATTTTCTCAAATCTCTTAGAATTATTTAGTACCATAAAGGAATTTTAGATAACTAATTATTTTATCCAAGCCGAATGGATGTGTGAATCTGTCCCTTTCCTTCTAGAAGACTTGAAGGTATTTTTGTTGATTTGGACTAGAAAATTTTGTGCGAATAAACATTTTTTAATTGGACATGAAAAATTAGTGTGGTCTTCTCAAGTTCACTAAAAATTTTAATTTTGTATTTACGTCTAACAAAAGAAAAATTATTTATTAGGTTTCCGTAGCAAAACAAAAACTTGTGTTTTATTATGTGAACATGTTCGCAATTGACCCATCATACAAAAAAGTTCCGATTTTCAATGCAGTTGTTATTATAATATTTCATAGTTATACTACTTTTTTAATCAAACGAGAGAAATCTCATCGATTTCATTGAAACAAACAAAATGTATACATACCAAACAGCTAGTATCTATTACAAAATATTTAAATATTCTTACTGAATAAAGCAAATACAATATAATATTCTCACAGTCCTACAATTAACAGTTAACACCAATCAAAACATATTTGCGCCCCACCCCCACCAAAAAAAAAAGAAAAGGAAAAAAGAAAACTAAAATAAAGAAACATATAAATACTCTGAATCAACATAACAAATTAGATCCTCGGTCCAGACTGAGGGATGAGCAGAGCTCTTGTCTCCATGTCTTCTTAACAACAACCATAGTGACATAACTCGCGTACAATTTGTTTTTTTTTGGCTTAACCGAACTGAACTCTGAATAAAACGCAAAAAAACATATAATACGTTTTATTCGCGAATAAAACGCGAGTTACGAATTATTCGCGAGAAAACACCAAAAAAACGCCAAATTTTTTTTTTTTTTGCTTCCTTGTTATACCGAATCATTCCCGAATTATTTCCAAATTATACCCGAATCACGAATTTTTGACCTCGCCAAACCGAACCTGAACTTTTGATTTGTCACTATGACAACAACAATAATCAAACTTTTAGTTTCAAACAAGTTGGATAGGACCTTTTCACCATTTCTTCTTGAAAATAACTTGCCTGTAAAAAAACAAAAAAACAAAAAAAATTCTTTCACATCCTGTGATAGCACAAGGCTTATCTTAAAAAAAATTGCCTCTTCTGTAGCTTTACAGCAAAAAGTAACTAAAATAATTATTTACATACCCAAGGACCAAATTGATCTCATTTATTATCAGTAAAGTACATTTTATTGAATACTAGTTAAATTGTTTATAACACAACTATCCTTATTAATTCAATTAAAAACCTATACATGTTCTTCAGTGGTATACATAAATCTACACACCACGAATCAGTCAAATTGACCCTTGTAAATTGAAAGATATTAAACTGTGCAATCCATTTTGTAATTTGAGTAGCAACAGAGCAAGAAACAAAGTAAGTGATATGTTCTTGATGTGCCCACAGAAATTGAGTTTGTGTTACCTTGCAATTGCAAACTTGTTTCTAAACATATATATATATATATATATATATATATATATATAGATATATATATATATAGAGAGAGAGAGAGAGAGTAAGGCTACGGTGCTTTGCAAAGTAAACCGCCCCATTTACTTCGGGTTACTTTTTGGATTTTGAAAATCCAAACAACCGATCCGAACCGTTCAACATGTTCTAAACATTGAAATGTGCTTGGAGACCAAATTTTACATTTTTTGGAATTTTTTTACTATTTATTAAACCACTTTAAAGATCGCTGATCCGACGGCAAACAGTAAAAAATAGTAAAATTTTCTGGACCACCGGATCAGAAACTTTCAAAGTGGCTTAATAAATAGTAAAAAAATTTCAAAAAATGTAAAATTTGGTCTCCAAGCACATTTCAATGTTTAGAACATGTTGAACGGTTCGGATCGGTTGTTTGGATTTTCAAAATCCAAAAAGTAGCCCGAAGTAAATGGGGTGGTTTACTTTGCAAAGCACCGTAGCCTTACTCTATATATATATATATATATATATATATATATATATATATATAGTAGAACTAGGGTGCTCTCGAGTTCACCAAGCCCTTGGTGAACTCAAGTCCAAAACTCATGGGATCGGCTTCAAACGACGAATCCGACCGTTGAAACCAGTCTACCTTACGAGTGATGCGTCTGCATGCAAAAAATTTAAATTTTGAAATTAATTTTGCATAGAGTCAAGTGGTCAAAATTAGAAGGTTAATGAATTAATTTTAATGCATTCATTTTTTGACGTTTTTTGACCACTTGACTCTATGCAAAATTAATTTCAAAATTTAAAATTTTTGCATGCAGACGCATCACTCGTAAGATAGACGGGTTTCAACGGTCGGATTCGTCGTTTGAAGCCGATCCGATGAGTTTTGGACTTGAGTTCACCAAGGGCTTGGTGAACTCGAGAGCACCCTAGTTCTACTCTATATATATATATATATATATATATATATATATATATATATATATATATATATATAGATGAGCTATGCTACTCCATGGAGTAAAACGTGTTTGTACTTCACGCTGTATTTTTATTTTGAAAGTCCAAACGACCGATCCGAACCGCTCAACATGATCTCCATATTGAAATGTGCTTGGAGACCAAATTTTATATTTTTTAGAATTTTTTTACTATTTATTAAGCCACTTTGAAAATCTGAAAATCCGGGTGAACAGTAAAAAACAGTAAAAATTTCTGGACTGCCGGATCAGTGATTTTCAAAGTGGCTTAATAAATAGTAAAAAAATTCTAAAAAATGTAAAATTTGGTCTCCAAGCACATTTCAATATGGAGATCATGTTGAGCGGTTCGGATCGGTCATTTGGATTTTCAAAATAAAAATATAGCGGCGTGGAGCACCAACGTGTTTTACTCCATGGAGTAGCATAGCTCATCTCTCTCTCTCTCTCTCTATATATATATATATATATATATATATATATAGGACAGTGCTACGCGTAGCATAGAGCCCTCCGTGCTACGGCTCACTTTTTGAGTTTTCAAAATCCTAACGGTCGATCCGAACCGTTCAACATGATCTCCATATGAATATGTACTTGCAAACCAAATTTTACATTTTTAGAATTTTTTTTCCATTTATTAAGCCATTTTGAAAAAACACTAATTTGTACACAACAGTGAACTTTTTTGGACCATTGGATCAGCGATTTTCACAATGGCTTAATAAATAGTAAAAAAAATTTAAAAAATGTAAAATTTGGTTTGCAAGTACATATTCATATGGAGATCATGTTGAACGGTTCGGATCGACCGTTAAGATTTTGAAAACTCAAAAAGTTAGCCGTAGCACGGAGGGCTCCTTATATACGCGTAGCATATTAGCCAGATTCTATATATATATATATACACACACACAGATGGGAATTAAACTACCACGATCCATTGTTCACTAATCCGTGATCCCTACGGCTGGTCGAACCACCAAGCACTAACGACTAACGACTTGGCCGGGAAGGTCGCGTCACTGATTGATTTTTCGACCACCACTTGTTGCAATGAAAGTTACAATTAATATTTCCAACAAGGGTGACCACTACTGCATTCTTTTAGAAGACTTTGACGGTTGACCGCAACCAAAGAACATGCATCATTTAATTGCTCTTTCTATTTATAAAAGCTACCTACCTTCAAGTTACACTCTCAGCCACTGTCAGTCTAATTAACAAAGATATGAACTCAGTAATTTCCTTCCTCCGGAAAATGTTGCCAATTTTTCTCATTTTCCTCTTTTCCTCTCTCGATGCTTCTTTAGCTAAGGCTGTCATTGCCTCCTCCTATGCACAACATTGCGGCTCCATCGCATCCGAATCCTCACCAACTAAACTACTTTTGGGCGCTTCCAGTTCCTTCCTCATTTTGAATGGCTTCTTCTCTGCCGGAAGCCGTATCAACAATTATCTCGCCCTGTCAACAACCACCAACGACAACTCCATCCATGACTCCCAATCTCCGGGCATCTTTCATTTCCAGCCCGGTCAAGTTCACCGCACACATGACGATGGCACTCTACAACTCGAAGGAACTCTTGTGCTTGTCGGAGCACGAGTTCCATGGAACTATAACGAAACTGTTGTGTGGACTCGTGAATTTGACAAACCTAGAAGGGCTGTTTTCAAGCTCTTGGGTTTCTGGTCAAAAGCAAAAGGAAAACTTTGCATGGTTGGTACTGGAGAAATCGAGCCTTCACAACAAGACCAGGATGCCTCCCGGCTCTCTGTTGTCTTAAAACTTGAATTTCCAAAGGTGTCAAAAATAACAACGAGTATAATCAAAGGCTCCATCGAGAGCTTAGACACAAACTCCAGGCCAGCCTATATTGAGCCCATCTCCCTTCTTGCCTATGCTCAAAGGAGTTACCAGTACACCATGGCAGAGAAAGCAGAGGAGTCCTGTCCTCATCTTTCTCAGGAGGAACCAGTAGCATCGGATAGTACTTCTATCTGTTCCATCCTCGTAAACTTCATGCGGTACGAGTCGTTTACTTCTAGTGATCTTATTGATTTTCTAGGATTTAGGTTCTTGTCAGTTGGCCAATTTGTGTGCTCGGATGAGGGAAAAGTGCATCTGTCAATAGCACTCTCAAACAAAACAACTTTCTTATCGTATGATCAACCCCTCGTACCAGAGAAGTCGCTAGTGGCAGAGGGGGTTTGGGACTCCCATAACAGTAAGCTTTGCCTTTTAGCTTGTGGTGTTATTGGTAAAGAGTACAATTCCTCCGTTGTCGGAGATTGCTCTCTCAGTCTTACCTTCTGGTTTCCAACCTCCTTTTCTCTGAAGCAACGCAGTACCATGGTTGGTCGTATGTGGAACACGACCGATAGTAGTAAAAATGATGGAAATAAGATGGTTGCTGTGCATAGCACAGATGTATATTCAAGTACTGATGTTCTAGGTCTGAAGTATGTGTACACAGAATTAGACAGGGCTAAGAAATACTGTAATATTAAGAATTTTGATTCCAAGATGACAGGGAGATTCCCTGATGCACAATCATACATGGATATGAGGTTTTACTTCTCTATGCGAGGCACAAAGGGTAGACAGATATGGGGAGATGCAGAGCAGATTTCAACTGGTGAAACTTACCATGGGAACCAATATGGAGGTCTCTATAATAGGGATAGCATGTACACCACCAGAGGCACGACAATTCCATCAAGCTCGAGTTTGGCAGATCAAAATCGTACAATTTGGAATGTCGGTTATACAATTAGTTACACAATTTGGGATGGGCAGTATACCGACTCAGTGCAAATCTATGCTGAGGGCATATACAACTCTACAATGGGCACACTCTGCTTGGTCGGATGTAGGCAACCAAGCTTCAGGCAGACACAAAATGGTGAAATTCTAAATAGCAGTGCCAGAATAGATGACAGAAATTTGGATTGTGAATTCTTCATTCAATTTCAGCTGCCTCCACTCGATTCAAGAAATGAACGAGGAAAAGGCATGATCACGAGCACAAGGGCTGACTCGGATCCATTGTTCTTTAAACCACTTCAGATCTCAATTTCTCTCATGAACCAATCAATGCAAGAATTCGATAGGATAGATGCAGAAATAATCATGGTTATAATCTCCCTGACCCTCCTATGTGCATGTTTATATGTGCAGCTCCGTCATGCGGGAAAGAATAGTACCATCCGTCCCCTAATGTCGATTACAATGCTTGTGGTATTAACTCTAGGCTGTATGGTTTCCCTCATTTTAAAAACCGAGGCTATGCTTGTTCCTGCTCGTAACCGGCATCGGCTGTTTTTCCCAGAAAGTGGAGGGTGGATCGACACAACCAATACTATCGCGAGGCTTATCACCATGGTCACACTCCTCATTAATTTCCGTCTTCTTCAATTAGCATGGGGCTCAAGATCGAAGGAAGAAAGCACGGGAGCTATCTCCCGGAGTGCTGAAAAGAAATCATTGATGTTTTGCGTGCCTTTATATATTGCAGGGGCTGTAGTTGCTTGGTTTGTTCACTCACATTTCGCCAAACTTCGACGCTCACACTTCAATAATCGCCGTACAATCTTCGATGATCTGGCGCCCTATGTCGGATTGTTGGTTGACAACTTTCTGCTCCCTCAAATCATCTTCAGTGTGTTCTCACAATCCAAAGAGAAGGTACTAAATCCATTCTTTTATTTTGGAGCAACTGCAGTCCGTGCCGCACCACATGTCTACAATGCATACAGAGCATGGTGGTATCCAGTAAACTCTTACAATTTTTCCTACATTTACGCCGATCATGATGGGGATTATTATTCTAAAATTTTGGATGTAATTATCCCTTTCGGAGGACTGTTGTTTGCTCTTCTTGTGTACTTTCAACAGAGGTTTGGGGGTAGATGCTTCCTTCCAAAGAGAGTCAAACAAGGTGCCGGTTATGAGCTTGTTTATGTTTCTGATATTTAGAAGCTGAATCGTTTACCAGTAGTAATAAGAGACCGAAATACTATCTTCTGTTGTAACAGTATCAGATATTTCCAATATAGGATATTTGCAGTTGAACTTGTTGTTAATGCATTTGTAATATATCTGCGTTTGTAATAAACTGGTGTGAACTTTATCTGCCACCTTAATTATGCAAGCAACCATGCATGAGCATGATTCCTTATTATTTTAACTGTTTTGCTTAAAGCTTTAGCAGATACATACTGTTTTGCTTATGGTTAGATCGGATACATACAAGCTCTTCTTGATTCTTGTACTTGCTCTATGGACGTTATATAACCAAAAAATTTCTTTATTTTTCATTCAGCATTTGTTAGCATTCCGTTGAAATAATATTAGGACGTAAGCTTCCTCTGTTAAATGTTAGCATCAATTTAGCAACAACAAAGCTGAGCATAGATGCTTGAATGTGATTAGGAGGCCCAAAAGGCTGCCTTGCATACATAGGCCTTTGTAAGTTGGTCTATTCAAAATGTAACTTGTCATAAACAAGCATAGCCCAAAGGGAGCACAAAATGTATGGGCTGAGTTCTAGGGTTAGTCAAAAAAGGTTTTACGCTCCCTTTTCGTCAATTCAGATTCTTTTGTTTTCGAGTGAAGGTTGGAGATCAATTAATTGGTCAATTCACCCAACTTATTTAATATTTACAAGAAGTTATTTCATTCAAAATTATTTACTAAAATCTTAGTTATAAAAAAAAAAATTGTTTTGCCTTCAATTTCAATTGGTAATCTTTATCCACATGAGTTGTCCGATCAATTTTTAAAGGAGCGAACCTAAACATTAAGTTTTAAAAGAAAGCGGAAAAGAGATGATATAAAATATAGGAACAAAAGAGGGGTACAACTGACTTTTCACCTTGGCTAAATTAATTTTCGTCAATCTCAGTCCAACGATTTTTTTCAGACATGCCTTAAATATACATGAGTATTTAAAATTCGTGCCAGATTAAAATATTTCATTCTACCAATTCAAGTAACTGACTGCATCTGAATATGCTGCAGGTAATTGGATTTCTATAGCAAATGACAAATTTTCAGACACTCTCTTAAATTCTAGAGCCAATCATACTTCAAAAATTTACATCAAGAATGAAATATTGATTCGAAATTTTAAAATTAAATATTGATCATATTTAATTTTAAAATTCCACAAACAAGAATGAAATTTTGATTCGAAATATGAAGAATTTGTAAAACTATAATGGAACTTTTCTATTTCCGAATCTTTTTGTTCTGTATATTAGAATCTTCCTATTGGATAGAAGAAACATTGAACACAAATTATATAGTTCCTTGTTTTTTTTTTTTTTTTATTAAAATCAAACAGAGTTTGATCACTTTTTAATATATTGGACTCGCAGCACAAGAACCAAGATAAAAGTATCCACCGAAATAACAGGATTTTTTTTAAAAACCGTAAATCAAAAAATTAATTCTACCAAACCAGCATGATGGCCTCTGTTTTTACAAAAACCATCAGAACCGAGATGGCTTTTCGGTCCCAACTCTCCGGACCGAATAGGCATCTCGGTCCCCCTTTATTTTAAATATTGGCGCACCTCGCGCCACAGAAAATCCACAAATACTTCCGGACCGAATTGGAATTTCGGTCCGGACCAAATTTCCCTCTGGACCGAGAAGCCAACTCGGTCCCATTGTTTTTTCCTCCGGACCGAGAAGGCAACTCGGTCCCATTGTTTTCTTTACTCGGGACCGAGAAGCCAACTCGCTTCTTCTTTCTCTTCCTCTACCCCAGAGCTTCTTCCTCTTCCTCTACCCGAAACCAAACCAAAAAAATTTAATTTTAACCCCTCAAATTTTCAGCCATTTTTTATTCTAATTACATATTTGAATATAGTTTTGAGAGAAGAACAAGAAAAGCTTCAGATCTACAAGTTTCATTGGGTACGTGATTAAATTTATTTTTTGAAAAAAATATCCGAAATTTATAATTATTTAGTTTAGTTATAGAATAAATTAGTTTTTTTTAGTGTATTGTAGTTTAATTTAATGTATTATAGTGTGAATTTTTAATTTAGGAAAAAAATCCGAATTTTAATTTTTTTTTTAAAATTATTTAGTTTAGTTTGTATGTAGTGTAAATTAGTTTATTTTAGTGTATTGTAGTGTAAATTAGTTTATTTTAGTGTTATTTATTTAGTGATTGTAGTGTATTTTAATGTATTGTAGTATAAATAAAATGTATAAGTAGTTAAAGTAATTAGAGTAATTTAGAGTAATTTAGTGTAAATAAATTTAAGTGTGAATAAATATTTAGTGTAAATAAATTGTATAAAAATTGTATAAATATTTAGTGTAAATAAATTTTATAAATATTTAGAGTAATTTAGTGTATAAATTTATTGTATATAGTGTTTAGTAATTGTATAATGATTTGGTTTGCATGTAGAGTAATCTTGGTCATAGTTTTTTTTAAAAATAAATGTAGAATAATTTAGGCTTTTTTTAGTGTAATTTAGGCTTTTTTTTTGTTAACTAACTGGAGTTTTTTTATGTTGTAATTTTATTTATATTGTAGTGCAAAATGGCTGCTGAACAACGCTTGTTGCAATTGCCTCCTGAGCAACACAAGATATCGTTGGTGAATACAACGGTATTTGTTTAATATCGTGTTGGATTTAAATTTCAAAATAAACTTGGAAGTTTAAATTAATTTTTGTTCTTTACATTATTTTGCATGAAATTATCATTCCAGCCTGTTCGTTCACTGCGTCCTGGTCCTCGGCAAATGGGCATTCATTACCAGCCTCGGATGAAAGAAGGTTTGATTTATTTAGGCCTGTACCAGATGAAGGATGTGACGCATTGTCGGATTGATAAAGCGTTGATCACTGCGCTCGTCGAGAGGTGGAGGCCCGAGACGAATAGTTTTCATCTTCCGGTGGGGGAGTGCACAGTGACACTGGAAGATGTCAGCTGTCTGTGGGGCTTACCTGTTCAAGGTAAAAAATTTTTTCTTACTAATTTATACTTTTGTGAGTAATTTATATTTAGTGCAGGTAATTTAGTGTAAATAAATGTAGTGTAAATAAATTTAGGAATAAATTAATTTAGGAATAAATTAATTTAGTGTAAATAAATCCTATTAATATTTAGAGTAATTTAGTGTAAATAAATCCTATTAATATTTAGTGTAAATAAATTGTATAAATATTTAGAGTAATGTATCTTTTTTTTAGCGTATTGTAGTGTATTAAATTGTATTGTAAATATCGAGTATATCTTTATCTCTAACATCTATGTTTACAGGAAAGGCAATTGCTGGACATACAGATGATAATTGGTCACTACTGATCGAAGATTGCCTAGGGCATGAGGTCTATGACGGCAATGAAGACAGTGATGATGAATTTTTTTATTCAAAGGTGGCCGACAATGGCGAAGTTAGGAGATCCAAATACCATATGCGACTAAAATGGTTGAAGGACCGCTTTAACGGAAACTTGGCACATGACACTCCCCAGGAGATCGTCGACCGACACACACGGGCATACTGCATGGACTTGTTTGGATCGATGATGTTTCCCGATGCGAACTCAAGTTCTGTCCCGATCATGTACTTGCAGTTCTTAGAGAATTTGGGACCCCTGGAAGAGGACTACAATTGGGGAGGTGCTGTACTTGCCTGCCTGTATCGTGAGTTGTCTCGGGCTTGCAGAAAGGCTACGGTTTCGATTAATGGTCCATTACTACTGCTGCAGATGTGGTGTTGGACTCGGTTTCCTATAGGCCGGCCCAGAGGCAGGCACGATTTACCATTTGGCGGTGAAAACCTATTGGAGAGGCTGGCTTTTGGCGCAAGATGGACTATTCCGCATCAATGGGATGGCAACCCTATTAGAGGTACATTTATTTAAACATGTATTTAAATTATATTTCTCAATATAATTTAGTGTTAATTCAATATTTATTTGTAATGTGTTCACAACTTAGGTGTATCGCAATATCGTAACCAGTTTGAGCGTCTGACTGTAAATGTTGTCAACTGGATGCCGTATACGACTTACTACCACCAACAACCTTCGCGCGGGATTAGAGATGGGCCCATATTTAGATATCGCGTGTGGTTGGTCCATTTCTGGGAGTGTGAGATTCATCTTCCTGAGAGGGTTTACCGGCAGTTCGGATTATTTCAGGTAGTTCCTCCGGCGGCTCCATTGCCCTTTGATTATCTGGAAGGCCTCCGCAGTATGAACCGTGCGCAGGGTTTAGAAAGAGGTGACATATTAAGTGCAGACTGGAACACTCACTGGGCGGAATATATCGCTCAACCACCCTGGGCAATTGCAGACCCGGGACCTTACGATGTGGATAGGTACGTTTTTTTTTTAAATTTTGAATTCGGATACAGTGATGAGTTAATTTATTCTAATTGGTCGTTACAGGTGTTATAACCCGTAAAATTAAGTGTAGTTAATTAATTTAAATTATAGGTTTTGGACCTAATTAAAATTTTTAAGACGAATTAAACAGTCAGACAAAGAACAAAGGAATATTAGCTAAGTAGGTTAATAAAACGTATGCAATTAAATTAAATAGTACACACCAAATTAATAAAAATAGATTAAATTTAAATTAAACTAATCGAAACTAATTAACAAAAAAATAAATTTAGAATATGCACAAATTATTTGATTGGATGGATTGAACGAGTTTCTATATAAATCGGTTGTGTAAAATAATAATTTATTTATAAATGTTGGTTGGATGAAATCTGAAGTTTAGTTGAATATGTGAATGAGCGACTCGTTACACGAACGACTACGTGAATTGGAATTTAAACCTTTAGAAATCAAAAAAAATTTGGATTTTATGTGAATCGGCCTCTTTCTTCTGGCGACAACAGACCACCTCATCTTTGGTTTTTTGTCTTTCTCTCCGCCGACCCTTCTTCTCCTCTTTGAAGTTTTCGCTGATTCACAGCCCCTCTCTTCTTCTCTCTGGCGACAAAACTGATCTCTCTCTCTCTCATTGATTTTTGTTCGCTGGTTTCACCCCTCCTCTACTACTCTCTCTTCTCCACTCTTACCGCCTCCTCACTCTCCCTCTTTTTCCTTCACTCATAAGTCGAGCACCATAGCTCTCTTTCTCTCGTTTCTGTTGCCGTGTTGCTTGCTGATTTCCCTTTGACGGCCGAGAGGCGTATTGACTTGGTAGAGACTGCCGAGCTTTGATCCTTATTGCGATTTGCTCTCCCCGGGTAATCCTAAACTCATTATTTTGGTTTTTGCCTTGTGACTGGTGGCTGTTGCCTTGACCTGCGGCCTTGAGCCTTTTCTGTGATTTGCGGCCTTCGTGCCTATGTGGTTTTGTCTTGTCTCGGGTGCATGTGTGTTACTGGTACTACCCCCATTGCTGTTGCCTTGGTTTTGCTTGGGTGTTGCCTTGCCTTGAGACCGATTTGGCTGTGTACTTTTGCGGTTCTGTTCTGTGCTGGTTCGGTACTGTATTGTGCTTATTGATTGTGTTGCTGTACCAGTTGGTACAGCACAGTGACCCTTACTGGTAAACGGTACCAGTGGTACCCTTTCTGTTGCTAGCCTTGTTCTTGTTCTGTTGTGCCGATCTGATACTGGTAATGGGTACCAGTGACCTTGTTTTTGCTTCTGTGTTGCTCTCTGTTGAACCTGCGATACTTAGAAGAAATGGTGAATTTTGGAATTTAATAAAGAGGCCGGCCATATATGTATATTAATTAAAATGAGGCTTTGGGCTTGTTAAATTTTCTGTTGGGCCTTAGTATGAATTTATTAATAAATTCAAGGAGGCTTGGGCCTTATCTAATTGGGCTTGGCAGATTTTTAAATAGAAAAGAATAAATGTTGCCTTGGATTGACGGAATAAAATGACGGCTTTTAAAAATTTAAGTTTTAATAATGTAACCGAATAAAACCGGATGCTTATGTAAACTTGAATTTAATTCGGGAAATGATTATACCGTCCGGGTCTTGATGCCTCAGTGAGAGTTCATAACATAATTTGAACAGATACTATACAACCCTATATGGACACCTGTATGATCCCGAAACACACCCAATAAAAATAATTCAACACATGTAGATTAATTAGGATTTTTAATTAATTAATAAGTTCAGTAGTTAGGATTTTAAATGTTAAGTAAATATTAGATTAAATCGAATGTAGTTTTAAATAAAGTAAATGATTTATAAATAAAATATGTGGTTAATTAATAAAGGACAATTAATTAACAACATATTGACACTTTCGAATCATTACGATTACAAAATTTTACTAAGTAGAATAAATAAGTCTTTAATGTTAAGTACTTAGGATTTAAATTTAATTGTAGTTAAATTAATTAAGAAACTCACTTTTTATTTTATTTTATTTTTAAGTAGTTAAATTAAGATTAAATAATAATTTTATAAACGTAATTCATTCTTTACGTAAACTATCATAAGGACCCGTAAATAACATTACTTAGGTATTTAACTAATTAGATGAGCAGTTTATTTTCAAATTAAAATATAACAAACGATTTAAGTACGTTAGATTAATTTAATTAGAGTTGGACCAATTTTACGTTTAGTCGGAATCGAGCCAAACCGACCAAACCAATTGATCAGATTCGAACCTTAGTAATTAATTAATTAAATACGAACACTTAGTGAAAATAATCAAACGGGGTAATAAGGGTTACGAATACTTAGTTTAGACTCTAATTAAGTTACGACTAAATTACAGGTCAGCCGACCTACACTGAGTTCGATCCGTGGTACGATCCCGCTGACGGTTACACCGGAGCAGGTGAGGATCGTGCAGATTGCGGTGATTTCTAGCGCTAGCGTTCTACCCCTACAGCTATCAGGTGTGGGATATCTGTATTTTCTTTCGTGGCGTACTCTCACCAGTCGACCACTTGACCTGACATCCGCACTTTAAATTTTGTAGTGGCATTAGAGCATGTTTAATCCTTTCTGAACTGTAATTTAGGATTTGCACAACCCCTTCTAAATTGCAAATTTAATGCTTTCTTAGGAGTAGTGTAATTTAATTAATAATATATTAGGATATTAGTTGTCCCCTTCTCGTAGAGGACAACATATTATTGTAGTTAAGCATGTGCATTGGTGAGCGTGAGATAGAAGACCGAATGACTGCTTTCCGTCACGTAGGCATGGGATGCGTGACGGTTCGTGGGTCATTGGGCTGAGGGATCACTTGATCCCTTAGAGGTCTTATTAGGATTATTATTATTATATGCATGAGATTGGTATTATATCATTTTCGATCATTTTACATTTTGTGCGGACCGATCTCGAGTCCGGAGACGATTCGGGAGATATCCCCCCTACATTAGGAGCTACTTGCCTAGTACGGCTGCCGAGGTTGCGGTGGCAGATTTTATTTTTATTGTTATGGGCCGCTCACGAGCCCTTGTCCCATTGATCTGGCCGGATGGTGGAGTTTCGTCTCTGCTCATGAGGAGACGAATTGACTTATTCTTACGCATTGCTTGTAGTTTTCTCCTATTTTATATGTTTGGTGATGAATCGTCTTAGAGAAGGAAAACACATGGAATTAAGTGTAACCATCGGCTAGCGTGCCCTTCTTGTGTGGGCAAAGCTCGATGTCCTTAGGCATCGGGTACCTTTGCTCCTCTGATCGCAGTCCTTGGATGTTACACGAATTTCGATATAACCATCGGCTAGCGTGCCCTTCTTGTGTGGGCAAAGCTCGATGTCAATAGGCATCGGGTACCTTTGCCCCTCTGATCGCAGTCCTTGTGTTATGTCACTTTTGAGATACAAATTCAATTTGATTGAACTCGGCACGGCACAGGGTGACAAAATTATCCGTACTATTACTATATCAATTTGTACACACAGTACCTATTGTACTGGACTTCGGTTGAGTATAATATTGATCCTCATATTTTATTTTGGGAAATTTCATCATTTTGGCATAATAGGATAATCGCATCATGTCATTATTATATGTATTTTCTTTTGTAGTTATTATGATAGGTTTTAAATTACCGCAGCATGTGCATTAAAAGTGAATCGATTACCGAAAAATACGTAGATTTCAAATTTAAAATGTGCTTTGACTTAAGAGGATCCCTGAAGGGATAATACTGGGTCACATACTGGGCGATCATTCGCTCATCCCCTCCTTTTTATGGATGTGGGCAGGTACAGAGTCTGACGGTCCGCAGCAGGAGGCGTCATGAGCTGTCTCCGACGGTCACATCACTTGATATAGATTAGGGACTTTTGTTTAGGATTTTGCGAGTCTGATGTTTTTGTTATATACATTGGACTCGATAGATTATGTATCCCTTTGACTAGTTATGTTTATTTGATCCCGAGGTGGATTGTATGGATGATCTGATGATGTGTATATTTATGTTTATTTGATATTTATGACTATTGCTTGTTTGTACTATATCGCTTCCGCTGTTGTTTGATTATTATGTTGTTTAGCCTTGCGTGTTTATTGATTTTTAGACACGAGGTGGGGATTGATCACATCCTAATCCGGAAATCCTGGTTTGGGGTGTGACATCCTTTGGGTGGTATCAGAGCCAGGTTTATCGTAATCCTTTGTACGATAAACCGAATACCATTCACTAAACAAATAAAAAGCAAAGTCATAAGTTGATAAATATCAATATATATATATATATAAGTCAAAGCACGTTTTAATTTATATATATAAGTCAAAGCACTTGACCGATATATATATATAAGTCAAAGCACTTGACCGATACTCTAATATATAAGTCAAAGCACTTGACCGATACTCTAAGTAGTATCTCACGTAGACATCGGCGAATGAACTCTTTTCCTTATCATACGACTCATTTTCATTCCTTGATTGTATATCCATATCTCTGTTGCAGCTATACTATGGACGACCGTCACCCCCATAGGCGTCGTAGGGCTGCTTCCCAGCCACCCGAGGCTCATTCCGGGCTCTCTGCCGGTAGCGTATCTCCACGACCTATTGAGGTCCGTGCCCCGTCTGTACGTTCTCAGCCTTCTGTGGCACGCGGTCAGGGCGCAGCGACCCCACCCCATGGAGGGGCTGGTTCTAGTAGAGCTGGTTCGTCTCGAGCAGGTCCGTCTCGTGGTGCTGCAGATAGGCAGCCTCCACCTCCACCGGATGCGGCGCAGCTCATGCGACAGTTCTTTGATGGTTTGGCCCAGATTACGGGTCAGGGAGCAGGTGCGGGTCGCGCTATAGTCGACCCCTTTACCGCCGCCCATCGCGACTTCATACGTCTCCACACGCTCCGATTTGACGGGCGTGGTACTTATACTGCCGCTGATGAGTGGCTTGCTTCCGTTGAGGAGACACTTCGTCTTGCTCGGTCTCCTGTGGAGTTCCATACCGAGTTGGCTGCGACACTTTTTGACGGAGATGCCCGTCATTGGTGGGCTACACAGCAGCCCCAGTACGTGGACGGTCCTCCTATACCGTGGCAGTGGTTTACCGAGGTCTTTCGCCGTCGCTTTATGGGTAGGGCACAGCTTCGTGCTTTGAGACAGCAGTTTGAGTCACTTACCCAGGGTAGCCGTACCGTACGTCAGTACGGTACCACTTTCATCAGCTTATCGCGATACGCCCCTGACTTAGTTGCGGATCCACAGGACCGACGCCTCCGCTTCATCGAGGGATTACAGCCTTCATTGGCTTGTCTCGTGGCCTCTTACCCTAGTACATCCATTGAGTCCCTGATGGATAGTGCGGAGTTACTGGAGAGACTCCAGCACAGGAGTGTCCGACCCCGGACCGACATCACCGCATCCCCGAGTCGGGGTAGAGACACCTCCTCCCAGCCTATCGTGAGGCAGCCCCAGCCTCAGCAGTTTCGCGGTCAGCCGAGACCGACCATTCCTCGCTCAGGTGCCTGTTTCATTTGCCAGGCCACTGATCATTGGGCGAACGCCTGTCCGCAGCGGATAGGTGGTAGCCAGTACTCCGATCGAGTCTTCTCAGGAGGTCGGGGACAGTCTGATTTACGTGGGCCGGTGCCACCCCGCAGCGGCTTCGGCAGCAACACGCAGCGAGGTGGTAGATCTGGATCCGGGTCAGGACGTGGACCTGGAGGTGGCAGTCAGACTGGTCGCGACTCCGCGCGTATTCATGCCACCATTGGGGAGGAGATACTTGCTGACGAGACCCCCGAGGGAGAGCCATTACCCGGACCTCCCCCTACAGGCGGCCCGACGCACGATGATGTAGATCTCATCACAGGTACTGTATTTATATCGGGGTGTCCGGCTTACGCCCTTATCGATACGGGAGCTAGTCATTCCTTCGTAGCCCTAGCTTTCGTGAGTACCCACGAGTGGCCCACCGAGGTTAGGACTCGGGCCATGGAAGTACAGACGCCTCTCGGGAGGCAGGTTCTGGTGGACAGGATCTGTAAAGACCGAAAAGTCCGTATCGCCGATAAGGACCTAGCAGTAGACCTTACGGTTCTTGACATGCGAGATTTTGACGTCCTGCTGGGTCTGGACTGGTTGACCACGCACCACGCCATCGTCGACTGCGAGAGACATACCGTACGATTCGGTCGTCCGAATGAGGTGTCGTTCACCTTCAGAGGAAGGAAACCTGGAACCGGGTTTCCTATCATATCGGCTCTACGTGCGACCCATCTGATCACCGCGGGGTGTAGCGCGTATCTCGCAGCTGTAGTCCTGACGGAGAGCGAGGAGGTAGACATACGCAACATACCGATTGTGAGCGAGTTTACTGATGTATTTCCGGAGGAGTTACCTGGGATGCCTCCAGCTCGCGAGGTTGAGTTCTGTATAGAGCTCCAGCCAGGCACGACACCCATCGCCCGAGCCCCTTATCGCATGGCGCCTGCCGAGCTTAGAGAGCTCAAGACGCAGCTCGAAGACCTTCTCGAGAAGGGCTTCATACGACCGAGCACGTCTCCTTGGGGAGCCCCTGTCCTCTTCGTGAGGAAGAAGGACGGATCCCTTCGTCTATGCATCGACTACCGAGAGTTGAACAAGTGCACGGTGCCGAACCGGTATCCTCTACCACGCATCGATGACTTGTTCGACCAGCTCCAGGGTTCAGAGGTGTATTCGAAGATCGATCTACGATCCGGATATCACCAGATGAAGATTAGGGCGAGCGACGTCCCGAGGACTGCCTTTCGTACCCGATACGGACATTACGAGTTTCGCGTCATGTCCTTTGGACTGACGAACGCACCGGCGTATTTCATGAGCCTCATGAACACGGTGTTTACGGACTTCCTGGACTCATTCGTTGTAGTCTTTATTGACGACATATTGATCTACTCGCGGAGTCGGGAGGAGCACGCCACACACTTACGATTGGTGCTAGAGCGACTTAGAGAGCATCGGCTATACACCAAGTTCTCGAAGTGCGACTTTTGGATTGAGAAGGTGGCGTTTCTCGGACACGTGATATCTAAGGACGGGTTAGCGGTGGACCCGCATAAGATATCCGCCATTTCTGACTGGAGGCGACCTGAGAGCGTCACTGAGATTCGTAGTTTCTTAGGATTGGCTGGCTACTATAGACGGTTTGTAGAGGGATTCTCACGTCTAGCCCTACCGTTGACTCAGCTACTGCAGAAAGGAGTCAAGTTCGAGTGGACTCCCGAGCGCGAAAGTAGCTTCGAAGAGCTCAAGCGCCACCTTGTCTCCGCACCGGTTCTCGCGATGCCTATCTCCGGTGTGGAGTACGCCGTTTTTGCTGACGCCTCCCGGTACGGATTAGGTTGCGTATTGATGCAGCAGGGACATGTCATCGCATACGCTTCGAGGCAACTCCGCACGCACGAGCGGAACTACCCCACCCACGACTTAGAGTTGGCGGCCGTAGTCTTCGCGTTGAAGATCTGGCGTCATTACCTATACGGAGACAAGTGCAAGATCTACACTGATCACAAGAGCCTGAAGTACGTCTTCACACAGAAGGATCTCAACCTGAGGCAGCGAAGATGGCTCGAACTGATGAAGGACTACGACCTGGAGATATTGTATCATCCGGGCAAGGCCAACGTGGTGGCCGACGCCTTGAGTCGCAAGAGTCAGGGTAACCTGGCTGCGATGATTACGCGACAGCACCATCTACTGGAGGACATGAGACGACTCGACATGTGGGTTGCTCCATCGGAGGAGCTGATAGGCGAGACTAGCGGTAACAGCGAGATAGTGGTAGCTTCTTTGGTGATACAGCCGACATTGATTGACGAGATACGACTAGCGCAGAGTAGCGACGATTTGCTTGAGAGGACTCGTGCCGCCATTGTCGCGGGCCAGCGTCTCCCGTTTAGAGTAGATGACGATGGTGCCTTGAGACTCGGTGACAGACTATGCGTACCAGATACGGCATCCCTAAAGGACAGGATCCTTAGGGAGGCACACGACTCGGTCTACGCGATTCATCCTGGCGAGACGAAGATGTACCAAGACCTCAAGGACCACTACTGGTGGAAGAACATGCGCCGAGAGATCGCGAAGTACGTTAGCAAATGCCTGACTTGCCAAAAGGTGAAAGCCGACCGACGGAGACCGCATGGGCTTATACAGCCACTCAAGAAATCGGAGCACAAGTTCGATATCATCACGATGGACTTCGTGACAGGACTACCTAGGACTAGGTCGAGAGACGATGCGATCTGGGTCATAGTCGACACTTTGACCAAGGTGGCGCACTTCATCGCCTATCGATACGGACTGACGGGAGAGGAGATGGCCCTACTCTATATGAGACATCAGCACAAGTTTCATGGAGTCCCGACTACGATCATATCTGATCGTGACCCTCGCTTCACCTCGCGCTTTTGGGAGAGTTTTCACGAGGCTCTCGGGACCGATGTAGTATTCAGCACCGCTCATCACCCACAGACGGACGGTCAGTCAGAGCGTACGATACAGACGTTAGAGGATATGCTACGATCGTGCGCTCTCACGATGCAGGGCGACTGGACGGATCATCTGCACATGGCAGAGTTCTCGTACAACAGTAGCTACCACACGAGTATCGGCATGTCGCCATTCGAGGCGTTATACGGGCATCCAGTCCGTACACCCGTATGTTGGGGATCTACCAGCTCGTTCCGCCCTACCGTACCCCAGCTGATCGAGGAGTGTACGGATAAGGTGCGGATTATCCAAGACCGACTTAAGACGGCACAAGATCGCCAGCGGAAGTACGCGGACCCAAAGCGTCGAGATTTCAGCATGGAGGTTGGCGAGCACGCGCTTTTACGAGTTTCGCCCCGCAAGGGGGTCATGAGGTTCGGAGTCAAGGGCAAGTTAGCACCTAGATACATCGGCCCATTTATGATTCTCGAGCGAGTCGGTCGCACCGCATACCGACTTGCGTTACCTCCATCCCTCGCTGGTGTACATGATGTCTTTCACGTATCTCAGCTTCGACGCTACGTACGGAGTGAGGCACACGTACTGGATTATGAGCCACTACAGGTCGAGCCGGATTTGACATACGAGGCACGTCCGATTCGCATCCTGGACGTGCAGGAGATCGAGCTGCGGCGGCGCACCATTCGTCGAGTACTAGTACAGTGGGAGTATCATACCCCGCGTGAGGCGACATGGGAGCTCGAGGACGGGATGCGAGAGCGCTATCCAGAGCTGTTCGCATCGACCGAGTAGTTTTCGATCGTTCGGGACGAACTTTTTATTAGGGGGGGAGAATGTTATAACCCGTAAAATTAAGTGTAGTTAATTAATTTAAATTATAGGTTTTGGACCTAATTAAAATTTTTAAGACGAATTAAACAGTCAGACAAAGAACAAAGGAATATTAGCTAAGTAGGTTAATAAAACGTATGCAATTAAATTAAATAGTACACACCAAATTAATAAAAATAGATTAAATTTAAATTAAACTAATCGAAACTAATTAACAAAAAAATAAATTTAGAATATGCACAAATTATTTGATTGGATGGATTGAACGAGTTTCTATATAAATCGGTTGTGTAAAATAATAATTTATTTATAAATGTTGGTTGGATGAAATCTGAAGTTTAGTTGAATATGTGAATGAGCGACTCGTTACACGAACGACTACGTGAATTGGAATTTAAACCTTTAGAAATCAAAAAAAATTTGGATTTTATGTGAATCGGCCTCTTTCTTCTGGCGACAACAGACCACCTCATCTTTGGTTTTTTGTCTTTCTCTCCGCCGACCCTTCTTCTCCTCTTTGAAGTTTTCGCTGATTCACAGCCCCTCTCTTCTTCTCTCTGGCGACAAAACTGATCTCTCTCTCTCTCATTGATTTTTGTTCGCTGGTTTCACCCCTCCTCTACTACTCTCTCTTCTCCACTCTTACCGCCTCCTCACTCTCCCTCTTTTTCCTTCACTCATAAGTCGAGCACCATAGCTCTCTTTCTCTCGTTTCTGTTGCCGTGTTGCTTGCTGATTTCCCTTTGACGGCCGAGAGGCGTATTGACTTGGTAGAGACTGCCGAGCTTTGATCCTTATTGCGATTTGCTCTCCCCGGGTAATCCTAAACTCATTATTTTGGTTTTTGCCTTGTGACTGGTGGCTGTTGCCTTGACCTGCGGCCTTGAGCCTTTTCTGTGATTTGCGGCCTTCGTGCCTATGTGGTTTTGTCTTGTCTCGGGTGCATGTGTGTTACTGGTACTACCCCCATTGCTGTTGCCTTGGTTTTGCTTGGGTGTTGCCTTGCCTTGAGACCGATTTGGCTGTGTACTTTTGCGGTTCTGTTCTGTGCTGGTTCGGTACTGTATTGTGCTTATTGATTGTGTTGCTGTACCAGTTGGTACAGCACAGTGACCCTTACTGGTAAACGGTACCAGTGGTACCCTTTCTGTTGCTAGCCTTGTTCTTGTTCTGTTGTGCCGATCTGATACTGGTAATGGGTACCAGTGACCTTGTTTTTGCTTCTGTGTTGCTCTCTGTTGAACCTGCGATACTTAGAAGAAATGGTGAATTTTGGAATTTAATAAAGAGGCCGGCCATATATGTATATTAATTAAAATGAGGCTTTGGGCTTGTTAAATTTTCTGTTGGGCCTTAGTATGAATTTATTAATAAATTCAAGGAGGCTTGGGCCTTATCTAATTGGGCTTGGCAGATTTTTAAATAGAAAAGAATAAATGTTGCCTTGGATTGACGGAATAAAATGACGGCTTTTAAAAATTTAAGTTTTAATAATGTAACCGAATAAAACCGGATGCTTATGTAAACTTGAATTTAATTCGGGAAATGATTATACCGTCCGGGTCTTGATGCCTCAGTGAGAGTTCATAACATAATTTGAACAGATACTATACAACCCTATATGGACACCTGTATGATCCCGAAACACACCCAATAAAAATAATTCAACACATGTAGATTAATTAGGATTTTTAATTAATTAATAAGTTCAGTAGTTAGGATTTTAAATGTTAAGTAAATATTAGATTAAATCGAATGTAGTTTTAAATAAAGTAAATGATTTATAAATAAAATATGTGGTTAATTAATAAAGGACAATTAATTAACAACATATTGACACTTTCGAATCATTACGATTACAAAATTTTACTAAGTAGAATAAATAAGTCTTTAATGTTAAGTACTTAGGATTTAAATTTAATTGTAGTTAAATTAATTAAGAAACTCACTTTTTATTTTATTTTATTTTTAAGTAGTTAAATTAAGATTAAATAATAATTTTATAAACGTAATTCATTCTTTACGTAAACTATCATAAGGACCCGTAAATAACATTACTTAGGTATTTAACTAATTAGATGAGCAGTTTATTTTCAAATTAAAATATAACAAACGATTTAAGTACGTTAGATTAATTTAATTAGAGTTGGACCAATTTTACGTTTAGTCGGAATCGAGCCAAACCGACCAAACCAATTGATCAGATTCGAACCTTAGTAATTAATTAATTAAATACGAACACTTAGTGAAAATAATCAAACGGGGTAATAAGGGTTACGAATACTTAGTTTAGACTCTAATTAAGTTACGACTAAATTACAGGTCAGCCGACCTACACTGAGTTCGATCCGTGGTACGATCCCGCTGACGGTTACACCGGAGCAGGTGAGGATCGTGCAGATTGCGGTGATTTCTAGCGCTAGCGTTCTACCCCTACAGCTATCAGGTGTGGGATATCTGTATTTTCTTTCGTGGCGTACTCTCACCAGTCGACCACTTGACCTGACATCCGCACTTTAAATTTTGTAGTGGCATTAGAGCATGTTTAATCCTTTCTGAACTGTAATTTAGGATTTGCACAACCCCTTCTAAATTGCAAATTTAATGCTTTCTTAGGAGTAGTGTAATTTAATTAATAATATATTAGGATATTAGTTGTCCCCTTCTCGTAGAGGACAACATATTATTGTAGTTAAGCATGTGCATTGGTGAGCGTGAGATAGAAGACCGAATGACTGCTTTCCGTCACGTAGGCATGGGATGCGTGACGGTTCGTGGGTCATTGGGCTGAGGGATCACTTGATCCCTTAGAGGTCTTATTAGGATTATTATTATTATATGCATGAGATTGGTATTATATCATTTTCGATCATTTTACATTTTGTGCGGACCGATCTCGAGTCCGGAGACGATTCGGGAGATATCCCCCCTACATTAGGAGCTACTTGCCTAGTACGGCTGCCGAGGTTGCGGTGGCAGATTTTATTTTTATTGTTATGGGCCGCTCACGAGCCCTTGTCCCATTGATCTGGCCGGATGGTGGAGTTTCGTCTCTGCTCATGAGGAGACGAATTGACTTATTCTTACGCATTGCTTGTAGTTTTCTCCTATTTTATATGTTTGGTGATGAATCGTCTTAGAGAAGGAAAACACATGGAATTAAGTGTAACCATCGGCTAGCGTGCCCTTCTTGTGTGGGCAAAGCTCGATGTCCTTAGGCATCGGGTACCTTTGCTCCTCTGATCGCAGTCCTTGGATGTTACACGAATTTCGATATAACCATCGGCTAGCGTGCCCTTCTTGTGTGGGCAAAGCTCGATGTCAATAGGCATCGGGTACCTTTGCCCCTCTGATCGCAGTCCTTGTGTTATGTCACTTTTGAGATACAAATTCAATTTGATTGAACTCGGCACGGCACAGGGTGACAAAATTATCCGTACTATTACTATATCAATTTGTACACACAGTACCTATTGTACTGGACTTCGGTTGAGTATAATATTGATCCTCATATTTTATTTTGGGAAATTTCATCATTTTGGCATAATAGGATAATCGCATCATGTCATTATTATATGTATTTTCTTTTGTAGTTATTATGATAGGTTTTAAATTACCGCAGCATGTGCATTAAAAGTGAATCGATTACCGAAAAATACGTAGATTTCAAATTTAAAATGTGCTTTGACTTAAGAGGATCCCTGAAGGGATAATACTGGGTCACATACTGGGCGATCATTCGCTCATCCCCTCCTTTTTATGGATGTGGGCAGGTACAGAGTCTGACGGTCCGCAGCAGGAGGCGTCATGAGCTGTCTCCGACGGTCACATCACTTGATATAGATTAGGGACTTTTGTTTAGGATTTTGCGAGTCTGATGTTTTTGTTATATACATTGGACTCGATAGATTATGTATCCCTTTGACTAGTTATGTTTATTTGATCCCGAGGTGGATTGTATGGATGATCTGATGATGTGTATATTTATGTTTATTTGATATTTATGACTATTGCTTGTTTGTACTATATCGCTTCCGCTGTTGTTTGATTATTATGTTGTTTAGCCTTGCGTGTTTATTGATTTTTAGACACGAGGTGGGGATTGATCACATCCTAATCCGGAAATCCTGGTTTGGGGTGTGACAACAGGTATCCCGAGTATATGGATTGGTTCCTCCGGAACGGCATGCCATCGATTTATCAAATACGCTCACCAACAGTTCTGAGCCAGCCATTGCCAGAACCAGAAGTAGAAGTAGACCGTCTCGGGTATGTCTCGGATGCCGAGGTGCAAGCGCGTACCGTAAGTATTTTAATTTTAATTTTTAATATATCTGCTCATTTTATTTACGAACTATTTTTCATTTTATTTAACTATTCTTTTTTTTTCAGAGATGTCGCCTCATGAATATGACCGCAGAAGGAATATGGTTGGTGAAGACACCTGGGCAAATGGCTTTTGGACTCCAATTGCTAGAGCATAGTCGTGATTTTTTACGGGATATTGGGCATATCGCAATGTTCAGAGCCATGGTCGAGCAAGCCGGACTTCCATTTGACCTAAACCACATCGATATCAGCGGTGATAATCCAGACATGAGAGCGAGACGTGTAGATGTCCAAGTTCCTCCAACGACGCATGACGATATTATGCAGGGAGTTTACAGCTCGCTTCAATCCATAGTAATAGAAGGGCGCCCTCTAGCAGATGATGCGGGGCCATCAGCAGCGGCTCCTACAAGGCGCCAGACAAGGCCAGCTCGCAGATTTAGCCACTCGAGATACCCTGATCCTAGGGGCAGGGAAGCCACTCCTACCTTCTATCATTTCCATACCCTCATCAAACCTCCAAGGTTTCATCTTACCCACAAACACAGTGAAAATTTGTTCAATTACTTTGTCCTTGCACAACTTGTACACATTCGCCGCAATATGGTGAGCACACAATCGATGAACTGCTTCACCCCTCTCCTCACACCACCCTAAATCAGTACGATCAAACACTGAACGGATTGCAGCATGCTGGTCTGATATAACACATATCCGACCGGGGCCGACAACTTCTTCGCGTACAAATTGCATAAACCAGCCCCAATTATCTGAAGTCTCCTCTTCCGCAATTCCGAATGCTATTGGCAGTAATTGTTGTTCTGCATCATAAGCGCATGCCATGAATAGTTTTCCTTTGTACCTGCCGGATAGGTGTTCTGCATCTACACTTATAACTGGTCGGAGATATGGCCAGGATTGAATGCATGGACCGAAAGCCCATGCCACACGGATGAAAATATGTTCGCCCAACGTGCTAGATGGTATGTGATCAATTCTGTATCTTGTACCTGGGTTAGACCTCTGGATTGCACCGAGCATAGAAGGTAGCAGTTCGTAAGCTTTCTCCCAAGAACCAAATAAATCGGCAATAGCCAGCTCCCTCCCTCTCCAAATCTTGCTGTATGAAGGCTCAACCGTTTTGTACTTCCCTCTAACTGCAATTCGACATGCTTTTATTGACATCTCCAGGTCCTCCTTCAGACCCGGTTTGATTATATCAGCAATCATCCTGGCAGTCATCTGACGACTGTCTGCTGTACATGTAGTACTGTAACAATTGTGCTCGTATGGGTTTGTTGCAATTGTCCAATTGCCCGTCGCAGTGGTTTTTGCGTATACCCTCCACGGACACCCCTCTACTGTACATACAACCACATATCTGTTACGATTGGTCTGGGTTTGTTGTATTTCTAAGTTATTATCCATGGCATATCCATTCAACTTCGATTTAAGATCAGCTTTGGATTCAAATATCTGTCCCACCGAAAATGGACGGTCAATTATGGGTGGATGACCAAAAAATGCTTCATCCTTGTACGGCATCGGCACATCGTCATTAAATTGCGAACAAGGATGCTGCAATCCCCGATTAATAAAAGGAATAGACGATTGCCACTCATTCCTTACTTCTTCCATCCTAATCTGATCCTCAATTTCGGCCATTTCATCTTCCCCGACAACCGTGTCATCAGGGTCAGAGCTTGTTTCTGAGTCAGTATCATTATTCAGTTGGTCAAAATAATTCTGCAAATCAACCGGGGGTGTTTCGGGGGTTTCATCACAATGTGCCGGTGAATCAATCACCGGTATGTCTCTGCTAGTTCCGGGTACACTACCCGGGTATGGGTCATAATTGGTCTGACTAACAACTGGTACTGACTCAACCACTAATTCAAGAAGTTTAAAATTCAATACCGGAGTGGCATTCGCAAGCACCATATACCAAGTCGCTTCGTGGTCTATGTTGAACAACTGGTATTTTTCTGCTGAGCCAGGTGGTGCCGTGTTCAAACGTGCGCTGATTGTCAGATCGAACCGGCTAGGGAGCAAACGAATGCCAACATATATCTGTCTTCTTAGCTCATCAAGACTAGTTGAGTTAGTAACAGGAATTGTACAGGTCGGTGCGTCTGCAATTTCGCGTCTGTGATACACATTTATTAATACTTGAGACATTTCCTGAACAAAAAATTTCACGATTAACATTTGATAATTTTCAATTTTACAGCAAAAAATATGATCATATTGAAAAAAAAAACTTACTACAGTATTCAGACGAACGCTAGAGGCACAATGCAGGAGCCGATCTGTAATTTGGAAAACTGAAACTATGCACAATAGAGAGGCATGAAGGTCTCGCAAAGAAGATGTAAGAGAGAAAGAAGAAGAAAGCTCTCTGTCTGTCTGTCTGTCTGTCTCGCAAAAAAATAATGCAGAGAGGAGAGAGCAGAATACATTTTATTGGACAGAACTTCTGGACCGAGATGGCTATTCGGTCTCGCAAAAAAATTCTCAGAATAAAATAATCCAAAATTCTCTGGACCGAGTATCACAGAATAAAATAATGCCAAAATCCTTTGGACCGAGATGGCTACTCGGTCTGGAAAAGAAATTCTCTGGACCGAAATGCCATTTCGGTCCAGAGGAGGCAACACGATCGGCTGCAACTCGTTGCATGATTTGCTGTGAAAAAGGTAGGGACCGAGATGCCTATTCGGTCCGGAGAGTTGGGACCGAAAAGGCATCTCGGTTCTGATGGTTTTTGTAAATACAGAGGCCATCATGCTGGTTTGGTAGAATTAATTTTTTGATTTACGGTTTTTAAAAAAAATCCGAAATAACACTAGCAAATTCTAATAAATGGACATATCCTGTATAGATTTAGTTAGGCTCTACCAGGATGCATTCACATGAAGCGAGTCGTCACAGCTCACCAAAACCAATTAAATCTGGCAACATGAAAGACCATAAGAACAATGAAACATAAATTCTAGTTTATCATAGCTGACACGCGACCGGCGACGACAATGTAATGGAGCTTGCCCTTTTCTGGCGGGCCCACCACATGATGCTGGTAAAGTCTGGACAAGATTTCCTGTAACGTTTCACCTGCGTGAAACGGTGTACCTAAAAGATATTACTCATTTCTCTTATAACAAAATATAAGCTGATATAAGTGCATCAATTGATTTCTGTCAATTAAATTAATATGTCATTGTTTTTTTTTTCTTAAAAATACCATTAAGCAAAGTATCTACTGAAATATCATTAAGGAAAGTAAGAAACATTTTAATAATTACAATAATTGTTATATGTGAATGTAACAAATTTCACAATATTTTCTTTCGTTTGACATAAAAAAATAAGCTTGGAAATATTAATATTTAAATAGACAGGAAGCTGAAAAACTTTCATGGTAGAGGTAGACGACCGATACACTAAAAAGTAAAAACACTTCAAGTTAGTGGAAAATTGAAAAGCTAGTAGTAGTACCCCACTTGTCAGGGAAAATAGAAAGCCCCGTTTTTGTTTGCCTGGCGTTGGCGATAATAGAAAGTTCCTTCTGAAGGAGACAGCGAGATACTGGTCAGTGGGCACAGATATAGAAATCGAAATAGAGACAACCTTCCCCATTTCTCTTTATTTCTCTTTCTCACCCTTTCAACTTTCTCTATTTCAATTCCTGTCCTCTGCGCCTGATTTTTTTCTCCTCCCAACCCCACCCAGGTACGATCTCGATCGGTTTTCTAGTCTATCCTTGATTGATTAATGGTTATCTTCTACTTTCTTGAATCTTATTTAGCGAATTTTTTCGATTTGAAAATTTTGGTCGAATTCTGGGATCCTCTTTCAGTTCGGTAGATCATTCATTTGGTTTGGTAACTTCGATCGTTCGAACTAACTAAAAAGGTGAGTGAATATGAAGGTTTTTAAATGGCTAGCTCACCATCCATCCATCCATCTCAAAATCGTTTGATTCAGTTTGTCGTTTGCTGTTAATCGAACTATATTTGTCAAATTCGGAGCTCTATGTTATTTATGCGGGGGTAAAGATTCGTTCTTGATTTAATAGTCGTTGAATGCGAAAAAAAATAAAAATAATTATGTATTACTGTTTGTTTTAGTAACATCAGCCCCTTTCTTGATCAACTTAAATCTGATCATCCAACTTTTGGTACTAATTTGAGGTCCTTTTAGCATGGACAAGATGGTAGTATCAGTATCCTATGATAACATTACTCATATTTCTGTGATGAACATATGAGTCTACTCCAGCTTGAATAGTTCTAATTGATTTTAGTTCCAAATGAGGATGAATAAGTAACTAACCGTTGGTGATAGGCTAAATTAGTGACAACTTGACCGGCACTGGCATTCCTAAGAAAATCTAATAGATATTGTTTATTTTTTGAATAATGAGAAACCATTCTTCCATTGTTGTTCAATGCTGATTCAGACCATTTGAATGCTCAACTAATGCTTAAACATCTGGTCCCTGTACAGTAGCCATAAGTTGCAACCTTAACTTGATAAAAAAATATTAATTATTATTAAAATAGCTGGTACCAAATTATATAGATTTCTCTGTTCCCAATTTGGCAGATTTGCTAAATGGATAACAAAGCAAAAAGAATTTCAAGCCTGAATCCAAATGCTGCTCCCTTTGTGCCATTTTCAAGAAGCCTCACAAGCATTCTCCCGCACTCAGCAAACCCAAATCCGCCTCTAGTAGAAGATAAGAAGCCTCAGCATGTACCCGAGGGGAAACAAGAGAGCACTGAATTGGCAGCTGAGTACATGCTTCCAGACTCCATTTCTGACTTTGAGGGAGAGATGACCGATGAGCAGAGGGTGGTGGAAAACATCTCCACTATGTACCCAGAGATCCCCATGGACTTTGTAATGGAGTTTGCGAGGGCGCATGGTTATGATTTCGATCTGACTGTTGATATGCTTGAGCAGTTCTACGTTTGTCAGGTTTCATAACTTTTATTTGAGTAATTATACAATCAGTCCTTAATGTATCTTGCACTTCCCACTTTGGTCCAAAATTTTGAAGTTTCCCTTTACATTGTTAGACTTTACAAGAGTTGAGATGTAGGCTTTGGAAAGCACATGCTTCATACTTCTGAACTGTTCAATGCGGATCAAGGTTCATGCACCTCCAAAAGTACACATATTTCGGTGTAAATTGAACTGCTCCTGAAGAGTCTATCACATACTTTTGCAAAGGACCAGAACAAAACTCAACTTTGCAATTCTATCATTTTGGTTACTTGTAGTGACTGCTTTTTTTTTTTTCTTTTCTACCATTAATGGAAAGGTGACTGTTAACATATTCCTTTTCAAAAAAAGAGAAAAAAAAAGCTATGTTGACCCAATCTCTATTGTGTGTAAAAATTGCACAATCCTATATCAGCAGACATGTCGTTGTTCCTTTTCTATTGTGTCTAAACATGAGGGACCAACAGGAAAACAATGATTCGTTAGGGATTGCTTGGTAATATACACTTTTTGTTCTGTCAATTTTTGGTCTCTTGAAAATTATTACTGACCAATACAAGCTAGGTATGCGTG
Organism: Carex myosuroides; assembly: GCA_028015225.1. Classification (NCBI taxonomy): domain Eukaryota; kingdom Viridiplantae; phylum Streptophyta; class Magnoliopsida; order Poales; family Cyperaceae; genus Carex; species Carex myosuroides. The sequence continues at coordinate 8,309,767 of CM051492.1, read as the reverse complement.
GTTACGCAACTTAATACTACAACATGAACTCACTGGATATGTACAACTGCTGCTTTTTTATACATACAAACAATTCAATATATTTGTTCTCAATACCTACATAAATACGTGCATAACTGATAACTACCTACCTCCATAACATAGGTGCATACATGAGATGTGCTTGTGTATAACCCTTCGTCATAAGATACCTTGTGTAGGGAGGTGGATGCGTTTTCTTTTCTTTTCTGTTTTCTCTTTTGAAAGGAGGAAAGCAAGTAATTTGTATGTTTTGTTTTAGGCTGAATCTTCACATAGCCACATTGATGTGGGCTCAGATCCACCAAATTCAAAACCTGGCGGTAGTACATAAGCTCAATGCTCATGCGACATGCAAGTCGGATAGGAATTTATATTGAAGTACCTGCTTTAGATTTGACAGAATGATAGGAGTGTCCTCTTCCTTTATTTCCTGTGTCCTGAAAAAGAATTTGGTTTCAGGGCCTTCAGGCTTTGTTCACCCTTTTTGTTGCTGGTTGTTTGTAAAGTGATATCTGCATTTCTATCATCTCAAAGTGTGTAAAATTGCTATGTTCTATGATGGCAGCGTAGATGTACTTTGGGCAGATTGTAGGCTTGTAGCAATTTATTGCATTTCCCCAAACTTTTAGGTATACTTGCTCGAGTCATTGTGATTGGTGTTCTTTTGAGTTGGGCTAGTCATGTTTTACTTCACACTCATATCTCTGTTTTTAAAGTTCAAACGTTGATCCGAACCGTTCAACATGATCTTCATATTAAAATGTGTGTGAAGATTAAATTTACATCTCTTAGAATTTTTTTTATTACTTTTTAGATAGTAGAATATCATTATTTTTGGATGGTCCATATTCTTTTGAATCAATGGATTTTCTACTTATCTAAAAAAACAAGTAAAAAAGATTCTAAAAAATGTAAACTTTGATCTCCATGCACATTTTAATATGAAAATTATGTTGATTGATTGTTTTGACTTTCAAAACAGAAATGTAAGTCATGAAGTACATCAGCTAACTTGTGTTCTTTTACATAGTTTGCTTTCTGTGCTTGGAGCCTTGGATTCTCTTTTTCTTATTTAATTATCAAATTTGCTAATGGGCTTTAATGTCATTGCTGCTAGGTTGCGCAATGAGGCCTAAGTTTAGATTTTAGTGCTGGGTGCAAGCATGGTGGCTCTTGATTAAATATAACCTCCAACTTACTTATATGTGAATAATTCGGCATTTCAAATGATACTGATTTTCACAAAAGATGAAAGGTTGATCTTGGTCGTAGAAAAAATTAAAGCAGAACAATGTACTTACTATTTTTCACACAAATCGGAATCAGCATCCTTGTAAATACTTTCCTAATATCAGATCATTTCGGACGGTGGATTTGATTTTAGCATCTCAAATTTATGAATAATATTTTTTTTTTGAAATTCCTATCAAGTGTTGTCAGTTGCACGGATAAATTCGGTGCCTCTATATCGATCAAGAACTCTTAACCTCAATGGCTAGCTTATGGTATATCGCCAAGATAACACATCTATGATCGACTCATATTATGAATTCATTTTTCTATATGTAAAGTTCAAGCAGTTGAAATGAACCGGCAAACATGATATTCATACGAAAATGTATTAGAAATAAAATATTATATTTTTTTTAGATTTTTTTTTACTATTTATCTAGATAGCTAAAATTAATATCACTACTTTTGATAGTTCAAATTTTTTAAATCAAGTGATTCTTTATTTTTAGAATTTAATCTGGAAGTGTATTTTTCTATGAAAATTATGTTAACATGTTCAGATCAATTATTTAAACTTTGAAACGGAAATATGAGTCCATACCAAATGAAAAAGTTGTCTTAATTATTTCCATAGCCCTTTGTGCAACAATCATGTTTAGAAACAAAAAATTAACATTCATTGACATATATGGTGATGTTTGGTTGTGGACTAAACAATGGAATAAGGGCTTTAGGCCTCATTTATTCTGCCAAATATGGTTTAATTAAGCCGAATTAAGATGGAATAAGCCAATTTTTAGGCTGGCCTAAATTAGTCTAAACTAATCCACCTCTCCATGTGGTCTAATTTAATTGAGTGTGAGATCTAACTTTTCATTGTTTTTATTATTTTCAATCACTTTTTAAGAAATGCAAAATAAGTAATTAATTTTGTTTCCATTTAAGCATAAATAAATTATAACTTTATCAATTATATAATCAACTTTTTTTAAAAACATAATTTTCTAAATTAACAAATAATGCAATCTAGAAAATAATTAATAAATATTTTATGGAAATGTACAATAAATAAATAAACTTTTTACTCAGCAACCCAACATATTTTTGACAAAATAAATTGGTATACATATAAGTTAGAATTAAATAAGACTTTTTTTTTTTAAAGATTGGAGGTCAAGCCGCCGAACTATTTAATATCATTTTATTACAACAAAGGATTTACTCCATCCAAGTTTCGAATCCATGACATCTCACATGAAGGTCATGTGCCTTTGCCACTAGACCAAATACTAGTTCTTAGAATTAAACAAGATTGATAGCAAACACATTAAGTCATGTCTTAGGCCACCAAATTCCTACTAAACAAGAAATAGCTTTAAGTTAAGATATAACTTTAGACATCAACCAAATACGAATAATTTAGAATTTATTTAGAATAATCAAGTTAAATCACATTAGCTAGCTTTAGTCCAGAAGAAGAAGAAAAGAGCATATATTTGCTGCCTGCCTTTGGATGCCGATCGATTTGGTTATATATATATATATATATATATATATATATCATCACCGACCAAATACGGTCTCCCCATTCTATTCAGGTTTGGTAGAGTCTAAGTGTGGAATCCACGGTTTTCATTTTTTTTTAAAATAAATTCTTTGTGGCGGCAATGATTGCAAGCTGATGGAAAAATTCAAAAATAATCAGAATTAATAAATTAAATTTAAAAATTAAAATTCAGATAGGCAAAAATTTAATCAAAATAAATTAAATTGTTATTGGGTTATTTAGATCATGATGTCATGTCTTTAAACTTATTCCATCTTTATCTTGCCAAACTGATGAAATTATTCATCACAATAATTAATTTGTAGTTGTCGCTTTTTAGAATTAATATATAATACTATAAAAATGACTGATGATAACTTGTTATGTTTCAACATTTAATTAGAATCAAATTCATATGGAATCAATTGGGTTTGATGTCATTAATTCATTTGATTTATTGGACATCTCTCCTCTCGTCTTCTTAATTTACTCGGATACAATATGATTTCGTCCAAAGTAGATGTCAAATTACTACAACAAATGAGGATAATTAAATTTAACTATATCCTTGTCAATCAAACCGCGATAATATATATACAAAGTAATTGAAATGCAAAATTTGAGTTTTTCAACTTTTAAGTTTCAACAAGCCTCTATAAAATTTAAATTTATTATGAATGTCAGATATTAAATTTGATAGAAACAAGTTATTAGATATTTATATATATTGCGTATCATAATGAAGGGATTTATAATAAAACATTGATATATATATATATATATATATATATATATATATATATATATATATATATATATATATATATATGAAGTAATAGTTCTTTAATTGAACTCCCTTTATTTATTTATGATTACTGCACAGACTCATAATTAACAAAGAAAATGATTGATAATAATACAGACTTATAACAAAAAATAAATTGATAAAGATATCAATTAATGTAATGGACAGTGCTACGGTGCTACGCGTATATAAGGCCCCTCCGTGCTACGGCTTACTTTTTGAGTTTTCAAAATCCTAACGGTCGATCTGAACCGTTCAACATGATCTCCATATTGAAATGTGCTTGGAGACCAAATTTTACATTTTTTAGAATTTGTTTACTATTTATTAAGCCACTTTGAAAATCACTGATCACATGGTCCAGCAGATTTTACTGTTGTGTACAAATTAGTGTTTTTTCAAAGTGGCTTAATAAATAGTAAAAAAATTCTAAAAAATGTAAAATTTGATTTGCAAGTACATATTCATATGGTGATCATGTTGAACGGTTCGGATCGACCGTTAGGATTTTGAAAACTAAAAAAATGAGCCGTAGCACGGAGGGCTCTCTGCTACGCGTAGCACCGTAGCACTGTCCATATATATTATTAGAAGCTGAGATAAAATAATTAGCAACTACAATTATGACAGCAGAGAAGAAACTTACCACTTGTATAATTCCTTAGTCCAGGCACTTGTGTTAATTCCCAGTTCCCCACGAAGTTATTACTGTGCCCAAATGTACTCACTCTTATTATAACATGCTTGTATAGCTATAGGTTCCCATGATATTGAACCAGCAAACAATATGTTACACGACAAGCTAGCTACTTGCGACAAAAAAAATAAAGCCAAGGATATATAACTATGCATGATTCAAGACAGATAACAATATATATGACAATTAATGTGAAGGACACAAGAAGCAAATTAAACTACAACTATGATCTGCTGCTATATATATCCGCCTCCAAATAAGAAATTATAGATATGTAGAAACCTAAAGGGGCATGTTACATACCTCTAAGCCAGTTAATTTAATTGCCCTCTCTTTCTGTTTTTTTTTTTTTGTGAAAAAAGGCTTATGCCCGTTTCATTTAAGAAACTTGTCCATAGTACAAGCCAAAAGGTAGATGTGTTAAGATGTGTTATAATATCACAACTACTACTGCAAGAGTGTACAAGGAAGAAAATTTGCACCATCAGAAGGCGTGCCAACAAATTAATGACTTACTCCATTTTATATGCAAATTAATCATCAGCCACACTATTTAGATTAATTTCTCCCCTGGAATTCAACCATCTTGATCAACATATATATGACTCCAGATTAATTTCTCCCCTGGAATAAGTAAAATGAACAAAATTTAGATATGGAATGGCCCAAAAGCAGGGGCTACTACTACCTTCCAAGTATGTACAAATTAAGGATACTGCGAAGGCTGAATCGCTATATTTTTGCATCCCGCAAAGTTATACCAAATTCATATGCCCTCTCACTACTGACCATACATGATAGAGGTTCTCCATATTGACCATACATCCAGAGGCTTCTGTTATGAAGATAAGCACATGATAGACAAACCGAGAGCGATCGATCGACTAGAATCATACATGATTCTATGACCCGTACCGAGTCGTACCCCACCACATGCACTGAAAGTGCGACCATCCAGACTACGGGCCCCTCCTCTTCTTCTCTTCTTTATCTTTCTCTTTTCTTTGCGTAATTGCGTGTGAAGTATGAACTATGAACTATGAACAAACACTGATTGAATTGGCGGGGTGCACCACTTGGCGCCACAGAAAATCCAGTGAATCCCTGTAATACAAACCTCGTGCGCTACAGAAATCCAGCAGGGAAAGAGCAACAAATCTCCATTCTTATATAAGGACTCCTGATCCGCCAACGGCTACGATTCAAAAATGAAATTTTAGATTTAATATCAGTCATTCAATCAAATAATCTGTCTTCTTTTGATTAAATGCATATGTTTTACGTGTATCTCCATTCTTATATTAAACACGTAGATGTCTTGATCTGCCAAAAGTTACGATTGAAAGATGAAATTTTAGATTTAATATCAGCCATTCAATCAAATAATATGTCTTCTTTTGATTAAATGCATCTGTTTTACGTGAAAAAGACTAAATTTAGTTAAAAACATACTTGCCACCATATTGCCACACGATACGTTACAATTAAATTTGAGTAGATTCGGCAGCGATATATTTATCTCCATCCGTCAAATATGTTTCCTTATGTTTCCTTATTTTTCCTTCTTTTGATTAAATGCATCCTTATTTCTCTGTTTTCTTATTTTCTTGTTTCCTTAATTCTCATTCTCATTGTTTGTTTCTATACTAGATCTCCACACAGCAACATGGAAAAATCTAGAATATATTTTCTAATTTTGTTTCTATACAAATCAAACCCCCCCCCCCCCCCCCCCCCCCCCCCCCCCCCGGCATGGAAAAAATTAGGAGTAAAAAGTTTGGTTTTCAAATTAACTTGGCGGAGCCTTTTCGCCAGCTTCAATTTGCCTAGCGGATTAGGGTTTCGAATCATGTTCAAATTGTAAGCTCTGCTTTCTTTTTTTTTTTCATTTATAATGACTTTGGAAATTAATTTAGGAGGTTTGCGACTCTGAGTTAATGTCACACTTCAGATTTTGACCATTCGAAGCGTGATTATAACATCATCATCGCACTTTTTTTTGGCCCGTCAACCTACGTCGTCAACATAAAAGAAAATAAAATAACAAAACAGAGTCAGCTACAAAGCTCAGTAACTGGTTATTTAACGACACGCTTCTCTATAATTGGCTTAATTTAACAACCATTCAAACATGCCGGATTAATCCATACAAATACACATAAAATTATGCATTTATATTTAACCGGCGATAGCACGTCGGTCTAAGTTATCCATAAAACAAGTCACATCATATTTACATAGTTGGAATCCTATCACACAGGCGATTCCCAACTTCCACAACACACATTCTTAAGCCGCCAATCCAATGGGAAATCCATTCAACATTGGAAGGCCGCCAACCCACTGGGAATTCCAACCAATATGTCATCATAATCCAATATGCAATATCAATATTCAAATCAACAGTACAAAATGAAAACATAGATTATAGAGAAGTTCGGTTACCTGATAGAAAGACATTTTAGAAACTGAAGTCAGATTGCAGTCAATTAAACATAATCAATCGCGATGTAGGATCGAAATTCAAATCAGTAGGCTACAAAATTATGTTTGATTTTCTCTTTCTTTGTTGTTTGTTGTTAATTAAGGAGGAGGATTTAGGGGGGGATTTACGAGGGCTTATGAAACATGGCATGTCTGCCACAGAGAGAATTATCAAGGGAACAATTAAGGCATGGGGAGGAAGCGTGGTTGTATTGTCTGTTATTTTATTTTTAATTTTAATCGGCAGAGAGAAGGCACTTTTTAAGAGGAATTTAGGATGGCGGTTTTTTAGGGGTGGTTTAATGCATGGTATCCGGGAGTTAAAAAAAATGGAAATGAATATAGTGGACCGGCAAAGTAAACGGGAGGAAAGAAAATTTAATGGAAATAAATTTGATCAAATTAATTATTTAGAAAATCAAACCAAAGATGGTAAGTTTACTTTTTCATTATTTATTTATTTTCACTAGACGTATAATAGTGGTTTCAATATTATATGACAATAATATTTAGGGTCCGCCTAGCTCTCCCCCGTGAACAATCCCCCGTTTTATCCCCCGTCAGTTGCATTAATTAAGGTAGTTAGTTAGTTAGAATTTATAACTGTCAGTGTATTTTAGGAATTTGCAGAAGTATTCATATGTAGCACAACTAGTATTCATCCATCTATATGAATGTATTCACATTTGCAATAGAAACATATTTGGATATATTACAACAAGAAAGTAGGGGACAAACAACATGTGTGGGGGACCGCACAACTGTCAGAGCATTAATTAAGTGGGGGACCGCATAACCGTCAGCGCATTAATTAAGTGGGGGACTTCTAACTACCTTCAGCTCATTTTAGAAATTTGCAAAAAAAGTATTCATCTGTAACACAACTAGCATTCATCCATCTATATAAATGTATTCATCTTTACAATAGAAGCATATTTGGACACATCAATCACTCATCTTTTACACGTTTTTAGAGATGGGTTTTTTTTTCTCCGTTCAATCTAACCAATATTTCTGACGATCTGTGAGGAATTTTACAAATCTAAAATCACGAATGTCTTCCACACAATTTTCTCTTTCAAATGAGATCCATAATGACATACTTTCGAGTTGTCCGTTGCACAAGTATTCACACCTCGTAATGCAAGTATTCATCCCGCATTAAGCAAGTATTCATCCTCATCATGTAAGTGTAAATAGTTAATGTACCAAGAGTATTACAAACATATGTGCATACCAAACAAATAAAAAGTATTCCTCCATAAGATATCAAGTATTCATACATATAAGTTAAAGTATTTATGCCTAAGATATTAAGTATTCATCCATAAACGTTGAAGTATTCATCTCTAAAACATTAAGTATTCATCCATATGTACTTAGTACGCACTGTTCTAATTCACCATTAATGAAACTTTGTTCTTTGCAAATAACTCGGATCTGACCCGGCGGAGGCGGATCTGACCCGGCGGTCGACAGTGATGGATCTACTCCGGCGGAGGCGGAGGTGGGAGAGAGAGGAGGCGGAGGTGGGAGGTGAGAGACGGAGGTGGAGGTGGGAGAGGGAGGCCGAGAGGGAGAGGTGGGAGAGGCGGGCGGAGGCGCAGAGGGAGAGGTGGGAGAGGCGGGCGGAGGTGGAGGCGGAGGTGGAGAGGGAGAGGTGGGAGAGGTGGGAGAGGGAGGGAGAAAGAGGAAAGAAATAAATGGAGAAAATTGGGTAATTAATTTGTAGGGCCATTAGGTAGTTAGAATTTTGAATTATAGTTAGAAAAGGTAGTTAGTTAGTTGGGGATGAAATAGGGGATGGATAGATGGGGGAAGATATAATTACCCTAATATTTAAGCATAAATAATTATAACTCAAAATTTTTGGGTTGTTACAGTTAATCTCTTGGCATGAGGCATTTGAATATGGGTGATTTTTCTGAGGTATCCATAGAAAATAAATTGTGTTTAATTGGTGGAAGGGGGCAAGAGTGCAGGGGTGGGTTGTAGGTTTGCTTGATTTTTTTTTTTTTTCAGAGTTCTTTGTTCAGAGATATAAAATTGTTGACTTGGAGTTCACATTTACTTGGGTATGCCTCCATGTTTTCTACTTTTGAGTTTAATTGTGGTTGATGAGTGAATGATATGTTATTGTTGAATAGAGAGAAGCAAGAGGATTGCAAGGATGATGGTATTTGGTTGAAGGAAATTAAAATGGTCAATTGGAGAGGTATGCATTCTTAAAAAACATTGGTGCTCTCAGCCGATTAAAAAGTGTGGTTTGGATTTCTATTTTATTGTAATATATTTATTGATGAACCATATAAATTAGTGTGCAAGAATTAAAAAGTGTAGTTTCTATTACTATTTATATTCTATTTTATTGCAAGGATCGATGATGGTATTCAGTTTTTTTTATTATAAAAAAGATTAAGTTTTGAATCAAAAGACGGGCAACTAAAAGAACATGTAATTAAATCAACGAAAACTTTATCTATATCTAGCTCAGCTCAGTTCGTAATTGGCTCAGCCCGTTATGACTGACATGAGCCGACTTCAAGTCTTATCTAGCTAGCTTAACTCAACTCAGCTCATTAGCACTCCTAATTATTATACAAAATTGGTCAAAAGTATTGTTGTGTGTGTGTGTGTGTTTTTTTTTTTTTTTTTTAAAGAGACTGGACAAAATTTCTACTTACCCGATATATATCATATGGCATGGTTCCCATATACCATATGGCATGCGGCGTTTCATTAGCTTAGTACGCAGTATACATTTTAATTTTAACAATTGTATTAAAGTCAACATAATTAGGTAGCATTCTGTAGCTGTTTCATAGAAGACAGATGCGCCCATAGTTGTTAGTAACGTTTTTTATATTTTGCTAACTCAGTTTTTTTTTTTATTTTCGATCGATCATGTACCCAAAAAAAATTGAATTCTTCAATATTGATTGTAAATGTATTATCTTTAAAAATAAATAAAAAATTGAACGGCTTCCGCATTTTTTTTATTTGAAATTAGATTATGAATTATTATTGATAAAAATATTTGTGACTATAATGGGAGCCAAAGGTTGATAATTGATCTTCTTCTCGAACTTTATAATTGGTTGCGAAGTGGATATATATGTTAAATCGATCTTAATGTAATTAGTCTATCATAAGTCGCTCAATATATAATATATCAATGGATAATTAATTAGGTATCAATGCGATTCCATGTCAACATAATTAGGTATCACATGTACGTGTCACGTTGTATGTAGTTGATATGGAATCGCATGTAAGTTATTAATTATTTGATTATGATATTATTGACAGCTCAGTTTGTGCTCTCTCCACGCTCAGCATGTTTGTCTATATAAGAAGGCTTGTGCCCGCCACAAGCATTTCATCAATCATCACAACATCACTTAATCTGCATATCATTAATTACAAGCCTAAGGTACGTCTTTCTCTCTTCCTAACCCCCATTAATTCTAGTAAAAGTCAGCTAGCATTAATTCGAGGGAAAAAATATAAAAGGGAACTATCATGGAACTTATTGGCCATGTAGCTAGTTAGCAAACCAATAATCACTGTATAGTCCTGACAATTAAACATTTAATTGCAGATAGAAATGACTTCCTCGATGAAACTACATATGATGCTGTTTTTCATGGCAGCAGCCATGACTACTTCCGGTACTACGCCAGTGACGCAACAGGTGCTACAACAAGTAGCAGCTTCATTACAGATGTATGTGGATCCACTGCCTCAGATGCCTACCATCTATGGCTACTCTATGAGGAGAGGAAAGCCGGTCTCAGTCAACCTCACTATCGGCATGTACCAAACCAAATGGGTAACCTTTTATATCTTTTCATTTTTCATAATGTATGCCCCCCTATCCATAAAAAAAGAATGGATAAATAAACAAGAAGAAACTAGCACACTGAGAATCTTGGTCAAATTGTTTTGCCATGTAGCTAGTAGTGCATCACAAGTGTATGAAAGTTTAGTGGAAACGACAAGATTAATGAGATAAAAGAGAAAGTAGTTTGTTTGTGGCAATGATCAGTATTCTGACATCTTTTTTCTCTCGTTTGTAGAAATTTCACCGAGACCTCCCTCCAACACCCGTCTTTGCATATGGCAGAACAGCTGAAACAGCCACCTTTCCCGGCCCCACCATTATTGCTCAGCAAGGTGTCCCATTACATGTCAAGTGGGAAAATCATCTTCCTGACCAACACATTCTCCCTACAGATAACACTATCCATACTGCCATCCCGACCATGGGACGCGTACCAACTGTCGTCCACTTGCACGGCAGTGTCCATCCCCCACAATCCGATGGCAGTGCCTTCGCATGGTTTACTCGTGACTACAAAGAAGTTGGCCCTATGTGGACCCAAACAACCTATAAATACCCTAACATTCAGCCTCCTGGCAATCTCTGGTACGTTACTAATTATGCGTTAACCTTTTCACGATCATTTTTAAATCCTGGTAACCTATCAAGCAATACTTATTTACAAAGGTCAGTGTATGTCTAAGAAAGGAAAAGTGAGGAATTATGGTAAAGAGCTAAAGAAGGGTCGTTTATAATTTGGTCAATTCCATAACCTGATTAATTTCAGTCAAAGTACATGTAATCCTAGCATCAAAACAAAAGGAACAAGTTAATATTTATCCAAAGTAAGGCGACACATAAAAATAGAAAGGATTATGAGTCTAATATATTATTTGTCTTCTTCAACCAACCCTAGCCCCACCCTCCCATGAATATTATAAAGATTCTTGTGGTGGTAATGATTTTAATAACATATGTTAACAGGTACCATGACCATGCTCTGGGTCTCACTCGTGCCAACCTCCTGGCTGGCCTGCTCGGTGCATACATCATAGAGAAACCTCAGGTCAATAGCCCCATGGGCCTTCCTTGTGATGCTGAGAATCTCCACCTAGTTATTGCAGACCGTAGTTTCAATACCGACGGTACCCTCTACATGAACTCCACCGGTAACGTCCCCCAAATCCATCCCCAGTGGCAGCCTGAATACTTCGGCGAGACCATCACCGTTAACGGCAAGGCCTGGCCATTCTTAAATGTAGCACGTCGGCGGTATCGCTTCCGCATCTTAAATGCCAGTAATGCACGATACCTCAACCTCTCCCTCTCGAACGGTCTCCTCTTCTGTGTTATTGGATCTGATGCTTCCTATTTAGCAGCTCCAATTGAAACTCCGACCCTAGTGTTAGGCCCAGCTGAGATTGCTGATGTGGTTATCGATTTTAGCAGCTCAAGTATACCCTGCATTGAGCTTCTCAATTCGGCGCCATACCCTTTCCCTAACGGCACAGCTACAGTTGGTACACCGCTCAGTAAAGCCATGATATTTCACATTAATGGTGAGAAAGTGTTCGACAATTCAACAATACCAAAGAAAGAGGTCAGCTATGCCAATGTTACAATGCCTGAACCAAGCACAAAAACTAGGTACATTGTATTGTATGAGTACGCAACCCAATCAGGGGAACCAACCCACCTATATATCAACGGGTTGCGACTTGAGGATCCAGCAACAGAGACTCCCAAATCTGGTTCCACCGAATTGTGGCATGTGATTAATTTAACACCTGACAACCATCCGTTACATGTTCACTTGGGAATGATGCAAGCCATTAATGTTACTGAGCTTGTGGGGTATCAACAATTTTTCGACTGTATGACCCAATTGAATGATGCAGTCAACTGTAATGTGACGGATCATGCAGTAGGAAACACTTTACCTCTACCAGATTATGAGAAAACATGGAAAAATGTGGTGAAGATTGAGCCGGGTTATATGACAAGCATCGTGGTTGCATTCAAGATTGTTGATACAAACCAGACATACCCTTTTGATGCGACAGCAGAACCAGGATACGTCTATCACTGCCATGTTAGTATATCATTATTTTTTGGCAAAGGGTTTCATTTTAATCAGTTATTTCTTCTTTTATTATCATCTAAATTTACCTATCATCCTAATTGATATATTTATTCATTCAATCATTGTTATTAGTAGACTTTCAGGGTTAATGAGATAGATGAGTCTGATACTTTGTGTTTTTACCAGAAAAAACCAGAATTTTGTTTTAGATGGACAGGTTTAAGGGCCTTCAGCAGTTTGGTATTGAGCAAGTCATGGTTAGAAACTGTGACATCTAATTAAAATTGCATCATGATAACTGAAGCTGATAAAAATAATATGATTATTTTGCAGATATTAGATCACGAGGACAATGCTATGATTCGGCCATTGAAGCTCCTACCTTGAAACTGGTGGAATTAATGTTCAAAATATCATACCAGTGATGTTTAATTCTTATATCATTGGTTGATGCTAAAAATAATCACACACCATAACCTGTTATGTATCTGAAATCTTCTTTCTTTCCTTCCACACGCACATTATAACATTGTTTTACTTTCTATTCATATATTGTTTTCAATTTGTAGGTATTTTTTTTGTTCTTTTTACCTTTATGGTGCATATTGTTGTATTATCTCAATTATCATAGTAATTTGTTTTTAAAGGTGCCATTGAACTAATTCATTTTACAACAGTAAGAATGCATCTGTCTGATTATTACAACAGTATGAATTTCATTTTACAACAGTATGAAGTTATGATAGCATGCCTCCATATGATAAACTTTCGTCACAAATTCTTTTGTACAAATGCACCATTATTACCAGTCTGAAACATCTAGATTAATTTAGAATATCAACTTGTCATGAGAACAAATTTTGTACAAATGCACCATTTCTTTTGTATAAATGCACCATTATTACAGAAGTTATGCCAGCCGACAAGAAAACCATTCGGTTCCATGACCCTGGCCACTTGTGTTAATTCCCACAAAGTTATCAACCCAAAATGTGTTTAAACTCACTCACTGTAAAGGGCAAACAATTGTCTAGAAATATCTCATGATCCAAGACAGCACTAATAGATTCAAGTTAAAAAATGAAACCTAAATTCCTTTAAATAATTATAAATATTCTTGAAAACATATAGCAATATTGACAATCTAAAGGATCAAGAAACAACACAAAAACTATCTACTGCTATATCCACCTCCAAATAAGAAATTATAAACACGTAGAGTTCTGATGAAGATATGTTAGTATGTTACACACCTCTAAGCCGGGTAATACGCTTCCTTTTTCTATTCTTCTTCTTCGACCCACCACCCCTCTGCGCACTGCCAGTAGGAAGAGAAATCGCACCATCAAATGACCTTCCCTTTTTACTTCCCCATTTTATCGGCAAACCATTAGCCACACCAGCCACATCACCCGAGGTAGCAAACTCAGTCATCCTGCCCACTTTCTCCTGCACCTGGGCCACCCAGGCCATGGCCAGATCAAGTGAAACCGAGTCATCCAATGGCTTCCTCAAAATCTCACCTACAACCCTCTGAAACGATTGGTATGACAACGAACTAGTCACCTCCTTTTTCTCCTGGCAAACCATGTTCACCTTTATGACATGCTTGCAGAGGTTCCCCTGCATGGCCCACTTACAGTCACACAGGGAGAATTCTGAGCCTGGATTCCAGATAGTGTGGTAGCATGTTCTGTCATCCTTTTGGCTCAAGACCTTCGCAATATCATGCTCAAATATGACAGCACTGTCAGGTATTTTTAATGCCCGGAACCATGAGGTTGAGTTGACATAACCTTCTTTGACCTCGGGGAAAGAGCCACTCTCATCAGAATAGAGATCAAGCCAGTAACTCGAGTGAAGCTCGGTAGTTAGCTTGTGGACCAGCCAGTCAACACGCTGGAGCGAGTTGAGGCTGGAATCGTCATATGCTTTTAGTTTAAGTTTCAAGTGGTAGCCTTCAATTGCACCACATGATTCCTGGCTTGATAGAGGGAGGCTCTTGATGGACTCGAGCCACATTCCTAAAGAAAAGAGGGGTCATCAGAGTCTTGCTAAAATTAACTGAGATAATGTTTCTCTTTTCCATTTTACACTCATGGTCATGATATAGAGTAATCTTGAAAAGTACTAAAGCTGAAGATGTTTCTGATAATTTGACAACTGTTGTGTTATAATACAAGATTGCTGGTGCATTAATTGGGTACTATTAAAAATGGTTGTATAAATAGTTCAGAACAAATCTGGTCTAGCAAGACTAGTAGGTTTTATCTCCATTATTCACAATTTGTTATCTCGTCAAAACTTCAAGATATTCTTTCACATGAATAAGAGATACAGATTGCACAAAGCAGGGGCCTCTACTACCTAGCATAAAACAATACCATACAGGACCCTGACCTGACAGGTAGAGTACCCGTAACCTAGCTTCCATATTCAGCAAAAACAGTACCTATTTTGGGGACCCAAAATGACTTGAAATATTGCACAAAAACCGTCTGATCAACAAAGTCTTGAAACAATTCTTGTAAAATTTCCATCGGATCAGTCTCCTCGCTCCAGATACGGTACATAACTTCACCGAGGCGTCTGAAAATTTCACACTGAACCTCTCTATTGACACATCTTTTTAGTATGTTCTTGAGCCACGACCGACGAATGCGCCACAAAGAAAACAATATGGGGCATGCAAATAACTCTCTGAGAGAAAAATAATACAATTGTCATGTCAATGACAAAGAACTCCATATTTTAAAAAAAAAAAAAATCCTTCCGTAATTGTAAGGAAATAAAGAGGAATAAGGTTCACAGGTCTTGTGCAAATCACTAGCTATTAATGGTAGTTGCAATACACCCAACATTTCCCATGTTTTTTACGGTAAAACTCAACATGTTTCAAAATTATTGCACAGATGAAATGGAAGATTTAGATCAGTATGCCTCCATGAATATATTGTCCGACTTGAATTAAAATCAAGCTAAGAAACCTCAATGCTTAATTTTAAGTTCTCAATATGTGCACTAAGCCCTCAATATGAAAAATAAATAAAAAAAGGTGGGTGGGGGGTTGGGGGGCAGTATAGTCTTTTTCTTGCATCATATTTGGCCCAAAATTTGGTGCTATTGCAAATATACTACTATGGAGCAAGAGTTCTAAAGATCATAAAATAAATGAGGCAAAATTTGGTGTATAAATAAACAAAAAAGAATGATATATTACCTGACAGGGTCAAGTTCTGATGAAGGATCATCAATAATAAAGCTGCCAGCTCTCCAGCTAGCGTCAGATGCTTGGACTCTATCAACAAGTGCTTTCATCCATTTACTAACATCATGCTTAGAGATGGATCTACTTATAATCCATGCGACAGGGAGTGCATGATTTCTCGAATCAAACACAAGGAGTGTGTTAAGAGGATACTGCATAAGGAGCACAATTCAATTATAGTTAAGTATAGAAGTATAAACAAGCTCATCTTACAAGAGCTTGTTATAAGTTGTTTGTACAAATACAACACTGGTCAGGTATGGTCACAGATGATAAGAAATTGCATCAGCTGGAAATTAAGATTGTACATTTGTTTCATTAATCATTTTTATGTTTGAATGAGAGGAACCGAGGTGTAACCTCAAACTATAGGTTAGGTCCAAAGCACCAAATTGGCAGCCCTCTAAAGTGTTTTTTTTTTCTTTTTTTTTTTTTGGAGGATCAGCACTCGTACATCTGCCACAGGTTATAAGGGCAACAGTAAGGGACAAAATTGGCAGTAGTGAATACTGGCTTCTCCAAATCAATGCCAAACCCGACATATGCTGATTTTTGCACAAATACATATCGCATTATTAAAGATGATACAGACCATGACCAACAAATTCAAAAATATCCTATTTAAAAGAAAACTAATACCGAGGTTACAAATATCATCATCTTGTGCTTTAAATACTGCACTTTACTGTTTCAGCAATGTTATCTTGAGTTGGTTATTCCAAAAACAGCATGGACCCATAATAACCAGGCAACCCTTGCAGCAAATTTTTCTCACTGCGTTCTTCTGCTAACCACAGAACGCAAAATACCTTTAGCTTGCTTATCCCGAACGAAGAGTCACACGCCAAAAGACTTTGATGCCCAAACCGAATCATTTGCTGTAGCTGCCATTCGGTTTGGATTCCGAGAATGAAGGGATCCGACTCAGTTGAGTCCTGATATAAGAAAACCGACTTCTTGTTTCTCTCAACCCACATCCTGACACTTGCCTGGTCATCCAGGTCCAACTCATGTGTCGACCGTTTTATGATCATCCCCAGCTTCTGCACATACTGTGATGCTAATGAATCTACTCTTTGGTCAAGTCCACAGTACCTACAATTCCATGGTTTCATCTCAATTAATGGTAGTGTGGTCATCCTCACTAGATACAATAAATAATGGTAGTATAACCACCAAACAAGTATTAGTTCTGTTCACTTCATTTAAATGAATCTGAAGAAACTATTTCAGAATCAGGACAAAGTTAATTCCTTTGGCTGATCTAGTATTTATTAATTTTTGAAAACTATACAGAGACAACAACTGTTCTGTTACTGTCCTGATAACAACAACAACAACCAAGCCTTTAGCCCCAAACAAGTTGGGGTAGGCTAGAAATGGAACCCAATCGGAGTGACAACAACTGCTCTGTTACTGTCCAGATAATACAATGTATTTGTGAAATAGTCAAATATATCATAGAATATTGCCACGTCTAAAATGCGTTGTTGATTTGGTTTGACTATAAGGTTTCTATGGAATTCAACCATTAACTTGACTTTAACCCAAAAAAAAAAAGATACCGTTGTATCCCTTCAATATGCGTCTGCAACACATTTTCTTCAGGAATCCCAAGATACATCAATGACATGGTTTGCTGTTGAATCTCACTGCATATGTAAGGGAGCTTCTTCGCACCAGGACCAATTGCATCTCTGTCAAGTGGGCCATGGCACACAAAGCCTGCCTTGTTGACATGTCGCCTCTCATGATATATTATTAGAGCTATTGAGGGGCGTGCGTAGAGGCGCTTGACTGTGAAATGGCACGTGCATCCACGCATCGATTGGGGCCGAGCTGCACGATTTCTTGTATTGAGCCTGTATCGCCGGCTTGGGAGGGGGCTGCCTCCCTCACCATAGTTCTCGGGACCAAATGAGCACCAATACCTACGTAAATATAGAAATTTGGGTTTAAAGTAAGTGCGGTATTGGTGTCTTTGTTCCAGCCATAAAAGGCTTTCTAGAGCTCTCCATGGAAAGAGACAAATTAGAAAAAATTGCAAGTTGATTGAGGTAATAAGCATTCCATCATGCCCATTTACACTTATACCAAGAAAAGAGAAATATGTAAGTATTTTCCATGACTTAAAATCAAATAACATAGCCCAGCAGGCGCCTTCAGTATTTACCTTCATTATACCAAGCCATACCAGCACGTACTAGTTCTAAACATCACTGGACATGATAGAACACCAATTAGTACCAAAATGAGCACTTGAGTGATTCAGTAGCCAGGATTGACCATGCTACGAGGTGTTGTTACTGACTGATAAATGGTGATACACAAATTCTGAACCACCTTAAATTTGCAATTCCGCCTGGAAGATACTCTTTAAGCTGAATCAGCCCCTACTTTGGATCAATTAAACGAAAAGTAAAGAATCACAAATTTTTATCAGTGAAGCCTTACATTCGGTACAGGAGATAATCATCGCTCTTATACTTTTTCAAGCTTCCCCGTTCCCTTTTCCTCCCCCTCTCGATGTGAAATCGCGTGGGAAACTCCGCAATATTGCACTCTCCGCTGATAAAAGCTTCGATGCGGCCATAAGGGATGAGCGCCACGTCATCGACATGGTCCTCCGAAGTAGCCAACTTGCTCCACGTCAGATCGGCGGCAGAGAATTCCTCGCCGGGAGGATTCTGGAGCGATATGTCTAAGACGGAGGTTTTAATCTCCATTTCATGAAAACTAGGGTTTTAGCTGAGAGCGAATGGAAGGGTACACATAACACATTGTGCTTCAGCGAGGATTAGCAAGGCGGGAGGCGAAACTAAGCTTTGGTGCTCCTCCCAGGGAAGGACGTGAGTTTGATCCAACCAGTTCTGGAGCTGTTAGATTTGATCTGATGTTGTTTGGATATCAACTTGGGCTGGGTTTGTTTATCAAGAATTCGTTGAACTTAATCTTTTATTATGAATAATTGAATTAATCATTCAAGTTTAATCTTTTTTTAGAGTCATTAAATTTTTTATTTGTTCCAACAAGTCACACTATTACTTTCTCGTTTAAAATACTAACAAAATATAAAGTAAAATGGAGATGAATTAATATAATCCATTAATATTTTAAATGAAAATAACAACAACAACAACAAAAATAATAATAATAATAATAATAAAGATTAGAACAAATAAAAAAATTAATGACAACAAAAGATAATTAAAATTAATTTGAACGATCAATTTGTGACGAAAGAACAAACTTTAGTCACTTCCCGTTCCACCGAAATTTTTCCGAGTATTCTAAAAGAAATCTACGATTAAATAGCCGACATTTTTATTAATACCCTAAGTTTAATACAAATTATTAATTATACCCACGTTCCCAAACTTTTGCTAAAAATACTCAAGCCGGCCAGAAAATGGCCGGCTTAGGTACCAGAGTAAACCGGCCATTTTCTGGCCGGCTTACTCCATTTTTTTTTTTTTAGAGACACTATGAAGATCAAAATATTGAAATCTAACTCTGCAAATTTGAAATTTTTGTTTAAATTATTTGTTATATTACTTCTTCGAGGAGGGATCAAGTTACAACAATCATTTTTTTCATTTTCAAAGTCCAAATCGTCGATCCAAACCGTTCAACATGATCTCCACAATAAACTGTGCTTCCAGATCAAATTTTACATTTTATTGAATTTGTTTACTATTTATTAAGTATTTTACAAAAAATAGTCATATTCAGACAATTTTTCTTTTTTAGAGAGAGACACTATGAAGATCAAAATATTGAAATCTAACTCTGAAAATTTGAAATTTTTGTTTAAATTATTTGTTATATTACTTCTTTTGATGTATAATTAGCATATTTATACTAAAATACGATAGATTAATTGAAATTATGTTGAATAACACTAAATTATGTTAAATTACGCTAAATTACATTAAATTACGCTAAAATACGATAAATTACGCTAAATTACAAATGAATAGGGACGATATCTTCACTGAAAAGGCGAAAAACGACGATGAAACTTCAAACGGTCATAAAACAGCGCTCGAGTGTCCGATTTCAGCAAATGACTACTTTTCGGAAAGCTTGCGAAAATGCGCATGCGTCCGTGCCAGCTATGTTAGATTTCGAAATTCAGAATCGCGAAAAAACAAAGGAAAGAGCCTCAAAACTTGAGTTGAAGTTTCCGATTAAGATTTTCATTTCTATCATTCAATCCAAGTAGCTCAGTAAATTAATTACATAATGAACTTGCAGATTACCAATTTTTACTATTTTTGAAATTTTTTTACTATTTTTTATGATTATGAAAGATGAGCAAAATCAGTCTACTATAGCGTAATTTTGTGTAGTTTAGTGTTTTTTTTACCGTATTTCAGCATAATTAGGGAAGTTATTGTAATTTAACGTAATTTAGTATAATTGAACATAATTTATTGTAATATAGTGTAATTCAACATAATTTCAAGTAATCTAACGTATTTTAGTATAAATATGCTAATTATACATCAAAAGAACTAATATAACAAATAATTTAAACAAAAATTTCAAATTTGCAGAGTTAGATTTCAATATTTTGATCTTCATAGTGTCTCTAAAAAAAAAAATGGAGTAAGCCGGCCAGAAAATGGCCGGTTTACTCTGGTACCTAAGCCGGCCATTTTCTGGCCGGCTTGGGTATTTTTAGCAAAAGTTTGGGAACGTGGGTATAATTAATAATTTGTATTAAACTTAGGGTATTAATAGAAATGTCGGATTAAATAGTCCAGCTCAAAATTTCACCAAATTTATATTTTCAAGGCCTTGTAATATCTTTCGGAAGGCGCATCTTAGTGGTACCAAGAAGGGCTGTTTAAAAGCCCAACTCTTGTGTCAATCTCTGTTGGGGCTCCCTTTTGTCTAAAGTGTTCTGGAGATAGATTAGGGATGTGAATTCATATTGTGAATAATATATGATTATTGTTCTCATACTTTGAATTGTTGGCAGTTAAAGCTAGCTTTCTTTTTTCATATGTAGCTGAATAATACATATTCAGTAATGAGTGTTAGGTTTTATTCAAACTATATATGATGAATAATTAACAGACAGACAATGCACGCTAATTTCTGCTTGTGTACAGAATTTGTTAATTGAATTGATATTCAAATTACTGCATTAAAATTACCAAATTCAATTAACAAATTATGTACACAAGTACTGAACCCACTACATTAAAATTACTGCAAAAATTGGAATTAATCCATAAATTATGATAAAAGGAATTTGTATAATAAGGACATGTCCTGGTCTCCTGGTACACGAATTGTTCACTGCTTAATTAGAAGCAATCTTTGCAAATGCCCTCGTGACATACAATTTTTAAAAGAGAAGAAAAGCGAGAAGAGCTTACGAAGAGCATTAATACAACAGCTTTGAGATAAAAAAAAAACCATGGCGAATGAATCATTTTAACCAGTGGGCATGCACATAACGATGCTATTCAGTTGATCATTTTACAAAAGTCTGCCACTAAACTAATAAAGACCTTTTGAAATAATCTCTTGATAAACATACATCAGTACATCATCCAATGTTATAAAAGAAAAAGAAAAGGAAAATATAACAAAGGTCAACTTGACAAGGAAACGAACATATACAAGTGCCTTTTGTACTGAAAACTAACACTGTTCTTTCGGTTGGGTTATACGAGACTGAGACTTATACGTAAGCGTATTGTCTGTTGATGGGTTCAGACGTCTGAGCCCACATGACATCTACTTTAACTTGACATGCATCCCCCTCACCCTGGAAAGTCCTCACCTCCCGGCCACTCAAACTTGTAAATTCTAAAATTTTATTTTTAGCAATCGGCTCATCTAGATCTTGTGTGCTTTGCCAGATGTTCAAAGTGATGGTAACAACTGAACCAATTGGATGTACAGTTTTAGATCTTGAGAGAGGAAGTTTCGCAACCTTACCCTTGTAAGGACTAACATATATGCGGATACCTTCAGTTTTATCCCTATTGAATAGGAAGCTTCTAGCCTCCTCCTCACAAAACTTCGAATTTTGGGCAGTTATCAACCCGTAAACTACAGCTGAGGAAAATTGACAGTCTGTGAGTGTAACATCCACACGAGCCTCCACGCCATTCAAATAAACAGCATAGTTCACCTCTATCAGGCCAAATTGGCTCTGTATTCTTTTGGACAAGAACGTGTCGAACTTCCCACCTCTAGTATCATCCCACATCGCCTCATCGTCCCACGACAACCTTTCATACTCATCTTTGAACTGATTGCGGCGAATTTCATTCCTGAATAGATGGGGGACAAAAAATACAGGATCATATGGCTCTATGGCTCTATTGGGACCTCTGAGCTTAAGAAAACCCTGCAGCAATGAAACAAGTAATTGCATTTTAATGTCAATTTCGCTATACCCATTGGCTGATCAATTCAGCACAACATTAAGAGACCAAATTAATCTTATCAAACAGAATAGAGGAGTAAATTTGACAAAATATTTCAGTGGAAAGAAACAGAGAATCAAATTAAAATAAATTGAACAAAAAACAACCTCAGGAGTGATATTCAGGGGACCCCCCTTTTTCCTGCTGAAGATGACATACGTGGGATATACTCTTAGCAATATGCAACCATACATCTGGTGCAAGTCATGTCGATCAAATTCAAGGAATTTCACGGAAAAAACCTCCATGAGGGACCTTTGCATTATGCTATACATCGACGCAGGCAGCTGCTGCTGGTCCTCCGCAATAACACTTCGATTGGCCTCGACCGGAGGTAATCTGCTAACAATACAGACTGACATTATATACCAACCTATCAATTTTATTAAGAGATGAGGTTGATTTGGGATTTTAAAATTTGTTTCAAGGGAATAAGAGAATGACCTGGTGTGCACGTTAGTCTGGTACTCAGAACGAGGCACTTTGGAATCCCTGAAGCAGTCCATCGCATTTCTTTCTTGAGGCCCGTGATCCCCTTCTCCAGCAAGAGCATCCATGAAATTGGCTTCCTGAAAAGCAACATCCTCTTCTCCATCTAAGGTTTGACAATCGACCCAACTGACCTTCACTAACACCTTCCCACGGTTAGGAGAAATAATGGAGTCTTCAGCAGAGTCTGAACTAGGATTGAACTTCACTGTCCCTTCAATACCAAGTTCAGTACCTACATCTATGCTGACATGAACAAGCAGAGTTGATTGACGTGGAACTGCTGTTATCCTTCTTGACAGAGGGAGAGGGACCAACATGCCAGATTTGAGACTGACACACTCTTCACTCAATTTATGGAAGAGAAAGCTCTTAGCGTTAGGGTGGGAGAGAGAAGTATTTGATGCACTGACTGTCCCGTGAACCTGTATGAGAGCATCTTCTCCTTCATTCTCAAAGTGAACAAAGTAAATATCTAAATGCGCTTCCACAGCATCATGGTAGACTGCAAAGTTAACATCAAGATAGTTGCTGAATGGGCACTGGATAGTTCGGCAAATAAATTTGTCCATGTCATCCGATTCAGCTTTCCACAATGTTTCTGTATCTAAGCTCATAGTACAAATTTCGAGTTCCATGAACCAAGGGAATATGACTATTTTATCCTCTACTGGTATGCTATGCCTCAGGCTTGTTAAAGTGAGATGGCCCTGTGAGTATTAACAAGAGCATGATAATTACATGAATTTTAAAGTGTTTGTATTTGATTTTTACTATCTTTTGCAGGGAACATCACATTGGGCAATAAAGTGGGAGGTGAACTTTAGGGTGTGATGCCAGCATAGAAGGTTGTTAAATAGGGATGAGATATTGTATCCCCTCAGGTACAGAGGCCCCTTCTACCCTCCACTACGTACCTAGGGGGGATACGGATTCTTGGTAGAAGTGCTGGTATGATAAAAAAGTTAAAATTGTTGGTTCTGTTTGTGTGATTTTTAGGTTTTCTTTTTTTTTTTCTTTTCATAGTTAAAATCCAGATTAACTTTCCTCTGAATTAATTTGTGAACGCTGTAGGGCTTCGGCGTCAAAGATGACAAAATCGTGGTCGCAGCTGCGGAGGAATATGACACCAAAGAATTTGGTGCCGCAGCCAGGTGGCACAGGATATCCTATGTACTTCATAACGGCTGAAAACACCTCGATCCGTGCACGCGTGCGGCTTCCACATCTGCACAAAAGCAAGCCTAAGTACATATATATACAAAAAAAAAACAACAGAGGGTAGGGTATGCTTGATAGATATCTAGAATCGTACGATTTCCGCTCTTCTGATCCGTTGTCCATTCCAAGACGCGAAGGGGTGGGTGAAGGAGAGCGGATGGAGAAATATGAGATATCTCAGAGGATTCGGGGCTCCTGCTTTAGCAACGACTTCTGCATCTCATGCGTTAACTGGATGAAACAAACAATACAAATTAAGTCCATTATAATTTATAAGCCCAACGCATCTTTCAATCACATATTTTCACCTTTTGACCAAAATAGCCCTTGTATGAAGACGAATGCAATGGGGCCCACATTCGGCTGCAATTTTCTGAACGGGAAAAATATAAAAATTAATTCGACCCTTGAAAGGTAAAAACTTGGAACGTCCATCCCTTTCAAACACAAGGATTTAAAAATCCAGGCTGTCCTGTTTCGAGAAGAAAAACTAAGCTTAGGACGGAATTTGAAAATTCAATCTTTTTTAGACCTCAACAATCAAGTGACAGACTTAATGAAATTTAGTTTTATGTTAAATATCAAGTTTTTTCCTGCTTTTAAATTAATATTTTAAAAGACATTTATTAGAGTATGCTTTCGATTTTTTATAGTACGAATTTATATTTACAAACAAAAAAATATCAACAAAGATAGATAGCGTTATTAACCGATATTTTTATTAAGGAAGCTGATATGAGTACCCGCAGTTGAGTACCCGCATTGTACCCGCACCTAAACTGTCATAACTGTTTTTGTAGACCGCACCTAAGCTGTCATAACTGTTTTTGGGGACCGCACTTAAACTAATTCACATACAAAATGGAAAGTATTTATACCTAAATTATCAAGTATTCATATATAATTCATCAAGTATTTATACCTAAGATATCAAGTATTTAAAAAAAAACTGGACACAATACCTACTCATCTTTACACGTTTTTCAAGGTGGTTTTTTTTTTCTCCGTTCAATCTAACCAATTTTTGGGACGATCTATGAGGAATTTTACAAATTTAAAACCACGAACGCGTTCTACACAATTTTATCTTTCAAATGAGATCCATGATGACATACTTTTACACGTTTTTCAAAGTATCAAATATTCAAATATGAAAAGTATTCATACAAAATAGAAAGTATTCATACCTAAGATATCAAATATTAATAGTAATTCATCAAGTATTTATACTTAAGATATCAAGTATTTAAAACCAATTTTTTTTAAAGCCAATTTTTTTTTTGTCGGCACTTGTAATTTTATTTTACAAGTATTAATAGTAACATTGTGAAGTATTTATATCTATACAAGACAAGTATTTATATCTATACAACGAACTACATATATGATATATGAATTTTCCTTAAATAACTGTACCCGCACTTTTTTTGAAAAATTCTCGCGTCGTACCCGCATTAGGGGACCACACAACCGTTCCAAAGCTGTAATTTTGTTTTACAAGTATTAATAGTAACATTGTGAAGTATTTATATCTATACAAGACAAGTATTTATATCTATACAATGAACTACATATATGAAAAATTCTCGTGTCGTACCCGCATTAGGGGACCACACAACCGTTCCAACACTGTAATTTTATTTAACAAGTATTAATAGTAACATTGTGAAGTATTTATACCTATACAAGACAAGTATTTATATCTATACAATGAACTACATATATGATATATGAATTTTCCTTAAATAACCGTACCCGCACTTTTTTTTGAAAAATCCCCGCTTCCAGTTTCGAAATCGCTAGACGGTCGTCTCCAAATCGCCTTGAAATCGCCTCGAAATCGATCTAAAATCGCCTCAAAATCGCGGAAGCTTCGAAAAAGGAAGAAACGGAGAGAAAGGGAAATTTAAAATTCAAACTGGAAAGTATGTAAATTAGTTAATTGGTAGTTGTGGGGACCGCTTACAGTTATGGCAGTTAATTGGGAATGAATTAAGTGCGGGTACGATGCGGGTACTCAATTGTGGGTACTAAAATAATTATTCTTTTATTAATACCCAAAAAAAACAAATTATCAAATCTGCCTCCACCCCAAACTTATTTTTAAATCTACCCTAACCGCCCGTCGGCTGGGCGGTCCACTTTCCCCACCTGACCGCCCAGCAGCTGGGCGGTCCACTACCCTGATCTGACCGCCCAGCAGCTGGGCGGTCCGCTATAAAAACCCTATAAAAGGGGTTTTTCTCTCTCCTGATGAGCACAGTATTCATTCCAAGTTTGCAACAAATTTCCAGAACCGAATGAGAGAAAGAGAGGCGATTGTGAACAGTAATTCCAGCACAGTAATTCCAGAACAGTATTTCCAGAACAGTAATTCCATAACTCTCATATGTTGGTTGCACTGTATGTGGGCGGGAAGTTTACCCGGGGTGCGGAGGGAGCACAGTACACTAAGTAAGCAGCCTACGGCTTCGAGGTAAATGAAAATACCTCATTTGTTGAACTGAAGGGAATAGTGTATGAAAATATCGGTGTGAACCCCAACCGGTATGATATAGATTTAGCTACCCGGATTAACACAGTAAGTGGTGGTAGACCTTACTATACCAGGTATCCAATAACAGATGATTCGTTATGGAGGAGTGTTTACAACACTTTTGAGTCACAGGGGGTAATGGTAATGGACTTATATTCTAGGAGAGTTCAGCGTGAATCCGAGATTGGAACATCTAGGGAAAATAGAGGTTATGATCACTCGGGTTATGACAACCTGCGTCACTCGAGTTATGACAGCTCGAGTTATGAGCACTCGGGTTATGACAACTCGGGTCATGAGCTCTCGAGGTATGACAACCCCCGCCACTCTAGTTATGACAACCCCCGCCACTATAGTTATGACAACCCCCGCCACTATAGGTATGACAACCCCCGCCACTCGAGTTATGAACCGCCCGTATCACCGGTTGATGAGAATTATGTACCTGATTTTACCACCGATCTACCACCACCACCACCTCCTCCTGAAACCCCAATCCAACCCAGATTTCCATCTGTACCACCATCAATACCTATAGTGTCACCCATTGCTACCCGGAGAGACCTTGACCTTGATGCTCCAACCGATGCCATACCAGAAAGAGATTTGCAAACGGGTGACGAATGGGACGGGAATTGGGATTCGGATCACATGTCAGAAGGTGATGGAGATTATTTACCTAAGGAAGACAGATTTCTGATTAAAGGTCGGACAGATAGGCATCCGTGCCCCACATTCAACGATACCACTGCTTTTGAAGAGGCAGACATCTCATTTTTTGGGCCGCGTGTCAGGTACAATGAAGAGCTTGCTCTGCAGCAGGTTTACGCCAACATAGATGAACTTGTGAAGAAAATAAATGAGGTTCATGTTCAAGGCAACTGGGAGTGCAGAACTGAAAAAAGGGACCGAAGAAGGTTAGTAATTGTTTGTGCCGACGAAGCGCATTGCCACTTCCGTCTATATGCAACCCCTGTGGGTAAGGGCGAGGCATGGATTATTAAGAAGTGTGAACCACCTCACACATGCAAGGCTACGTCATCAAGAAAAGACCATGCACAGCTTACGGCTTCACTTATTGCCGATGTAATTGAGAATGACGTTAAGGAGGACCCATCGATGAGCCTTAAGGAGGTCGGTAGAGCTGTCAGACGGGTTTACAAGCATGTCGTCTCAAAATACAGCAGGTTATGGAGAGGGCGTGAACTTGCGATTTGTCGAATGTTCGGTAACTGGCATGGTTCATACAACTTGCTTGCTCATTGCTGCAGGCCATAGCAAGTACAAATCCCGGCACTATCTTTGAATGTTGGAATATAAGCGTACCGACTGTCGACAACGCGTTGCAATTCAAGGCCATAGCATGGGCGTTCGGTCTATGTATTCAGGCTGTGCCATACATTAGATCGGTCATCAGTATAGATGCATGCTTCCTGTCTGGCCGTTACGACTGGAGACTGCTGATCGCATGTGCATATGATGCTGAAAACCAGTTGTTGCCTTTGGCCTTTGCAATTGTTGAGAAGGAGGACAGGGAAAACTGGGGATTTTTCATGAGGTTCGTAAGAAGACAAGTGGTTGGCGACCGGTTATTTTGTGTCATATCAGACCAGCACAAAGGAATCAAATATGTTTTTGATCGCCCAGATTTCGGGTGGTCGACAGCGAACGGCGATTGTGTGCACAGGCTGTGTATGCAACATGTTACAGACAACCTACACAAGAACTGCGGACCTGAAAAATGGGTTGCAAATACATTCAGAATTGCTTGCAAGAAGAAGAAGCTGAGAAGGGTGGAAGAGATGTTCAAAGATTTTGCCAAGGTATGTATATTTTTATTTGTTGACTTATATTTTCTGAATTATTTACTTAAATTTTCTCATCTGAAATTTTTTTTTTGACAGTACTGTCCAAAGGCAAATTTGTACTTACTCAAGGTGGGAAAAAATAATCCCGCCGATCTTGCTGAGCCACCCGCATATGAGAAGATATTGCAAGCCCGTGATGGAGGTTTTCGATGGGGAATTATGATCACAAATGGGTCTGAGTCCTTGAATGTTGTTTTCAAGCAGAGCCGACAGTTGCCCGTGGCAGCAATTGTGGAGGACACCTTCTACAAGTTAAATGCATGGTTTGTTGCACGGCGTGTTAAAGCCCTCGAATTACTGTCCAGGTATGTATATTTTTATTCAGAGATTTTGCCAAGGTATGTATATTTTTATTTGTTGACTTATATTTTCTAAATTACTGTCCAGGAATCAAACGTTTTCAACAAGGGTGGAGGGGAAACTAAGGAAACATAGGGAGAAAGGTGCAGCTATGAGAGTTGTCCCGTACGGGGAGAACCAATTGGAATTCGAAGTGCACTGTCCAGATGAGTTTGCTCCAACCGGCCGCAGACCGGATGGGACTATGGAGTTTGTGAAAAGAATGTTCAAGTATGTTGTTATTTTTGCACCTGACAATACTGTAACATGCACTTTCCAAGGAATCCAGTTGGCCCACCTACCTTGTTCTCATGTTATGGCGGTGTGCCGAAAGAGAAACTTCTCTGAGGATGATTATGTCGCAGACATGTACCGTACCGAGTACCTTGCGAGTACTTGGGGTGCATCTTTCCATCCTTATCCCAACCAGTATCAGCGGCCGCCTATGTTGGTGATAGAGTCTGTCCCGCAAGCGGGTGGATCAGAAAAGGAAGAAGACCCCACAAGCGTCAAGTAATGAACATGGACGAGATGAAAGGTAGGCGAATGGGACATCAGGCCCGCCGTTCAACAACTGACAGACAGCGAGCAGGTATGGTTGATTTTATTTATTTAATTATATTTTATTTATTTACTTATATTTTATTTGTTTACTTATATTTTATTTTGATTTTATTTCAACTGGAATGCAATGTAGATGCCATTAACGAAGCCAACGAAAGAGAAAATACTAGAGTTGTTGCTGAGGCTACCGATAGTAGCCACCGCACTCATGAAAGTCCAGGAACCGGTAGTAGCCATGGAGAGACATCCGGTAGTGCCGCACAACCAGCTGCACCCAGACCCAGACATCGTATTTTGAGTTTGTTCGGCTGTCGTCACTGATTACCAAGTTTTGTTAAATTATGTTATGAACTATTTTAGATGTATATTGTGAACTATTCTAATTGGTAGTTTGTGAACTATGCAATTTTTTATTTGCCTCGATTATTTTATATGCTTCATTTTTTTATTTTTATTACTTAATTACGTATACAAAAACTAACAACATAAAATATAAACAAACACAAAACTAATGAAATAAAGTCTACGACATAAATTCTTAAAAATTCTACAACATAAATTTCTAAAAAATCTACTTCTTACAACGAGCCTTGAAAGTGCATGGAACAAAGTCATCATCAGAGTTTGCCTGATCTGGATCAGTCACAGTAGACGAAGTGGTAGCCTTACTAGTACACGGAACAAACTCGTCGTCCGATGCTGGAGGCTCTGGATCAACTTTCTTCTTTTTCAAACCAAAGCCGTAGGGGTTTTTCACAAAGTCATCGTCTGAAATTTCATACCGACCATGTCGTCTACTCCATTCCTCCATCTTACATGTCTCACAATTAAGAAAATCATGACATACTTGACACTTGTACTTTTTTCCCTCGTTTTTACCTCGATCACTAATAGACACTCCCCTCGCTACGCCACGATCTCAGTTGCTCGCTTTCTTACCTCGTTTGTTACTGTCCATACCTCTACTCGCCTCAAAATCGCCTCTTTCTCTCTTTCGATTCTGGAAATTGGGGGAATGAATACTATGCTCATCAGGAGAGAGAAAAACCCCTTTTATAGGGATTTTATAGAGGACCGCCCAGCTGCTGGGCGGTTGTTACACCGAAAAGGTATAGTACAAAGTTTCAGTACAGCAAGCTGTACTTTTTAACCTTAAAATACACTTCTGGTTCAGACTGCAAGTATACAATCCTACCGCGTAGTATATCGTCGGGTATCGATCACAGGGACGGTTCAAGTGTTATCCGGACTCTACCTAGGTTAATTAAAAACTAGAAGTTGGAAGGGTTGATTTTGGTTGTTTATGTTTCCTACAGATTCAAGGTAATAATAAAGTGCAAGAAAGAAGATTAAACTGGTTTTAATCAATAATAAAAAGCGTTCCCAGGGTTAAGACTTCATCTCAGTTTTGCCCTCTGACTGTCCTGTCCGGGCCGTGTCATTTCCTACACGGGCCGTATCAGTTTACACGGGCCGTGTCATTTCGCTACACGGTCCGTGTCAGTCTCGGGTTAATGCAGCAGCTATTGTTTCTTTGTATCGTTCCTTTGTGTAGGGTTCTACTGACCGGACCTAATGTTTCTGGACCTCAACTGCCGTTTGTTGGTTCATCAACTTGGTACGGAAACTGCAATATATGCCCTCGTCGGGTTCTAGACCTCAACTTTCGTGTGTTGGTCCCTACTACCTAGTTGCTTGATTGGTATACTAAAGGTAACTCCTATCCGCCGATAGAGAGTAACTTTCACCTTCCGGTTACTACTTGGTTTCACCTCCCGGATCACAAATCCTACCTCATGTACTTAGTTTGGTTGAGAGACGTTAAAGGGCTATAATGCCTTGTAGATGTGATCATTCATCTAGTGGCAAACCAATATAAGTCAAACACTTCAATCTAAGCAATTAAAATACTACTCAATCAAACACAAATTTCAATACAAAGATTCAATAACTAGCATGCAAGACAAAACATTCGATTACATCAAAACCCTAGAAACAAAGTAAATTACTCACTCATGGTTCTAAAACAGCAAATACAAATAAAGATAGAGTTGATCATGACAAAACCCAAAGTGCAAAGAAGATCAATCGAAAGTGCAAGAAATTCGCTTCTCCAATTCGCCTCCAAGCCTAGCCGCCAAAGACAAACCCTAGAATGTGCTCTCCTCTTCCAGAATTAGCTTTCCTGGAGAGAAATCCCGATTATATGCTTGATTGGTCGACCTTCCATCAATAGCCTACTTTCCAGATTTCTGGATCTGTTTCCGGATTTGCTTGACACGGGCCGTGTCAAATCTGTCCGGCCCGTGTTAACTTGTGTTCTTTCAGTGGTCGAGTCAGCAGTTGCTTGTGGTCGGATCAGTGGTCGAGTCGAGGTTGACACGGCCCGTGTGGAATGTGACACGGCCCGTGTAGAGACTTCTTGATTCCAGATTTTCTCCTCGATTTCGCCCGAATCCTGCAAAATAAGAATAAACTTGCAGCAGTACCATATTCTAAAGATATTCAATGAAATACAACTGATTTAATAAATTTAAACACAGGTTTGGTACAGAAATTGGTCGGAATTATAGGTCAAATAACGAGACATCAGCGGTCAGATCAGGGTAGTGGACCGCCCAGCTGCTAGGCGGTCAGGTGGGGAAAGTGGACCGCCCAGCCGACGGGCGGTTGGAGTAGATTTAAAAATAAGTTTGGGGTGGGGGCAGATTTGATAATTTGTTTTTTTTTAGTATTAATAAAACTATCGGCATTATTAAATAAGCAATTAATTTGAAATAAATGAATTTAAATTTTTATGATAGTAGTAGTAGTAAACAATGATAACAACAACAATAATAATTTCTAATATATCTACATTTGAATAATCGATAAACAATGATAACTAAAACAACTCAAATATCAACAAAATAAAAAACAATTACGTACAGAGGCGATTTCTTCATTTCCAATGAAGAAGAATACAACATGCGCAACTCTGTTCCTCTCGCTCGAGCTTGACCTAATCACTAAGTCAACAAGGCAAGTCAAAGGCATTACGTACAGAGACGCTTTCTCCAACGAAGAAGAATACAACAGGCTCAACCCTGTTGCTCTCCCTCGAGCTCGACCTAAGCACTAAGTTTACAAGGCGAGTCGAATGCATTACGTACATAGGCGCTTTCTCCAATGAAGAAGAATACAACCTGCTCAACTCTGTTGCTCTCGCTAGAGCTCGACCTAATCACTGAGTCAACAAGGCGAGTCAAAGGCATTACGTACAGAGGCGCTTTCTCCAACAAAGAAGAATACAACATGCTCAACTCTGTTGTTCTCGCTCGAGCTCGACCTAATCACTAAGTCAACATGGCGAGTCAACAAGGCGAGTCAAAGGCATTACATACAGAGGCGCTTTCTCCAACGAAGAAGAATACAACAGGCTCAACTTTGTTGCTCTCGCTCTCGCTCGACCTAATCACTAAGTCAACAAGGTGAGTCGAAGGCATTACGTACAGAGATGCTTTCTCCAACGAAGAAGAATACAACAAGCTCAACTCTGTTGCTGTCGCTCTCGCTCGACCTAATCACTAAGTCAATAAGGCGAGTCAAAGGCATTACGTACAGAGGCGCTTTCTCCAACGAAGAAGAATACAACATGCTCAACTCTGTTCTCTCGCTCGAGCTCGACCTAATCACTAAGTCAACAAGGCGAGCCAGTGGCATTACGTACAGAGACGCTTTCTCCAACGAAGAAGAATACGACAGGCTCAACTTTGTTGCTCTCGCTCGAGCTCGACCTAACCACTAAGTCAACAAGACGAGTCAAAGGCATTACGTACAGAGGCGCTTTCTCCAATGAAGAATAATACAATAGGCTCAACTTTGTTGCTCTCGCTCGAGCTCGACCTAATCACTAAGTTAATAAGGCGAGTCAAAGGCATTACGTACAGAGGCATTTTCTCCAAAAAAGAAGAATACAACAGGGTCAACTCCGTGCAACAGGTACTATTTTTTAAAATCAAAATATCATAATATCATAACGCTAGATTTCCCTTATTTTTTAAAGGTTTCCCATTAATATTGTGTTATTTGTACAGGTTTAATTCTATTTCAATGCCTATAGTACTCCAAGATTAGTTTCATGTGTTTGTTGATAACTATTCGGATTTCATCAGAAGACATCACGCTAATGTCCTTCGGCACTGCAGATTCCATGATAGGATGGGGGTTGTGGGACCAGTAGGCCGTACTCAACCATGGAGATGGTCTGTAGTTTGCATAACCAATGATATTGGGAGAACTATTGAAGTTGCTAAATCACTTGAGTCCTTATGGCTTTACGGATATCGTCGTAGGCCATCACATGAAGAAAACCACCCACCTAATCCATGGCGAGTAATTAATGATTTAGAAGAGGGCTTTTCAGGTCTTCCGGGAGACTCAAGATCTCTAAACTTTTGTAGAAAGTATCCGATTAATACTATGAAACTTAACGTGTCCAAATTTTTATTGGGAAATGTGGTAACAGATAATTATGCGAAAGCACTAAAAAATGGAGGGCAAATCTAAACCCCGATGGAGCTAGAAAAGGATTCGTGATGCTAATATTGTATTTTACAGAGGCTAAAGATGACGGAATGGTTTTTCTTCCATCACATTGTATGGATTTAGCTACAAATTGGTCAACAAATTCTCGTGCATTTCTGTCTGGTGATCAATATGTGGGACAAGAATTGTGGTTGGTGTTGTACCTAAAAAGAGGTCAAATGTACGAGTTAGATAGCGTTCAGCCAGTCGAGCCAGTTGAGCCAGAAGACCCTGAAAATGGAGATGATGCTTGAGTTAATCATTTATAGCTATTATGTTGAGTTCATTGATACTATTTCTAGGTGTCTTAACCATTGTATCACAATTTGTTATTATTAATTGTTTCATTTATGGTGTCTAGTAGTATTTAATTAATTATTTTTAGGATACAAATTATTTTTAGGTGCAGTGAGAAATTATTAGAAAAGTGTTTTAGTGATATGCATTGGTATTTGGTAGTATATGGATAGTCTTTGTTAAATATGTATGTATGTTGTATGCGTTGTAATTATTCGAGTCGTATGTACTCATTCTTGTTTTGTTATTCAGGACTAAAGATATTCACTTAAAACCGAACATGCAACCACAGCATGACAACTATTTCATATGCGGGGAATTTGTATGCTTCCATATTTTCCAGCTTTAATAAAATCAGTTCAACTTTCTATTAGTGGGGAAAAAAGACTGCACTATTAGCAAAATAAATCATATTGCGAGGCTGATGAAAGATAAATAATTCTGAACATATATATATAGTATCCAATATCGTACCATGAAAAACAGCCCCATATATATGCAGAGCTCCATGATCCGTGCAGCAGATATTCAAATGTAAATTGATAACACTTTTCAGTCTCGATCGGCAACATAATGTAAGCAATGCATGATCGACTTCATTCAACACCCCATATTATCTGGCAGGCAGCATTTACAATGCATGAGTAGTTGGGTTAATTATATTTTAATTGGACTAAATTTATTTTAGTTATAATGACGTGATCTTTCATTTCTAACCAAATTATTCAAAACAATATAAAACAGAAGTTTTTTTCATTATTTTTTAAGCATCCATCTCTTTCAGCCTAAATCGATCTCCCATGAAAGAGCATCCCTTTCAGCCTAAATCTGAAAGCCCCAAATTTAGCAGCCATTGCCAAATATATTATGTGAATATTAGGACAATGCAAGAACAATAAATAAGACATTGCCGAAGAAACATTTTCTATGCTTGGTCCATCCACTTTTACATAAATCATCGCTTGCTGAAACTTTATTACTCAATACAAATTCGACTCCTTTGCATACAAAATTCAGTTCTAAAGTACATCTGATAACTTTTTTTAGATAAAGATGGAGGCAAGTTTCTCAATTATAAATATTTATTAGGCACTTTTCGTCCGAATTTTGAACATGCAAATTGTTCTCAAGTAAAAGCTGGTTCTAAAAATGTGATAGTTTAATTAACTTGTAATGGAACCTTAATATGATTAAAAATACCAGTTAGAATGTGACACGTTTTTTGAAAGGGTTCCCAATTCGAGTCTGAAAATTTTGTTAAGCAAGTGTACATTTACACAATAAATATTTATTTGATATGTCTTTTGCAAAATGCATAAAAGATTTCATGAAAATGATTCATGCTCATCATATCCAAGTTTATATTAGTTTAGGGCTTCTGGCTCAACACGTGTAACAACCAACACATGTTTATAAATTTCATAAATTCACCTCAATGCATACCAAGTAATCACAAAATTAATAAAATATACCTTAAAGCATAACTGCTGCCGTTGAGTTTTATGTAATATCAACTTTAACATTGTGATTCATTTCTGACCAATTTGTACAAGACAAATCAAAATCAAGGCCGTGTGTATGCCCCCAATTAATTATAAATTAAACCCCAAATACAACCAAAATCAAACCAAGGCCGTGGGTATGCCCGCAATTATCTCATTTTTGATAGATGTTAGATAGATTTTATCTTCTCATTTTTTATAGATTTTATAGGTACTGATAAGTTAACAAGCAATTTGTTATAAAAGTAAACCGACATAGCAATGTCAGATAAGTTCTTATAGAATGCAATATTGGTTCTTTTATAAGTTCGCCTAGTATATATTTTTTAACAATTTATACAGATCTTACTTCTAATTGGTTTCCTCCAGTGTCTTGTAACTAGAACTAATGGTGTTAAAACAACCAAGTGCCTCGATTGCGGGCATACACAAGCATGCTTTTAACAATAGCCAAGTTTGTATTTTGAATGGGTTACAAATCGAGTCTGCATGATCAGTTAAACAAGTGTGTATTCACACCATAAGCATGTATTTATTGACATAATAGGCATGTACGTTCCAAGATGCATAAAGAATTCATGAAAATGATTCATGGTTATCATATTCAAGTTTATATTACTATAGGGTTTAAGCTGAAACGCATGTCTAACAACCAACAAATATTTTATAAATTTGGTAAATTCACCTCTATTTATTCAAGTTTAACATAGTGATCCAGTTCTGACCTATTTGCACAAGACAAACAGCAAAAGCATATCTTAACAAAACTGGGTGTTTTTTTTTTTGGGCTCTTTCCGTTAAGAAATATTTCCGCACAAAATAGATTAACCACTAGCATTAAATTCTATCATATTCTGAAACAGCAAGCAAATTCTACAAAAGCAAACTACTTTTCAGTGTAGCATGACTCCCCAAATGACTAGCCACTACATAAAAAAAGAAAAGAAAAAAAAACTCCAATACTTTATATTTTGCCTAAAACAATGATACTAACTCCAAAACAAACACCAAGCAAGCGTCATCACCGGACTATCTGACATGATAGCAAAAGTTAAATAGATGCTCTCAGCTAGAAATGAATCATCGTAGCATATCCTGCAGCTGAAGTACCTGTTGTCTTTGATCTGGAGGTAACATGTGAATTTGCTCGGGCGTGAGGCTCCTAACCTGCTCTAGCAAGGCCTTCTGCATCTCATGCGTCAACTGGATGAAACAATAAGAAGTCCATTATAAGCCCAACATATCTTTCAATGAGAAATTTGTGCAAAAAAAAAAAAAAAAAAAAACCTGTTTTTACACATAAATTGGACCAAAACTTACTTGTATGTTTCCAACCTTTGCCCAAAATAGCCCATTGTTGGGTTCCAGGTAGGGGTGAAAACGGATCAGATAGTGGTAAAGTATCCGTTTGTGTTTTCGGATACGGATACGGATCGGATATTAGACGGATACATACGGATACGGACCGGATATCGGATATCCGCAGATATATAAATAAATATTTTCATAATATATATTAAATTATATGGTATATATCTACTATTTGAATACGGATAATTGAATTCAAAACCATATCTGTACCACTATCCGCACGGATATTCGGATATCGGATATCCGTGTCTAATTTTCAAATACGGATCCAGATTCAGTCGGATAATATCCAACCCATTTTCATCCCTAGTTC
The DNA here is from genome assembly GCA_028015225.1 of Carex myosuroides. Classification (NCBI taxonomy): domain Eukaryota; kingdom Viridiplantae; phylum Streptophyta; class Magnoliopsida; order Poales; family Cyperaceae; genus Carex; species Carex myosuroides. The sequence goes on along the minus strand of CM051492.1, from coordinate 8,272,289 downwards.
CAGGGCAAACAAAAAACTTAAAAGCAAGTTAGCCTTTTAACACTAATCCCCCAAATACAATTATAAGTAAGGTGTTCAAGTAAATGAATCCACATCCCCTCAGGTTACCTGAGGTACAATTATTAAATTCAGACCATTCTTTAACCTGGCACGAAATCTCAAAGCGGACCCCCTATAGTTACAATAGGCACTGTTTTTCTTTTGGCCCGGCTGGGATTAAATCTGGACCGTTCCTTATGTATATTGCATGTGCAATACCAGAGGGGATACGCTTCCCAAGTAAATTGAACTCGGTAAATTTGCAGAAATTAAGTGCATCATTATGCCATACATACTTGACCATATTTTTGAAATACAATAATAATAATAACTGTTATAGGTTAACTAAATGGCATGTGTTCTCATTTATAAAAAAAAATTCAACAATAAAGGGCTGTTTTGCAATTACAGAAACATTTCGTCAAAATTTTCAATCTGTTGATTATGCAAGCGCCGTCAATGCAAATTTCACTGTCTATTAATATCTTTTAGGTCTCTGATAATTGAAAATTACCGATTGTGGGCGAGAGGCTTGCCCGGCCATAGGTTGGCCAATCTGGTTGGACATGAATGACGGCGGGCCAGGCATCTGCGGCCTGGCTGAAGAAGGCATTTCAGGATGGCCTGCTGCTCCCCAAGGGCCCGGTCTGTCAGACGGCATGTGCATTCCAGAATGCAAACCATATTCAACATTCATGTGGGAACCACCACCCTAAAAAACATTAATTCATATTTCTAAGCTAACAAACTGTGAAATAGAGACGCACCTTAAAAAAAATTAAGAAGGAACAAGAAAACAATAGAAGCTAGAGTTAGAAATGAACAGAAGTACAGAAGATGGGACCTGGTAGATTTGATGAGGGGGTGGTTGGTTAGGCAGCAGCGGTTGTCCTTGAGGAAAAGAAGACGAAGGCATCCCACTTGGCTACGCAATAATTTTAAACCCCAATTAATCAACAGAAAATGCACATATCTAGCTTTGTCAAGGGTCAACATTTTGTTCTGTGATAACAATGAATTATTCAAATGTCAATGAGAAAGCAAATCTAGGGTTGATGAAAAGTTAAAGCTAAGATGATTCCCTTAACATCAAATCCTGGCAAGAAAACCATCCCCAGAGAATGCATATTCACAAACAAAACCAAAAAAAAAATCAGCTTTATTGTGTACCAGTATAAATTAGTCAGATCAGTGTCGGTAGTGAACCAGAAAGATATCATAGCATATAGCATGACAAAAAGCAATAATCAACCCACCAACACAAAAAATATAATATGGAAGCTTACAAGAAAAGTGGATCGGGGAGGCATCCCAGGCCCGGATACAGCACTGGGCTGAAACCCAATCCCACTGTTTGGCATCATCATCATCATCTGATTCGAAAAATGTTGTTGCATGGCAGGCACCTGCATCCTGGGTTGCTGTGACATTGGAGGCTGCAGAGGTGGCTGGTTGAAGTTCCCACCAGGTGGCACAGGTGGTGCTGGAAAATGGGATGGTAGGTTAAATTGTGGAGGGAATGACGGGGATGGTGGTGCTGCTGATATATTTTGTTGTTGGAGGGATGGCGGTTGTTGAGTTAATGGGTTAGAATGTGCTGGTACGGGGTGGGGTTGGAGATTCAAAGAAGATAAAGAAGAGGATGGTGGTTGTGGAGGTAAGGCAGGTGCAGGTGCTTTGGGTTTGGGTTCGGGTTCGGGCTTTGTTGCTTGTGTAGGTTCAGGTTGAGATGCTACTTGCTGGATGTTGGGCATCTGTTTGGAATAGTAAAAATGTTATTATATCATGTCTAAAACAAGAATGAGGAGATATGAGATATCTTGATTGACAAAAAGGAAGAGAGGGTATGTTGAGGAACAAAAAGGCTATACCACTTTAGGAGGATGGACCATTCCAAGCATAATTTGAGCCTGCAGAGGGAAATACAAGTTTCTTAATATATCAGAGGGCCAAAACATAATCTGAGACCATTAGGTGACCTTAAATATTGGGACGACTCCAACAGAAGAATAGTAAGTACGTCTAAAAAAACATAGTCTCAAATAAAAATACCATACCGAGTGAACCTGTACGGTACCATAAAGGTGTGAGTATGCCCGAAATTAAGTACAAAAATCCCAAATACAACCAAAATCAAACCAATAAGAAGAACATTCCCTGCTAAACCAGTTAAGGGTCAAAGACAAGTATGGTACCAGAATAGGACTTGACAATGCCAGTTACAATTATAAAACAAACCAGTTATTTATTCATTTATCTTTTAGTACATCGGGTTGGGAAGAAGGTAATTACATACCTGGAACAAGGTCCGAGTCAAAACAGGATTATCGATTAGTACCTGCCGTGCTTGATTCTGATTTTTTTCTATCATGACCTGGCATGCCACATAACACTTAGTCAGCAGACAGATTATCTTGTTTGCATATGACAATGCTTATAATTTGTATTCCTAATATCCTCTGTCAGATACACAGCCACTTGTGCATTGGTTTAAAAAGTGGCATATACTTCTACACAACAATTGTAGCTGAGTTCCTGCCTCAAAAATATCAATGACAAAAGAGGAGGGTTCAAATGCCTCCATTTTTCATGCCTCCACCATGCCTCTATTTTTAAAAACTTTAATAACTCAAAATTTAAAACTTAAAAGTCAAAATAAAACCGTTGGATATGATCTACATCATTTTATCTATACACGTGTAAAAAATTATAACATTTCAATTTTGTTTTGGTTGTCATCAAGAGCTTGTAAAAAATGTATTAATGTGGATAATTTCTAGACATTGATTTTTTCAACTTATTGATTCACATAAAAATAAAATCAAAATGTGATAATTTTTTATGAGCACAAAGATCAAATGATGTAGATCTTATCCAACGGTTTTATTTTAACTTTTAAGTTTTAAATTTTGAGTTATTAAAGTTTTTAAAAATGGAGGCATGGTGGAGGCATGAAAAATGGAGGCATTTGAACCCTCCTCATGACAAAAATATACACAAATTTCTACAAAGATATCCAGACACCAACAGAATTCAAAGTACAAAGCATTAGTTGAACTGGCCAAACATACGTGTTGTATGGAGGTCCCTGTAGCATATAATTTTATCAAACAAGTTAATAAGCAACAACACAGTTAAACAGACCATATAATATTGAGAAATTTATATATATGCCCATCATAACTTTGTGATTTAGATATTTTCCCATCAAAATTTTAAAATTAGTTATTTCCCCATCTAAAGTCACTAATTTTATAAATATCCCCATTTCTTATCATAATCAATTAAAAATACATATTAATATTAATGAAAACAGAAAAAGACAATTATAGACTTATTTTTAAAATACTGTGGCATGCCCATCCCCGTCTCTTCTCCTCTTCCCTGGACCTCCCAACAGTGTCTAGTGCCCCCCCCCCCCCTCCTCTCTCTCCTTCAAATACTCACTTTATTCCCTCTCGTTGTTTATTCCATCTTTCTCTGATTCTCTCTCGTTGTTTGATTAATCTCAAACAACTATGTATGATACATCAATAATGTACATGTATATTGTTGGATGATCTATAGCCTTATATTTTTATAAGGCTCACCTGACATCATATCAACTCCTTCACCTGATATCATATCAACTCTTTTCATGATTTCTCTGTCTGCTTCAGGTGAAGTGATAATGATGGCATGGATTTCACGGAGCCAAAGGTGTGTGATCGGACCGTGCAGGGAGAGGGAATACAGTCATGAGTAATTTGAAAGATAAAGAGGAGGGAGGTCCAGGGAGAGGAGAAGAGATGGGGAAGGGCATGCTACAGTATGTTAAAACTAAGGCTATAATTGTCTTTTTTCTGTTTTTATTAACATTAATATGTATTTTTAATTGATTAAGATAAGAAATGGGGAGATTTATAAAATTAGTGAGTTAAGATGGGGAAATATCTAAATAACTAAGTTATGTTGGGCATTATATAAATTTCTCTATAATTTTCAATCTGCAAGAATACAAGAAACAAGTACATGAGAGAAATATATAGTCCTGTATAAACCCTGCAACAACACAAAGATCATACAATGATTGCTTTCAAGAATAATTTTCGATCTGCAAAATATACAAACCAACGTGTACATAAAAGAAATATATTGTCTTTGTATAAACCCAAAGATTCAAGAAATTGCAGCATATGCTCACAAAAATATATTTCCCATAGGAGTTCGATTTTATTATCCAAAAAGATCCAAATTCACCCCTTCGTCTCTATTCCATTGACGGAGGGTTTTGTACGCTCTGCGCATCAAATTGGGGAAGGGTTTTGTAATACACGACTACTTTTGAGATTTTGCGGGTGCAGAAAAGAAATTCTTCGCTAAAACCTAATAAAGAAAGTAGGGGCGGGGGATACAAACCCACCTTAACCTGGCACATCAGATCGTAGAGCTGAGATTTCGACATGGCGGAGATTTGCGCCGCGAATTCGTCGCCGGATTGCTGAGTTCTCGCTGCCATAGAACTTCTCCAGTTTTCCGAACTCCAAGATTCCAAGAACCAGAGGAAGCGAGAGAGGGGAGGTAACTCAGAAGTTTGAATTGAGATCTGGACCGTCCGATCAGAATTCGGGCCACCCCGGTCCGACGTGGATTGCACGGGGCCCTTTTAATATTCGTGTCAAAGAAGATCGGACGGTCCGGATCTAACCTCAGAATTTGAGTTACCTTGGGGTACATGAATTCAGCGAGGAGGCAAGATTTGCGGCACAGACAATCACTCCAATACATTTAATGGGCTGAATAAATGTATATTAGGCCTTATAGAGTGTAATAAAATTTATTATTGGGCCGATTCTGCGTCGGTCAGGCTTTTGTGGTTCTTTTTTAAATCATAGATCTATTGAACGTTTAAATTTCGGCTGGATCTTCTATTTTCATGCTCTCCGCTCCGCAGCTCCGCTTCAATTTTGGTAAAATGAAATTTCCTTAATTTAATCATGAGATGGGACGAGATGTTAAGAAGATATCCGTATCCATGTCAATAGATGTATCATGTATGATTCATGCTTTTATCGCGCGGCATAGTATTAATTTTTCTCGTAATTTTCGTATCACATCTGTATTATTTTTTTAGCGTATAACTTAAAATTTCTTTGAGCAGCACCGTATAACTTTCGATTATACCTGAAATCCTGAATTATAGTGTATTATTTGTATTGTACAAAGTTAATTTTTTTTTCTAAATTATATTTGCATAATAAAATTTAAAAAGAAATTTAGACATTATCAAATTCTGAATTTATTAGTATGCTTTGTAGTGGAAAGCATGGTAACAAGCTTCCGAATAATTCGTCGATTATTCATAAATTATATGTTTTGAGTATCTTCCAAAACAGATAGATTAACGAGCAGGAATCCAATTATAACATTTTACAATAATTTGATTTTGTAATTATATTTATTTTACAAATTATTCATGAATTATGCCTAAATTATTCCCGTAATTTATTTTTTCCTCAAAACTTTAATATTGTAACAAACCAGAAAGGTTTGATATAGCCGAAACAAAGTGTGACTTGTATTTTATTTTTATAATATCAGTAGGAACTAGATAATGAGATATGAGTCGTCCATTTTAATCTGACACGAATCTAAAAGCGGATCCCCTGTACTTCAAATAGGCACCTAATTCAATATGGTCCGGCTATGAGTATTCTACAAATCTGTATCCTCCCAGCAACCTGACTCAAGCAAATTGAAACGGACGGTTCAGATTAATTCTATCTGGATCAAACTCAATCCGATGCCTATAGAGACAATAGGAGTCTGTTTTGAGATTCGTGCCATGTTAAAAGAACCGTCCGATCATAATTTGCTTGAGCCAAATAACCTGAGGTGATGTGAATTCCGAATTCGTATTCTACACGGTCAGATACATTAAATAAAAATGATGCACTTATCAGGGAAAGAAAATATATGTACTGAAAATTATGACTGTGGTTAAATTAACGGGGCTCACGGGCTATTTGTCAAAAGGAAATAAAGCATTAATGGTTTGTACAGAATTCTATTCGCATTGATTGTTGGGTTGGGACTTGGGAGAAGCATCAGTATTTACAGAATTACAGTGAACCTTTTGGATTTTTTTTAAAAACCGTAAATAAAATAATTAAATCTACGAAACCAACATGATGACCGCAAGTTTTACAAAAATCATCAGAACTGAGATGCCAATTCGGTCCCAACGATTTTTTTTTCTCCGGACCGAATTGGCATCTCGGTCCCCATATTTTTTTTAATGTTGCGCAGCTCACGCCACAGAAAATCCACAAATATTTCCGGACCGAATTGGCATTTCGGTCCGGCTAAAATTTTCCTCCGGACCGAGATGCCAACTCGGTCCCATTGTTTTCTTTACTCGGCGCTGTCTCCCTTCTTCTTCATTCTTCCATTTCCCTTACACCCAAGCCCAAGGTTCTTCTCTTCTTCTACCCGAAACCAAACCAAACAAAAATAATTTTAACCCCCTCAAATCTTCGTCATTTTTTATTCTAATTACATATTTGAATATAGTTTTGAGAGAAGAACAAGAAAAGCTTCAGATCTACAAGTTTCATTGGGTACGTGATTAAATTTTTTATTTGAAAAAAATATCCGAATTTTATAATTATTTAGTTTAGTTATAGAATAAATTAGTTTTTTGTAGTGTATTGTAGTGTAATTTCATGTATTATAGTGTAAATTTTTAATTTAGGAAAAAAATCCGAATTTTAATTTTATTTGTAAAATTATTTAGTTTACTTTGTATGTAGTGTAAATTAGTTTATTTTAGTGTATTGTAGTGTAATTAGTTTATTTTAGTGTTATTTATTTAGTGATTGTAGTATTTTAATGTATTGTAGTATAAATAAATTGTATAAATAGTTAAAGTAATTAGAGTAATTTAGAGTAATTTAGAGTAATTTAGTGTAAATAAATTGTAAATAAATTTAGTGTAAATAAATTTAAGTGTGAATAAATATTTAGTGTAAATAAATTGTATATAAATTGTATAATTTTTTAGTGCAAATAAATTTAGTGTGAATAAATATTTAGTGTAAGTAAGTTGTATAAAAATTGTATAAATATTTAGTGTAAATAAATTTTATAAATATTTAGAGTAATTTAGTGTATAAATTTATTGTATATAGTGTTTAGTAATTGTATAATGATTTGGTTTGCATGTAGAGTAATCTTGGTCATAGTTTTTTTTAAAAATAAATGTAGAATAATTTAGGCTTTTTTTAGTGTAATTTAGGCCTTTTTTTAGTATAATTTAACTAATTGTAGGTTTTTTTAATTTTGTATGTAGAGTAAATTAGCTAAAGGAATTTTTGATTTGTTAACTAACTGGAGTTTTTTTATGTTGTAATTTTATTTATATTGTAGTGCAAAATGGCTGCTGAACAACACTTGTTGCAATTGCCTCCTGAGCAACACAAGATATCGTTGGTGAATACAACGGTATTTGTTTAATATCGTGTTGGATTTAAATTTCAAAATAAACTTGGAAGTTTAAATTAATTTTTGTTCTTTACAGTATTTTGCATGAAATTATCGTTCCAGCCTGTTCGTTCACTGCGTCCTGGTCCTCGGCAAATGGGCATTCATTACCAGCCTCGGATGAAAGAAGGTTTGATTTATTTAGGCATGTACCAGACGAAGGATGTGACGCATTGTCAGATTGATAAAGCGTTGATCACTGCGCTCGTCGAGAGGTGGAGGCCCGAGACGAATAGTTTTCATCTTCCGGTGGGGGAGTGCACAGTGACACTGGAAGATGTCAGCTGTCTGTGGGGCTTACCTGTTCAAGGTAAAATATTTTTTCTTACTAATTTATACTTTTGTGAGTAATTTATATTTAGTGCAGGTAATTTAGTGTAAATAAATGTAGTGTAAATAAATTTAGGAATAAATTAATTTAGTGTAAATAAATTTAGGAATAAATTAATTTAGTGTAAATAAATTTAGGAATAAATTAATTTAGTGTAAATAGATTTAGGAATAAATTAATTTAGGAATAAATTAATTTAGTGTAAATAAATCCTATTAATATTTAGAGTAATTTAGTGTAAATATTTAGAGTAATTTAGCGTATTGTAGTGTATTAAATTGTATTGTAAATATCGAGTATATCTTTATCTCTAACATCTATGTTTACAGGAAAGGCAATTGCTGGACATACAGATGATAATTGGTCACTACTGATCGAAGATTGCCTAGGGCATGAGGTCTATGACGGCAATGAAGACAGTGATGATGAATTTTTTTATTCAAAGGTGGCCGACAATGGCGAAGTTAAGAGATCCAAATACCATATGCGACTAAAATGGTTGAAGGACCACTTTAACGGAAACTTGGCACATGACACTCCCTAGGAGATTGTCGACCGACACACACGGGCATACTGCATGGACTTGTTTGGATCGATGATGTTTCCCGATGCGAACTCAAGTTCTGTCCCGATCATGTACTTGCAGTTCTTAGAGAATTTGGGACCCCTGGAAGAGGACTACAATTGGGGAGGTGCTGTACTTGCCTGCCTGTATCGTGAGTTGTCTCGGGCTTGCAGAAAGAAAACAGTTTCGATTAATGGTCCATTACTACTGCTGCAGATGTGGTGTTGGACTCGGTTTCCTATAGGCCGGCCCAGAGGCAGGCACGATTTACCATTTGGCGGTGAAAACCAATTGGAGAGGCTGGCTTTTGGCGCAAGATGGACTATTCCGCATCAATGGGATGGCAACCCTATTAGAGGTACATTTATTTAAACATGTATTTAACTTATATTTCTCAATATAATTTAGTGTTAATTCAATATTTATTTGTAATGTGTTCACAACTTAGGTGTATCGCAATATCGTAACCAGTTTGAGCGTCTGACTGTAAATGTTGTCAACTGGATGCCGTATACGACTTACTACCACCAACAACCTTCGCGCGGGATTAGAGACCGATATATATTTAGATATCGCATGTGGTTGGTCCATTTCTGGGAGTGTGAGATTCATCTTCCTGAGAGGGTTTACCGGCAGTTCGGATTATTTTAGCTAGTTCCTCCGCAGGCTCCACTGCCCTTTGATTATCTGGAAGGCCTCCGCAGTATGAACCGTGCGCAGGGTTTAGACAGAGACGACGGATTAAGTGCAGACTGGAACACTCACTGGGCGGAATATATCGCTCAACCACCCTTGGCAATCGTAGACCCGGGACCTTACGATGTGGATAGGTACGTTTTTTTTTTAATTTTGAATTCGGATCCAGTGATGAGTTAATTTATTCTAATTGGTCGTTACAGGTATCCCGAGTATATGGATTGGTTCCTCCGGAACGGCATGCCATCGATTTATCAAATACGCTCACCAGCAGTTCTGAGCCAGCCATTGCCAGAACCAGAAGTAGAAGTAGACCGTCTCGGGTATGTCTCGGATGCCGAGGTGCAAGCACGTACCGTAAGTATTTTAATTTTAATTTTTAATATATCTGCTCATTTTATTTACGAACTATCTTTCATTTTATTTAACTATTCTTTTTTTTTCAGAGATGTCGCCTCATGAATATGACCGCAGAAGGAATTGCGATGGTGAAGACACCTGGGCAAATGGCTTTTGGACTCCAATTGCTAGAGCATAGTCGTGATTTTTTACGGGATATTGGGCATATCGCAATGTTCAGAGCCATGGTCGAGCAAGCCGGACTTCCATTTGACCTAAACCACATCAATATCAGCGGTGATATTCCAGACATGAGAGCGAGACGTGTAGATGTCCAAGTTCCTCCAACGACGCATGACGATATTATGCAGGGAGTTTACAGCTCACTTCAATCCATAGTAATAGACGGGCGCCCTCTAGCAGATGATGCGGGGCCATCAGCAGTGACTCCTACAAGACGTCAGACAAGGCCAACTCGCAGATTTAGCCACTCGAGATACCCTGATCCTAGGGGCAGGGAAGACATGGATTGATTTAGTGTAGTTTTTGTTTAGTGTATGTATTGTTTAGTGTAAACATGAATTAATTTAGTGGTTCCTCTTCTTCGACGTCTAATCCGTGCCTCCTTCTACATCTCTGACATACCAAATCTTCTTCGCATTTGAAATTCCAAAATTCTGATAACATTAAAAATTAATAACAACAAAAATGCAGAAATTCGTCCATATTCCATCTAATTCGGCCAAGGTCAGTAATTCAGAAAAACAGAACTGACAGAAATTCAGATGATTTACAGCTCAGAAATTCGACTAGTTTGGAAATTCAATTATGATTAAATGGCTACATGGAATTTTGGGTTCTTTATATGGAAAGAAAGGCGTCGAAGTGTAGTTTTCAGATAATATAACTTGTATGTACAAAAATATTACGGTTTGCTACAGTTTTGATGATTTGTCGACGGAGGTCAGAAATTCAGAGAAACAGAAAATCAGAAGTTCAGAAAATTTACAATTCAGAAATTCGACTAGATTGAAAATTCAATTATGATTAAATGGCTACATGGAATTTTGGGTTCTTTATATGGAAAGAAAGGCGTCGAAGTGTAGTTTTCAGATAATATAACTTGTATGTACAAAAATATTACGGTTTGCTACAGTTTTGATGATTTGTCGACGGAGGTCAGAAATTCAGAGAAACAGAAAAACAGAAGTTCAGAAAATTCAGAAATGGTCTTCCATTTAAAACAAACATAGTCTTATATAAAACATGATCTTGCATTACACAATATTCATCGTTCCTTACGTCTCAATAATTTTTTCACCAGACGACTAGCCGTCCGACCAATAGATGGTCGGCTACCAGATGGTCCTGCTTGACTACCAGTTGTTTGTACATGTGGAGCAGATGCAGATGCCTCTGTATACCTAGCAGATGCAGATGCTTCTGGCCGGGTGCCAGATACGCTTCTCCGTCTTTCTTGTGGAGCAGATGCCTCTGTATATACAATTGCCCGTAGCAGATGCAGATGCTTCTGGCCGGGTGCCAGATACGCTTCTCCAATTGCCCGTCGCAGTGGTTTTTGCGTATACCCTCCACGGACACCCCTCCACTGTACATACAACCACATATCTGTTACGACTTGTCTGGGTTTGTTGTATTTCTAAGTTATTATCCATGGCATATCCATTCAACTTCGATTTAAGATCAGCTTTGGATTCAAATATCTGTCCCACCGAAAATGGACCGTCGATTCTGGGTGGATGACCAAAAAATGCTTCATCCTTGTACGACATCGGCACATCGTCATCAAATGCCGAACAAGGATGCTGCAATCCCCGATTAATAAAAGGAATAGACGATTGCCACTCATTCCTTACTTCTTCCATCCTAATCTGATCCTCAATTTCGGCCATTTCCTCTTCCCCGACAACCGTGTCATCAGGGTCAGAGCTTGTTTCTGAGTCAGTATCATTATTCAGGTGGTCAAAATAATTCTGCAAATCAACCGGGGGTATTTCGGGGGTTTCATCACAATGTACCAGTGAATCATTCACCGGTATGTCTCTGCTAGTTCCGGGTACACTACCCGGGTATGGGTCATAATTGGTCTGACTAACAACTGGTACTGACTCAACCACTAATTTAAGAAGTTTAAAATTCAATACCGGAGTGGCATTCGCAAGCACCATATACCAAGTCGCTTCGTGGTCTATGTTGAACAAATGATATTTTTCTACTGAGCCAGGTGGTGCCGTGTTCAAACGTGCGCTGATTGTCAGATCGAACCGGCTAGGGAGCAAACGAATGCCAACATATATCTGTCTTCTTAGCTCATCAAGACTAGTTGAGTTAGTAACAGGAAATGTACAGGTTGGTGCGTCTGTAATTTCGCATCTGTGATACACATTTATTAATACTTGAGACATTTCCTGAACAAAAAATTTCACGATTAACCTTTGATAATTTTCAATTTTACAGCAAAAAATATGATCATAATTGAAAAAAAAAACTTACTATAGTATTCAGACGAACGCTAGAGGCACAATGCAGAAGCCGATCTGTAATTTGGAAAACTGAAACTATGCACAATAGAGAGGCATGAAGGTCTCGGAAAGAATGTCTCAGAAAGAAAGAAAGAAGAAGCTCTCTGTCTCTGTCTCTGTCTCGCAAAAAAATTATGCAGGAAAGAAAGAGCAGAATACATTTATTTATTGGACAGAATATGTTCTGGACCGAGATGGCTACTCGGTCCAGAGGCAGCCATACAAAAAATAATGCCAAAAAATTCTCAAAAATTCCCTGGACCGAGATGGCTACTCGGTCTGGCCAAAAAATTCTCTGGACCGAAATGCCATTTCGGTCCAGAGGCAGCCACACGATCGGCCACATATTCTCCTCTGTTTTGCTGTGAAAAAGATGGGGACCGAGATGCCAATTCGGTCCGGAGAAAAAAAAATCGTTGGGACCGAATTGGCATCTCGGTTCTGATGGTTTTTGTAAAACTTGCGGTCATCATGTTGGTTTCGTAGATTTAATTATTTTATTTACGGTTTTTAAAAAAAATCCGAACCTTTTGTCTGAGTGATTTCACATCACCGCCTGTTTGAATTGACTGCCTTGGACATCCAGCTCGGATCTTTTGTGACCATTTCCGTAAGTCTAATACCAAATTATTCAACTACGAGACATGCACATCTGTAATGTTTTCATCATATTGACAAACAATAGTTCGGGTTCGGTTTGGCGGGGTCAAAAATTCATGATTCAGCTATAATTTGGGTATAATTAGAAAATAATTCGGTATAACAAGGAAGCAAAAAAAATCACATTTTTTCGCGTTTTTCTTGCGAATAATTCGTAATTCGCATTTTATTCGCGAATAAAACGTATTATATGTTTCTTTGTGTTTTTTTGTGTTTTATTTGAAATTCGGTTTGGAATGTAAAAAAAAAGAATAAAACACAAATTATTCACGAATTATACCTGTATATTGTTAATATGGTTTTGATCAAAGAATCGTATTTCTTGAATCAACATGTGGCTTTTTCATCAAGAATTCAACATAAATAAAAAATATAGTTGTGCAATTGACTAAGTTTTTATCTTAAATTAAGTAAGAGTCAGACAAATAATTTTTATAGTAAAAATAGAAAAGGAAATATGACATATTATTTTTCAACATAGACTGAAAGAAATAAAAAATATTAGACTTGTTCGTTTCGTCTTGCTTCATTAACATTATCTTTGATAACTTAGTCAAGATTTTTGCAAAAGCAAATTCACGTTCCAAAAACAATATATTTTAACATCTGATACATTTCAAAGTTCAAAAATGTACTTGCATACTAAATTTATATTTTTTTTTATCTTTTAATCTTTTAATCTTTTTCTAATAGATAAAAAATCACTTGAATCTATTTTTCTATCTATAAAAAAAATAGTAAAAAGGTTCTAAAAAATAGAAAATTTAATTTATAGGTATATATTCAACTAAATATCATATTGAATGGTTCAGATCGATTGTTTGAATATATAAAATGTATTGATTCATAGTACACACTAATATGTATTATGTATAATACCACAGCCTCACTCTATATTTTTAATATAATATTTCATACTTATAAATACCTTAAATAGATAATAAAGAACATTTATTTCTTAAAGCTTGACAATTTCATATATTTATATATTAACGACCAAGTAGTCTGTACAGCGCAGAATAGAATAGGTAGAGAGAGTACAGAGTAGAGAGCAAGGCAAGAAGAAAAGAAAAGTGAATATATTGGGTGGGCCATTGCCATTGGCAGTTGGCAGTCTGAATTCTCGTAATTTTGTCTCACTTGTCATGAGTAATCTTCGTACAGAGCTCATAATAACATCACATTTAATTATGATGGAATTTCAAGTTCGTTGGAACAGCAACCACCATCATGACAGCTTTCAGATTTCTTTTTCTTTCTTTTTTTCTTTTCTTTTTTTGAGAATTGAGAGTGAAGCTCAAGCGCGTGCGCACCAACCTTCAATTTTATGGCCCTGGATACTTCATTTTGGTTTCTTCCTCCATAGACCCTGTAATTTTTAATATCTGTAATTCTATAATTTTATACATGGAGTAATAGATTCATAGAATGTTATGGCCTACCTATTCTACCAAACGTTAATTAGGTATGTAAGATATTTGAGATATAGTTTTTGACGAAGAAGATATTCCAGATATAACTGTCAAGATTAATATAAGAATTGTTCATACCCGGCAGTGTGTCTGGTTTTGGGTCTGGATTTCGTGGTCGTTTGATGATTTGCATGATTTAGAATAGACTGTTTTAATTATTCCGACGATGCAAAAAAAAAAAAATGTTTACATTATTTGACATTATTTATGATTTGGTATTGTTTGACTTTTTATTTTTATTTTTATATTCAGAGAAACGTGTTACTCGCCTTACATTATTGACCCTGCGCTACAATTATATATGTACTTATGAAGTCTTAATATGTATAATTGGAAATTTTGAAATTGGTTGAGGAATGTTTTGGTGCCTGCTCGATGTTGCTTATGGTGAGAATGAAGGCCCTCCGTATTATTTCTATAAAATTGGAGGTTATAAAAATGGTTTTCTCCTTTAATATTGATCGACTTACACAAAAAAAATGATTTTCTTTTTTAAGAAGACTCAAGAAGAAAATCTCAATCCTATGTTTGAAAAGGGATGGAGGCTCAAGCTTTGAACTCTGAAGGGTCGAATTTTTATAATTGTACCCTTCAAAAGTCAGACTTTCATATTTCTACCCTTGTCTTTTTTTTTTACAACTAAAATATGTATATAATTCTGGCCCTTATAAATCTCAAAGTTCTATTACTATGTTTTTAAACTATAATAGTAAACGCATATTAATTCACCATTTAAACGAACGTCCGCATAATTAGCACCTTTGCGTTCCAATTCCATTTTTAGTAGTATTTTTTTAAAGCGCCAATTTTAGATGGTGACGAAAATAACATGCTAGTTATGCTGTATAACCCACCACTGTTTCTTTTCCTATGCATTTAAATATTTCATTTCATACTAAGGCATGCTCCGAAATTTTTATTAATATCCAAAATTAATATTAAATTTTAAAATCTACACCCTGATGCATATATCAGAATTAAAAAAAATGTTCAAACCGCAAATAAAATCTGCGGTTTTGGGCCAACTTTCGGCAATTTTTTTTTTTTTCCAATTCTAAGCTATCCAAAACGACAGATAATATTTATGGTTTTGAGAAACCGGAAAAAGAATGCGGTTTCGGGGTAAAACCGTGAAAATTGACCCAAAACCGTAGATTTAATTTACAGTTTGGACATTTTTCAAATTCTCATGCAGGGTGTAGATTTTAAAATTTAATATTAATTTTGGATAATAACAAAAATTTCGGAGGCATGCTTAATGCCTTTAAATACAACTCTTGACAATAGCAACATTTGTAGGACATCATTTAAAATGCCATTTTTTGTTTCCCTTTTTTTACACCCGTAACTATAGAGTTAATCCAGATCAACAAGGTCCTTGTAATTTGTAAAATAAGAAATATAAATCCATATCGGTTTATTCTGAAAACCATAGAATTTTTTTTCATATTTTTAGATTTCAAGTATATTGGGTGTTACAGACCCAGCGAATTTATTAAGAATTTCTTTGTTCAACAAATTGTGAAATAATTAAATGCGCAACGCCTTCTCACCGGCATGTACTATATGGACCCGAAATTTGCTCAATGAACCATCCTCTGTGGCATATTTCGTGCAGCATTCCGTGTGTCAAGTTGCACGTTGAAACGCAGGCTTTTTTTTACTTTTGGGTAGTGGAAGCCGGTCATGCAACCAAACTAATTTATGGCTTAATTTTTGTAAAAAACTTGTTAAAATGCACATGATGTTAATTTACTAACTTGCACTCATATCACTTTCTAAAAAAGTCATAATTAAAATGATAGATATTATATTTCCGTTTTAAGAGAATAGGAACACTTAAGAAATTAGATACAGTATATCTAATTATTTTTATTAGCTGATCAAATTTGATACATATCTGTTACTAGTATCGTGCCCGTGCGTTGCAATGGGATTATAATTTAAGAGAACAAAAAAAATCTCATACAAAATGACATTTCATAAAAAAAATTTAGACAAAATGATAAATATCATTTCTAAATAAAAAGAGACCAAGAAAAATGACAAAATCTTCTTAAGTTGAACTTTCATAAAGCAAAAATACCGTTCATCTTTCTCATTTTCTTCCTTCTCTAGTTTAATTTCTGTTGTAATTTCCTTTTCCCCACTCAGTTTATCTTCTCCTATAGTAATTGTGACAGATGACTCAACAATATTGGATTGTAGGTTGCTACCAGTGACATCTTCATTCATATGAGATTCAAAATCAACAATCAAGACACCTTCGGTTGTCATGAGAAGTACCTAGTTTGCAAAAATCAATAATCAAGACACCTTTGGTTGTCATGTGAAATATGTTTCTTTGTAAAAATTATATGCATGTCTATGATAAAATTATATGGTAGAGCTTAAAAATGATAACTATTTGATTTTAAATATTCTTAGTTCTATTGTAGGATTTATGTGTATTATATGGTAGAACTAACAAGGCAGTTGGTGAGACAACTAAATTACTAAGCTATTCCTCTTGCATGCAAATTGTATGTTCCAACAAAATTCTCTTACTAATAACATGTGACAGCAGATCTCAGTAAATACCAGTTACATTTAGAATGATCAATTATTTGTATTGAACAGATCTTTTGAATTTAGTTGCTTATATAAATGCATCTCTTTTGAATTTTGCAAAGGGGCTTATAGATCTCTATCACTTTAAATTTAAACCCTATAATCAGAAGTTGATATTCAGAAATGCCAATTACAAGGAAAAGGACAATTTTAATTGTACTTAAAAAGTGACCATTATACCCCTCCTCTTTTCTGTACATTAATTACCCACATTTTTTTTTCTTTACCATTACTTTGTTGTAAATTGTGTTTAATTAGTCAAAAAAGAAAAATACAGAAAGATAAATTCATATTGTGTTTAGGGTCCAACGCCCTTGAACAAAATCTGAGGAAATAAAAGGTAATTTTACCAGTGACAAAACAGTATATCCAACGAAACTTGAGATGTACCTAATCGTATAAATGCAAATTAGCAGAAACCTTTATATTTAACTGAAAGAGGTCGATATTCTGAAGCCATCTGACCAAAAAAGAAACCAAACACCGAAAGTCCCAACGAAGCAAAAGATGCAAACTTATTCACAGTTCCATAATGAACCCTTTGCGGTTTTTCATTATAAACCACCATTAATCACAGAAAAAGATGCAAACTTTGTTTAAAAAATCACCTTGAAAAACTGAGAATGAAGTTGAGTTATGAGAGAAGACGTCGGAGCTCCGGTTGACGCTATCAGGTAGCACGGCGGAGGAGGAGAAGAATCCGAAATTAGAAGCTACAGCTCCAAAGTGAACAAAAAGGAAAAGGGAACAAAAACCCCAGTAAACAAAAAGGAAAAAAATTTCTCCCCTTTCGCTACAGCTCCAAACCCTTCCCTCAGAAAAGCGGCTCCCCTCTGCTTATTGTTTGAATGATTCAATTGATTTGTTTAGAAATAAAATTGGAAATGTGTATATAGAAACAATATTGATCCATTTAAGGGAAAAAGAACAATATGGAAATCAATATCGTATTGTTTGGATAATTCTAGTGATTTATTAACTTTCTATGTACTATTTCATTGGTCCATTTATGGGAAAAAATATTGATTTCCATTGTGCTTAATTGAACAAGGAGAATAAGGAATCACATTTTTATTGTTTGCATAATTGAGTGTAGGGGAAATAATTAAATATATTCCTTGTAGATAAATATCATAAAAAATTGAATTGTTCTAAATTTAATTGTAACATATAGTGTGGCTATATGTGTGGTGAGTTTTCTTTTAACTAAATATAAACTTCTACACATAAAAGAGATGCATTTAATCAAAAGATGACAAATTATGTGATTGGAGGGCTGATATTAAATCCGAAATTTCATCTTACAATCGTAGCCGTTGGCGGATCAGGACATCAACGTGCTTAATAATGGAATGGAGATTATTGAATTGAATACATTTCACACGAGTAAAAAACTTATTAAGAGATTTAGTGAATTTAACTTCATAACTTATTTCATGAGTGATCCATTTACCTACAAAATTTATAAATTTTCGGATTAATACAATATAAATTCAACCGATATAAAAATAATAAATTATTTTAATGCATTTATTTTTCATTATTATTCGACATCTTGAATATACACAAATTTGAAAATTTATAAATTTACAATGTAAACACATCACCCGTAAAGTATATCAATTTAAAAGTTTGAATTCATAATTTGAAGCTAATTAAATATCTGAATTTAATTGAATGATGATAAAATATCAAAACATCAATATAATACCATCACAATATATTAGTAGCATAGCATATACATATTATTTGGAGCCCAAATCCTCTACATTGCCTCACACAGTGAGTTTGAATCTCGACCAATACAGCCAAAACTGTAATGCACGTGACTCCTTCGAAATTCGTGGCAGTACATAATGAACGAATCAAATTAAAACTCACAGTTTGAGGTACTTTCGGTGATACGAATTTAATTATTTGTGGGTTCCTTAATTTATTTAACTTCTTGTCAGGAGCACACCACAGGGAGAGCCACAGTAAAGAAACGATCTATGATCTTGGTTTGAATGGACGGTGGACCCAAAATTGAGTGACAGACGTGTCCGGTGCCTATTCGGGGATAGCGCAGGGCCAGCATTATTTGAGCTTTGAGATTCGTGCAGAACGTATTTGCACGGTTGAGATTTTCCAATTAGTCAGGCAACATCTGAGATATCTCAGTGGATGTGAATTCCACAAAATTCCCGCAGCGGAGAAAACACAAAACTTGGCAACGCTCAGTTAACCGGTCCCACACGTCTGTCAACTACAGTCAGTATTGTATTGCTGCTCTTTCCTTTTCTGATTCTCCTCGAGCAACGCTTTAAAATTAAGCAAATTTTCCTTTCCAACTTCCAAGTATTTACCAAGTCAATGGAAATGGAAGGGCGATTTTTTTTTTTATTATTAAAAGAGCAATCTTACAGATTAACCCGGAAATATTTATAATTAATAATTCGCACCACAAGATCAGAACAAACTTTGGTTCTTCCGTTATGTATTTGTGGTAAGCTTTAAATTGACTTTTGAAATTATAGCTATTTTTGTAAATAATGATATAAATAGCTGAACCGTTATTTGAAAAATTCAACAATTATAATTGGCTCTCAAACGCAAGAAATACCCACTATTGTTTCTATAAAAGAATACTACTATTTATAGCTCTATTTTTACTACTATATAAAAAAATAAGTAAGGGATACGGCTTTTCTTATAAGTTCAATAGGTATTACAGATTATTACTTTTTCTAAAAATTATTATTATTTAATTTACTTATTGGAGAATCGGATTGGGGGCTTCAAAATAAAAAAAAATAAAAAATCCATTGAGACTTTAGATAAGAAAACTAATATGCACTTTTACAGGGATTTATCTGAAAATGTGTCCCACTGACAAATAAAGCACAGTGCTTGATTCTCTCGCCAAATGAATCATCTAATCTTCTCTCAAACTTTATTTTTACCCCTTTTCTTCCTTAGTACTCTCTCTTTCAGTTCCTCTGCAATTCCTTCTGTTTGTGAAAGGTTCTTACAAAATATCTCAGATCTTCGCCTTGCAATAACGTCAGCTGAGAAGGTAAACCTCGGAAGTCGGATCTTGATCTAGCTTTATTTAAGATTTTTCTTTTCTTAAATTTATTTATAGGAGGAGTTTTAGGGTTTCTAATCGGAATGCAGCTTATTTTCAGGTGTTTTCACAGGATGTCTGGCCACCTAGATCGCTTCGGTATACCCTGTAAGTGTTATTTAAGATTTTTTTACGAATTAGTCAAGATCTATTTTAAAGAAAAGTTCGATATCTGCCCTATATTTTTTGCGAAATTGAAAACTTGCTTAGTTGTGCTGGGTAATGTAGTTCTTGAATTTTTTCTTCCTTTCTTACAAGATTATTGCAATGTCCTTCTGAACCTATTTCTAGTTCAGCTGATTCACTCTATTTATTTGCAAAAAAAATTATATGCGATTAAGACAATTATCTGCTAAGAGCCCAAAGTTATAGTAATTATCTATTTTTTTTAATTTACATATCGAAAGCTAAAATCTAGTAACTATTCTTTGTAAGAATATACATTTGTACTATGAGGTCTATTTGCAATTTTTGGCATAACTTGATGAGAGTTTCTTGCCCTTTCACCAATTGATTATGGCTATTATTTTGCAAAATATTAACCATGAATTGTTCTGTACATAATGAGTGTATTGGCAATGGCCTATCAGTAGGTATTTGAGGTAATTGGTGCCATTGGTATGAAATGTTTGATTGATTCTTTTAATGATTCCTACGCAGTTAGTAATTGCTAAATATTACAGTACTCTCGAGTATTTCCCTGCTTGTAGGGTCTTTTTCTATTTCATGGTCTTTATCTTACTCAGCTAAAATCAAACCCTTCATTGATATTTCTTCTGTTTTGTACAATTTCTGTTCTAATAAGGTAGTAACTTTGAATAATTTATACAATTTTTGAGTAGATTAAATTGGTTATTTATAATATTTAGAATATATATGAATAATAATAATAGTCTTGGTTTCTACTAGAGATGAACGTGGCAAAGGAGTTGTGCTTTTAATATGTTGGTGTCAATTATTTGTATTGCTTGGTAGGAATTATTTTTAGGCCCTTTGACTTCAAGGGATCAGAGCTGGTCTATTTAGTATGACATTTCCCTTACTATTGGCAGACTGTACTGTTTGTATATATATTTATATATTTAAGGGTGATTGTGGTCATGGACTGATAGTCCTCTAGAATTTGATTAATTTATTTTATAATTTTCCTTTTTTGCTTTCTGCGTACTAGGAAAAACTTCGTTTTGCTTTTGATTTGTAATATAACTAATACTATGCTTATCCGAAATTTGAGGTTCTTTTATGTTATTGTGACTTCTTTCTTCAGTATATGGTGCTGTTTTGCCCTTATGTAGCATTTCTGTTTTTACAAATAGTTCCTAGGATAGTTGAATTTGTTACAAGCTATACGATATTTGTACATGTACAATGGTAGTTGCTTACTCTAAGATGACACCTCTTCTAGTTAGGTCGCATTTAAGTATTACAATAGATACTTAAAGGAATATTAACGATCAATTAAAATTATTTTGTTTAAATAGGATTCTCCATCTTTTTTTATGCTAAAAAAAAGTTCAATGAATAACTTTTAAAATTCTTATAATATTAAGCCTATAGGCCTAACCTTTCAAGCTTAAAATCCTTGATTCTGCATACACAGAGACTTAACAGTTCATGCTTAATATAAAATGGTTTTTTCAGGTTTTGATGGGTCCTCGAGTCATGATGAAAGAAAAGAACGCCGATCAGACTTTGAAAACTCAGAGGATGAAAAGAAAACGCGAATTGGTTCTCTCAAGAAGAAGGCAATAAATGCATCAACCAAATTTAAACATTCGTTGAGGAAGAAAAATAGGAGGAAGAGCGATGGTCGGGTTATATCTGTGTCTATCGAGGATATAAGAGATATTGAAGAACTACAAACTGTTGATGCATTCAGACAGGCATTAATTCTAGATGAACTTCTTCCTGCTAGGCATGATGATTATCATATGCTCTTGAGGTTGGTTTTTCTGCATTTTTCTTCATTTTCCTCTCTATTATTGCCTTGTTTTGTGGGGATTGCACAACCCAGTCTGGTTGTGTGCAAGATGAGATATAGTTGAGGCTTAATACAAATGCAAATTGAATCTGGGCCTAATGCTAAGTTTGGACTCCTGCACCATGTATGATTTTGAGAAGTCATGAGCAATACTGTTGTTATTGTGCTGTTACTTTACATGTGATTATTAACAACTTAAATCGATTTATAACTAGGAAAATAACTACTAATTTTCCATGGCATTTCTTAGTAAAAATTGTAATTATTGGCCTTGGTAGGTTTTTGAAAGCAAGGAAGTTTGATATAGACAAAGCAAAGCAAATGTGGGCTGAGATGCTTCAATGGAGGAAGGAATATGGCACTGATACTATTATCGAGGTAAATTCCTTTTCTAACTTATTTCTTTTGCATGTAATGCTGTACATTATAGTTGTTTGGCCAGAAATGTTTAAACAGAGGGTTTATTACAAATTATGCTGAAATTGTTGCAGCATCTCCAGAAATTAGGCTAGTATCAAATAAAAAAACGATATTTGTGCTATTATGTACTTGTTAGAGTGTTTTCTTAAGTCAACCTGATAACAATAGTTCTATTAAATAGTATGTTTCTGTTTGATCTAATTGTTAGCAGCATAAAAATGTTTTGTGCTTATTGTAAAAATGAGGATTAGTGTGCTATTTTCGCAGAAATAAAAAGAGGTAATACATTAAGTCTATCAGAGATTCTGAGCGCTTCTTGAGCTTATACAGTCTCTTGCCTATTTAAAAATAGGATTTTGACTATGAGGAGCTAAATGAGGTTCTACAAAACTACCCTCATGGGTACCATGGTGTAGATAAGGAGGGAAGGCCGGTGTACATAGAAAGATTGGGGAAGGTGGATCCGAACAGGCTCATGCATGTTACGACCATGGATCGATATGTGCGGTATCATGTGAAGGAGTTTGAGAAGAGCTTCCAGATCAAGTTCCCAGCATGTTCAATTGCCGCAAAAAGGCACATCGACTCCAGTACAACTATCTTAGATGTTCAAGGAGTGGTAAGTTTTTTCTGTGAGAATAATAAGAAAAAACTTTGGAAAGTACCCCCTTTTTATCTCTACAAGGATCTTCCATTTTTAAAAATTGCCTAGCTTTTCAAAGTGCAGCTATAAACTGTGCATATAATATTTTCGAATGAAGCCTTCTATCTCTGACAGGTTAAAAGTTGGCCTTTCTAGCTTTTGAATTAGCTATTGGTAATGTAATATAATTTCTATACTGTAACTTTATCATTTGAAATCAATTCAATTCTCTCCTTTCAAAACTAGAACACTATTTTAAGAGAAAATAACTTTATCTGTTCATATCTGTTCAAGTTCTATATGTTGATTTGTATCTTATAATTGTGGCACTAGGCTAGATCATAGACTAAATTCAGACTATAATGGAATCTAAGGGCAAGGGTAAAACTTTTTTGCAGGGTTTGAAGAACTTTAGCAAGACAGCCCGAGAACTCATTGTGCAACTCCAGAAGATCGATAGCAACAACTATCCTGAGGTTTGTGATATGTCAAATTTGCATTATCTGATCAGCTCAACTCAGAAGAAATATATCTGATGTAGCAAATTTGATCTATTTGTTTTCAGACCTTGTACCAAATGTTCATTGTGAATGCGGGTCCTGGGTTCAGGCTTTTATGGAACACTGTCAAGACATTCCTTGATCCCAAAACTACATCTAAGATACATGTAAGCATTTCTTGTGTTCTGTACTAGTAAGAATGAACATGCATAATCACTCTCTAAGATATGGTATTTTCACTTTAGAACAAGGAAATAGGAAAATAAACTATGAAACTAATTATACAAACCTAACTGGCTATTGCGTTTGAAAACTCATCTTAGGTTCTTGGGACCAAGTACCAGAGCAAGCTGCTCGAAATAATTGATGCCAGGTAAAAAAACATTATTTTTTTCTTTTTGGCATCTTACATATAAAATATATATTTTACTCTTAATATTTGATACTTTGTGAATTGTGTCCTTTATGTAGTGAGTTGCCCGAATTTCTTGGGGGTGCATGCACCTGTCCTGAGTATGGGGGATGTCTTAAAGCTGAGAAAGGCCCTTGGAAAGATCAAAACATACTAAAGGTGCCCTTTTGTCTGCTTAATCTTTCATTCACATTATTATATTTGTTTGGATACATAGATGGAGTACTTCTGTAGTACATTTTTATTATTATATTCTTTATTAGTTTGTTTATTTGTCTGTCATTCCTCAGATGGTTCTTAGTGGTGAGCTAAGATGCGCAAGGCAGATTGTAACTGTTTCCAATGGTGAAGAGAAAATCATTGCTTATGCTAAGCCAATGCGAGGGGTAAAGATTTTTTTTTTTTTTCCTGTGTTTCTTTTGTTTATTATTTTTTGCACAAGCTCAAAGCTGTAATAGCATGCCTCATGTAACCAGATAAAGGGAAGTGATACTTCTGCTGATTCGTCTGAAGCTGAAGACATGACTTCCCCAAGAGCACTTAGGAGCTACATTTCACACCCTCAGTTGACCCCTGTTCGCGAAGAGGTACAAACTTCACATTTCTCAACAACAACAACAACAAAACCTTTAGTCCCAAACAAGTTGGGGTAGGCTTGAAATGAAACCCAATCGGAGTCACAAAACTTCACATTTAAATGAACTAAAATATTGAAATAAACCATTTGCTTTACACTTCTCCTGTATGATGACTTGAATTTGAATTTTAAATTTTAGGTGAAGATGGTGAAGGCTTCCAGCTTTTGTGCACGCCTCCCTGAGAATGACGATATTCCCATTGTCGACAAAGCAGTTGATTTGGCATGTAACAAAGAATCTTTAACAACATTAAAAGGTTAATAAATTAACAATTGCAATTCCTTCTCGCTTACTATGCAACTTAATATTCCGCAGTTTTCATATTTTTGTCCATTTCATTAATATACTTTCCTTACAGTAGTCTGGGTGGTATCTTTATTTATAATAACTATGCTCACATCCTTAATCAAAGGGTTTTATTGTAAACCTCCCAAAGCACCAAATTGGTAGACAAGTATCATCATGCACACTAAATTGCTTGTCTAGAAAAATTGGTCACGAGCATGACTATATCGAAAAGTGTGTTCCACCTTTTTAAGAGGTCATGTGTTTGTATAAATCTACTTTTGGCTTGCACATAAAATCCAGGGTGTTACTCACCTCCATGTGCACCAAAAATTTGATAGTATTCATTATCTGACTTGTGGAAATCCTCACATCCCTTGATACAACTATGATTTAAGTGGAAAATAAATTATGTGAGTCTGCCAGAAGAATGGTTGTAGTACTCATTTGCCATGTTTGACCATACCACTTTTGCTACCACAAACGCAAAATTAGAGTAGGGTTAAAATGCACCATTGGTTTTGTGCTCCAATCATGCTCCACATCCTCATCTCCGTTTTCAAAGTCCGAACAGTTGATCTGAATCGCTCAAATGGTCTTCATATTAAAATGTGCTTGGAGACCAAATTTTATATTTTTTGGATTTTTTGAGATAGGTACAAGATCACTGTTTTCATGATTCTGGACCATCCAAAACAGTGATTTTGCAACTATTTAAAAAAATAGTAAAAAAATATAAAATTTGATCTCGAAGTGCATTTTAATATGGAGATCATGTTGAGCGGTTTAGATCAACTGTTCGGTCTTTAAAAACAGAGATTAGCATGTGAAGCAGGACTGGAGCACAAAACCAATGGTGCATTTTAACCCTACTCATAATAAATAAATTAAAAAAGAAAAAAAAATGTACCAAGCACAATAGTAATATTCTTTAATTATCTAAATTTGTTTTATTAAGATTTAAGCATATCTTTTCCTCTTTGATAATACAGGCACCATTCCAACTTCAGATGCAACAAAACCTAACAACACTATACTTATGGCCTTATCCATGGGACTCCTTGCATTAATTCATGCAATCATTGCTCGAATGGCAAAAAAATTACTAACATACACTGCGCCAGAACAAGTGGCATACCCTACTCCTGTATTCAACCAACCGGATTCCACAACTGAGTTACATGAGGAGTTTCGCCCCCCCTCTCCTTGCCGTGATTTTACTGAGCGTGATATGTACACTTTGGTGTTGAAAAGGCTAGGGGAACTAGAAGAGAAGATTTCTATGCTTGAGTCAAAACCTTGTGAGATGCCGTCTGAGAAGGAAGAGCTGCTTCATGCTGCTGTGCGTCGTGTTGATGCTTTAGAGGCCGAGCTTATTGTTACAAAAAAGGTACGCCTCTTCTTTTGTAGTCTTTAGTAAATTACACTAAATCTCTTCTAGTGTTAAAGCTGCACATCAGTCCATCCTTGGTACCTACTCTTGCAACTTCAAAATTTTTATACTTGGCATCATTTTGTCTATTCCTTGCATTAAGCCTCAACCTCCACACCAAAGAAATGGTAGCAAAAAAGTAAAATGAAACTATTAACAGAAACACTAATAGAGCCGTGTGGTTATTTGCTCTTTTTAGTTCAGAGTTCATCTTTACTGAAATGGATTTTCAGCGTTTAATATATGATTTGTTTTTGTGTCGTCTGTAGGCTTTGCATGAAACTCTCATCAGACAAGAGGAATTGTTAGCATATATTGACCGTCAAGAGGAAGCTAAGTATCGGGTTAGTTAAATTTTTCTTCTCTTTACTTCTTAACTCATGATTTCTAATTTCAAGAAACATTGTATATATCATATACAACATAATCTCTCTTTTTATATAAATGGTTGCAGAAGAGATCTTGCTTTTAGAAGGGGAAGCAGAAGAAATCTTTAGTTTCCTGGAGTCGGTCTTGTAATAATGTCTTCTAATGTTGCCTTGTCTTCTTGTTCACTGTAAATCGAGTTAGAGAGAGAGAGAGAGAGATAGAGAGATCAAACAGAAAGAGAGAGAGGCAATAAATCTTTAGCGACGTTAAGGTCAGCTTTTTTATTATCAAAAGCTGTTTACTATACTTGACAGCACAACCTCAGAAATTTGGTGTACTAAATTAGGATTAAAGTAGCAAGAGTAGCAAGACAATTTTTACTAACCAGAAATGGGCGCTGGTATATGTCAAGTTGTGTGCTTTCTTGTGTACTTTTGGAACTCATCTTCTAGCTTTAATCACTATTATGCATAGAACACACCTTGGGAGTCATAAATAACCCCTCTTTTTCATTTAAATTAGCCATGGAGCATGGTAAATAGGTTCCAACAATCCAATTTAATGGTTATGCTATTTATATTTGGAGTTTTAATGTTAAAAAATGGAACTTGTTCAAAACTATTTTTATAATGCCAAGTACAGGCTGTACAGCTATGTGGTTAATCAAACGGTGAGAAAAAGAAATGCCGCAGGGAACCTGTAGAGAACTCTGAATTCTTAGCCAAAACTATTCAATCGAGTGGAGTTTTAGTGAAATGATTTGAGTTTCTATTTCTTTTGAAAATAACCAACTTCACCGGAGCCTTGTATTAGGTTCCAGCATTAATCACTCGTTTGATTGAAATCTAATGAACTTGATCTCTCCTGAGCCTTGTTCTAAATTTTATTGATCATTTGAGGCGCATTTGAAGCGGATAAGGTTTCTACATGAACTAGCTTGTAAACATTACAATTACCAATGGTGAGTATAATAAGCACTCATAATACAATAGTATAGTACAAGATACTGGTCAATTTTTGAGTGTGCTCAATCCACAAAAAAGTATAATTTTATACAGTAGTCTGGCGAGGAGAGCAAATAAAATAAAAAAATTGGTGGCCACCCAATGTACTTAATTGCTAATCGAGGAAGAAACTTGAATCGTCTTGGTATATTCTTTATTTTCTTTTGTTATTTATTTTTGAGAGAGAATGTCCTGGTATATTCTTTATTTTCTTTTGTAATTTTTTTTTGGAGAGAACGTCTTGGTAGTTCTCAATTCAAGTTTCTTTCTTTCATCCACATCCCCTTTTGCTGCCTCAATCCATATTTCTCTATCTACCAGCGGAAAACGTTCTGCTGTAAAATACCAGAAAAAAAAAAGAACTCAGCATTTGAATTAATTGATTAACCGATTATGTGAATTTCAATTAGTCTTTCATGAGGAAATTAAGCTCCCGGGTGCTTTGAGATATCTTACGAGCTTGCTTTTCTTGTTCTTTTTCTTCTCAAAATAGGCAAGAATCTCCTGTTGCTGGTGAAGAGCATCCTCTAGGACCTGAAAATAATTGAAAATGGAAACATGACTATATAGCAACACTAGAAATCTATCATTTATCATACTGAAACTAAATTCAAAACTGATGAAGTGATCTTATAATTAGCGTCATTTCCAAATTACCTTTTTTGTGGCAGTGAGCTCAGTCTCCAAAGCCTCAGCACGGTCAACAGCAGCCTTCAAAATCTCCTCCTTCTCAGGCGGCATCTCGATGGGCTTGTTGCTCATCACAACAACCTTCTCCTCCATCTCGGCAAGGCGTGTGAGCACCATTGCGTACTCAGTGGCCGAAACCATGATTTTTGGGTCCACATCAGCGCCGTTCTCACCCTCTAGCTGGTTCTTGGATGCAGGGACATCGCCGATTGCCTTTGGCATGGCATTGCCCACACGAAGCATGGTCATGATTCCCATGGCCATGGACATCACGCCAGTTATCATTGGACGCCTTATCGGGCCTATTTCCATTTCGTTCTGCAGTTCTGCTATGGCTAATATTATAAATGAGGAGTATTAGAGGATCTAACACTAACTAAGATAAATCTGTTATCTTTTTTTTTCTTTTTAATGTAAATAGCTAGTTCTTAAATGAATCACGAACCTTGTGATGAAGCCTGGTTCTTCTCTGGCGCTTCCCAGGTGCGGTCGACAGCCTTGTCAATGCAACTAGCACGCTCATTGTAGAATTTTGGGGTAGAAGGGTAGCTCGCTTGTGGGACCTACGAAGAATTTGAAAATATATTTAATATAGGAATATAATAACACATTGAATTGCTAATTATCTTTTGATTTTACATGACACAAATACCAAAAACAGGTCTATTACTTGGAGGTTAGGAGATCCTTCCTCACGAACCGGTGACAGGCATGATGGGTGGTCAATCATGTCACGAGAGATCGATGATGGCACTTCGTCTGTATGCACTTGGTACACAATCTCATCCTCAGAGATCATCTTCTCTTCGACCTCCACAGAATGTTCGTTCTGTGCACCGCATTTGCCCAGACCATTTTGAACCATCTAAATTGAAACAAAGAAAAAACTGGTTCTTTTGAGAAGAATGTTCTCTAAAATCAAATATCACAAATTAAGTACAAAATCTAAATGCACCTTGAGGATTTCAGGGTCCTTCCATGGGCCTTTGTCGGACCTACTGCAGCCGCCTTCACAGCTGCATGAACCACCAAGGAAGTCTGGCAATTGGCTGTGTCCAGAAAGAAATAATTAAGAAAATCACATTATGCTTCTGTTATGTATATACAGTCAGTATAGTCTCAGGCTTCAGGACCTGTGATGAGCTTTGCGACTTTTGTTATGGTATCGTACCCATGCTATACGAATTCAAATTCACATAATCTAGTTCGTACCAGATTGGCAATATGGTAATTGTTCATCATAATTAATATATTTATAGGATACAGAAAGGTAACACACCTTGCATCAATGACCTCAAGCAACTTGCTCTGGTACTTGTTTCCCAAAACCTATACAGAGAAGGAACCATTGATAAGGCCCAACGCAGTAGATCTGATCAGTATAATAAAAATAAGGCACTGAAAAAATTACGTGGATCTTAGCAGCAGTCTTCGGGTCAAGGAATGATTTGACAGTGCTCCAGAGCAGTCTGAATCCCTGACCGGCATTGATGATATACATGCGGCACAATGTCTATGTATACAAGAGAAAATAAAAAAAGTATGAAGTTACATCAGAACCATTAATCTCATACTACGAGTACATGGAATGTTGTACACGATTGGTACTGGCAACAGAGTTAGTTTACACAATAAAACAAATACCTCAGGGTAGTTGTCGCTGTCAACCTTTTGGAGGCGACCGATGAGCTCTCTGGCAACCTTGCTAAAGTGTTTCATGCCCTGACATCACATAAAATGCCAGAATCAGAATCATGTCGTGCAAAATATGTTAAACTTTTACAGAGTTACCCACAATAAACTGGTATGTCCATTATGAATTAAATGCAACTGAGACTGATTATTTCACAAGTCAAGAAGACCATAATTGCTAGCTACTCAGGCCAACTCAAGGTACTAATAATAGGTCACTTACCACTCCTTGCACATCGAGGATGCTGGTGCTCTGGTCGATGTGCTTCTTGGCAGCAATGGAGCATGCTGGGAACTTGACAGCAAAGCAGCGCTCGAACTCCTTGACGTGGTACTTGACGTACCTGTCAAGGTCGGTCACCTTCATCAGCTTGTCAGTGTCGATTTTGCCGAGCCTCTCAAAGTAGACCGGGCGGCCCTCCTTGTCCACTCCATGGTGGCCTTGAGGGTAGTGCTCCAAGACCTCATTGACCTCGTTGAATTCAAAGTCCTGAACACAAATTTATTCATAAACGTACGCGCATGTAATTAAGAAGTGTATTTTCCATTTCAAATCTCAACAGAGGAGAAATGTTGTACTTATGTTTTCATAACTGGCATTCATTTCAAATGGAGGGACTACTTCGATTCGATGACAAGAACTATATGTTTCACATTTTGTAATGGCATTTTCCATTATTACACAGTCACAACAAAAAAGAAAGTTAAATAAATAATTTCAAATTAAAAAAATTACCTCCAAGATGGTGTCAGCACCGAAATCCTTCCTCCACTGAAGCATGTCGGACCACATCTGCTTAGTCTTTTCAATGTCAAACTTCCTGGCCTTCAAGAACCTATTGTCAAAGCACACAAATAAGATAAATATATAATCACAAATATACAAACATAATTCTAAGTTCTGTCATATATCAGACACATACTTGTTCAAACAGCAGTATACATCTTTTGACTATTGCCAACAGGTAAATATACAGAGAATATGATACCTGAGCATCATGTGGTAGTCATCATGCCGGGAGGGAAGCAGCTCCTCGAGGATGAGTGTCTGACGGAAGGCATCAACGGCCTGCATCTCGTCAGAATCACGAGGGTCGTCGATGGCAACAGACATAACCTTGCTGCTGCTCCTCCTTGATCTCCTCTTGATCGAGTTCTTCAGCTTGGCCGAAGCGCTCAGTGCCTTCTGCTTGAACGATCCGCTCTTCTTCTTCTCTAATTCCATGCCGTCTTCGAGTCCTACACATAATGTAACAAAAGATTGTTATTTCTTGTACTAGTAGCTTTCATCCGAGAAAGTAGTGCTTATGGTAGTTGCATTTGCACAGATTAATGATAATGAAAGGATTTTTTTTATTGGCATCTGTGTATGTGTTATGACTTCTGAATTCATTTTAAGTATTTGGAAGTAGTAGTGAAATGTTCTTTTTGCTTACCACCAGATGCGAGGCGTTCTAGGTGGCCCGACATGACTTCGCTCATGGTCGGCTTCAATGCTGCAGACAATGATATTTCTCGGAGTCCCTGAAACATGGAAAATAATATTATTATTTCACATTTATTGGGACAGACAAACTGCCAGGTAAAATCATAAGTTATTGTACTTTCTCTTAGTATGTACTTTTTGTCCCAAAAATGCAAGATGTAAGTTTATTTAAAAAAAAAAAAATCACAAACAAAGTTTCAGGAAAAAAAAACCCCTTTTTATTTAAATTTTGAATTCATGAAAACAGCAACCGAATAGATATGTTAGCACTTGAAGCAGTGAATAAACAGACTCATACAAGATTTGAAATAATTATAGGCTGACAAAACAAACAATGAAACTATTTTTTTTACCCTTTTTCCTTGATTGAGTTGAAGAGGAATTAATTAGGTTTATTTGAAAGAGCTTTATCTATAGGAAGTTAGTGAGGGAGGTAGCGGGTGGCATAAAAATGACCAACTAATCATTGTATAATGTACATAATACGCGGTCAGAACGAGAGACAGCATAGAGAGCTGGATATTTTTAGGTTATGTTAGTCTGTTTTTAAAGGTGTGAGAGAAGAGAGAGGGGAGGTTAGTTCAAATTGTTGCTGCACCATTCATGAAATGGTGATTTGGAAGGCACTCATCTATGCTTAATTTGGTAGTAGTTTTAGCAATGTATCTATTTCAGGAACCTAGAACATATATAAAGAGCTAATTGGAAGATGAGATCACAGATATTCACAGTAAAATATAAGCACGCAAGCAATTTTTTTTTTTAATATAGCATGCAGTAAGCCGACATTTTTATTAATATCCAAAGTTTAATACAAATTATTAATTATACCCAGAATCGGACCAATTATCAAAATATACCCAGGCTATGTTCCCTCCCTAAGCCGGCCATTTTCTGGCCGGCTATGTACCTTTTTTTTTTTTTTTTTTCCCCGCATTTCACCCTTTATATACCCCTTTTTCTCTCTCTCCTCTCACAATTCTCCCATCTTCAACCGAATTCTCTCTTCTTTAAGGTAAATTTTTTTTTATCTAATTTAATTTTTAATTTATTTATTTTAGGGTTTAGGATTTAGGTTTTAGGGGTTATAATTTAGATTATGTTGTTGTAATTTAGTGTAATTAGCTAAGTTAACCAATATTTAGTGTAATTAGCATAATTGACCAATATTTAGGGTATTTTGGCCTATTTTACCATAATTATGCTGATTAAGCGTAATTTTACCGAAATTAGCACGTTTGACCAATATTTAGGGTATTTTGGTCTTTTTTACCATAATTAGGCTAATTAAGCGCAATTTAGTATAATTAGCACAAATGACCAATATTTAGGGTATTTTGGCCTTTTTTACCATAGTTATGCTTATTAAGCGTAATTTTACCAAAATTAGCACATTTGACCAATATTTAGGATATTTTGGCCTTTTTTACCATAGTTATGCTGATTAAGCGTAATTTTACCGAAATTAGCACGTTTGACCAATTTTTAGGGTATTTTGGTCTTTTTTACCATAATTAGACTGATTAAGCGTAATTTAGTGTAATTAGCACAGATGACCAATTTTTAGGGTATTTTGGTCTTTTTTACCATAATTAGGCTGATTAAGCATAATTTAGTGTAATTAGCACAGATGACCAATATTTAGGGTATTTTGGCCTTTTTTATCATAATTATGCTGATCAAGCGTAATTTCACCGAATTTAGGTTATTTTAGATATCAAGATGCCTAGAGCACGGCCTACCCAGCGTCCAGTAGTGGACCAGCCGATCAGTACTAGCAGCATGGAGCACATCAGTCCTCTCCTGTAGATTCCCCACAGCGAGCACCGAGTCTCACTGGCTTCTCGTGAGGTACGTTCCTTTTCTTATATTTTCATTAAATTTTGTTGGATTTAAATTTTATTATGTTGTCACCATGCGGATTACATTTTTCAACGCAGGACACGGATCTTCTAGATGTGAAGTTGCGGTGCGTTCACATGAGGTACTACGAGGTGATGGAGCCGTACCTCGTCAACCTGGGTCTCTACTAGGTTGTGGACATCGTGCGGACAGAGAAGAGCATCATCAATGCATCTCTCATCGCTGGACTGGTGGAGCGATGGCGTCCCGAGACGCACACGTTTCACATGCCATTCGGAGAGATGACAGTGACTCTCCAGGATGTGAGTGCTCTCTGGGGTTTGTCTATCCGTGGCACACCCGTCGGCGGCGTCTCTGACAGCACCAGTTTTGCAGGTTATGTCGAGGAGTTATTGGGAGCTGATCCTTCCTATATCATTGGGGAACATGGGAGGTCGAAGTTACATTTGCGGATGACGAGGTTACGGCAGCACTTCATCGCGGGTCTCTCGGCAGATTCCACCGAGCTGGAGATTCAGAGGTAAATTTTTATTAATATCTACTAATTAATTTATAATACGATGATTCTATTAGAATTTTTATATGTTTTGTATTGCAGATATACACGGGGCTACGTGATGAACCTTTTTGGTTCTGTCATGTTTCCTGATTCCAGCGGTGATCAGATGCCGATGATGTATCTCCCGTTACTGATGGACATTGAGCGGCCGTCGTCGTACAATTGGGGTGGAGCTGTCCTGGCGCATCTGTACTACCACATGTGTCGTAGTAGTGAGGTAAGTCACCAACTCTTATTTTAGTGTAATGTATTTAATCAATCAATCCATCAAAATACACTGACGTGTAATGTTCTTGAAAATGAAGCCGACGGCGAAGCAGATGTATGGGCCGGTACTCCTGCTTCAGCACTGGTCGTGGTCACGGCTACCGGTGGGCCGTCCTATCCCCAATGAGTCGCCGGATTGGGGAGAGCCAGGTGTGTTTCACTGCCCCGCATACGCCAAGAAGTGGCACGGTTTCCACCACTACCAGGATCGGACACACGGTGCTACCATTGGGATCAGGCCAGTCCGGTCAGAGCTTCAGAGTTTACCTGAGCCTCTTGTTGAGTGGACGTCGTACGATCAGTTGTACGAGGAGTTCCTCTTGCCGGGCAATGTGACTGACGAGCAGGAGCGGGAGATGTGGTTCTATCGAGGTCCACTGATACATTTCTGGACAGTGGAGCACCACTTTCCAGATCGGGTGCTCCGCCAGTTTGGTCGAGCGGCGTTGATTCCCATAGACCCATCTTTGCCGAGTTACAAGCACAGAGACCTGCACCGGTAAGTCGTAGTCTATTGTATTTATTAAATAAATCATATTACTTGATAGTTTTTTTATTGCAACTAACGTCTTCTTTACAGCGTTACCCACTGAGGGCGACTGGATAAGGACTGGAGCACCCATTTCGATCCATACTACAAGACGGCCCAGGATCCTCAGTATACAGACTTCTATCACGAGCCAGATGTGATTCAGCAGACCCAGGGGGATCCCCAGTTGAGGTACGATGTATGGTACACGCAGGTCTGCATGGCGAGTGTCTATCTGCAGGGTGATTACGGTGCCCATCTCCGCGACAGGATCAAAACGGATGATGGTTACCATCCCAACGGTCGTGGATGGGCTCTCCAGGTAAAGCACCTACAACCACAAGGTTTTATCTAACTTAGTAATACATCAATGTTTGATCTGCCATGCTAAATTTTTTTCAGCTTTTGGCCGCGATCAAGGAGTGCGGGCATGGGATCCGCACGCTGGGAAAGAAGAACTGGAGACAGCTTGTGTATCGCACCCTCAAGAAGAATGCGAATGTGGTTGAGGATGCCGGGCATGGTGGAAAGATCATCGGTATGCTGCGAGACGCCAGAGAGAACATCAACTGGCATGAGATAGATCCGCAGGAGCCCGGTTCTGTTAGATGATATGCCATCTTCCCCCGATTCACATCCAGAGTGGGACTACCATCGTTGGGTATTGTCCGACATTGGGTGGACGGCATGGTACGACGAGCATGGACGTCCGGTGCAGCCTCATGTATGTCATACTTCAGTATCTGTCAGGTTTTAATAAATTTCTTCATTCAGATCAAATTTAATAATTTATGTGTATGATTGCAGGGTCCGGCAGAGATGCCGGCACAACCACCACCTGCGGAGACCGATACTTCTGAGTACGAGTCCCTCTCGTGCAGTCTCCAGGAATTCGGGGTATTCGATGAGGATTTCATTACGGCACCGGCATGGCCCCGATATGGCACAGAGATGCCGCATGATGGAGAGGCTAGTGGTAGCGGGTCTCATACTCAGCCTGCCTTTGGGACTGGGTTTGCCGCATCTATCTTCGCTACACCTCCGCCAGTACCGACAGTCTCCACGGGCGATGCTAGATGGGATACTGCCGAGCAGATACTGAGGTCTGCCGATGTCCTAGATGAGCCCGAGAGAGACGGAGGCTGGCCGCGTTGGCGCCGGAC
Organism: Carex myosuroides; assembly: GCA_028015225.1. Lineage (NCBI taxonomy): Eukaryota > Viridiplantae > Streptophyta > Magnoliopsida > Poales > Cyperaceae > Carex > Carex myosuroides. The sequence goes on along the minus strand of CM051492.1, from coordinate 8,236,474 downwards.
GAACGCCGGAGTACCACCTCAGCGATATTCCCCCTCTCCGTTTTAGTTGTATTTTTACTAGTTTTGTACTATTTATATTTGATATACTATTTATGTTTGGTATATTTGGATTATCCTATATTTCGGTTCTTGTGTATGTGTGCTTTTATGATACTATTTTTATATTTTACAGATCAAAATAAATTATCATGATAATGCTAAACAGAAAATATAACAAAATTAAAATAGTAGCACAATATAGCGTATTTCAATTAATATAGCGTATTGTAAAGTTATGTAATGCAATTTAGCGTAATTTAACATAATATAGTGTTATTCAATATAATTTCAATTAATATAGCATATTTTAGTATAAATATGCTAATTATATATCAAAAGAAGTAATATACTAAATAATTTAAACAAAAACTTTCAAATTTTCAGTGTTAAATTTCAATACTTTGATCTTCATAGTGTCTCTTTCTAAAAAACGGAAAAAAAAGGTACATAGCCGGCCAGAAAATGGCCGGCTTAAGGAGGGAACATAGCCGGCCATTTTCTGGCCGGCTTGGATATATTTCGATAATTGGTCCGATTCTGGATATAATTAATAATTTGTATTAAACTTTGGATATTAATAAAAATGTCGGTGCAGTAAGCGTTCCATTTATGTTACAGAAAGGAATCATTTCGACAACTATTAATTAATTTGGTAATATTCAAAAATAAAATTCAATTTGGAAATATGATGTTACAGACATAATCTTAAACTATAAAAAATGATGAGATTTATCTCCTTTACCGTGTGATGTAGATGTTCAACATTATATTTACAATTGGAGTAGAACTAGGGTGGTCTTACAGTTGACCGAGCCCCTTTGTGAACTCAATTCTAGCTAAAACCTATCAGATTGGCTTCAAATAACGAATTCAAATCGGTGAAACCCATCTACCTTACGAGTGATGCGTCTACATGCAAGAAATTTAAATTTTCAAATTAATTTTGTATGGAATCAAGTGGTAAAAAAAAGTTTCAAAAAATGAATGTATTAAAATTAATGAGTGAGGCTACGGTGCTATGCATAGCACCGTTTGGGTCCGTGCTACAGCTCAAAATTTGACTTTTTAAAATCCTAACAGTTGATCCGAACCGTTCAACATGATTATAAAATGAATATGTACTTGCAAACCAAATTTTACATTTTTTCGAATTTTTTTACTATTTTTTCGAAAATCACTTGATGTGAACATTCTGGACCATCCAAAAACAGCCTATCTAAAAAAATAGTAAACAAATTCGAAAAAATGTAAAATTTGGTTTGCAAGTACATATTCATTTTATAATCATGTTGAACGGTTCGGATCGACCGTTAGGATTTTGAAAAGTCAAATTTTGAGCCGTAGCACGGACCCAATCCGTGCTATGCATAGCACCGTAGCCTCACTCAAAATTAATTTATAAACCTTCTAATTTTGACCACTTGACTTTATACTAAATTAATTCGAAAATTTAAAATTTTCGCATGCGGACACACCACTCGTAAGGTAGATGAGTTCACCAAGTCCCTTTGTGAACTCAACTCTAAAACCTATCAGATTGGCTTCAAACAACGAATCCAAATCGTTGAAACCCATCTACCTTACGAGTGATGCGTCTACATGCAAGAAATTTAAATTTTCAAATTAATTTTGTATGGAATCAATTGGTAAAAAAAGTTCAAAAAATGAATAATTAAAATTAATTTATAAACCTTCTAATTTTGACAGCTTGACTTTATACTAAATTAATTCAAAATTTTAAAATTTTCGCATGCGGACGCACCACTCATAAGGTAGATGAGTTTCAATGGTTAAAATTTATCGTTTGAAGCCAATCCAATAGATTTTCTTTTTGAACTTAAGAACATCCTAGGTGGTAGGCTATACCACTCTTACAATTGCATGAAAATCTGGTGGTAGGCTATACCACTATCTACACACACACACACACGTGTGTCCAACATTATATTTATTATTTTTAATTTTATATACTATAGAAATGGAAATTGAATGTAAGCTAAAATTATCCTTAAAAATATTATCTACGTAGTTATGATAAATATTTATGAAATGATCCCTCATCCTTTTATTCTGAACACAAATTTGATTTGGTAACATAATTCTGGTCTGACAGAAAGCAAATTAGGGGACAAAACGTTGGACCTCGTAGCATATTATCATAACATCTTCTCAAAACACCACAGTCACCGAATTCACACCAGAGTTAACTAAAATTTTGAGTTTAGATCAAGACCGTACGATCTGTTGAACACGAATATTGAAAGGATCCCATGCATTACACTCCGGACCGGATTGGTCAGAATTCTGATCGTACGGTCGTGATCTAAACTCAAAATTTGAGTTACTTCAGAAAATTCGAACTACCATGTCACTCACCTGCTACTGCCAAATGGGAATGGCTATCCGCTCCAGTATATTATGTGTTTTTCGCGAGGTACTTTTGGAGATCCAAACCGAAGCTCAGATACTTGGCGCTAACCTGAGATTTGCTCTCAAAAATCCGAAACCCCATTTTGGTGAAGTTAGATTCTAGTGTAGTAATTCCTGAGAAGTGATGGTGTTGAGAAATGCGTCGCTAAGGGGTCACCAGAAAATTGGTTTGGTTGGTTTTGATTTTGAATCAGCTTTAAATCGGACGGTGCGTGTACTATGAACTTCCAATCCAGTTTAAGATTTCAATTTTAAACGCTTAGATTCAGTACTAGTTGTTCATGTCCGATATTGCCCCAATACCGGTGATGTACCAACAAGTACTTTTTACTGGTACCTAATTTGATGATCTGTGTTTTGACTCATCTAATCTTAACAATATGAGAAGCTTATTAATAAATATATTGGTACAGTTACCATGTACCAGCCTGTTTATGTACCTGTTACTAACAACCAACTCTTTTAAAAAAAAAAACCTCTAACAACCAACTTCTCAGAAGTAGAATCTTTTATCTTTGGTTGGTGATAGATCAATCCTAGAGGATCCTCATTTGAGTATGCATAGTAAATGTTCAACAAAATTTCTAAAATAGTCATCAATGGTATTTCTTCCTTCCATGGTGCATATCTCCTGCTTGCTCACCCATGTAAAATAGCTCTGGCCTATGTGCAACAGTACCCAATTTTGGTGTCTGTTTTTGTATAAACGTGCACTATATATTTCAACAAAAAAAAGGAAGATAAAACAAATAAAAAGGTGTCATTTTTTCTTGTTGAATGATACTGACAATATTCTGTCTCTTCTTTTCAGAAAACAAGAAACAAATAGAAAGAAAGAAAAACATGAATTGAATTGGTCAATTTGAATCCTTGTGTGAGCCTTATTTGAATCTAATTTTATGGTTGGTGTTTGTAATTTTTCAAAATGCATGTGTTTTTTGTAACCTAACAATAAGGTTTTACTTAATTTTGTTTTGTAAAATGCATCTTTTTTTCTAAAACCAGAGCAAGTGGCTAGTCACCTCTCTATTTGGCATTGCGGTATTGTGGAGGCGAGATGCAGGCTCCTTGTGGGCCATGATGGGCCTCTGTATCAATACCTGGATTTCTATAAAACTAAAGAAGGCGCTTAATCGCAAGAGACCAACCAGTGATTATAAACCTGACCCAGGAATGCCTTCTTCACATGCGCAAAACATTTTTTATGGGGTTGTATTTGCAAATATGTCATGTAAGGATCATGGAGTTAGTTGATTAGGTGCTCTTTTTCTAATCTCTGACTGTTGATATTTCTCTTGACTCTGAAACATATTGGGTTTATTGTAATTGTTATACTTATTTTTGTTTATCGTGCAGTGCTACAGTGGCTGGGGACAAACTTTTCAACGGTTACCACGGGAATACTGATACTTCTCTTGGGCTCTTATCTTGTAACTTTTTATGTGCTATCATCTTATTAAATTTCTTAATTTCAAGCTGTCTCAAAGAAGAGTCACCACACTGTGCTTTACAGTTAACAAATCAATACCAGACATGTTTCACATGGTTAAAATGCTAGTTTTCCTTCCTAAAATAAATGATTGAAGCAATCTTTTTATGTCATTCATAGCATGCTAATACTAATCTTTCTTCTTTTAATATTTTCATACCCATATAATAGGCATGGTTAAGAATATCTCAAAAGCTGCATACTGTCGAGCAAGTGATTGTTGGTGCCATTCTCGGATTTGTGTTTGGTATCGCGTGGTTTTTCTTGTGGCATTCTTTTCTGGTCAATGCGTATCATCTTTACTTTTTGGTTCGTGTGGTGATGGTTTTAAGTTCATTGGCATCTTGCGGAGCCTTCTTCTTTTATATTGTTCGCTATTGGTTCTAGCATGCAAATTTTGTGCATCTGTAATTCCAAAAATGTTCTTTGTGCACAATTTTATAAGAAATTCAAGTACCCTAAACACTGCCATTCTCCATTTGAACACTATTGTTTTGACTCTTTGGGCAACAATTTGCTATGGGAATAGTTCATGCCGTGTGATCTAATTATATTTACTTTGTATGTATTGATTGATGTTTGGTGCTTGCCTTGATGACAAAGAAGTACGCGTATTTTGTTCATATTTAGAAATTGATCTTTGTAACGTTAAGGCAAAAGGTACAATTCTGAACTCATAATATCATATTAGGTTTTCTCTTCATTTCATCTTAAACTACAACCGATCTTATAACTTTATGCAGTTATCTTCATTGCTATCACTAAATCGAATTGGTCCATGTTATAAAAATTCAAAAACAGAAATAAAAATAGACCTATAAAATGAGTATTTTTTCGGTTAAACTGAATTATGAAATACACATACTAAGAGAGAAGTAACTAATCTATCAGCTCCTAATCTAAAGGAGTTACGAGCTTTCCATAATTTATAGTACATGCAATTTAAGCAGTCAAAAAATGATTAATTTACATGTTAATTTATAAATTTTGGAATTAATTTTGTATAAAATTAAGCAGTCAAAAAATAATAAAAAACTGAACACATTAAAATTGACTCATAAATCTGTTTGTTTTTTAACACTTGACTTTATATTAAATTAAGTCGGAAATTTATAAATTTAATATGTAAATGCTACACTCGTGAAGTGATCGGTTTCAACGGATTGGATTCATTATTTGAAGCCATTCAATAGATTTTGAAGTTTAGCTCATAAAAAAACTTGATGGGCTTAAAAATATCCTAGTTATACCCCAATTAGAGAAAAAAAAAATTAGATCAAAACATAATATGAGAAACTTGTGCAAATAGAAATGCTTCCATGCCACGGAACATATCGTCAACAACTTAGATTAATGGAAAAAAAAAATTGTGGGTTGAAATTTTATCTTTGCCCCCAAATAAAGAGTGCTTTATGTTGTTATCTACAAGTTACTTCAAGTGTTGAAGAAAGAAAATAAAAAAATTGTGGTAGTTGTACACAATATATTTAGTACTCTCGCGTCACATTTTTTCTTTCCAGAGAAGAATAGAGATCTTGCCTGCCAATTTCATTCTCTTGCGTCATTTTTATATGCAGGTACAAATTCCTACTGTTGAAATTATGCGATTCCGAAGACAATAATCAAGAGAAATTATGCGATTCTTACATGTTTATATTTATAGAATAATTATTTCAATCTCCCCACTCTGATATCCGTATTGTATCCGCAGCAACAATAGAGAAATATTGTACTACGGTCTCTAACTCCACTAATTAGAGGAAGGTTGTACTATGATCTCTTTCTCAGTCTTCCTCTAATGAAGTAGTAGGGACCCGTACCCCCATCAACATTCTCTAATAGTCTCTGCGTCAACCTTCCTCTAACAAAAATAATTGACCTTATAGATATAAATACTTACAATACTTGATATTAATACTTTCAGAAAAAATTCGAAAAAATGTAAAATTTAGTTTGCAAGTACATATTCATTTTATAATCATGTTGAACGGTTCGGATCGACCATTAAAATTTTGAAAAGTCAAATTTTGAGCCGTAGCACGGACCCAATCGGTGCTATGCATAGCACCGTAGCCTCACTCATCTTGAATTGTTTTATATTTCAATTTGTGTAGTCAGGCATTTACAATATTTCACGAGGATATTTGTGCGGTAAATTTGGCACAAATGGAATGATTATGAACAACTAATCCTGGAAAAGAGACAAATTTACCGAAAAGAATTGGGCAGGAGCGGGAGAGTGGAGACACAACTTCAGGAATTAAATCATCTTATTAAATTTGATATGGGGCAAATTTAATACAAATAATCAGACAACATGCATGTCATTGTCGAAATAACCTTCCAAGTTCGAAATAGAACAACTAATTTCTATGCATTATTTTTTCTTTTTAAGATAATAGAATTTTTGACGCTCTTAATGATACTCTAAAAATTGAAAAGTTACAGTATTTACCGTTTATCATAAAATTAAATAAATATTAATAGTGATTTGGCAAATTTAGCTACGTCTAATTATTCAAACTAATAAAATTTAATAGGCAATTTTATAAATTTTTTTAGAACTTGTTAAATCAATGACATGAAATTAACAGGTAAACATAACTATATGAATATGATATATGGTTGTTAATAATTTGTGCTTATTTGAATCGCTTCCCATTTTAGTAATCTCTAGATAGCGTATAAAACAGGAATCAATCTTTTAAGTCGAAGCACAAGCATGTGATCAACTGCGTAAAAGAGCGTACCAAACAGATGTACAATCCCCCAAACTAATTTCCACGTGTACTACTACTATCTCTTCTTTGTTTACCTTTTCTACTAGGCGAATTACCGATCTCCCAGTCTAGCGTCGTTCCCTTCCAACCAACTTGTCTTGTCTGCATCCCCTCTCTCTCTCTCTCTCTCTCTCTCTCTCTCTCTCTCTCCCCCTCTGTGTCGCGGATCGTATCGCCTGATCTGAAACCCTAACCTTAGCCGAATCTCGCCGGAGGCCGCTCTCTGGCGATCTTCGACTCCGCCTAGCCTAGATCAGGAGGTAGTTGTGCTTATGCAAACCCTAATTTTTCTTAGCTTTTACATTGTTAAATGGAAGGAAACGAAATGAGATTAGTTAAGATTCGCAAGGTTGGGATTAGATTTTTGGTTCATAAATCTCCAGATGGTACTTTTTTCCCGTGGGAAATCCAAATCTTGTGTAGATACGCAAGCTGAGCATTGACCAGCTTGGGTCAGGCTTTCATACTTTGTGTCAGTTTGCACAAAAGCTATAGCATTGCCTTTCCATAGTAATAATTTCCCTTTTTGAATTAGTATCATAGTAATACTTGAAGAACTTCAATTCCTGTTTTGGGTGCCTTTTCCGCTTTTTTTCCGGGCTTAATGTTGCTTCTGCTCCTATATGAGTGTCTTGAAATAGTACATCAAATTGTGATAGACTATAGGGAATTTAAAATTTTCTAATTTTGATTATTTTCATAGGTAAAGTGAGCTAACTAGTATAATTGAGTACTACGTTGTTTTCTTACAGATGTAATCCTAAATTCGTATAGTAAGGGTGTTTTAGAATATTTTGGTTATACATGTATCAGTCTAGAATAGTAATAATGAGATAATCTCAAATCAAATCATTTCCTCAATATTGTTTTCTGAAGGTACTATATTTATACTATATTGAATTGGAAACGCATGCATGAGTAGATCAGCATTAAAAGCGTATAACTTGTGGATGAAATATTATTACTGAAAGGAATCTCATTTCGTTTTCAGTTGAGTCCTATTTTTATCTTAGGCATCTTAGAAAAATGTTATATAAACTGGCATTCTTCTAATTATTATCTTAGAACTTTCAATAAATTTCATTTTTGTCTGAAAAAATTTGTTAATGCACAAATCTCCCAAATTGAACTTTTGAAGAAATATACTGTTGACTAAAACTCAATGATTGTTTATGTTAGACTACATTAAGAAAGATACGAGCTAGACTAAGTTGTTACAGAGTATTCAGCTTGCAAGCTATGCTATCATGTTGTATGAATGAATGCCACTGTATTTTAGAGGCACTTGTCATTAGAGAATAGCTTTTTGATAATATCGCAAAAGTTGTTATAAGATACGTTTTTCTATTTCAAGAGGAAATTAGTAGTTCGTCTACTTGACATAATAGCATGATGCATTTTGTATTTCCAACAAAGTTGCTGGGTACAAAATGTGGTATTATATTAATATTTTTCGACATAAGCAATTTATGTTTTTGTCACTGCACCTGATGCTCTTATTTCTAGAATAATAGGATTAGAAGAGAAGAACTTAGTCATGGCTTAGGTACATTGGGTAAAATCTATCCAGCTTATACAATTTTCCTTTATTTTACTTCTGTTTTTCTGTATTTGTATGTTATGTTTTCTTTTTGGGACTTTTCATCCTTTTTATGATAAAGTGCTTGAAGTAGGAACCTATCAGGACCAAATAGCTGTTAAATGGACCAGCATTCAGACCCAACTGTGAGCAACGAATTAAGACTGCATCAGTTATTTGAATTGCACTAAATTCAGTGTCAGCTAGGCTGTTGATATTTATCTTAGATGGTTAGAACAAACCCTCTTTGTCCTTCCTTCGTTTTCTTTTTCTTTCCATTTATCTTTTATATGCTTAATTCTCAAGCAGACAGGCATGGAGCAACCAGCTGGCGATCCAATACCATTCGACAAGTTTCGCTCCGACTTATCACGGAAGTTCCAGTACTACCTTGACAGGGCAACACCTCACACTGCTGGTAGGTGGGGTGGGAGCTGTGCTGTTGCCCTGTTGTATGCTGTGCGAGTTTATTTTCTGCAAGGGTTCTACATTGTTACATATGGGCTTGGAATATACTTGCTCAACCTGTTAATAGGGTTTCTATCCCCCATGGTGGACCCTGAGCAGGAGACCTCTGATGGGCCGGCCCTCCCAATGAAGGGCTCTGATGAGTTCAAACCATTTATTCGCCGCCTCCCTGAGTTTAAATTCTGGTAAGTTTAATTTAGTTTCCTTTTTGGGCTGAGTGGATTAAGTTTGTTCCTTGATTTTTTCTTGTCAAACTTCAACACAATTTTATTCTTGTTGGAGCTAGTACTAAAACAGCACTTGAATTGTACTATGGAACTGAGATCTGTAGTTAATGGAATGATCTGTGAATCAGTCTTTTGCGTACTACAGGATTTGTTATCTACCATATATTTGTGCATAATGCCTAATATTTCTTTCAAACATAACCAATGTTTAGATATTTATACGTCTTAGTGAAAACTCACTACTAGATGATTTTTAAAAGCTTCCGATTATAAATAAACTGATCATAAAGAGGCTTGGTCTGGTGATTATTAATTATTTTAGTAATTTTGCATTTAAACTTGATTTTCACAGTTGGGTTCTATATGCACATAACACAAGCATGCGAAGTTGTAAATATGAGAAAGAAAATTATTTTGGAAAATGATGAAAATATGGGCCTGCTTTGCAATAAGCTGTTTGTTATATGCAAGATGGCTGGTATATACTGATTAGAGGACCATGGTTCAAAGTTTGGGTTTTTCTTGTTAGATAGTAACTAAAACTAAATTAAGCCAATACTTGCTAGTATCACATATAGTAGTTATCTGACTGGTGCAGTATCAAATGAATTGAATAAACCAAATAAATATTAGATAATATGTAAGTCACCCCGAAACAAAGCTGGCACATTGCAGAAAATGTTACTCTACCTGGCTTGAATATTGTACTTGTCAATTTTCAAAAGAACTTTCTTCTTCATAGCTTGAAAGTTCAACAAACCCAAGGAGAAAGCAAAAGATGAAAGTGGCCAATCCCAAATGAAACCAACATGAATACTAGTACCATAATTATTGTGGTTGTTCTTCTTGCTTCAGGTACGCCATCACAAAGGCTCTGTGTATTGCTTTCATGATGACCTTCTTCTCAGTTTTCGATGTACCAGTCTTCTGGCCAATTCTTCTCTGCTACTGGGTGGTACTTTTCGTTCTTACAATGAAGCGCCAGATCCTACATATGGTCAAGTACAAGTATGTGCCTTTCAACTTAGGCAAGCAGGTGAGCACAGCTTTCTTTTCCTGATTTTGATTTTCCGTCTTTACTATATTTGCTCATAATTAGAAACTGCTGATGGTTTAGTTAGTTTGGTTGCTAGGTTGCCACTCCTTTTTGGGTTTTTATTTGCTAATAATCAGGATAAAAGGAGGCTTTTGGTGCGAACTTTTTCTTAATTGACATTTACCACGATTAAATATTGGATTAAATCATGGTTTGATGAATAATTGAATGTAGATTGGCCTAATTGTATGATTTTCTTATAAGTTCCATTAAAGCACTTAGTAGAGAGAATAATACGATATTGAGTTACGTTAACATGATAGGGCTTAAGATGATGTGTTTCATCCTGCATTGGTATACTATATGTGGATTGCTGGATTTTAGAATCCAGAAGTTTGTACTCCTATTACCTTTTATAGGGTTAACAGTAGTGTTTTGCATTAGAGAAATTTCAAAGCTTAGAGGAGTCTTTTCAGTTGGTTTTGTTCTCAGTAGTGTGCTTCATTTGAGAAACTTGAAAGCTAGCGGAGTCTTTTAGTTGGGCCTGTTACCATTTTATCCTTTTATTTAATAAAAACTTGCATCTTGAAAATAAATTGATATGTTTTTGGTCTGTAAATTCATAGAATTGAATTTATTGTTATACAGTGGACTTGGTACATATGCTACAAATGGCTTTTAACTGTCTTAATAACAAACATGCATATTGCCCATAAGTTTAAACAAGGTTTGATTTATAAAAGCAAATACAGGGCTCTAGTTGAATAAAAAAAAAAGCCATATAAAGTAGCATCGTCAGATGCTAAATTGGAAACAATCACTGGTCTCTGCTAGATCTCAACTGAACACAATAAGAAGAAAAAAAATGTCACAATAGTATGGTTGCGGTGCCATTTTATAATTGTACAATTCAAAGTTATCATAGTCCAGTATCATAAAATCCATTATTAATTTTCCCCTTGTGTTAACTTAATTGTGTCCTTTGGTCAGAAATACGGTGGAAAGAAGAGCTCTGCAAGCAGCAGCATGTCAAAAGATTGATATAGGATAGGGTTTGTTTGCTGTGAAAGGAATACAGCTTGCAAAAGGGAAGAAGAATTTGTTATCTGATTTTCCAGAATATTTGAAGATGAAACCTATACTCGAATTCTTGGTTGTAATAGTCTACCCTAGGACATCAAAGTATTTCCTAATTCATTTTTTTTACTATTATTTATCTCGTGCAAATTCCATATTTTAAGTTTAATTGATTACTTCTCCTAGATTACTTGGTTGTTATGCACTTGTGTTATTCATTGCAACTTCTCATCTATTTAAAATTTTAAATCATGCGCGGACTATGCGCTGTATTTTCTAACAGAGCACATGACTGTGCTACGCAAGATCCTAGATTTGCGATAACACAATGAATTCTATGCACTTACCAAGAGAGAGATTTTATATGAATGGTCAAGCAATGAGCCCCATTGAACCAATGCCAACAAATGTATTGTAACATGTCACATGTCTAAGAACTAATCAGGCTGTTCTCCAGATTTCCAAATTCATTATCAGATGAGGAACCGTTCCCACTTGCCAAGCAACATTGGAGCTATAAATGCTAAAATGTATTTCTTTTAACCCGCCTATACAAAAGAAATTAACCCATTAATTAATTTGGATGCCCCCACATCGTAAAGCTCATGTTTTTATTAATGTCGTACGCTCGTCATGGGAAACTTGAGGGGAAAATCAAAGCAAAGGATTTTTTATTTTTTATTTTTTGGTCCTCGTGATCTGATGACTAACACATGATTTCTTATGCATATGCAAATTGGATGAACACTTTTCTCAATTTAAATGCAAGTTTCCAATGTACACTTGAAATAGGAACTGATTATTCGTTAGCAACATCTTTAAATTCTTCAATATATTGAGTTGTTGCTACATCGTCCTTCTTTCGGTAAAGAAATGCATGGTAACATAACAAGTACATGCCTCCCTGGTCAACTTGCAACATATATTTTCTCTTTTGTTAATGCAGGGACAAGAAGCTTCAAATGAAAATGATCGTTATAAATATTTGTGTAGAACAAAATATGATAATCTTTCCTGAGCAAGATAAAAATAGTAATGGTATGGGTAAGTCTCTAATACATTAATAAAACACAGATGTACCATTATTAATTCATTGGATGACGAAAATTTTCTAATGAAATATTATTATATTTATACATCTATCATATTATATGGCGAGAATCAAAGACGGCAAATTTTTTTTTATGCTATTTAAGTGTTCAAACAAAGCTCCAATGTTCACTCAGTTATCAGAAATCGAACAATAAAATTTGTTAAAAAAATGTGTAATTTATTATATTTAGTTTTGTTGATATTGTCCTTAGTTTATCTGATGGTCAAAATAACTTCATATTTTTTTTTCTTAAAACGATCTAAAGGAGCAAATTTCTATTGTTTTTTTTTTTTGATGGTTGACGGTAAAATTTTACCGTCAACGGATATATTGATACTAAAAAAGTTTATGTACAAAGTTCATTGGTACCCAACAAGTTACAATAAGAAATAAAACCCCCCTACTAAAGAAAATAATGAGTTCAGCTTGCCGAGATGGCCATTAGGAGGGCACAGTAAGCGGCCCCCTGATCATGCGCTCTCAGCTGTGATGTTGTGCTCCCCCGTGTGCTAGTCTGCCCCCAACCATAGTGAAATATCCATTGTCGTATCATAAATCAGAATGTGCACTGGTTTCCTTTTGTTCGAGAAGAGTCTCCTGTTTCTTTCCTTCCACAAGGCCCAGACTCCCGCCGCCCATATTCTATTAGAAAACTGTTGCCTTTGTTTGGGTTGCCCCCTCTGAGCTAAATCCCAATCCACATGTGTGTTAATCACCGTTCGGCCGTAGTTGTAATGGGAGAAGAGACCATTCCAAAATGCTCCGGCATAGGAACAGGACCACATAATATGGTCCCTGGTTTCCCTGCTGCTATTCCCGCATAGATAGCATCCCGTTTGAACCATGCACCCCCTGTTGTGAAGCACCTCTAGCGTGAGAATCTTGTTATCTAACATCAACCAAAGAAAGATGCGGACTTTGTGCGGTGCCTTGATTTTCCACAATAATTCCTGATCCGGTGAAATGCAGCCCCTGTTGTGAAGAACCTTATATGCCGAAGCACAGGAGAACATCCCAGGAGACGACCATCGCCACTGAATACCATTATCTCGGGCCGTTGAGCAATTATAGAACGGTAGGAGGGCTGAAAGGGACTTCATAAAGAAGGAGTCATCCCCCGAGGAGGGGATATCAATGGCTCGAGTTAGCCCATGCAATCGTGCGACCGTGGAGCCCCACAGACCCAGCGGTTTCGTTTCTAGTTCCCAACACCACTTGGTCAATAAGGCATCATTTTGAACTGCTAGGTCAATTATACCCAGCCCCCCATTCTCCTTTAAAGTACACACCGTTTCCCAATTAATAAGGCAGTTGATTCCTTTGCAGGTATCGTTTCCCTTCCAGAGAAAATTCCTTCTCATTTTATCGATGTGTGTTACGACCCCTGCCGGTAGTTTTAGGGCCTGCATATGATGAAGAGGCATTGCCGAAAGCACTGCTTTGACCAGTGTGACTCTCCCTCCGTATGATAAAAAGTTGGATGTCCAGCTTTCCAAACGTTGTTGAATTGAGGAGAGCATCGGTTGATAGTGAAGTTTACGCGGATTACCCACTGTGAGTGGGAGACCCAGGTATGTCAGGGGTAGTTGGGACTGAACCGCAGAGAGGATGCGCGCAAGCCGCTGTATGGAATTCGTTGGAATCGCGATGGGGACAAAAGAAGACTTTTGAGGGTTAAGTCTAAGGCCCGACAGTTCTGTGTAGTCTCGTAAGACTTCCGTGATGATTCGTAAAGTGAGTGGGTGTGCCTCCATGATTAATAGGGTGTCATCGGCATACTGAATGATTTCCGGGGGCAGTAGTGCGGGTGGCGGCAGGAGGTGTTCCACATTTTTACAGAATCGAGCCAGGGAGTCTGACACTAAGATAAAAAGCAGAGGCGAGAGCGGGTCACCCTGGCGCAAGCCCCGTTTGTGACTGAAATATCTGGTCAGAGCCCCGTTGACCTTTATTGCGGAGGACGAGGAGCGAAGTAGGTTGAGGACCCCGGAGCACCAACGAGGTGGGAATCCCCGTTCGACCAGGAGATTGATGAGAAAACACCAGCTAACCGTATCAAAAGCTTTCTGAAGGTCCACTTTATACAGAACGGCTGGAACTTTTCTCTTTGTGTAGAAGATCAAAAGCTCCCTGGCTGAGAGGAAGGACTGCATGAGGGACCGTCCCTTGACGAAGGCCGTCTGGTTTGGCAAAATTAAATCTTGCAAATGCGGTTGCAGTCGGTTGGCCATTATCTTCGGGATCAGTTTGGCAATCGTATTGATGACGCTGATCGGTCGGTAGTCGGAGATGTTCTGTGGGTTCGGTTTCTTGGGAAGTAACGTGACCGTCGCCTTGTTGATGTGTCGAATGGATGCAAATTTCTATTGTTATCCCCTAATTTCGTACATCATAGAAGGCCATTCTACAAAGATCTAATCAGTTCCAATCCAAAAGCAACCTACTAAGATCCAATATCAATCATTAATTAGTTGGAAAGCGAATTCTATATTAATATTGATATGATATTTTTATTGTATTATCTATGTTAAAGTATAAATTTGGCTCATACATTATGTTCCTAATCAAACAATCTCAACTTGCCCATTCTATAATCACAGCTTAGGGAAGGCAACATTTAGGTTTTGGTTTCTGAATTTTATAAAAGAAATAACAAGTTGGTACCTGAAATTTTATTTGCACCAAATTGGTCTTTTAATTTAACAAAGAGGAAGTAAATTAAAGTTGGTCCTTAAACTTTGATAGTATGACACAGTTGCTCTCTAAACCAAATTACTCTGCTAACCTAAATTAGTCTCCTGTAAGTTTACAAAAGAGCTAAATTAGAAGGATTAACTTTGTTTTTATTTTATTTTTAAAAAATTGAAGGACACTTTTTTTTGGAATAAAAGTTGGAGGTCAAGTCATCCAACTATTTAATATCCACCAAGTATTTTCAATTAAATTTCAATTAAATTTCAATCAAGCTAAGTGTTAACCAAACAATTTTAATGATCCGACGGCTCAGATCACCAATTTATAAAACAGAAACTTCCATGGGATGACAAAAAGCCAAAACGAGGGCTGCAGTACCAGTAAGCGTACTCCTCGTTGATGAGATCTTCTGTGCCATCAACACTATACCACTCCGTGTGACAACTCAACAGTCAACAGCACACTTAACTCGCAATAATTTAAAATTTTAAGTTGGAGAATATACAAAGGTAGGTAGCTCTTCCGACTGTAGACCAGTCGAGCTGAGTTAGGCAAAATTTAAACTCGGTTCATATCAGATTGAGTTGAGTTGAGTTGAATCTGATTTTTTTGGAGCCATACATGAGTCAGCTCGTAAATAGCATGCTATTGCTGTAAGTCCTGCATAGATAAAAAAAAAAAATTCGTTGATTTGATATTGTAAGTGGTGCATAGATACTACGATGAAACTCTCACGCTGGATACAAAGAGATATAGTGAAAAAGTTAAAATATAGCTTTATTTTTAACGAGCCGAGCCAATACGAGCGGAGTTGGGTCAAACTTGAAGTCAGTAATCGTGAGCCGAGCTAGAATCAAGCGAGCTAATTATAAGTTTTTTCTAAACTAGTCTTGAACAAACTACAAGCTACGATTTCCTTTTACCAGCCGTACTAGCTCTTGCATCTCAGCAAACGAGTAGGGGGTTCAATGGACATTGGACCAAATTCAGTATAATACCTAATCAAAACCGTCTGATTCGCATGAAAATTCATATTAATCTGTCCGCATAAATCTTAAAAATGTCCGTACAAATCTTAACTTAACTGGATATTAGACCGAATTTGATCGGATTACCATCAAACCGCCTCCGATTATATATGTGAGCAAATCGTTACACTGGAAAAGCTCTTTTCTAGCCCTACAAGACAAGACTTCCACTTTCCTATTGGCTGTCCCTGTCCCTGTCCCTGTCCCTGTCAACTATTATTATTATTATTATTATTATTATGACCTTATTAATTATTGTTGCTTCTGACTTGGCATGTTTCGACGACATTAGAAATTAGAAAATCAACCGGATCCCAATAATGCAATGTATTGCTTTATAAATTATTCAGGCACTTGTTTTTTATTGGGTTATTAATTAGTTGTTAGGGAAGACCCTATGATTATGTGCCGCTACTAATATTATATGCACAATATTTTAAATTTATGACTGTTAATGGTCTCCCGTCAACCATCATCTCCTTAACTAGAAAACAAAAAATGCATGGATAATTTTTGTTTTTTTTATATATGAATCCACTACTTTCAAAAGTCAAGATACATGTTTATCTTTATGCCAAATATTTATATATCTCCAATAATATATATATCTCCAATAAAGCAACTAAAAAACTAAAATAATTCGTCTTAGATTAATCTTTATGCCAAATATTTATATTAATTCAATAGAATAAACTATTTACATGTCATTATGATCTTTACATTTTTCAAATTAAATTAAAATTATTAGCAACTACTTAAATTACTGGACAACCATTCTCATTGTATATATGGCAATAATTATTGTTCTACAAATCATATAAAATTTTTATCCAATTTGAAAATCTTTAATAATTCTTCAAGATCATATTTAAAATTACCAATGATTTATCTTTAACATTTTTTTCTTTTGAATAATGAAACAAATTTTAGATTGATTAAAGTTCTTATAGAAATAACACATCTACAATTTCGATTTCGATTTTTCTTATTAAAATGGGTTATTTATCGATCTCTGCTCCAAAAAAGAATATATTTTTACTCAACAGTTGTATTTCATTAAAAGTTATATTGCAACTTATGTACACGAAAACACAACCTTAATTTATAAAAGAAGAGGGAAAAACGTGACATATGAGTCATCCAATCAAAATAAAATGATAAAAAAATTAAACAATACGAGAGCATCTATAAGGCAAAATACCTAATAAAAATTTGAAAATTTGACTTTATTTATGTAGTATAAGTTTTATCAATTTAAAAAATGAAAAAACCATGACAATATAAAGCATTATTGTTGATAAATATAACATAAAATTCTCCGTGTGAGAGATTTCATGTTCAAAACTCGAATGAAAAAAATCATTTTTTATATTAATCAATTGAATGACTTCACCTCCGGTACTAAAAAAAAAAAATCATAAAATTGCACTTAACAAATCATTCCACAGACAATATCATACCTCCTAATTAATAGATTACATCACAGCCATCTCATAAAAACAGGAATACTAATTGGGGTGCTCAACAAATTCCCTTTTATTTTAATTCCCACAACCCAACCTCCTCCTCCTCTCTCTCTCTCTCTCTCTCTCTCTGGCTCTTCTCCTCCATTGAAGCAAAATTCATTGTTTAGTCTCTCTGACTCTCTCTTCCTCTTTCTCTTCCCCACCACCTCGTCTGAAGTGCAAAGAGAAAAAAAACAAAAAATGCCACCTAGAGCTTATGAAATGCCACCTAGAGCTTATGTGTTGATCTTTGTTTGTTGGACCTTGATCACTATCATTACTCCAGCGCTCATCTTCATGTCAGCTAATGCAAATGCTAATGGTGAATCACAAGGTAATTATTTTCATCTTAGTAATCTCAATATATAGTTTAAAACAAATCCGGATCCATTTCCTTCTAGAAACTCAATTGTTTTTCATCTAGCATTAATTTATTTTTGGATTTCAATCTCAATGGTTGAGAATCAAAAGCTGGAAACTATATATATCTTCATTATACATTGAATTCGTTTTCCTACTGCTATCAATTGAAACCGGTTAGGTTGAGTATTGATCCATTTTTTCTCACATTTTCTCTTAATTGCCAAGATTTCATGATTACCGATGAAGTCAACGATATACAATCAAGGAGAATGATGAGTTCCATAATGAAGAATGCTCAAGAAAAAAACCGAACCAATGCCACAATACCGTTACTGACAACTCCTCAGGAAGTACCGGTACCGACTCCTGCACCTTTACCAATGACAGGGATTGATGCAAGGTAACTGGGAGGTTGTTTATTCATCTTCTTGTGGATTTCAGATTTTTTTTTTTTTGTTTGGGTTTAATTTGTTTTGGGTGTAGAGGCTAGATGGTACAGAAAATGAGTTTTGCAACAGTTGGATGAATGTAAATTTTATTGGACCCTATAGTTATTAGTTATTATGATTATTGCTCAGACTTTGTTTTGAGAATTTTTTTTTATAAATATATTAAGCAAGTGTAATGTGAGGAACATAGTCCTGATTTTTATCAGGAGTAGGTTAAAAAAAAAATATTGATATGATTAGCAGGTTGCGGGCTGTCTTGAATTAACCAATTCAAATTGTGGGTTGCGGACTGCCATAAATTAGTCAGTTCAGATTGTGAATTGTTCAGAGATTCTCTAGTGGTAAACAACATATGTGTACTCTTCATTGAAAAGATACATATGTGCCATGTGATTAATTAAGTTACATTAATTATAACTTCTCCTAATTATAAAAGAAAAAGCTGTTAAATTATAACTCTTAAAATAATGTAATTATTTTGTTATCAGCGGCATGAATTATATACATTTTTATCATTATAACTCTTACACAAGTTGTTTACATTATATACATTTTTAATATTTAGAAAAAAAAAAAAGTATTTATGTCTTGCACATTGGTGGAGCCATATTGAACTAGGAATAGGCAACTATCTACCTCTGAAATTGAATTTTAAAAATCAAGTATAGGCCTATGTATAATCATACTGTTTTCAATGAAGAGCACATATGTCTCTTTTCAATGAAGAGTACACAAATGAGTCTGATTATACATAGGCCTATACTTGATTTTAAGAAACATAATTGTTAATTTGTTGTTGGCAGGGATAAGGAAAAAAAATAAACAGAGATGAAATTTTTTTGTATATATTTATTAAAATTTGGCTAATGAATTCCTATAGTAATTTAGTAATATTTTTGGATATTATATTTGTGAAAAACAGTTGAAATTAACTACAAATCTAAGCACATTGTGTCGGTCTTTCGAGGTTGTTTTGTCATCTTGATGAGAAATTTGTAAAATGAGCAACGAGAAGAAAGAGCCAATTAATTATTGTAATAGTTATTTGTTTCTTAATTTCTTAAGATTATTTCATATCCATAATTAAATCGGTGAAAAAGCACACACTGATTCCTTTTGTAACACCTCCTTCCAATTCTTTGTCATTTTTTTCTTTCTGTTTCCATCATATAATATAATAAGAACTTGATATAAAGGACTGGTACTAATATGTGTTGATTTTTATTTCTAGTTAGTATTTAATTAGTTTAAAGCGAAAAAATAAAAATAATATAAAAAGTCATTGTTATAATTGTTTAAAAAAAGGGATGTGTTTGTATCCGAGATTTTCTTAATTAAGTTTGAAAATAAATCTGTAGAAATTTATTAGCCAAATTTTAATAAATATTAATAAATATAATGGACATACAAAAAAAAAATTGTTTCTGTTTATTTTTTTTTCTTGCACTGCCCACAATAAAATTAACAATTATGTTTCTGATAATCGAATGATTTAATTTCCGTAAAAGTATGAATTAAACTATCATTGACAAAAACTCAAATGATAAACTATCATTGTCAATGGGTACGATACGGGTAGGGTGGAAGTATTTTCATACCCATACCCACTAAGAATTAAGCTTATCTATATTCTACCCTTACTCATTAAGATTTGACTTTACCCTACCCTACCTTTACCCGTTAAAATTATCGGGTAACGAAACGGTAGCAGGTGAATAAAGAATAATACTAATATAATAATTAATTTTATTATATTTTACGAATAGAACATCAAAACTGGTTCATTTCACATATATACAATCACATTACTAATAAAAAGATAATAAAACCAATATGTAATCAATTCCAACTAAATTGTTTTTTATAAAGCAAGAGAATTTAAAAACATGAATATCACTTCGGACAAATTCAATTATTTAACAAAATAACAAAATATGTAAATAAAAGTAATATGATTAACATTTTTCTTATATCAAAAATCACATACTAAATAAAAATACATAACTAATTATTACTCAAACATTATCATATGAAATATCACGCAAATAAATTTTAACATCACTAAATATTACACAAACATTATAATATCCTATAGGGTAACGGGTACGAAATAGCCTTTACCCATACCCTTACTCGTTTAGCTAACGAAAAAATATCCTTACCCATACTCATATCCGATTAGCTAACGGAAAAAAAACTATATCCATACCCGTCTTATCGAATATGATACAGGTAAGGTAAACCCAGTAAAAGAGTATCATTGACACTCCTAATGTATGATTTCAAAAATATGTTATTTCTATATTCAACAATACACTTTTTTTAGAGAGAATATCAAACAATACACTTAAAATGTAATCTTTTGATTTTTCAAACTTTTACATTTATCCACATTGTCAACAATAAATGGAATGTTATTTTTTTAGATCACAATTGTATTTTTTTTTTACTTAAACAAAGATTAGAGAGGAGTGAGAGGGAGGGGAAGAGAGGGAAAAAAGTGGAGCCCACATGGATATTTTGTTTAGAATTTTGGAAAGAGTATAGTTTGTTTTATGTTTTGAAAAGAAAGGACAATATGTAAAAGAGATCTTTGTTTCAAAAAAAAAAAAAAAGTAACAACCAGGGTCTCAAGAAACCCATGTAAAAATTGAAAAAGATTCTTTAATATTTCTCATTCCAGTTAAACATTTTTATGACAACTGAAAACTGTAGAAAAATCATGAACTATGTTGATTGTTCATAACTATTTTATTTTTTTTTGAAAACATGGAAAAGTTTATTGTAAAAATTACGGGCATACATATATGTCTAGAAGTCAGTGGGAAAATGAATGCAACCTTATTAGAAAAAATGTGCAACATGTAGTTGATTATGTTTGATGTGTCATGGGAGTTAGGAGGTCGTAAGATGATTTAATGAGAGGCCCAATTTAGCCCATGAAAGATCTAGTTGATTTAATGAGAGGCAAATTGGGGGAATAGCCCAATCTGAGAAGCCCAATTTAGCCCTTATCAAAAGTGACTGCTAAATGCTTTTAAGGTCCAGCATTTGGAGTGGTAGTTTTTTTCGTTTATCATAAATTCAAATGCTCCCTGCTTACTTATCCTCATCTAACTCTTACTCTAATTGGCTCCTCAAAAATTGAAAGGATCATTTCTTTTTTAAGTAAAACTGCTTTCATATTTTTACTTCATACAACAAAATTTTAATCAATTTACATGCATTTTGCTTTATACCTTCTTTTAACAAGCATGGAATTTCACAAAGGTGATATCTTTAGGTACCATCTGAACCTAAAGATAAGCAATTAATATTTTTAATCTCTTTACAAAACGGATCGAGTCAAATTGACCAGTGACTCAGCCTGTAAGACACGGCTCAAATTAAATAGGATCCAAAATGTTTAAAAAAATGATAATAAATGTTAATGATAATGAGGTTTTAACATCTGTATTTTTTTTTAATAAAAATCGGAGTTAATTACAAACTATCCAACTATTTAACATCTACAAGAAACCTCTCATTTAGATTTTAAATCTACAACATATATTCTATTCAGAAGACATTGCTTTTGCCACTAGATCAAAAACTAAATTTTTGACATTTCATAATGAGCACTATTTTCTCTTTTACCCCTACGTTTATTTTTCTATATCACCGGACATTATCTCTTTTTTCTTTTTTCTTTTTGTTAATAATGAACAAGGAGATTATTTGCATTTTTTTTTTTTGGCTATTTCTCGACATTCTAACTTCCATTTTTTCTTCTCTTTTTTCTTTTATATATTTTTTCGGCCATAATCAATCCGTCTTGACCATCTAACTTTGATTATCAAGTATACTTCGAATATTATATTATATAATTTCTTTATATATCACTTATCTTCTTACAACATCATCTAATTATAGTTACCAATTACCACCCTTTATATATACCTAAACATTAGCTAGAAATTCACACAATAATGATAGAACACTAAATGCTACACTGAGAGCATTAAGTTGCACAATTTCCAACAAAACTGGAAAGTTTTACCATACCAAAGTTGACTAGAGAATTTTAAATTCATAATTTATTCTCCTAAAATGGTTAAAGTTTCACCTTTCAAAATAAGTTATTCATTATTTCGCTTCAGTTTCTGGCCACTGCAGAATTCAAAGAGTGAAACTTAATTTTAATTTCCACAATTATTAACAACTTCAATCACAAAAATTAAATTTATTTTCCAACAAGCTGCTCAAGTAGTCAACTTAAAAGGCACTAGTTTAATGTTAATCAAACTAAGTCCAATTTGAAAAAAAAAAAATGATTTGTATGGGATTATTTCCATTGATTAAATGGCAGTAAAGATATTGCCATGGCTATGTTGCTTCAGCACATCAGTTATAAAAAAAAAATCATTTTATTTCTATTAATGGTGCGTTGTGATCGACACAAACAACTTTGTCATTATCTTTATCCTCAAATAGAGATGGGTCTTATAAGCCAATTTTTATTTTTGAGTCCAGATCCATTCTCTGTACCCCTTATAATTATAAGAGAGATCATTCAATTAATGTGGCAATGGGAAGGCAAGCTCTAAGTGTCGGTATTGAAAGCGAGCAAGCATGGGCATCCATAACTCACCTCTGCCATACTTGTGATTTCTAAAATAAGATGGCCATACATATATAGGCAAGGATTGTTTTACCATATAATGGATTATATTGTACTTATCGACATATTTATAGCGCAGTAACAACACGGTTGTTTTAATATCCACAAGGGATCCCCATTCGGGATTCAAACTTGTAACTTTCCACACACAGAGCATTGTCTTTGCCATTAGACCAAAGGTTGGTTCTCAGTTCAGCACCAGAATTTAAATATAACACCTTGCATTGCTAAGTGTTATTATTTTAATTTGCACTGTCGAGTGATTTTGTACGTTGGATACAAGGATCTAGCAAACCAGGTATATATAATTGACAATGTAATTAAGTATAATATCATATACAATTCAATAATTAGTAGGGCACAACACGGGGCCACAATCTTAGCCTATGCATCTGTACATCAACTGTGTACTGATGCATTTGTTTCTGCTTGTGAAGTGTAAGAGACTGTTTTTTCTTTTTTGTTATCATAAATGGTAAAAGCAGTTTTGAAGATAAAATTGGAAAAAAAAAATTAAAGTACTGTTAGCGCACCTCTATAAATAAACCGCCTCCTCAAACAACCATTCCTCCCCTCTCTCTCTCTCTCTCTCTTCAAAGGCACACAAACAATCCATCCAAGATGAAGACGAAGGCCGTCACTCTCCTTTCCTTCTATGTCCTCCTTTTATTCACCCTGCAGTCTCCATGTGTTAAAGCAATCACATGCGACATATCGCAGCTGAGCCCATGTGTGGGGCCAATCATGTACGGAAGCGCCACGCCTTCTGCTTGTTGTTCCAGTCTCAAAATGCAGCAACCATGCCTCTGCCAATATGCACGCAACCCAGTCTATGCAGGTTATGTTTACGGCAGCAACAGCCGTCGTGTGGCCTCCGACTGTCACGTATCATTGCCACGCTGCTGAGGAGAGAATGAGAAGCTTTTGAATAATAAATGGATAAATTAAGTAAGATGATGGTGGTTTTGTTCTCGGTCATTTATGTATTGTGTTGTGAGTTCTGTTGCATGTGTAATGTGAGATATTACTAAAATAAAAGGGTTGATCGAGGGTTTAATTAATTAATTGAAGTTTGAGGTTAAGATGTTCGAGCTGCTATGCATAATTAAGTGGTTTTTGTTTGATGTTTACTCAATTGTTGCTTCATTTGATTTTTTTTCCTGATGCATAACCAAATTCCCACACTTTAGAGTCAGGATCAACGATAAAACATTATTAAAAATGCAAAAAATATAGAACTATATGGGCTACTGATCGAAAAGGCTGACAAAAAGGGCCTTAAATGTGCAGCTCATAATATTAATAGAGGGGCCTCTCCGTAGGCTCGTACCATAGAATTAATAGCTGCTGATCTGTACACCGAATTTTAATTTACATTTTTTTTTTGTTGAATTTTTTTGGGCCTGGATTAGGGCTGCAAATGAACCGAACCAAATCGAACTTACCTCTAGTTTGAGTTTGGTTTGAATTAATTTCGAACGAACTCAATTTCGAATAGAACTTTTTACAAACTTTGTTACGACTTTCGAGTTATAACTTATGGCTGGGCCATAGTTCGAAATTACAACACTTCAATAAAAATTCAGGCATTCTGAATTCTAATTACACAGTACACCAAAGTTTATATCAAAGTTCATTACAAATACCAAAATTTATATCAAACACCAACATTTAGTACAATCAATCAAAGTTCAGTACAATCACAGTATCCAAAGTTTTGCAAATAGACAACATGAGCAACATCACCAAAGTTTTAGAACAATCACCAAAGTCTTAGAATTATTACAAACCCAAATATTATTCTAAATAAAACATTAAAGTTCATTACAACTAGGCACTAGCTACTGAAAAACCCTTCTAAAAAACCCTCACAGGTATCCAAAGCTTCAGCCATATATTTCGCTTCATTAAACTAGCTACTGAGAGCGATTATGGACTGGGCGGCCTTATGTTTTCATCAGCAAACATAAGTCATCAGCGGAAATCAACGGTTCATGTTACTTTGAGATTCGAACTAAAATAGTTTGCGAACCTATTTCGAACGAACTAGGTCCAGTTTGAGTTTGGTTTGAATTAATTTCGAACTAACTCAATTTCGAATTGAACTTTTTACGAACTTTTTCGAATCAAACTCGAATCGAATCACGAACTACGAATTTTTTGTGCAGCCCTAGCCTGGATATTAATTTTTTATCAAAATAATTTTTTTGCCAACAAATTAATATAGGATTTAAAAAATAAAAAAATAATATGCAATTAATTTTTTTTTTTAGGGTGAGTTGGCAACTGCCATCTCACATTTTTCATTGATAAAAAGGTATTTACAAATATGCAATTAAATTTTAAACGACTTACAAAGACAACTAATATTGCATATCATTTTGAAAGACTAACAATGACAAATATTAGTCCATAATTTTCTCAATTATAACGACAAACAATACGTAAAATTGTAAATTAAAAAATCAATGTAACACGCAGACCCGGTGACTTGATTTGGCATTCTATTTTTTGAAATAAACTTGATTTGGCATTGTAAATGACAAGATTCCTTTTTTTTTTTTTCTATGATGTTAATTGAAGTAGGATAAAAATCCGTGCCAACAATAGATTCCTTAGCTTCTATTTATTACTAGGATAATGTTATTTTTTTTTTTCAATTTTATCAATCGGCCAAACGAAATTTTCTATTTTATTGTTATTAACAATTAACATTGATATTCTCAGCACAAAATAATATATCCTTTGGCCTGCTATATATCGATGTATAGAAGCAAATTAATATAAAATGTCTTTATATACAAAAATAGTGTTAATATCATGTCACAAATTATTAACTGAAACACAAACAACACTCAATGCTAACTAAATAGTTCTCTTTCAAACTGTAAGAGGTAACTGATGGTCACTTATTAGTTACAGAAATCTGTTCAAAAGTTCTTCGACGGTAGTATACTCGACATCGGGATAGAGCTGAGAAGCTTCAACACCGACGGATGGATCAATCTCAAATCCAGTGTGGTCACCCTTGACATATGCAGAATAACCGACATCAAGCATAATGTTAAGAGGGAAAGGAGACTCTGCAAACAATAAAAAAGAGGTAATTATCATCAGATATGTAACAGAAAAAAGGGAAAAAATAAAATGAAATAAAAGAGGCTTCACCACTATATATATATACCTTGTATTTTGTTGACAACCTCCTCCTCCGGGACATAGACCCGCTCGAAGGTCTTGGCGGTTTTCTTCTCCCAGAGCGAAATGAGCTCATTTTGTGAGAGCGAGTTGTTCGGCGGTCTCATATAGAGGATTTTGTTTAGTGTTCTTGGATCATCTACTGCCTTGATGGTGTACGTGCCGATGTCATCCTCGTTCAAAAATAGTGCTACAACAGATGTACATTTTGCATAAATTTCTTTTAATTGATAACAATAGACACATCAAAGAAAGATTGAAAACTCATATAAATTACTTAATGGAAAGAGCCCTGAATAAGTCAAGAGAAGTACACTATGCATAAATATTTTTAATTAATAACAATTGAAAGGCAAATTGAGCATGCTATGGGTTATTTCTGCTGATGGTCCCTGGATACTGTTAGATTATGATTGTTCTCAGAAAACAGGGTAAATCTCTTGAATGTTTCTGGTTGGTAATTAAAAATTTAGCAATTGCATTAAACTAGTATTTAATTTTCTATATGTAAGTGAAAATGGTAGAATTGTTTTTGTTTACCTTCTCCATTTAATTAAGGTAAGAGTCCAGTTAAGGAAATGTTTAAGATGTTGATTACTGACTTAGTCACTTTTGATGGCCTAACTTAATTGAGACTTACGCCTAATTAGGCCAGCCTAACTAATCTGCGTTTGGTTGAATAACTGAGACCTAAACCCCTTATTCCAAAAATATTGCTACAAGAAAAGTACATTTTGCATAAATGCTTTTAATTGACAACAATAGACAGGAAAATTAAGCATGCTATGGGTTATTTCTGCTGATGGTATTGGTACCTAGATACGGTTAGATATTATTGTTCTCAGTTCTCACTCAGAAACAGTGTAATTCTCTTGAATGTTTCTGGTTGGTAATTCAAAAGTAAACAATTGCCTAAAGCTAGTATTTAATTTTCTAATGTAAATGAAAGAGTAGAATTGTTTTTTTTTCCTTGTCAATTAATTAAGAAAATGTTTAAGATGTTGATTATTGACTTGGCCACTTGGACCGTCAAACCAATTGAGCTGAATTTTCATAATAATTATTTCTAAATTTTCTTGAACATGTTCTATCTTTTCTTCCATTATTCAAATTAACTCTTGAATATTGCCATCAAAATATAATATTCACAGAATGAAAGCCTAGCTACCTTTGGTGTTTCCATCGCCTAAAATGGTGTATTTGTCAACGGGCAAACCGGAGGTTCCTACCTGGCCAATGGTCGGGAGGAAGTAACTGGCGAAGAAATTGCACACAACGAAGGTGTACGGTATCCCTTCATCTTTGATTGCTTGCCTCAACTGAGCTTTTACACCAAATGCCCTCTTTGCCGGTCCAACGGCGTGGTCATGGCTCACGTCAGTCCCAAACTCGGAAGGGAGGAACCTCTACTTGTTAGAATTAAGTTTTATATTATACAGATTTATAAGATGGTTTTTGTAAATATATTTTGTATAACTTTTCATTTTTGCTTCATATATTGAAGTCTTAGCTCTTTACTAGTTTCTTTTGAAAATGACTTGATTGGATATCCTAACTTCCTATTAAAAGTTAGAAAGACCTAAATTTTACAAAACATTTTTAAGTTGCCAATTTGTTAAGACTAGAATTTGAGAAGGGAGGAGCATATATAATTCCAACCTTAATTGTACCCGATTCTTTAATTGCAGCGATTAGCTTCATCTGTTCCTTAATCTGCGCGACCCCAACGGTTGATATCACCACATCGACACCTTTGACCGTCTTCACCAAGCTCTCATAATCATTCAAATCTCCCTAATAACATGAGATTAAATTAAATAATTAAGACAAAAATATTGCATTATTTCGCTTAAGTTTCATGTTTATCGATCTCAGCCATGCAAAATATATCTACATACAGTTCATTAACTTAATTAGGTAAGAAACAGAAGGTTGGGAATTGCAAAGAGTGGATTCAATTACCAAAATCCGGAACTGAAATAATCGATTCATTAACTCAGTACCTTAACTAGAGTAACGCCCAAGTCGGTGAAGCCCTGCAGCAGCTGCGCCTTGGCCGGGTCGGCCGGTGCAGTATCTCTTACCATGGCAAATGTAGGATGACCTAACCTTGCACTTGCATACACGATGAATTTCCCGATGTAACCGGTGCTACCGATTATCAGAATCTTGCTCTTGCTCTTTTCTGATGCCATTGGGTTGAACTCTACTTAGCTTGTTGTGTTAAGAACTTTAGATAGGAGGTTTGAATTGTGAATAATGGGACCGCTGTGGCGCTGTGGTGATATGTATTTATACTTTATAGAGATCCAATTACCTCCGTAGCGAAAGAATAGCTGACGTACCTGCTTGCGATTGGTGATGTCAAATAGCGTACAAGTTATATAGTGGGGATGTTTGCATAACATTGGAATTTATATTTTTTTTGCATTCACATTGGAAATTATAAAAAACAAAAACAAAGAAAAACTATTACAACTTTACAAGTGATTATGATAGAATAATATATTTTGACGCTTGATGGTTGAACAAAGACTATAAAGATCAGATTCATCATTCATGGATGACATCGACAAGGAACCATGCATGATCCACTATGATCAAGAAAATTGTGACCCTGTTGTGTAGCCTCCAGAATTGGTCACTGCACTGATGTTAATTTTAAGATTAATATGACAATCTATATCAGATTTCATAATATGTTAAAGTAAATAATAACATGACCTTATTATTTGGTAAATATTTGTAGTAAATTATTGAGTCTAACGTGTTTTCAAATCATTCGATCATCTTGAACATTATATTAATTGTTGGACTTGGACATCTATCCAATTGGTGCTGAGTGATATAAAAAATCAATAGATATTAAACAATAATTAGCATATATAGATAATTCAACTTGAGGTTGTGATACTAAATAGAATTGCAAAATTAAGTAATTAACATGTAATATTAATAGAATTCCGACTTAAGAATTGTAAATATAAAAATACTTAGGGTGTGCTCCAGAACAGAGGGGAAAACCCTCATTAATGAGAAGGAAGGGGACAACAATTGGGTGAAATGAATGAGCTTTTTATATTTAATTTATAAAATATAATAAAACTAATTATTATATTAGTATTATTCATTATCTGCTACCGTTTCGTTACCTGATAATATTAACGGATAAAGATAGGATATGATAAAGTTAATTTTTAATAAGTATGAGTAGGATATAAGTAAAATTAATTTTAATAGGTATGGGTATGACCGTACCGTACGTACGCATGGCCCTACCCACAGTCCATAGATTGTTCGGCCGTTTGCGTCAAGTGACGAGTATTGAGTACTGACTGCTGAACGCTGACTTCTATAGCGAACGATAATATATAATTATGATTTTTATTCCGAGAAATGAGACCACAAATTCACAATAGGTGACTTCTAATATCCAAGTCTGTCTGTCCTAAGCAGCGTAACGATCAACAAATGATAATATTTTAATTGCCAAAAAGTTGGATATAGCCATCAAGGCTCCCTTCCAGGTTCTCGGCCCCAATCTAGTGAATTACAACAGATCCAATTCTTTAGGTCGGCCCGCAAAACTTCAAGTCCGGCCCAGGTATTGTGCGGTCGGCCTTAACCTGTGAAGGTTAAGAAGAAGAACAAAACTAGGTTTAGGTTGGTCCTGCTTTACTGCTTCGGCTCATTCCAAACCCATCCTACCCTCGCAAATCCCGATTTTCTTATTAATCAAAAATAAAAATAAAAAATATTGCAGATGGGGAACGGTTTGATGAAATTTCGATATATAAGTAGGACGAGACAATTTATCTCATCCCACAAACTCATATTATCATATACTACAACACCGAAATAACAATCTGACTTCGAGAGTGCGCGAAAATCCAAAATCCTTCTTATTTGTGAGACGAGATAACTTGTTCCGTTCTACTTATATATCGAAATTTCTTCAAACCGTTCTCCATCTGCGATGTTTTTTTTATTTTCGATTAATAAAAAAATCAGTCGCAAATCACAATCCTGACAAAACCCGTAAATTCAACGCTGTTGTTTTATTTGAATTTTTTCTTTTCTTAAGAAATGCACGGCTCGTTTTTTTTTTTTTTTTAATTGACTAATACAATCAAGACAATTAGAACAAGAACGGAGTTAAGGATATAAAGAAGTAAGAGTGAGGCTACGGTGCTATGCATAGCACGGATTGGGTCCGTGCTACGGCTCAAAATTTGACTTTTCAAAATTCTAACGATCGATCCGAACCGTTCAACATGATTATAAAACGAATATGTACTTGCCAAATCAAATTTTACATTTTTTTTGAATTTTTTTACTATTTTTTTAGATAGGCTGTTTTTGGATGGTCCAGAATGTTCAGATCAAGTGATTTTCGAAAAAATAGTAAAAAAATTCGAAAAAAATGTAAAATTTGATTTGCAAGTACATATTCATTTTATAATCATGTTGAACGGTTCGGATCGACCGTTAGAATTTTGAAAAGTCGAATTTTGCCGTAGCACGGACCCAATTGGTGCTATGCATGCATAGCACTGTAGCCTCACTCAAGAAGTAAAGCACGTGTCTGTTGTGGTTTTTTTTTATAAAAATAATACGGCATCATAAAACAACAATTCAAAATAACAATTTAAATTTCGAATAATAATCTTTATAACATTGTTTTTTTTATAATAATTTACATTTTTCTACATTTCCAAAGTTTTGTTCTTCTTTAATCAAACGTAAAATTTCACAAAAAAAAATAGTTACACATAATCAAATGTGACTAATATGATCAAACGTGATCAATTATGTCTAATCATAGTGTGACTTGTTATGATATTACTAACGTACTGTAACTATTCAGGTGTCATGATCATTCTCTAAAATTCTAACACGACATAACACAACATATGAAAACTCGAGTTTGTTATG
Source organism: Carex myosuroides (assembly GCA_028015225.1). Lineage (NCBI taxonomy): Eukaryota > Viridiplantae > Streptophyta > Magnoliopsida > Poales > Cyperaceae > Carex > Carex myosuroides. The sequence continues at coordinate 8,205,424 of CM051492.1, read as the reverse complement.
TACAATATGACACAGACTCAAATTACAACATAATTTATTACAATACGACACAATATGGTACAATTATTATTATTTATTTTTATGAATATGGTACAAATTTACGTCCCCATACGGATCTACACTAGTTTTAAGTCTGTAGACATATACCGATGTACGCCTCCCTCATACTTTGGTCCGACATAAAATTGAAGTTTGAAGCATCAATTCCGATTGAAATTTGATGATGAACTACTACGGAAGAAGCACATGCTAGCTGTATCCTGGTGACATCTGTACAATTTAGGTTGCCAGACGGGCTACAGGTAATAAATAATAAACTTACAATAAAAGCCACAACAACTCTCGGTGATCTCATTTGTGATGTCCTTACAGCCTTACTCCTTAGCGGGTAGCATAGCATATTAGCATCCGACATTTCAAACCTAATCATACGATAATAAATCTGACAATTTGATATCACCGCTTCAGGATTGTGAAGGAAAAGATCTCTTCCCTTCGTACTTTCTGAGTAGGGGCCTGGGGGGGCGCTAGAGGAGGAATTTATTTTCTTGAAGCGATTTGTAAAGAGATAATCAGATAAGACGAAGAGTACTGTTAAGTGTTAACAGGTTACAGGTGGGGGAAACGGAGAGGGGTTAAGTGGTGTTACAATTAATCAGTACAATCTTGATGAAATTTCAATCCTACGGTGTACAAAGCTTCGGACAAGGAGTCCAGTCCGAAGGCCTTCGGACAGGCTCCTCCCCCCTGAAAAATAAATAACGGAACAAAATCTTTGGGCTTTTGTTTCCCAATTTTCCTGTTACCTGTTTTGCAGATTTTATTATTTTCTTGAATTAAACGCCTCTTTGAGTCTTTGGTGTTGGATACATCACATCACAGTTTCTTCCATCTCGCCATCTCGCCATCTCGTATGGAGGCCTCCGTGCGACTCCTCACCTATACCGCCGCCGGTCTCCACCGCCGCAACCTACCTCTCTCCTCTCTGCCTCTCTTAAACCCTAAACCTAGACCCCTCGTTATCCTCTCTCAGAGCAGACGCACGCTCCGATCAGCGACTTTTCCCTCTTCACCCAGTCCCTTCTCCTCTCCCTTCTCCCATATCTTCCCTTCCCCGCCTGAACCACTATCCCGGACCCCACCATCTCTGAATTCCTTCGAAGGAGCCTCAATCCAATGGGATCACCCCAATTTCAGTCTCTCTAACGCCAAAGCGTCGATTTTTTCTGACAAAGAGTCGGTCTTGACGGTTGTCTTGCTTGGATGGCTCGGAGCAAGTCAGAAGCACTTGAAGAAGTATGCTGAGATGTATAATTTGAGAGGGATAAAGTCGGTACGATTTGTTGTACCACCTATGGAAGTTCTGGGGCTTGATTTTGGTGCCAATGTGGAAAAAAAGGTGAAGAAGTTGGCTAAGGAGATTGCTGATTGGTGCTCTGAAAATGAGACAGATGGTAGAGAGAGGCACTTGATGTTTCATACCTTCAGCAATACTGGCTGGCTTGTGTATGTAATCTTTTTTTAATTTTTTCGGTTTAACAACTTTAGTTTAGTACAATGTGTATTTCCTTTATCAAAATGCAATTATGACTGTAATGCCTGTTGGTACTTCCCTTGAAACAAAACTGCATTGAAGGCATTTTGGGTACAAAATTAGTTGGTAAGAAGCATGTCTAAGTACATATGCCTCAATTCTTGTAGATACGGGCCCTTAATGTTGTGTAGAACTCTTTGAATTCTAGCTACCCATGGCATGGTCGGTAAGTAACGGAAGGAAGAGAAAATTAATGGAGTGTAGTAAAAGAAATGAAGAGAAACCAGATAATTTCACTTGTTTGGTACAATATTTATGAAGAGACTGAGGGAGAAGATCAGAGTTGACACGATAAATGTTTCTTCTAAACTCTAAATTCCATCCTCTGTATATGGATAGACTCGAGGGAGAAAGAAATGTGTGCTAATCTAAATGATCCTTCAATTTGAAATTGATGGATTGAATGGAACAATTGATAATCATGTATTTAGATTGGATACAAGGGGTACTTTTTGCATTTCAAATTTATGGGTTGAATAACTGATGTTTTGTATTTCATTTCAGCTATGGTGTAATACTTGATAGCTTAAAGTCAAGAGAGGATATAATTGGGAAGATTAGAGGTTGCATTGTTGATTCTGGACCTTGTGCTGAGATTAGTCCCGAGGTTTGTACTACTATTTTTTAGTGTTGTGATATTCTTAATATTGATTTTGAATTGGTATGTTGATTTCCATTTTAAGTGATAAACAAGGTTATGTTGAAAGCAATAAGGAAATTTTTATTCGCCTGTTCATATGGCCTACCATCTATAGTATCTTATCTGTGTTCTGTTGTTCTACACTTGTCGGTTTCAGTACAGATGTGTCTGTCAGTAAACACTGAGTGAACTATCCTCACATAGCCTACCTTACCTGACTACTACATATGGAATTTAAGACTAATTCTTGGTTTATGTTAGAGAAATATACACATTATTGAGAAGACCTTCTGATGATATATATGTTAAGTTCTAGGTCTGGGCGGCTGGATTTTGTGCCGCATTTTTAAAGAAGCGTCGTCCTTTGGAACCTTCTGGTGAAAGCCATGATAATTCCAAATTGGACAGCATTTTTGTGAGAAATTACCAGAATGCCACCAGACCTTCAATTGGTGAAATGGTGCTGTTGCCTCTTTTAAGGAAGTTTTTCGAGGTGCTCCTTAGGTGGCCTGATGTTAACAGGTGATGCCCTGTTTTTCTTATTTTCTTTATTTTGCTGATTACTGGATTTTGATGGGTGCATTGCCAAAGAGATGGGTTAAATTTTGACAGTTTTTGTCCTCTTAACCCTGAATGAATAAAAGCTGAGAGTCTATTTGTAGATCATGTCAAATGCAAGAGTTTATTTTTTTTTCTGTTAGTCTATAAGTAGATCTATTTGTAGTCTTTTTGTCCTCTTAAACTAAACATAATGCCTTTTCCCCTTAAAATAATACAGATATTGCTTTCCCCCTCTTAAATTCACTCTTGTTTATTTGTCAACAGGAGGCTGAGAAAATACATATCAATTCTTTCAGAGAACCAGCCGCACTGTCCCCAGCTATACCTCTACAGCTCGGCGGATAAGGTCATACCGGCAAGCTATGTAGAAGAATTCATTGCTCATCAAAAGGCACTAGGACGAACCGTTTACGCACATGATTTTGGGTTGTCGCCGCATGTTGACCATTTCAGAAGCTACCCCCATTTATACACAGCTAAAGTTGAGGAATTTTTAAAGCTCTGCTCCACTGCAGTGGTTTCTTAGTTCTTCCCTTCCCCTTTTTCAGATAATTTTACCATGTGCACGGGAAATAAACAAGCAACCGGGCTTCCTTTTGTCTTTCTTTCGGGGAAGGGGAATAGGGGATGTATTTGGGTTTATATAGGCATGTTTTTGTCTTTTCTTTTTCAAATTCAGAGTGCTGATTTGCATCGTTACTTCATGTCACTACAAAAAAATATTTTATAAGCGTGGATAGAAATTTACAACACCGTGGATATTGTATTCACCCACGCCGATAATAGAACTGCTATTATTTCTGTGCATATATAACCAGGTACCAATTTGAGCCAGACTGCAAGCAGTCTTATTTTCTAATTTTTTTAACTGACAATTTCTAATTAATATCTAGAAGTTTTTGACAAAAAACACAATCTAATAATAATTATTATAAAAAAGTTCATTGTTCATAAATATAAATGTACTATTGGTAACATAAGCTTAATAGCGTAAAAAACCATGTACTAGAAGTTAATTGTTCTTTATTATCCTTGACAACCTTTTTTTTTTTACCATAATTCCTCTTTGGTTGATATTTGCGTTGCGTGTTCGTGCTGTGTCTTTGATGATATCTGAAGTCAATTATATAGGTTTTGGAGACTTGGAGTTAAGGTTCTTGGTGAGCTATGGATATACATGTCAAATTATACATTTTTTAAGCTCACCAAGGGGCCTTAACTTCATAACCCATATCCTATATGAATGACTTCAAATGATTAATTCAAGCCATTGAAAGTCATCCACTAGAAACTTAAATGGCGAAAAGTACATGCACAAATTTAATCTTGACATTTAAATAATAGTTTTAAAATATCAAACAATGATATCATAAAAGTTAAGTTTATGCTATAATTATTTATATTTTATATCTGTTTGGAATAAAACGAGGCCAGAATACCGACATTAATTTTTTTTTGGTTGACTAAATACAGTCATTTGGTGATTGAATATAGTCACTAATTTGTTTTGGGTTATTGAATGCAAGGGGCCCTTCAATATTCGTGCAAGAAAAATCTGAAGGTCCAGATCCAAACCCAAATTTTGGGTTACTTTAGGGGATCGGAATCCTGATTGAATACCGTCATTTGAATCGGGTCCGGATCCCCTCAAGTAACCCAATTTTTGAATCGGGGTGTTAGATCAGGGTGGTCAGATCCACATTAAGAATCGTGCAGATCAACTATCCACGACTCGTAACGCGGATCAGATGAGCGTCGGACCGAATTTGAACTTGAACTGTGATGTCGATCGGACCGCCCAAATTTTCATCCAGGTACGGTTTGGTTTCTTCCTAACATTCGTCTCCCAGTAGAGAGCCTCCGAGAGAGAGAGATGAAGAAGAGAAAAAGGAGAGACAACAATCAGGGTGTTTCGTCGCTCGTGCGGACTGGTATGGCCTGGTATGGCCAAAGGTATTATTCTCATCTCAGTGTATCTCGTGCTTATCTTTGAATCCATCGGTACTGTGATGATGACGTGTCTCTGGTGAGCCTCCATAAGGAATTTATACATCCTTGCTTTGGCGTGATCCTTTTCAAGGTGTGCATAGATTATAGTCTGTGTGTGTGTGTGTGGCGCAGGCCCACGGTTACCAGAGATGATCTATTAAATATTTCACACGGGTAGTGTAGAGAAAATCTGTGCTTCGACCTTCGAGCGCATTTTGAAGTTAGCGTCCTGGTTAAACAAAATGAGTATCTGTACCCAATCCTCTACACACAGATTGATGCATTTCATTGAATGCACAGAAGTTGTTCGATGAAATGCCAGAGTGATTTTATGGTTTGTATATCGGGTTCCTAATACGTACAACCAAAGGTCTCAGCTCCCTTAGCATCTTCAAGAGCAAAGGGCTTGTGATCTATTTCCTTAACAGAATCAGGTCATGCAAGAATTCTCACATTAATCAGTAAACATAATTTAGTATTTTAATGAAAATTGCCAATATTGATATGACTCAGGATTAACAGATTAAAGTAAAAGATATTTCCTTAAGTTAACTTTAAAATATCATATCTATCCTGTACTCATTAAAGGAATGACCAAACTTATATGTACAGAACAATTTGTTTAGAGTGAGTCTACGTAATTATGCATAGCGCACATTGGTCCGTACTATAGATCCATATCTCCATTTTCAAAGTCCGAACAATTGATCCGAACCGCTCAATATGATATCCATATGAATATGTATTTGTAGGCCAAATTTTACATTTTTTAGATTTTTTTTTTACAATTTTTTTAGATAGGTAGAAAATCACTTGATCTAAAGATTCTAGACCATCCAAAAGTAGTGATTTTCCACCTATCTAAAAAAATAGTAAAAATATTCTAAAGAATGTAAAAAGTTGGCCTCTAAGTTCATTTTCATATGGAGATCATGTTGAGCTGTTCAGATCGACTATTTGGACTTTCGAAATGAATATATGGATCCATAGTATGGACCATTGTGTGCTATGCTTAGTACCTTAGTCTCACTCATTTGTTTAAGTGTATCTGATAGTTAAAGTAGTATTCACACACTTCATTATTTTGGAACAATCTATTAATTTCTCCTAATTTTCGAGAGAGAAGACTCGGAAATCGGCCAACTAGAAGAATGATATTTTTCTGAAACATTCTACATATTTTTTATTTTTCTTAATAAAGGGTAAAAACGGTACTTTATAAATTTAAAATGTATTTTAATAGAAAAGACAATAAAATGGGTAAATTTGTGAGTTTCTGAAATTTAGAAGGGTAAATATGGTATTATGAATTTTAGAGGGGTAAATACGAAATTTCGAAGTTTTTGAGGGGTATACATGAAATTCCCCTTATTTTTTACATTTTGGATGTAAGGACCCAAGGCTTCCTTCCCAGTAAAAGGAAAGAAAATTCATAAACTTCTCATTAGAATTTGTTCTAATGATTTGGTTCATGTTCTTTATCTATATTGATTAATATGTACTTGTTGATATATCAATCTGAAGTTCAATGTAACAAATAATTAAGGGCATTAATCTGTGTTACCACTTAAATGGATTTGAAACACTTTATTAAGTATGTCTACATTCATAAGCCAGTGTTAGATAACGGTAAGAAAAAAAAGTTCGAAACTCCTATTACTAAACGACAATTGGGGGTTTAGAGCTATCTTCAGGGTTTGGTGTTAAAAGTTCGAAACTCCTGTTACTAAACGACAATTGGGGGTTTAGAGCTATCTTCAGGGTTTGGTGTTAAAAAGGAAACCGAAACTAGTAACCACATTATAAGGCACTCCAACCCATATCTTTTCACCAGACCGACATTCCATCTCCTTTACCAAGTTGATCTCCAAATCTGCATGGTTGGATCTTAATTAGCAATGTCGAGGGTGATGACTTCCCTTAGAAAGGCCATATCGGTGAGCAAAAGCAAAAAACTTTCTATACAGTTCTTGACTTCTTGCTTCTTTTCAATTACATCAATTACTGTTCAATTTAACAATTGAGGAGGATTCCGATGCTAATTTTTTTTTTTTGGATATTATGAGTTGCTAGTATTACAACCTCTCTTTTCTATTAATATTTGAATAATTTAAACAACGAATCCAATTATTTATCATTTTTCTTATATGAGCAATGTGTTCACATAAACTTTGTGATCTTTTTTTTTTGTTTTGTACGAAATCAAAAGGCCAAGAAATAGACGGGCTAAGATTTACATAGATTCTTTGATCTCTTTGATCTGTCACAGTTAACTCTTGATCCATAATCTTTTGGATTCTTTGATCTTAATGCAAAACAAACTAAAATATTATAAAATTTTGCATGGATACCATGCATGAAGATGGATGAGATCAACATTTTAGATTTATTGGTTACATATTGAATTTCGAAATAGTTGTGCAAAGTAGAGGTCATTACAACTTTTGATGTTGGAACCTTCTTGACAATTAATATCATGTTGTGCTACATTTAATATAAGCTTCAGTAGCAACATATCACCCTATATGCAATTTTGGATTAATGTTTTCAAATTTTTTGGTAACTTATTGAATATTTATTTCAGGTGATAACAAATAACTCTTTGGAGTTAAGTAATCGTCAAAGTCTTGAGCAAAGTAATAGAAATCTGGTGGACCATGAGCATTTTGGAAGTGGTAGTTCTAATTTCCAAAGTACGTGGTTGAGTCTTGCAGGAGGAGATAATTCCTCACATGACTGTGTCCATCCTAACTTGATGGAGGGAAATAAGCAACTTGATCCACTGGATCATCATGAGAATTTTGGTAATTTTACATATGCTGACGAAGGAACTAATATTCATCAAGTTCCAGCTCAAACCAGCAACATGCTTCAAACATCAAACACTTTAGACAGTTCCACCGACAACGTACTTCAAATGTTGCACTTTTCGGGACACTCCACTCCGAATAAAAGCACTAGTCAGCTTGGCGAGCAGACATCCACTGAATTGGATCATAATTCTAGCGATGACACCCAGTATTTACCTGCAAACACAAGAATACATTGGACTCCTGAAGAAGATGAGTGAGTACTTTTGATGCACATAATTTCTATATTTCTGAGATATATAGAACATATTTTGATGCCCGTGTGTTTAAGGAACTTTAAAAGAATGTCGATTATCTTCTACTATTTTATTTTGCCACAGATTGTTGAAAGAGCTCGTGAAGAAACACAGAGAAGGGAAATGGGCATTGCTGGCAAAGCATTTCCCGTCAAGGAATGGAAAACAATTGAGAAAGAGATGGATGAACCATTGTAGACCCCACATTAAGGTACAGTTATTTATATTTTCCTTGGTACCATGTTCTTTCTATATATTTTCAATTGTTAGGGTATATATACTTGAGAAATTGTATAATCATAAGAGGAACTTATAATAAAGATAGATCATCACTCTCTGGTAAAGTTTGTTCAACTCTAGATCCACAATTAGTTCAGACATAAATCATATGATATTTTGGGAATCGTGAGTATTAGGATAAGAAGTTTACTCTATGCTTTAGGTTCATATAAATTTTAAATTCAATGTAAGTTAATAACCCACATTAATGATATGTAGTTGTCAATTTGTGAACAGATCAACTTCTTGAAAAATATATCTGAGCTTGTTATGCATGTAATCTGCCAGTAATTTATTAATAAGTTAGTCCATTGTTCAATTTAATAAGTATATATCTTAAACACACTGGCATTGTCTATTGCACCTATCAATGGAATAAAATATCAAAAATTGCATCTAGAGAGTTTATGATAGCTGCTTTCTTTGATAAACCATGTTGTAGCTATACCGAAGCCAGAATAAGGCACTTGACCTTCCCTAGAACTAGAAAAATAGATATATATCTATTTTTTCATCATGATGGCTCATTAAAAAATAGAAAAGTATGATTGTATATGAAATTATATGTCAACCTTATAACGTGAGTCTTGGTCAATGAACGAAATCAAACATTGGATTTCTCTGAACCTTGTCCAAGGTATTTGTACAAATATCAAAAACATCAGCATCATATGGACCACAAATAGTGCACGTTTTGTAATGTGAAATATGTGTTTAGCACAGAATCAGTCAGCCTGGTGTTAATCTTTAAGCGGTAATTATTCAATCTAGCCAGAAATAAAGACTATCCTAACTTGTACCCTATGTATTCTATTGAATAATTAATATCGTATAGATATCTATTTTACATACCGGTTGTTGATTAACTCGACTTATTTTCTTTCTTTCTTGGGTCTTGTTACATCAAAGGATGAGAAATGGACGGAAGAGGAAGATGCAATCATTATAAGAGCACACTCGCAATTTGGGAATCAATGGGCAAAGATAGCACAAGTTCTGCCTGGTAGAACTGAAAATGGGGTAAAAAACCATTGGAATACAAACAGGCGAAAGAACTTGGCAAAGAACATGGAAAAAAACTTTATAAACAACAGGCATTCGAAACCAATAGGCTCATTGCAGCAGTACATTGGAAGCCTGCTTCAGGATGATATAGCAACCACCTCAACCGCAAATGGAGCAATCCCAGAAAATGTCGAGCCAGGTATGCATGCCAATCTCCAACAAGACTAATTGCAGGATGTCAAGGGAACTAGAAGGGTAGATCAGGTCTTTTAGTATCATAATTCTTAATAATTATGGATTGTTGTGTAATATTGCATTAAGACACTGTTGTGCTTTAAATTTTCTTTTCCTTTGTTTTTCAAATACTTTGTTATGGAGAACTAACATTTGGTCTAGTGGCAAATACAATACCAGAGTGTGTGGGAGGTCGCAGGTTCGAAACCTGGATGTGGAATCCTTGTGAATATTAAATTAGTTGGGGGACTTGAACCCCAACTTTACTTGCAAAACAGAAAATCCTTTGTTATGTGGTTGGAGGAACATGAGAAATTCTAATGTCATGACTTTTAAGGTATGCTTAAATATTTTAGTTAGTTTGTTTGATAATGAAAATTTGTCATGTAGAAGTGATTGATTTGGGAAATTTTTGCATTGTGAGAGGTAAGAGAGAATAGGTAAAAAGAGGAGAGATAGAGGAATGACATTAATATTAAAGGAACGGTTAACAATAGTTTGTTGTACTATGCTCTTATTATCCAAGGAGAGCTTTTGGAGTCATGTGATCTATATACAAGGGAGTGCGTATCCCATGCCGTACCACATGAAATAACAAATGTCATTATGTCCACATCAAATGTCAAGTTTAACGTTAAAAAAAACAAAAATTTAGACATTGCTATAGCGCGCACCATCTGAAACAACACGGACGGATTTGATACATGTTTTCTCAACTTAATTTCTGTCCCGTTGTTTGAGAATTGAGATGCTATATGGCAAAAGAGGTCCAAAAATATCCCAAAGCATTTCCAAAACCAACAGAGAACGTGGCCTTTCATGATTAGAAATACGGATAAACTTTAAGGTCACAGTAGTAACCTTGAGACGGTGCAAACAATTTAATTTTGCAACCTTGAGACAGTGCAAACAATTCATCAAGTGAAGGGAAACAAATCTGACTTCTTTTTCCTTTCCAAAATTTAAAGGAATTATTTTATTGAATGGTCAATAAAGCAAAGGAATTCACCACAAGTACATCTGGAACAATTCAAACTTCATTATTAATTAATCCTTGTATTAGATAAAAATTAAAATAATCACAGAAATCAAAGGACACCATTAACACTACTTTGTTCACCCAAAATATTATTTATTACTAGAAAAAAAAAATGCTGTTGATTTGTTGGAAATGATAAATATATAGAAATGGAACCAAGTAATAAGCATGGAAAAAAGTAATGGGCTCAGAGATGGGTTGGATGGAGACTTGAATGGGCCTATGAGGCTTTATTGTACCCTTGATCGGGCCCCACGCAGTCCATGGATCTATTACTTTCAAATTTACTACTTCCGAGAACTCATTTTTAAATTTGAAACTGAAAATTAAAGAAGAAAATAAACAACAGAACTGGTACAGGGAAACCTTACAAAAAACTGAGCTAGTACACTTCTTGAATTATGATTAGAAATTAACGAGAACTAGTAATGAATGTTTCTCTTCTCTAAGCAACTAATCTGCTGACTCTCACACATCTTACATAAGACATCAGATCTTCCGTGGCATTGCCTGACGTCGAGGCTTATTCAATGGTACATAATACCTTGAATTGGGGATGGCCTTAGGCTTTGGTCCTATGTTGCAGCCCCTTTTGAGTTTATGAAGGCGTAAAGTACGTTGATCGGTGATGCAATCTTGCGGAGGATTTCCAGGTCCTGTTGAATTGGGGATGTTCACACTCGTTTCCCCAGGGTGATGACAATATGCATCAATTATGTTGAACAGAAGTTCAATAGGATAGAGATCTGTTCTCTGTAGCAAGGAAGAAAAGAGCATGTATTGTAAGATAGATTCAGTAGCCAAAAAGTTGATCCAAGCATCTGGTTACTATCAAATGTATTGCATATTAATTTAATTAAATTTGAAAATGGTATAAGGCTTTAGTTCTCTATTTTATCACACCTTTCAAACTAAATCTTTGATTTTGATTGAAGATGTTTACGAAAGAGGCTAAATTGAGGAAAGCAGTGAGCTAGGTGACGGTAGCAAAAAATCAATTTATTAACGATAACTTACAGAAGAGCGTCGAGCTTCAGGTTCCGCCATTTGTTCTTCTCTGTGCACGTCAGAAAAGAGTAGTGTATTAGAAATATAAAAGAAGATTATATGCAACTGGGAGTAACAGGGGCATTTTGCTCTAAATTATATAGAAAATTATGCTTAAATACAAACAATTTGAAAAATAATGGGGATCAATTGACCCCCATTTAACAAACATAACTCCGCCTCTAACTAGGACAAACAATTAAGTGCTGAAACCAAGGATTTATGAGAAAAAAAAAATTAAACTATTAAATTAGACTAGCTAGATTATATGAACTTACTCCAACTTGTTCCGATATAATGATTTTGAAGGGGGGTCAGAAGATGGATAATGTGATGAATCATGAGAGAGGAGGGTGGCCCACAAACTAGGATGGCTTGACAATTGATTAAATTTTGAATTGACTCTGGCAAGACGGCAGAGATCTCTATAGTCCAATAGGCGCCTCTTGGTTCCAAATTCAAGGACTCGAACCCACACATCATCTGGGAGACTTGACATGGTTAATTAGCTTTGAGAGAAGCAAAGGTTGCAGGGAGAGGGAGGTATGAAAGAAAGAAAGGAAGGTTGAGAATATATAGAGAAATTACAAGAATCCTGCTTCCTAAATTGGACACTTCCAAGCTAAGTTGTATTATATTTGGAGTCTATGTTGTTTTATTAAAAGAGGACGTAAGGATTTATTTAGTTATGAAGATTTCTTACACCGTGCCATATTTTGGCAATTTCACAGCTATAAATAGAATCTTCAAAAATATAGTGGCTAGCTTGATGCTGAAATTAAGAAAAACAAAAATATTAAAAATGAGAAAGAAAGATTCTATGCTATGTCAAAAATATAGTAATTTATGTAAATACCAGATAGGTTGGGAAGGCCTAAAATAAAATCAGATTTCGGTCATCTCTAATTTTAGATTGCTTTCGTTAACTCGTTACTCCCCGGTTCCTAAAATAAAAAGTCTTTTATTGATTGATATACAAGAACAGTGTAAAATGAATATTGAAAGCACTTCACATTTTACTTTTAATTATGCAGCAACAACAACAACAATGGTCTCGCCAGCATTACAAATCTCTTTGCATTTTACCAACGACCCCATGATCTCAACATTAAAGCTTTTGATTTGTTCTATTTGTAAGTTTTCAGTTCAAAATAAAGTATTTGTCAGACGTTCGATATGAAAGACTATATACAAGTGATAAATCATTGTGCTTGCTTTTTGGTTTTTTTTTATTAAATTTACTATACACAAATAATATTATTGCTCTTTTTTAACTGACTCGGTATCTTTAAGGAATATAGTTTGACATTCAATTCAACAAATTTAGATTTTAATTTTTAATTTAATTAATAAATTTATAAGATATAGTGTTTACAAAGCTGAAAATTGGTGCTTATTTATTTGCAATGCTGCAAGTCATTTTAATTCTACAAATATATAAAAACATATACAAGTACAAAATGATTAAATAATTAAAATTTGTCGAAGCAACGGAAAGTCTTGCACAGCAAAATCGTAACGGCTCGTTAAGAAAAATATTTTAGAAACAAGCCTATTCTAAAACCTTAATTTAATTTTACAATATTTTGAAATAAACCCATTATATACAAAACTAAAGCAGAAAATTCATGCAGTGATTTTGAGAGCTCTAAAACTAATTAATTCCACAACCGTAGTTTAAACAGTAATTGTATTTCAGTAGTTGTCCCTTGTATAAATAGTCTTGCTTCAAAAAGCCACATAATGTTTCCAACCTTAAACATCACAACTGAATTATAATCCTTTACTGCACTATCTGGACATCAAAAATATAGTACACCTTTAAACCATGTAAACTAAGGTAACTAGCACATAACAAAAAAAGCACCAAACAGTAAGCCCAGATAGCCCAGTATAACAGTTCATATTGTAACTACATGGCATGCCTCCCAAAAGTTTGCAGCTGGGTTGTTTGGTGCACAGAGTTAGCTTTAAACAAGGCAATCAGATTGGAGACAAAAAAATCTAAGTACACAACTAGAACAGGTTAGTTATCCTCAACCAATCTGGTCAATGAATGGTTCTCATGATTGCGTTCAGTTGCGTCACAACCCTATAGAATTCGAAGAAGAGGTCAGTGCATCCTACGCATGTTTCCTGTAAATGAGCTCCAACAACCAAGTCAAAGCCCCCGAATTCACCGACAAACTCCTCCAGCATTTGCAACGTCAATTTTGTTACATCATCAATCTGCCTCAGCTCCCCACTCTGCCCAGTGCTCTCCCACCACCTGTTACTTAGCAAGCAATTAAACTTTATATTAGAAGCAAATTATATTTTAAAAGGTTCCTTAAACATCAGCATATGTTAGAGAAAAGGATTGATTAACAGTGACCTCTTGAAAATCTTCCTGTTGACCTCTGACATCTCCACTGAGACCACACATTTGAGGTGCAAACCAAGTCGACTCAGAGCAACTTCGGCACCTCCAATGCCAGTATAGAGGGATAAGATTCGTAACCCATCAGGATAGAGGTCCTTCAAAGGGGAGAGGATGTACCCAATTGTATCGGTCTGGAAACAGTGTTCCACGGTCCTTAAACGATGAGACAGGTCAAGCTCTGCCAGGTGGGTGTGGTTGATTGGGTATCCTAGAACCTTCTCAAGCTGATCTGGCTCCAGTGGGGCCAACTTGTTCTTGCCGACCCAGATCAAGTTCAATTGACCACATTGATTGAGTATTAAATTCTGATCATGTGTCGAAAGCCGCCCATGTGAATCTTTCACCCTCCGTTCCAGATTCTCACAAACTTGGGATATCCCAGTCATGTTGGCCAAGATCTTACTATTTAGCTGCCTCCGTGGGTCCCACAGGGGCCACCAATTTCTTGTAATTGGCACCACGCCCTCGATTGACATTGGCGTCCTTGATTGTATATGGTGCCTTGTTTCGGTCGGAAGGCTGTGGAGGTAGCCTTCTTTTCGTTTCAAAGCAGAGAAAACCTCGGAATTCACAAATTCATGCTTACTGTTGAAGAGAAACTGAGAGTATAGCTGCCATGTCTTTTCAGAAAGCTCAACCACACTTCCATAGATGAAGAATGGCATGTCTGGTAAGGCTCGTGATCTACGCACCTCATTGTTCACAAAACTGGAACTGCAGGTTCTAGGACCAGAGTGGTTATCCTGGTTTGCAGGACTTCTTTTCTCAGTTAGAATGTTCTCTGACCTTTTATCAGGTCGATTTTCGCCTTCATTGTTCTTGTCCTCGTAGTAGAAGCCGGCATCTGAGGTCAAAGAGGTGTAGCTCGTTTTGCCTTTGGTTGTTGAGAAATCAGTTCCCATTTTCACATTGCATCTGTCAGGGGAGACATGCTGTTGCATGAAGAGAAAATAATTAGAGAAGAGTGAGAGATTCAAAACTCAGTTTAGGCCCTGTACAGTTCAACTCCATCATAGGTATAAAGAATACATTTGTCATATGTTATGAACTATGATGTATGATAAATGACCTTATGAAGATCACAACCTGTTAAAAATAGACCCTAGACCCCATTACATGGAAGTATATTTTTTTTTTTTAGTAAAAAACTATACATGGAAGTATATTTAAACTTCGTACAAAGCTATAAAGTATTAAAAAATTACTGTAAATTTCAGTTAATTATGGCACGGGCTGGTACATAACCAGATCAGACTGTTTCTTGACAAAAATAGTACGGACACGGGGATTACAACTGTATTTGACAAAAATAAGTTACCTTAGAATTCAAGTAAGGTTTCGAGGTGTGGGACCCACTTGGCACTTGAACTTCCCCATCACTGTCAGAACTGAAAAGTCCTCCAAGAGAACCTGATGATTCTTTCACTTGCTCCTCTAAAGCCTATTCCAGTTTCAACATATTCAAAAACCAGTTAGGTTCAATGGGTTTATACATGTTGGATAATGAAGCCCATCTATGCCCATCTAAGAAATTAAAAAAAATAAAAATAACATCTGCATAACTGCTAGGTAGTCATTAATGTACAGATTTCAGCACCAAGACAAAGTACAAATAACACAGTAAAAACATGTACCACTACCTCAGTAAAGAGGCATCAGATAGACATGACAAAACATATCAAAATATACTCGAATGGAGTTCAAGAAGACAATTGAACCAAGTCAATAGTTCAAGAATTAAAAAGATTCTAATATCAATTTCTACATTTTTATGTAAAATGTACTCTTTTATAATATCAAATTTTTTGTATGTAGCATGTACTCAAGATTCAAGATAATACATGTTATAAAGACCCCAAAAAAAAAGGGCGATGAGGAAAGAGTCATACTGAGTACTTGAACAAAGTCTCCAGTATAATGTTGGCATCATCTTCTCCTGAAAAGAGATGCAAAATTACTTGGCCATCAGAACCATAGATCCACAATGATGAAAGATGATAATGCCCTATACAAATAACAAGCTAGCTGGCAACTTTTTCCTCTTCCCCTGTTCTATAATCAACTCAGTCACTTGTTTGTTGCCTAACTAAAATACTAAAGGCAATTAGATACATTATTGCATTGTCAAGGACGTGGTAAATTGAGTCAAGTTAGGAGCAATTTAGTTTTAGTTGCAGAGTTGAACAAAGGGAGTTAAAATTGCATGATTGAAGGCAATGACAAGTGTAGCACGTACAGAAGTTCAGACTTAATTGCATAATTTGGGAAGGCAAATATGTGGTCACTTAGGATAGTTGCACATTTGACATGTTATTGAAGCATTAATAGGGATCACCCAAGGCTTATTTGAACAAAGATGTTAGATTTGCTACAAGTAAATGATCCCGAAAAAGTTATCATTATATTAAAAAAAAGTATACCATTTTCATGGAGAACCTTTTCTACTAGTTCTGAAGAGAACCCCATGCCAATAAAGTGTGATCTCAAGTTGCTACTTGATGAGCTAGGCCCACCTTCCTGTAAATAGAAGTCAGCATTGGTTTGTTAAACCATTGCACAACCTTATCAATTGTAAAATGTATGAGATTGGCACCCAAAGAATATTTCTTTGTTTACTTGTCTCTAAAACTCCGGTTTGTGAAAATGGACATCTAGATTAAATTGGCAACTCCACTACCCAACATCTGCATGCAATGTAACTAATGTAACATATCAAATATATCAAGTGTTTCTTATTATCCATTTGTTTGCTTGCAAGCTCCTTTTCTCATCCTAAAGAACTGCTTGGGCTTAAATTAGGCTCGATGCACTTCCTCAGATCAAATAGTAGCAACCAAAAATTATATATTATGGTGTAAAGAAATCAGTTTAGATATCTACTTACTACACATTTCCATATCCAATATAAAGTACTAAGTTAATAGTGTGTCATATAGGCTTTGATTGTAGTCTCTCTCTTCATTAAGTGTGCATTCAACAAGTGAAACCAGAATTTGATATTGTATAGTGATGTCAGACAAGTGTGGTGCTCATCAGTTTGACAAATGGATAAATTTAAAGCATAGCTTACGGGGTGTCATTCAACAAGTGTTCCTTTTTGCTCTTGATTATTTCTCTGCTTTTGATCATAGCTTACTTGGTGTTTAGTGCTTAGATACTTGATTAAGTACACATTAAGATCAACTAACAAATGGATAAATTTAAAGCATATTGAGGTACCTCCTTTGCTATAACTACACCAGAAGCAAGGTTTTCATCTGACAGATTGGCCTTCTGCTGCACATACGGTACCAGCGCATGTTCACTGCCAGATGGGACCCTCCCATAATCGTATTCTTCTATTTTAACCTACATTTATGCACAGAAAAATGTAGTCAACATGTTAAAAAAATAGTAAACTAATATAGAAGAAGACATGCATTTTTTTTTTTTGAATCAGTACCATGTCCTTATTCCAGCTTGCTCCTTGATATATTGATTTGAGCTCTTTAAAACCTGAAAGATAGACATCCACAAGCAGGTGTAAATAAGACGTGCAACAAAAAAAAGGAGGAAATAGGAGGGAATACAATAGGAGGAAATAATATAAAAATCCTTGCACAGTGCTATAAAAAGAAACTATAAATAGGAGATTGTTTGAAAAATGAAAAGAAAAAATAGGTCTACAGTGGAAACCCCCATTTTCCGATATTTACAAGTTTTCTTTTTACTTTTCTGTCCCACGGATAGCTGATAGCTTTAAAAGCAGTATAGTGAACAGTGAACTCCTCTTTTGCAGAAACAATGCCATAGTTTGCAATCATTTTTTTGTGACAAGCTAATAAAGAATAAGTTCGGTACTAGTCAAGCTTCATTTGTAAACTCGGTTTTAGTTTTGTCATTGAAACCGAACAAATGCTCACAAATGGAAAAGGCAATGAAAAACAGCACAGAAGAGTGTGCGAAAGAGACGGGGAGAGTCAAGAGAGCCAGCTCCAAAGCACTAGCCACAAGCACCAAAAGTCCAAGCCGCAACCAAAAACCCGGTCTCGGCAACGATCGCACAAAAAAAAAACACCACAACCGCGGTGTATCAGGAAATCAGAAAGGCAAGCGACGTGCGCACCAACCAAGAAGAGGAAAAAGGGCGCGCAAGAAACAGAGAGGGGTTTTGTCCCTCGGTAACGAGAGAGAGAGCAAGAGAGTAGGGCCCGGAGACAGAGAGAGAGCGGAGAAAGAAAAAGAGAGATGAAGCGGAGAGGAAGTGAAAGAGAGATAGGGGGGTGGGGAGTTCTCGCCAGGGAGAGAAGGGAGGGGGGCAATATAGGGGAAATGGACCGGATCCGAAACAAAAATTCAAAAATCCAATTTTCAAAAGTTTCAAGTCCAGAAAACGATCTGGTGTGGTCAAATGTGTAACAAATCAATTATTCAATATTTAAACTAAACTTCTGATTTTCAAAAATTTTCTAATTCGTTCACAACAATTGTTAGAATAAGTATTTATCTACAGCGTTCAATCATTTTATTCGTCAAATTAAAATTTTTTTGTTCATAAAACCCGAATTTGATTTCGTAATCACTTTGTAATAATTTGTAATTATAATTCATCTAATTTATTTAGTTTAATAACTTTTTATTTACTCATTTAATTTCAAAAGAAATTACTAAGTTTTTAAGCTTTAAATTTTAAAATTTCTAATTAATAATTTGATTTACATAATCGAGTTCATAAAACAATTTAACCTAAATAATTATTTAACCTTTGTTTAACTAATTCACTAACCTACGTTTTTAATTAGCTTCAAATTGTAATTATTAGCCTAATTAATTACACTAAATTGTATGGGTTATAACACAATGTATTTACAGTTATTTGTTTGTACTATGGATATTTTTTTAATTAATTTTGGACTCATTCACAGTGATTAAATCACAAGGTTTTTAATAATTTATTAATTCAAGACTCATTAACGTGATTAAATCATCAAATTGATTAAAAATGTGAACAGACAGAAAAAATGCACTATAAATGTATTATAGCTTGATTTAAGCGTAAATATTTGTCGTACTTGTATATTTTAGCATAGAATATTAATTTATGCACATATGTTAATTTTGGTAACTTTACGACCGTAAAAGGGCCTAACTTGATTAGAAATTTGAGCAAACACTGCAAATACATTCTAGTTGAGTTTTTAGTGTGATATTTGTCATATCGTTTTGTTAATAAAAGTATGGATAAATTTATTTATTCACATGCAAAAGACATAAATTAGAGTGTTTATATCAATTTTGCTGATTTAACAATCTTAAATGAGGTCTAAATTGGTTAAAAAAACATGAACAAACACACATAAGCGCGAACAATGCATTCCATCTTAATTTTAAACGTGAGATTTTTATTTTTGTTTGTTTTAGCATAGATAAACGAGGCAATTTTAGTGAATCTACGATAATAAACGAGGTAGAAATTAATTAAAAATATGAACAAACATATATGCAAACACACTATAAATGCGTTGTAGCTTAATTTGAAGCTTTACGTTTGTCGTATCGGTTTGTTTTAGATTGAATAAAATGACGCATATGTAAAAAGTGGGAGTTTATCCATATATAAAATCAGATTTCGGTCATCTCTAATTTTAGATTGATTTCGTTAACTCGTTACTCCCCGGTTCCGCTCTCTTCCAACTATGCCAGTACGATTCAGGACGCGTGGAACTTTGGGATTTGTACAGGTGACCATTGATTCTGATCCGACGGTGAAGCTGAGAACAGAGGAAACGGGTAGGTACCTAACGGCGTTAATAAATGTCGCGCTTGGCTCATGGGAATTCGGAATTCCCTGACAACCCGCCAACTCCCGTCAGAGACAGAGTACGAATCTGATATGCGAAAAGCCAATACAGCCATTGTACGGTTCATTTATGAACTCAGGAGCAATGTGAAAATGAAATCTGATTTCTCAAACAAAATAAGGCAAGAGGAGCTCCGCTGGTTTTCTATTGCGAAAATAAGAACATTAAAGACAAAAATCTATCTGATAAAATATCAAAAATATTCTAAAATCTATCTGATAAAATATCAAAAATATTCTAACAGAGAAAATTTGTGGAGCACACTGTAAGTGAACCTCTCTCTCTCTCACTAACTGAAGAGTGTGGAGAGAATACAAAAACTAAGCCTATTTAACTCATTACTCTCCGGCTCAGTTCGGAATTCGAATCTCATAAAGTAACTCAAATTTTGAGTTTAGATCTGCACCGTCCAGCTCATTTGATATTTATGTCAGAACAGATCTCAAAGACAAAATTTGGGTTACTTTAGTAGAGGAAATCCTCGCGGACTGTTCCATTCTTCTCAAATTCAGGACGCGTGTAACTTTGAGATTTGTACAGAAATGCAAGTTGATTTTGATCCAACGGTGGATATAAAAAAGCTGAGAACACGCCAACGGCGATAAATACTGTGACGCATTGACGCTTCGCTTATTGAATTTGGAATTCCAAGACAACATGTCAACTCCCGTCAGAGACAAAGGGATGGATCTGACATGCCGAAAGGTTAATACAGAAGAAACGCAAACTTCCAAGCTCTGTGATGATTACATGGGAAAAAGAACAAACAAAAAAATTAATACTGAGCTGACGTGCAACTCTTATTTTCATTCTCTAATAATTCGAAATTTACAAATTAGAAGACAGGAAAAATGATTTCTGAAACTGAGAAGATATACGACATGCAAAATTAAAAAAAAAATAATCTCTATTGTCTTTCGAATACGATCGTATGTATACGAAAAAAAATATTGTATTCTCGGAGGGTCCATACAGTAAAAAAATATTTTTTTCATGTAGTTTCTATGAATTATGAGGAAATAAATCTGCTGTTATTCTCAAGGAATAACAAGTTACTGTTGTTTCGATTCAAATTTTTTTCATGTGCAAATTTCAATAAAAAAGCTGAGAACACGCCAACGGCGTTAAATACTGTGACGCACTCACGCTTCGCTTATTGAATTTGGAATTCCAAGACAACATGCCAACTCCCGACAGAGACAGAGGGATGGATCTGACATGCCGAATGGTTAATACAGAAAAAACGGAAACTTCCAAGCTCTGTGATGATTACATGAGAAAAAGAACAAACAAAAAAATTAATATTGAGCTGACGTGCAACTCTTATTTTCATTCTCTAATAATTCCAAATTTACAAATTGGAAGACAGGAAAATCGATTTTTGAAACTGAGAAGATATGCGACATGCAAATTTAAAAAAAAATAATAATCTCTGTTGTCTTTCGAATACGATCGTATGTATACGAAAAAAAATATTGTATTCTCGGAGGGTCCATACAGTAAAAAAATATTTTTTATCATGTAGTTTCTATGAATTATGAGGAAATAAATCTGCTGTTATTCTCAAGGAATAACATGTTACTGTTGTTTCGATTCAAATTTTTTTCAAGTGCAAATTTCAATAAAAAAGGTGAGAACACGCCAACGGAGTTAAATACTGTGACGCACTCACGCTTCGCTTATTGAATTTGGAATTCCAAGACAACATGCCAACTCCTGTCAGAGACAGAGGGATGGATCTGACATGCCGAATGGTTAATACAGAAGAAATGCAAACTTCCAAGCTCTGTGATGATTACATGAGAAAAAGAACAAACAAAAACATTAATACTGAGCTGACGTGCAACTATTATTTTCATTCTCTAATAATTTGAAGTTTACAAATTAGAACACAGGAGAAATGATTTTTGAAACTGAGAAGATATGCGACATGCAAATTTTAAAAAAAATAATCTCTGCTGTCTTTCGAATCCGATCGTATGTATATGAAAAAAAAATATTGTATTCTCAGAGGGTCCCTACAGTGAAAAAATGTTTTTTTCATGTAATTTCTATGAATTATGAGGAAATAAATCTGCTGTTATTCTCAGGGAATAACCATTTACGGTTGTTTCGATTCAAATTTTTTTCAAGTGCAAATTTCAATAAAAAAGCTGAGAACGCGCCAACGGCATTAAATACTGTGACGCACTCACGCTTCGCTTATTGAATTTGGAATTCCAAGACAACATGCCAACTCCTGTCAGAGACAGAGTGATGGATCTGACATGCCGAATGGTTAATACAGAAGAAACGCAAACTTCCAAGCTCTGGATGATTACATGAGAAAAAGAACAAACAAAAACATTAATACTGAGCTGACGTGCAACTATTATTTTCATTCTCTAATAATTTGAAATTTACAAATTAGAACACAGGAGAAATGATTTTTGAAACTGAGAAGATATGCGACATGCAAATTTTAAAAAAAATAATCTCTGCTTTCTTTCGAATCCGATCGTATGTATACGAAAAAAAATATTGTATTCTCAGAGGGTCCATACAGTGAAAAAATGTTTTTTTCATGTAATTTCTATGAATTATGAGGAAATAAATCTGCTGTTATTCTCAAGGAATAACCATTTACGGTTGTTTCGATTCAAATTTTTTTCAAGTGCAAATTTCAATAAAAAAGCTGAGAACACGCCAACGGCGTTAAATACTGTGACGCACTCACGCTTCGCTTATTGAATATGGAATTCCAAGACAACATGCCAACTCTCCTCAGAGACAGAGGGAAGGATCTGACATGCCGAAAGGTTAATACAGAAGAAACGCAAACTTCCAAGCTCTGTGATGATTACATGAGAAAAAGAACAAACAAAAAAATTAATACTGAGCTGACGTGCAACTCTTATTTTCATTCTCTAATAATTCGAAATTTACAAATTAGAAGACAGGAAAAACGATTTTTGAAACTGAGAAGATATGAAACATGCAAATTTTAAAAAAAAATCTCTGTTGTCGTTCGAATCCGATCGTATGTATACGAAAAAAAAATATTGTATTCTCGGAGGGTCCATACAGTGAAAAAATGTTTTTTTCATGTAATTTCTATGAATTATGAGGAAATAAATCTGCTGTTATTCTCAAGGAATAACAGGTTACTGTTGTTTCGATTCAAATTTTTTCCATGCGCAAATTTCAATAAAAAAGCTGAGAACACGCCAACGGCGTTAAATACTGTGACTCACTCAAACTTCGCTTATTGAATTTGGAATTCCAAGACAACATGCCAACTCCCGTCAGAGACAGAGGGAAGGATCTGACATGCCGAAAGGTTAATACAGAAGAAACGCAAACTTCCAAGCTCTGTGATGATTACATGAGAAAAAGAACAAACAAAAAAATTAATACTGAGCTGACGTGCAACTCTTATTTTCATTCTCTAATAATTCAAAATTTACAAATTAGAACACAGGAAAAACAATTTTTGAAACTGAGAAGATATGCGACATGCAAATTTTAAAAAAAAATAATCTCTGTTGTCTTTCGAATCCGATTGTATGTATCCAAAAAAAAATATTGTATTCTAAGTGGGTCCATACAGTGAAAAAATGTTTTTTTTCATGTAATTTCTATGAATTATGAGGAAATACATCTGCTGTTATTCTCAAGGAATAACAGGTTACTGTTGTTTCCATTCAAATTTTTTCATGTGCAAATTTCAATAAAAAAGGTGACAACACGCCAACGGCATTAAATACTGTGACGTACTCACGCTTCGCTTATTGAATTTGGAATTCCAAGACAACATGCCAACTCCCGTCAAAGATAGAGGGATGGATCTGACATGCCGAAAGGTTAATACAGAAGAAACACAAACTTCCAAGCTCTGTGATGATTACATGAGAAATAGAACAAAAAAAAATTAATAATGAGCTGACGTGCAACTCTTATTTTTATTCTCTAATAATTCGAAATTTACAAATTAGAAGACAGGAAAAATGATTTTTGAAACTTAGAAGATATGCAACATGAAAATTTAAAAAAAAATAATCTCTGTTGTCTTTCGAATCCGATCGTATGTATACGAAAAAAAATATTGTATTCTCGGAGGGTCCATACAGTGAAAAAATGTTTTTTTTTCATGTAATTTCTATGAATTATGAGGAAATAAATCTGCTGTTATTCTCAAGGAATAACAGGTTACTGTTGTTTCCATTCAAATTTTTTTCATGTGCAAATTTCAATAAAAAAGTTGAGAACACGCCAACGGCGTTAAATACTGTGACGCACTCACGCTTCGCTTATTGAATTTGGAATTCCAGGACAACATGCCAACTCCTGTCAGAGATAGAGGGATGGATCTGACATGCCGAATGGTTAATACAGAAGAAACGCAAACTTTCAAGCTCTGTGATAATTACATGAGAAAAAGAACAAACAAAAAAATTAATACTGAGCTGACGTGCAACTCTTATTTTCATTTTTTAATAATTCGAAATTTACAAATTAGAACACCAGAAAAACAATTTTTGAAACTGAGAAGATATGCGACATGCAAAATTAAAAAAAATAATCTCTGTTGTCTTTCGAATCTGATCGTATGTATACGAAAAAAAAATATTGTATTCACGGAGGGTCTGTACAGTGAAAAAAAAAAATTTTCATGTAATTTCTATGAATTATGAGGAAATAAATCAGCTGTTATTCTCAAGGAATAACAGGTTACTGTTGTTTCCATCAAATTTTTTTCATGTGCAAATTTCAATAAAAAAGCTGAGAACACGCCAACGGCGTTAAATACTGTGACGCACTCACGCTTCGCTTATTGAATTTGGAATTCCAAGACACCATGCCAACTCCCGTCAGAGACAGAAGGATGGTTCTGACATGCCGAAAGGTTAATACAGGAGAAACATAAACTTCCAAGCTCTGTGATGATTACATGAGAAAAAGAACAAACAAAAAAATCAATACTGAGCTGACGTGCAACTCTTATTGTCATTTCTAATAATTCGAAATTTACAAATTAGAAGACAGAAAAAATAATTTTTGAAACTAAGAAGATATGCGACCTGCAAATTTAAAAATAATAATAATCTCTGTTGTCTTTCGAATCCGATCATATGTATACGAAAAAAAATATTGTATTCTTGGAGGGTCCATACAGTGAAAAAATGTTTTTTTCATGTAATTTCTATGAATTATGAGGAAATAAATCTGTTGTTATTCTCAAAGAATAACAGGTTACTGTTGTTTCGATTCAAATTTTTTTCATGTGCAAATTTCAATAAAAAAGCTGAGAACACGCCAACGACGTTAAATACTGCCACACACTCACGCTTCGCTTATTGAATTTGGAATTCCAAGACAACATGCCAACTACCGTCAAAGAGAAAGGGATGGATCTGACATGCCGAAAGGTTAATACAGAAGAAACGCAAACTTCCAAGCTCTGTGATGATTACATGAGAAAAAGAACAAACAAAGAAATTAATACTGAGCCGACGTGCAACTCTTATTTTCATTCTCTAATAATTCAAAATTTACAAATTAGAACATAGAAAAAATGAATTTTGAAACTGAGAAGATATGCGACATGCAAATTTTAAAAAAAATAATCTCTGTTGTCTTTCGAATCCGATTGTATGTATACGAAAAAAAATATTGTATTCGGAAGGTCCATACAGTGAAAAAATGTTTTTTTTTTCATGTAATTTCTATGAATTATGAGGAAATAAATCTGCTATTATTCTCAAGGAATTACATATTACTGTTGTTTCGATTCAAATTTTTTTCATGTGCAAATTTCAATAAAAAAGCTGAGAACACGCCAACGGCGTTAAATACTGTGACGCACTCACGCTTCGCTTATTGAATTTGAAATTCTAAGTCAACATGCCAACTCCCGTCAGAGACAAACGGATGGATCTGACATGCCGAAAGATTAATACAGAAGAAACGCAAACTTCCAAGCTCTGAGATGATTACATGAGAAAAAGAACAAACAAAAAATTAATACTAGCTGACGTGCAACTCTTATTTTCATTCTCTATTAATTCGAAATTTACAAATTAGAACATAGGAAAAACAATTTTTGAAACTGAGAAGATATGCGACATGGAAATTTTAAAAAAAATCTATGTTGTCTTTCGAATCCGATTGTATGTATACGAAAAAAATATTGTATTCTCGGAGTATTGAAAAAAGGGACAATCCAGGACCGAACCGGCCAACCCGTGGACCGGACCCAGACCGGCCTGAGCCCGTGGCAACCCGTGGACCGAACCGTCCAAACGGATGGGCCGGGTTAAGCAAGACGCAGAACCGGATTTATTTTTAAATAGGTTAGATTTTATTTTTTAAAATTCGGATTTATTTTAAATAGGTTAGAGAAATAAGTTATATTTTATTTTTGAATATGTTAGATAATTAGAATTATTTTTAAATATCTTAGATTTATATTTAATAGGTTAGATTTTATTTTTGAATATGTTAGATAATTAGATTTATTTTAAATAGGTTAGATTTTATTTTGAAATTCGGATTTATTTTTAAATATGTTAGATTTTATTTTTTAAAATTCAAATTTATTTTAAATAGGTTAGATAAATAAGTTATATTTTATTTTTGAATATATTAGATAATAAGATTTATTTTTAAATATGTTATATTTATTTTTAATTGGTTAAATTTTATTTTTGAATAAGTTAGATAATTAGATTTATTTTAAAATGAATAATTATTTTAGTACCCGCACTTCCATAACTGTAAGGTTGCGGTCCCCACAACTACCGATCTAACTAACAATGTTATCGGACCTTCCATTTTGAATTTCAAATGTTCCTTTCTCTCCGTTTTTTTTTCTTTTTCGAAGGCTTCGGTGATTTTGAGGCGATTTTAGCGATTTGGAGGCGATTTCGAAACTGGAAGCGATTTCGTGTGGTTCTCACGAGTTTAATCAGTGATTTTGAAATGTGATCAGCTAGATTAATATTGTTTCTTTTCGATTTTGTTTTTGTTCTGGTGAATTAATAATGATATATCGTTTCGTTTCTATTTCATATACACAATCGTGTTTCAGTGTTGCTGGATTTTGAGATGTTTGTGACAATTTAATTTGCGAAGATAATGTAATTGTCTATTATGTGTTCAGATATAAATACTTAGTAGTTCAGATATAAATACTTGATGTGTTGAGATATAAATACTTGGTAGTTTAGATATAAATATTTGGTAGTTCAGATATAAATACTTGATGTGTTCAGATATAAATACTTGGTAGTTGAGATATAAATACTTGATATGTTCAGAAATAAATACTTGATATGTTCAGATATAAATACTTGGTAGTTCAGATAATAAATACTTGATGTGTTCAGATATAAATACTTGGTAGTTCAGATATAAATACTTGATGTGTTCTGATATAAATACTTGATGTATTCAGATATAAATACTTGGTATTCAAATATAAATACTTGATGTGTTCAGATATAAATACTTGATCTGTTTAGATACAAAATTCATTTTAATAAATTGGCAGTTACAATTTAAAGTTAACAAAAATTAATAACAACCAATTATTAAAAGGAAATAACGTTATATGGTTAAAATTATTTATTTGAAAAAATATGTAATAAACTTCCGATGGGCTGATTATTATATATGAATTCATATAAACCATAGAGAATACTAACATATTACAATTAGTGCAACATATATACATATTATCTTTTGTACACATGCAATCCCATGTGATTTATAATAACATATACTCCTCAAGATCCAGTACAATGTTTGTATAAAAGTTATGTCCTTACCACTTAGTAACCATGTGATCAAGGTTTGGCCCAATTTTCGTATGTTGCCAAAACTCTTGGTTATGATCTAGTTTGGACCAAAATTTCATACAAACTAGTTGTATTAGATCCAACATATAAAAAAGAGAGTGCCCATGTGATCCATGACATGATTAAGGTCTCCAACATTTCAACTCAAATACTTTTTTAAGATTCTTATTCATCCACAGTAATATAGATATAAATACTTTAGTTCGTAGGTATAAATACCACACTCTTATAGTTATAAATACTTTGTTTCGTAACTATAAATACCACAAGAATAGAGATAAAAATATTACCCGCACATAAGCTAAGTCAACATTTTTTTGTCAACATTTTTTATTGATAATTTTAGTGGTACCCACATGTCGTTGCTAAGTCAACGTTTTTTGTTGACAATTTTAGTGGTCCCCACATGCCTTTTGAGTGGTCCCCAAATGCGGGTACGAAGCGAGGATTTTTCAAGAAAAGGTGCGGGTACGGTTATTTTAGAAATTCATATATCATATATGTAGTTCATTGTATAGATATAAATACTTGTCTTGTATAGATATAAATACTTCACAATGTTACTATTAATACTTGTAAAACAAAATTACAGTTTTGAAAACGGTTGCGGTCCCCACAAACAGTTATGGCAGTTTAGGTGCGGGTACTCATATCAGCTTCCTTTTAAAATAGGTTAGATTTTATTTTTTAAATTCGAATTTATTTTTAAATAGGTTAGATAATTAAGTTAGATTTATTTTTGAATATGTTAGATAAATAGATTTATTTTTTAAATATGTTAGATTTTATTTTTCAAATTCGGATTTATTTTAATAGGTTAGATAAATAAGTTATATTTTATTTTTGAATATATTAGATACTTAGATTTATTTAAATATGTTATATTTATTTTTAATAGGTTAGATTTGAATATGTTAGATTATTCAGATTTATTTTTAAATAGGTTAGATTTTATTTTTTAAAATTCGGATTTATTTTAAATATGTTAGATAAATAAGTTATATTTTATTTTTGAATATGTTAGATAATTAGAATTATTTTTAAAGAGGTTAGATTTTATTTTTTAAAATTCGGATTTATTTTAAATAGGTTAGATAAATAAGTGATATTTTATTTTTGAATATGTTAGATAATTAGAATTATTTTTAGATAAGTTAGATTTATTTTTAATAGGTTAGATTTTATTTTTGAATATGTTAGATAATTAGATTTATTTTTAAATAGGTTAGATTTTATTTTGAAATTCGGATTTATTTTAAAACAACAACAGGAAATAAAATGTTTTTTTTCATGTAATTTCTATGAATTACGAGGAAATAAATATGCTATTATGCTCAAGGAATAACAGGTTACTGCTGTTTCGATTCAAATTTTTTCATGTGCAAATTTCAATAAAATAAATTTTGCATGTACGAATCTCAACAAAGACCAATAGTTGAGATCGGAATGCACAAATTTCAACAAAGCAAATTTTGTATGCACGAATCTCAATAAATATCAACGGTTAAGATCGGAATAACATATTCTTGTTATTCCTTGAGAATAACTGCATATTTATTTCCAAATTATGATATGCTACCAAAAAGAAATGCTCGAACTTTTGTTTTTTTTTTTTCGTTTTTTCGTATTTTTTCGGTACAATTTCTAATTTCTAACCAAAATTTTAACATTAATTTTATTTATAATCAAACTTATTTGTTTTTTTTTTTTCTAAACGCAGTGGACTTGCGACTCTTGCATGATAAATATATATGTACAATGTGCAATGTATTTACAGTTTTTTGTTTGTACTATAGATATTTTTTTAATTAATTTTGAACTCATTCACAGTGATTAAATCACAAGGCTTTTAATAATTTATTAATTCAAGACTCATTAACGTGATTAAATCATCAAATTGATTAAAAATGTGAACAGACAGAAAAAATGCACTATAAATGTATTCGAGCTTGATTTAAGCGTAAATATTTGTCGTACCTGTATGTTTTAGCATAGATTAATTTATGCACATGCGTTAATTTTGGTAACTTTAATTTTAGAAATTGATTATGATTATATTGATTACATGCAAAGTTAAAAAATTTCTCTCATATAACCTTCACCTTTGATATAATTTTGTCAACCAAATACGATTCAAAAAAAAAAATTATTTTCTTTCCATTCCCTTCTCTCTCCTACTCTCCATCCAAACAAAGTGTTAAAGGACGTGTGTTAGAATTTATCGTCAATGTTGATTACGATCATAAATGAGACATAAATTGGGTAAAAATGTAAACCGAGACATACCAACACATCATAAATACATTCTCGCAGGTTCGAAACCCGAAAGGAGCAATCATTTATGGATATTAATTAGTTGGGTGGCTTGACCTTCAATCTTTACTCAAAAAAATAAACACATTCTAACTTGATTTTCAGCATAATTGTATTTTTTATTTTAGCACAGATAAATGTATGCAAAAGTAGAATACAAAATTTAAAGATAAATTATCTGTTATTTTTGATGATTTATTGATTTATTGATTTTATGATCATAAATAAATCATAAATTGATTAATATGAAAAGAGCACAAATGCACTATAAATACATTTTTATCTTAATTTTTTAGCGTAACATTTGTCATATCTGTTGCAATGAAAAAAAAACTGAGCACCTTAAAATTAAGATTAGAATAACAATATCAGAGCTGCCTCTTAGTTTTGAACAGATAAGGTTAGCAAGCTACAAAAAAATTCGAGCCAAAAGGCAGGGCACCATTCTACCCTTGCGTTTTAAAAACGCCATCCTATTTACATAATTACATGGGAAGATTACAATGCTTACATAGGTTGACACTGAATTAAAAATTAACCAGTGATCTAAACCTAGAGAAAACCCCTTTCTTCTTTGGTAAAATTGGAGCTGTTTTAGAAACAAACTGCTCATTGGAACATGTATTAACTGTACCAATACCCATCCCCATTTCACTATCATCATCATCTCTCAAATCCCTTAAGAGTTGTAGTAGTTTCCTGGACATCTCAATTGCCACCTCACTTCCATTCACTGACAAATCTACCAAAGATGGCACCACAAATTGTTCTCTAACCACAAAACAATTTTCATGCCATAGAGAACATATAAAATACAGTATGGACAATGCAACCTCCTTTTCATCACTGGTACTGGTCTCAAGCAACTCCACCAAACAAGAGATAAATTTGGGGTTTCCACCAACAAGTTGTGCACCTTCCTCAGAACAACTATAAATTTGTAAAACTTTCAGGGAGCACACTGCTAATTTCTCATATGAAAGAATTGAGGCCAGAGCTTTTAAGTACCCCGATGAAAACATCTGTGATTTCGTATTGTCTTGTGATGAGAGGTCACATACAATTTCCATGCATATTTCCAAGATGTTTATATCATCAGAACTTAGCTTCTTCGAAGGAGAGTGAGGTATCGAAGTCAAATATTGAGAGAATTTTTGGAGAACTACCAAAGCTTCAGTTGTTTCCACATCAAGAAAAGGAGTCACAATCCTTAAGATCTCTTCAGTGAATGTCGGGAATTCAACTCTGAAATAAGTTAATAAATATTTAGAAATCTGGATGCTACTTCAAACAATAAATTGGGAGAAAAAGTAAAGATCATGTGGAGAACATAGTATGACAGAAGCAACCAACATACTTAGTGGTACAGGTATGACAAATATTAGTTCAATGTAAAGATTTTGTCATTTCTGGTAGGGTCGGTTATATTATCTAAAGAGCAAACATTACTACATAGTGCAAAAATAAATAGAATGTGATCCATACCTATTGTTCCTAATAAATGCAAGAAACAACTGAGCACCAACTTCTTGGGCCGCCACGTCAGACAATTGGTATGACATTCTCAAAAACCCAATCAATGCCTCTCCAAATCCATTGGAGAGCATTAGATAGCAAGTATCAACATCTCTCTCTAGAAGAGCTACCACATCTTCAACTGCC
Organism: Carex myosuroides; assembly: GCA_028015225.1. Classification (NCBI taxonomy): domain Eukaryota; kingdom Viridiplantae; phylum Streptophyta; class Magnoliopsida; order Poales; family Cyperaceae; genus Carex; species Carex myosuroides. The sequence goes on along the minus strand of CM051492.1, from coordinate 8,173,855 downwards.
TTCTTTCGTTTTTCTCTCTCAAGCCCACCCAGAACTTTGAAGAAATTAAGAAATTTTCCAGGGCTGAATTCAGAAAAATACCCCTCCTTCCAAGGGAACAATACTTGCAAACGAGCTTCATTTGGTTCCTTGGAAGCCTTTGTGACTGGGTTCTCATTCCTATCATCTTTTCCCTCCAAAAGTGACACACACACAGTTTTTAAATTCGAAACCGAATGATAACTGACATCATCAGGTTCAAAATCACTCTGATTCTGTTCTATTTTGAAATCTAACGGCTTAACATTTTTTGCATGTTTTTCCACCAGGTCATAGAGGAACTTTAAAGTGTGCTCTTTTTCGGGGTTGCTGCCAGTCACTTTTTCAAGTAGCTTTCTGATGGACCGCTTTTCTATTAAAAGGCTTTTATGTGAGGTTAAATTGAGATTTGAAGCAGCTTTTTGTAATGTCTCCGATCGGATTTCATCAGTAGAGTCTTCTATTTGATGTAGCAGTTGAGAAATTGCCTTACCAGCTGCTTCTTCTCTTGGGTCCATAGCAAATTTTATGTTATTGAGGTAATCTATTAGTTCACTTACCTGAAAAATATGAAACAAGGTAGATGTGTGAATTAGAACATATTCTTTATTTCTGAAAAGAAACATATATTCCTGTTTTGCATATATGTATGGATTTTAATTTATGATTAGGAAAGGACGAAAAATTCTTTGTGACACAACTTTATTTCGTCCATAAAAAGAAAAAAGGGAAAGTTCATGAATAAGCCAACCCTATAAGCAATAGGACCAGTACAAAACTAACAAATACTTGGTATCAGTACAAACGATATTAGTATGGTAATACTTTGTTAGTACCTTGAAGGGATAAATATATGCTGTAGAATAAATTGGGTTTTTCTGATGTCTTTCTGGTAGAAAAAGTAATATCACAACTGCTCAAAACTAAAATGGTAATATATGTTCAAAAGAATTACTTGATCAGCTAACACCATCGGAACCATGCTTTGGATAAGAGACAAATTTTCAGTAACAGAACTCCTTAATCTCTCGCACCGAGCTAAAACTTTTTCCCCAGTAAGTGCCTACATAAACAAAAAAAAAACATATAAATTATCAGAAGTTCATAAGTTTGGCACAAGATTGGTACATTTAACCAGCACAACACCTAGCAACTATGCATTGGGTGGCAACCTAAAGACTTGTACAAGTTGTTACTGAAGAGCAATAGTACAGACGAACAAGCACATTCAGATAGTGACATGTATATATATGCACTAATTAATCATGCTTAAGCTAATATCGAACGCGGTTGATTTTATTTTCAAAATCTCTGTATGTGATTTCAACTGAGGACTTTTTACTCTTGTAACATGTTAACAATTTCTATGTCATATTATGATGTTCCGGTAACTAATTAAAAAAAAAAAAGATAGTAGTGTAACTAACATTTGATCAGGAGAGAAATATTCACATACCAAGTAGAGCTTGCTAGACTCAGCACAGTGTCGGATAACTAATTTTCCTTTCTCAATTGTTAAATTTATGGAACATAGTGTCTTCAACCCTTGTGTACTTCCCGGCCGTGCTGATTCTAGTGCAGGAAGTATGGATGCAATTTTATCGAGTAGTTTTGTCAGCTCTGAACAAATTGTAGCATGTACCTACAAGGAAAAATAGGTTAAAAGTTGTTATAAGCTGGATATACTTTAGTGCTACTAATCATAAGAGATTTCAACAATAAACAAGTAGTTGGTTAACAAACAAGTATCAACAACCAATTTGAAAAATACAACTCAAATAATTTCAAGACTAGTTTTTGAATTTTGATAGTATAAGATAACAAAACCTTTTCAATTTTACCAGAAAAGTTACATTTGTTTTTTTATTTTTTCTATTTTGAAGCAATCTATCATAGATTTAGAATTTACCTTTACAGGAGGAGGATTATGTATCAATTTTGGATTTCCAGAAACACAGGTCTCCATTCAATCCGAAGCTGTCCCCTCTTCTTGAATATCAACTTTCTGGCTTCTTAGCTAATTTAATTTTCAAATAAAAATCCAGAGAATAAATTAAAACAAATACAAAATGTTGGCAATTATAAAGTAAATATATTAAGCCGACAAAAGATTTGATGAATCATCCTTGGAATAATAGAACTGAATTATTCCATAAACTTGATAAAATTATGCATAACTGCAAGCTAATCTAACTATACTGGGATATGTATAGCCTTACACTATATTGATATTCTATTTCTCAATTCTAAAAAGTTCCTCATTCCCTTTTCCCATACAGTCCGGTCCATATGAATAAAAAAATTGCTTTCAACGGATAGCCAAGATGCAACAAAAGAACAGAAGCAACAGATAAAAAACAGGGGAAACTCATGCCAAGCAATTTTTCACATCTCGGTCGAAGGAAGCAATTTGTTGATCCTCTTTTTCTGTTTCTTCGCTTCTCTCCTTCCTTCTCTCGCTCTATTTTCAAGGATTCTTAATAAAAAAATAGCTGCAGATACAGTGGTGATAGATACTATCCACACGAGCAAGAGCAGAAATGCAGAATGCAACTATCGCTTTAATGAGTAAGTGGGAAATAGACAAGATGGGATGGGAGAAGTGCCAAGCGCATTTATTTCTCTTATAGCGGTGTTGGTGGGGCCCGGGTGAAGGGTTTCGGCTCCGGACCTGAAGAGTCCGGATCCCCTAAAGTAACCCAATTTTTGAGTTTAGACGTGTACGGTGCCTATTCGGTGGTAGCGCAGGGGGCCAGTATTATTTGTGGGGTCCAGGTTCTTTAAGATTCGTGTTAGAGCACCTTAGACGGTTTGGATCAAAACTCAAAAATTGGGTTACTGTACTGGATCTGAATTCGGACCTGAATGGAATGGATTCAATGGAAGTCGAATATATATATTCTTTTCGAGGCCCCACATCTTCCTTCCGATCGCGACAATTTTTTTTTTTTTTTTTGGAAATTTCACCCCTCAAAAAATTCAAAATTTTGTATTACCCCCTCTAAACTTCTTCTTTTTTCTAAACCCCCTCTAAACTTCAAAATAACGTATTTTCCCTTCTAAACTTTCAAAATTCACAAATTTAAAAAATGTCAAATTTAGCATTTATTAATGGCAAAAAATACTTGTAGTTTGTTTGAGAAAATTGCCGGTCTTATAAGATCCCGTTAGACCTTTTACCCTTTATAAAATATCAATTTTGCCCTCAAAAACCGAATATCCATTATATCATTTACCTTTATAAAATAGTCATTTTTCCTTCGAAAATCGATCATATATAAGACCGGCATCTTTCTTAAACAAGCTATAAATTTTTTATGCTTTCAATAAAGGATAAAATAGGTACTTTACATATTTAAAAGAAATTTTAATATAAAAGACAATAAAATAGGTAAATTTGCGAGTTTTTGAAGTTTAAAGGAGAAATACGTAATTTCAAAATTTAGAGAAAAAATATGTAATTTTGAAGTTTTTGAGACGTATACATGAAATTCCGCCTTTTTAATATTTTCATTTAATACAATATTTTAGGTGGGAGGTATACATACGATCACGCAAACAGCATCACGCATTTTAATATAATCGATATTAAATAGAGAGCACACGGGGGATATGACTTTTTTTTTTTTCATATGATGCAATGTTTTAGGTGGAAGGTATACGATCACACGAATAATAGATAAATAAAAAGAGCACGCGCGGGAGTTAGGGTGGACAAGAAATTTTCTAATGTTCCATCTGATTTAAAATTTATTTAATTAGGTAGGAATTTAATTTTTATTAGATATAAATTGAATTTTAATTAATCTATCAATTATACATATTAGTTATAAATATTAAAAAATATATAGGTTAAAAATCATGTCTGGCCGCATAATATAATTAAATATATATCTCTCGTAATTTTTGAAAGATCTGATCTAAACTATATTTGTGCATTTTTTTTAATGTTTTATTTTTCTTAAAGGATGAGATTATTTCTTATTTTGTTAATAGTATTGTCTAATAAATGGTGTTCTTTTTGTTGGTTAGAATATATTGCATTGGATTTATATAAGGGTGCATTTGGTTGGAGCAAGAATAGAGCAAATATTCTTTTGAGCTAATTCAAATTTGATCAAGAGCTACCAACTATTATTTGTTTGTTTTTTGTAGGTCACTATTCTACTGACCCAACAAAATATATATACAAAATATCTAAACAAAAAAAAGGGTTTATGCTCACCTAATTAGAACAGTAGAAAATATCTAAATTCTCAATTCAATTCACACGGTATGTATGTAATGCAAGCACTTAAAATTATAGTCATTGTTTTTCAAAAAATTATAATCAGGACATAGCAAAATATACGAAGAAATGTCCATGAAGCATTCAAAATTGACTCTAAGGAGGCCATAAGGAGAGACGAATCTTAAAGCGAGGGGGGAGCAGTCTTAAGCCAATTCACTAAGGAGACCTCTTAATCTTATCTAAGGAATATTTGTTCGTCAGGATTAAAAGAGATTAAGGAGTAAAGAAAGCTCAAGGAAGTTGCTGTTGCCGAACATGTACATCACAATCAATCAAATTCCCTTTTAGAAGCAAAAATTCGATCGGGTCAAATTTGGAACCTTGACTTATACGGATCCATCCTTTTGGCTAACTCTACGGTATTTCCACAATTTTGAATTCCGAAATACGCATTGGTTACTGACTACGAATTCTATTCATTTTCTCGCTAGCTCAAAACCGAATTCGCATCCACTGAGATATCTCATATTTTGCTTTGGAAAATCTCAACCATTCAAATACGTTATGCACGAATCTCAAAGCTTAAATAATATTGGCCCTTCGCTATCCGCGAATAAGCCCCGAACACGTCGGTCACGCAAAATATGAGATATCTCCCAGGAGCATGGATCTATTGTGACAATGAAAGCTCACAATTTTGCAATGTTTTAAATAGCATTTATAGCGTCATAACGGGAATGCTACAAAAAAAGTTATAGCGAATAGTGTAGCTATAGCGGAAGCTATGCTACATAGCAATTTTTTTTTACAAAAATTATATTATATATTTGCACTAAATATCAACATTATCTAAAGTCTCATAGAACAATAAATAACACCAAATTAATTAAGAAATTATAATATTCATATTGAACCAGTATAAAGTCCAAATTGCGGTTTAAAATATCCATAGTAATATCATAAACTATCAATCTTTTTCTATTCAAAATATCTTAAGCATCATGATTCATGACATAATCTATTCTTTTTTCTATTCAAATTTCAAAATAACCTAGACAAGGGTTTCCTTCTCGGTTTGGACAAATTAAAAGATTTGTAGCAACAAAGCTTTTAATTGATTTTCGTTTGGGCTTTTATTTAGCTTTTTTGGGTCTTTATTTAAAGCCCATATAAATTGCCTAAAAAAAGCCCATTATGAATAGCGCGCGCTATTTGCGCTATACGATATACGCTATAGCGGACCGCTATTACCACTATAGCGGCCGTACCTTAATTAGCGCATTTTGATGCCATAGCTTAGCATTTAGGGTCCAAAAATGCTATAGCGCACTATTTAGAACACTGCAATTTTGTGTAATCAACAACATAGTGACAAATCAAAAGTTCGGGTTCGGTTCGGCGAGGTCAAAAATTCGTGATTCGGATATAATTCGGAAATGATTCGGTACAACAAGGAATAAAAAAAAAAACCCCAAAAAAAACGTAAAAAAAAAAAATTTTGAAAAAATTCAAAAAAAAAAATTTTCCGTTTTTTTCGTGTTTTTATCGCGAGATTCATAATTCGCGTTTTATTCGCGAATAAAACGTATTATGCGTTTTTCCGCGTATTAAACGGAATTTGGTGCGGTTATGTATAAAAAACAAATTATACGCGAATAATTCGCGTATTATGTCACTATGATCAACAACACTAAGGGCCAGTAGGCAGTAGCCCAGTAATGACAAAAGTTTTTTATTCGCGTATATAATACAAATATAATTTAAAAATAATTTGTTATTTTATAATGCAAATAATTATGCTAATATTTCGTAGAATAAATAAAAAATTTACAAGTTTCATTGATAATATTAGATACAGAATATTTTGCCCGCACAATTTGATAAATTTAAAATAAAATAAAAAATATATACATATATAGATATTAGAAAACTTGTTCAACCGAAACAATTTCCTTATAATTGCGACTGATTCATGTTTGGTGAATATTTTCTGCATCAAAGATTTAGGTTGTTTTGTCCAATTAAAACCCCATACAAACACAATTGTGTTGAAAAAATATTCGTTGTTCCTAACGGTACTCAGAGGAGAGTGAATATGGAATATTTTAAAATTTTAATTCTAAATAATTTGATATTTAATTATAAAAATAAATTTTGTGTGTACGTAAGTTGTTTTTGACGGAATTAAGAAACTTAAACTAAACAAGTGTACGTAAAGTAAATAGAAGAGTTAAGAGACACTTGATACAAGATATGTTTATGGAGTTTGGCACTAATGCCTACGTCTCCGGAGCTCTGCGACCTTCGAGATGGCGCGCCTTTCTTTACCCAATGAGAAATGAGTACAAGGTGGAACCGGTGAGCCTTACAAACTCCGGGAAGTCACTCGGCTCGAGCACACATGACTCTTGAGCACTAAAGGCTCTAATGTCTGGACAAACAAAAGATCTCACACAAATCACTCTAATTCTTAAACAATATTGAGTATGGTGGAGTAGGCTTGAAATTGTTGTAAAGATATTGAAGTTTGATGCACAAGCACAATGGAGGATTCTAGATTTGTTGGAAAAACTTGTTTTTGCAATTTGTGGCGGCCAAGGATTAATTGTAAAACATAGATTTCATTTTTATTTATAGAGCACGAAACAAAATATGGTAACTGACATCAACCGTTATAACGCCTAATTAGTCGTTGTAACGGTTGGTCCCAGTTTTACTGGTTTTACTCTATTGGATACGACAACGCTTATTAACTGTTATAATGGGTGTCATAACGGAACTCTCTGGAAGTTTTTCAAGATTTGAATCTCCGTAATGAATTGTTTCGTTGCAACGGCTGATTGACCGTAGTAACGAAATAATTCAATTTTCTCAGTGGATTTCGGAGAAATGAATTGTTCCGTTGTAACGGGTTATGTCAATTATCTCAATTTCAAGCTTACTTAACCAATTTTACATATTTCTAATTACTATAGCCTTGAGTCAAGTCTTCTTGATTCATTTCTTGGTTTATCCTGATTCATCCTTGATATGTTTAGCAATTTATATCATCATGAACCTATACAATATCTCAAGATAAGAAATCGTAAAATTCAACAAATATATATATTTTACATATCTAGTCAAATAGACTAAGTAGATGATTGCTTTAGTAACAATATTAATACAACCACATTAGAGATTTTATTTCTCGCCATTGGTGGTGGTGGGGTCTGCCACTCTGCCTACATTTAAAGTTACTTTTTGTTGAATCAAAAATGTGTTTTTAGTGCTCTTTTGTATTTGATAATTGAAAATGTTGATTATCTAATAGATATTTTTTTAATGAAATAGAGACTTCTATTAACTACAACATCTATTTATTTGCAACTCTGGTAAAATTAGATCTTCATCTTTTTTGGAGGGAGATGAAATTCATCATCATCCAATTGGTACTTCTGAAATTCATTTTTGTTAAAATGAATTTAGCAAGTATATTGATCTTTGTTAAAAAAAATAGTTATTCAAATATTATACTGAAATAATTATCTTTAGAATTATTCTATTTGTTTTGAAATACTACAATGGAACTATTTATTCCTGGCATTTTTATCCGTTTCTACGATCATAAAAAATTTCCACAAATTATATTATGGAATTTTACAGCTGTAAAATTAAAATCTCATACAATCTACGACCACAGAAAACGCCAAAGAACGATTTGGAGGAATTTCGAAATATAACAGTCAGTATTTTTTTTTTCTGCTCTCTCTGGCCGTCAATGACCATAACAGCCAGTATTTTTTTTTTTTTTCATTCGCCTCCCTGGCCGTTCTGAACCATAACGGCCCGTGTTTTTCCTTTTTTAGTAGTTAAACTGTGCTGTTAATCTGACCGTTACAGTCCATAACGTCTCATGAACGTTACGGACCATAATATCTTTGTTATATTTCGAGATTCTGACAAATTGTTCTTCAATGTCAATATTAATTTATTTTATTTCCTATTATTAAAAATTTCGGCAAATGTGCGCTCGTTGCCGAGTGCTCCGCTGACGTCACAAACAACCAATTGTGTGATGGATAAGTAACGACTCCAAAAAAGCATCTCGTTATATCTCAATAAAGAAAAGGAAGGAAAAGCAAGATAGCGAGATCACTACAGCTGGCAATGATCATATATCTCGAGGCAAATTTAGTTTATTCTATATCCAAGACTTCAACTGAGTACGTATAATGAATTCATGATCACATTAAATAATAAAAAAAAAGAAAAAAAAAGTAAGGATCATAATTTCTTTGAAAATGAAAATAAAGATCACGATAGCGCCAGCATATTACCTACTCCACTTCCACTAGAAGCTTATGGAAATGATATCTGGCTCAACCCAGCATCTCCCCCACATTATTTTGTCGGATCTTTATTATTTCACCGAAATTAATTATGTAAAAGTCCATCTGCTTTTGTCCGAAATTACTTTTACTTTACGTCATGTCATTTTTTTTTTAGAATTATCTGAATAGTAATTAATTTGTTATGGATTCAGTTCCTCTTAATACAGCGGATCAGGGCTGCAAACGAATCAAACCAAATCAAACTTACCCCAGTTCGTTCGAGTTCGTTCAATTTCGAATCAAACTGGTTGGTTCGAAATTGAAGCCGGATTTCAAACTGAAGAGAAGAGTTCGAGTTTAGCTCGGTACAATTCGAACTAGCTTGATTTGATTCGTTAATAGTTCGAAATTAAAGTACTTTACCAGAATAGGGAACAAGGCACACAGCCAGCCAAGCCCAGAAAAGAACAAGGCACAGCCAGAAAAGGAAATGAGAAGATCACAAATAGGTCCAAATCAGCTCTGACCTTTTTCAACCTGGAACAAGGGTGAGGTACTGAGGTGCGATCTTACTGGTGCTTTTACTGGTAAGAGAAAAGGAAATGAGAAGTTTCCGAGAATAGAAGGCTGTCAGGATCATTTGAAGGAAAATCACAAATAGGTCCTCCAAAATTTTCTTTTCTCGTTACTTTGAAGATGAGAAGAGAAGGTTTTCAGGAAAATCATTTGAAGATGAGAAGAGAAGGCTGTCAGGATCAACGGTTCACGTTACTTTGAGAATTGAACCAGAATAGTTCGCGAATCTAATTCGAACAAACCAGGTCTAGTTTGAGTTTGATTTGAATTAATTTCGAACTAATTTTGAATCGAATTAGTTACGAACTTTTTCCGAATCAAACTCAAATCGAATCACGAACTACGAATTTTTTGTGCAGCCCTACAATGGACTACAATGGATAATCAATTGAATGATTGTTGATCAATCTGAGACGATATTTTCTTTATAATAAATTATCTAAATCAGTTTGGGTCAAATAATTGCCAATATTATTTGATTTTAAAGATGATTACCGTTCAGACAGGAAGAAATAATTTAGACATGTCTCACAATCAAAAGGGAAAAAATTCAATAGAAATACATAAAAACATAATTTAATTTTACAATTTTTTGCATAAAAAAAGTTCACACAAAGACGGCCGATTTTTATTTCAAATCTTTTCATTTTGAAATTGTTCATGTAAATGTATGAAGTCTCGGGTTTTGATTTTTTTTGTTATATTTTTCATTTTTTAGTTCAAATATTTTCATTTTGAAATTTGTTTAGCATTTTTTATATTCAAATCTAAGTAATGCTATAAAAAATAGATCAATTTGAGAATTTAGTTTAGTGTTTTCATTTGAGAATTAAAAAAAAAAACCTAGAATCGCCAAAATACTTGGTGGTTCTAAAAAATAAGGATCACCAGAAATTCGGGTGGTTGGGGCATTTTAGAAAAAACCGAGGGTATGTTTGTAATTTATTATTTTTTGGAGGATAATAAAAAAAATCGTCAGAGACAGAGAAAGGTATACTGCAAGGACATGTTAATTTTTTATTTTCATTTTTAACCTTTAAAATTTTCTAATTTTAAAATAATTAATATTATTTGTCTCCCAAAATAAAATTTACGAGACAACTATATATTTAGCTTCCATCAATTTCAATTTTGCAGATTTAGCCCCTGAACACATATATGTACTTATATTGATGTTTCGTGTTTTGTCATATATATATATATATATATATGATAATTTAAAGTTAAACAAATTTAAAAAAAAATAAGGTAAGGTTATTCAACTATTAACTAATGAGATCAATCAAGGTCAAGGTGTGGCTTACCGGCCTAACCAATATTAATTAGTTTAAAAATATAAGAATGGTAGCATGTCCTTTTATTGTGATATTCGGGAAGATTGAAAGAAGATACCTACCAATTACCTTAATTTGTTGATTGTTTATCTCAAATCCTGCATTTCCAAGAAACATATATTTTCTTCTTCTTTTTTTAATCCAAAGCGCCACTAAGAGCAATCATTTTCTAAAAAATATTTGGACAACTTTGTACCTGCAGAATTTTTTATTTATAAAAAATATTAAAATTAATAAAGAAAAATAGTAAAAATAGAAAGAAAATAAAAACAAATGTAATTAAGCTACTAAAATGATGTAAAAGGCAAAATGTCCGATTTAAATTGAGTCTTCAATCCGAGCAGCTGGTCAGAATTGAAGACTCAATTTAAATCAGACATTTTTCCTTTTACTTGAAATTAAATATTTTATACTACTAGTAAACAATTGAAGGGTCGTTTTTGGTAAGAAGAATCCGATCCGTATGGTAAACAAAAAAGAAGAAGAGATTTTTCAACGGCCACAAATATATATATATGAGAATCACACAAACGGGTAACTAGCTAGTACTTATATTAGTAATTTTTATTTATTTATTTATACAACTTAATCTTATTGAGTATATCATATAAACCTTAATTACTAATAAATTTCAAATTAAATATAACAAAATACAATTAAATGTCGGGTCAGATTCGGGTTCGAAGAAGATCATCGGTTTTAATGAATCATTTAAACTACAAATTTTAAAGTATTGATGAAAATAAAAATTGTGACAATTGTGGTAAACTAAACTGGTAATTCGTCATTTTGAAGTATTTAACCGAATATTTTTAGTCCCTTTGTATAATAAGACAATAATGAATAAATAAACTTAATTATATACTACTTGATAATTATAACGCATATAAAATACATACATATATAACAAAGACTACCCAAATATCACTAATACATACTGCTAAAACACTTTTCTAATAATAGCTTCTGGTACAGGTGGCTGGTACACCTTCTGGTATGAGGCTAGCCTCTGGTTCATGGCTGATACAATTTCTGGTACAGGGCTACTTCATCTATTGATTTTTAGGGATACTGGAACTGAGAATTTGTGGTACAGTTTCTGGTATAAGGTGCAGCACCTCCTCTTAACTTGGGGAAACTGGTACACTACTGTCACTCTCCTCGATCTGGATACTGGTGCAGGGTTTCCCTCCACTTGCATTTTTCACTGGCTCAGCTGTATCATCATATGGCTATATCAGTGCTATGCATCGGGTACTAATTTATTTTTTCTGAGATTTCTGAAGTCAAGTAGAATAGCATTATCAATACTATGCCTAAAAATAATTAATTTATACATATTCGTGCCTCTATCACTAAATGGAAGACTATTTTTCGAATGAATGTATTTTAAATTTAAAAAATTATGATTATTTTTTTTAGGGAAAAAGGTCGTAGGCAAAAACCGCCGATATTTTTATTTAAAACCCCAAAAAAAAACAAATTATCAAATCTGCTCCCACTCCAAAGTTATAATTATTTCTACCCTAACCGCCCGTGGGCTGGGCGGTCCACTTTTTCCACCTGACCGCCCAGCAGCCGGGCGGTCCACTGTGCATAGCTGACCGCCCAGCAGCTGGGCGGTCCGCTAGTGTTTTTTTTTTTTTTTTTTTTTTTTTTAAGATTAGATTAGAGACAATATGAATATAAAGATGCTGAATTCTTAACGCTAAAAGTTCGAATTTTTTTTGTAAATATTAGTTAGATTACTTCTGTGAAGCATATTTATACTAAAATACGCTAAATTACTTGGAATTATGTTAAATTACGTTGAGTTACACTATATTAAGTTAAATTACACTAAATCACATTACATTACGCTAAAATACGGTAAATTACATATGAATAGGGACGATATCTTCACTGAAAAGGCGAAAAACGACGACGAAATGAAAATCTTAAGTAATTTACTCAATATGTAATTACTTAAGTGAGTTATACTAAATTACTCAATACGCTAAATTACTTAAGTGAGTTATTCTCAAGCTTTCCGAAAAGTGCTCATTTGCTGAAATCGGACACTAAAATACGCTAAAATATGCTAAAATACGCTAAAATACGCTAAATTACGCAATACGCTAAAATACGCTAAATTACTCAATACCCTAAAATACGCTAAATTACTCAATACGCTAAACTACTCAATACGCTAAAATACGCTAAATTACTCAATACGCTAAACTACTAAATACGCTACTCAATACGCTAAATTACTGAATACGCTAAAATACGCTAAATTACTCAATACGCTAAATTACTCAATATGCTAAAATACGCTAAAATACGCTAAATTACTCAATACGCTAAATTACGCAATACGCTAAAATACGCTAAATTACTCAATACGGTAAATTACTGAATACGCTAAAATACGCTAAATTACTCAATACGCTAAATTACGCAATACGCTAAAATACGCTAAATTACTCAATACGCTAAATTACGCAATACGCTAAAATACGCTAAATTACTCAATACGCTAAATTACTTGGAATTATGTTAAATTACGTTGAATTACACTAAATTACGCTAAATAACAATAACTTTGCTAATTATGCTGAAATATGGTAAATTACGCTAAAATACGCAAAATTACGCTAAAGTAGACCGATTCTGTGCCATCTTTCATGAATCGTAAAAAATAGTAAAAAAATTCCGAAAATAGTAAAAATTGGTATTCTACAAGTTCATTATGTAACTAATTTACTGAACTACTTGGATTGAATAATAGAAATGAAAATCTTAATCGGAAACTTCAACTCAAGTTTTGAGGCTTTTCCCTTTGTTTTTTGGTGATTCTGAATTTTGGAATCCGGCATAGCGGGCACGGACGCATGCGCATTTTCTCAAGCTTTCCGAAAAGTGCTCATTTGCTGAAATCGGACACTCGAGCGCCGTTTTATGACCGTTTGAAGTTTCGTCGTCGTTTTTCGCCTTTTCAGTGAAGATATAGTCCCTATTCATATGTAATTTACCGTATTTTAGCGTAATGTAATGTGATTTAGTGTAATTTAACTTAATATAGTGTAACTCAACGTAATTTAACATAATTCCAAGTAATTTAGCGTATTTTAGTATAAATATGCTTCACAGAAGTAATCTAACTAATATATACAAAAAAATTCGAACTTTTAGCGTTAAGAATTCAGCATCTTTATATTCATATTGTCTCTAATCTAATCTTTAAAAAAAAAAAAAAAAAAAAAAACACTAGCGGACCGCCCAGTTGCTGGGCGGTCAGCTATGGAAATTGGACCGCCCAGTGGCGGGGCGGTCAGCTATGCACAGTGGACCGCCCGGCTGCTGGGCGGTCAGGTGGAAAAAGTGGACCGCCCAGCCCACGGGCGGTTAGGGTAGAAATAATTATAACTTTGGAGTGGGAGCAGATTTGATAATTTGTTTTTTTTTGGGGTTTTAATAAAAATATCGGCAAAAACCGTTGTGAATTGAGTATAATGGGTTCGTATGCTTCCAAATTTAACGACGGCACATTTATGGGCTATTTGCCTGTTTTGTCATTTTCCTCGAGAAAAGCATGACGTCATTTTCAGATGCACACTTTTGCCGTGGCACTCAAGCAACAAGCATTGTGGTCCTCGCTTTGACTATTCCGGTACCAACAGCTGATAACTCATTGACGAATGACGAGTGGTACAGCCGTCATTTGGGATAATTCAAAGAGAGAAAAATTCATTCAATTTCAATCCAGAAGTGGTCCGATATTTTTATTAAAACCCCCAAAAAAATAAAAATTATCAAATCTGCTCCCACTTCAAAATTATAATTATTTCTACCCTAACCGCCCGTGGACTGGGCGGTCCACTTTTCCCACCAGACCGCCCAGCCCCTGGGCGGTCCACTGCCAATATCTGACCGCCCAGCTGTTGGGCGGTCCGCTATAAAACCCTATAAAAGCGGTTTTTCTCTTTCCAGACGAGCACAGTGTTCATTCTTACACCCCAGAAAATTTCCAGAACCGAAAGAGAGATTTTTCAGGCGATTTTGAGGCGATTGAGCACAGTAATCAGCACAGTAATCAGCACAGTAAGTACAGTAATTTCAGCACAGTAATTTCAGCACAGTAATCCCAGCACAGTAATCCCAGCACAGTAATCCCAGCACAGTGATCCCAGCACAGTGATCCCAGCACAGTGATCCCAGCACAGTGATTCCAGCACAGTGATTCCTGCACAGTGATTCCAGCACAGTGATTCCAGAACAGTGATTCCAGCACACTGATATGCTGGTTGCACTGTATGTGGGCGGGAAGTTTACCCGGGGTGCGGAGGGAGCACAATACACTAAGGAAGCATCATACGGCTTCGAGGTAAATGAAAATACCTCATTTGTTGAACTGAAGGGTATTGTGTATGAAAAGATCGGTGTGAACCCCAACCGGTGTGATATAGATTTAGCTACCCGGATTAACACAGTAAGAAGTGGTAGACCTTACTATACCCGGTATCCAATAACAGATGAGTCGTTATGGAGGAGTGTTTACAACACTTTTTTGTCACAGGGGGTAATGGTAATGGACTTATATTCCAGGAGAGTTCAGCGTGATCCCGAGGTTGGAACATCTAGGGAAAATAGAGGTTATGATCACTCGGGTTATGACAACCCGCGTCACTCGAGTTATGACAGCTCGAGTTACGAGCACTCGGGTTATGACAACCAGGGTAATGAGCACTCGGGGTATGACAACCCCCGCCACTCGAGTTATGACAACCCCCGCCCCTCGAGGTATGACAACCCCCGCCACTCGAGTTATGAACCGCCCGTATCACCTGTTTATGAGAATTATGTACCTGATTTTACCACCGATCTACCACCACCACCACCACCTCCTCCTGAAACTCCAATCCAACCCAGATTTCCATCTGCACCACCATCAATACGTTTAGTGTCACCCATTGCTGTCAGGAGAGACCTTGACCTTGATGCTGAGCTCGATGCCATACCACAAAGAAATTTGGAAACCGGTGACGAATGGGAAGGGGATTGGGATTCTGATCACGAGTCAGAAGGTGATGGACCTTTTTTACCTAAAGAAGACAGATTTCCGATTAGAGGTCGGACAGATAGGCATCCGTGCCCCACATTCAACGATACCACTGCTTTTGAAGAGGCAGACATCTCATTTTTTGGGCCGCGTGTCAGGTACAATCAAGAGCTTGCTCCGCAGCAGGTTTACACCAACATAGATGAACTTGTGAAGAAAATACATGAGGTCCATGTTTACGGCAACTGGGAGTGCATAATTGAAAAAAGGGACCGAAGAAGGTTGGTAATTATTTGTAAAGACAAAGAGCATTGCCACTTCCGTCTATATGCAACCCCTGTGGGTAAGGGCGAGGCATGGATTATTAAGAAGTGTGAACCACCTCACACATGCAAGGCTCCGTCATCAAGGAAAGACCATGCAAATCTTACAGCTTCACTTATTGCCGATGTAATTGAGAATGACGTTAAGGACGACCCATCGATGAGCCTTAAGGAGGTCGGTAGAGCTGTCAGACGGGTTTACAAGCATGTCGTCCCAAAATACAACAGGTTGTGGAGGGGGCGTGAACTTGCGATTTGCCGAATGTTCGGTAGCTGGCATGGGTCATACAACTTGCTTGCACCATTGCTGCAGGCTATAGCAAGTACAAATCCCGGCACTGTCTATGAATGTTGGAATGTAGGCGTACGGGATGTCGAGAACGCGTTGCAATTCAAGGCCATAGCATGGGCGTTCGGTCCGTGTATTCAAGCTGTGCCATACATTAGACCGGTCATCAGTGTAGATGCATGCTTCCTGTCTGGCCGTTACGACGGGAGACTGCTGATTGCATGTGCATATGATGCTGAAAATCAGTTGTTGCCTTTGGCCTTTGCAATTGTTGAGAAGGAGGACGGGGAAAACTGGGGATTTTTTATGAGGTTCGTAAGAAGACAAGTGATTGGCAACCGGTTCTTTTGTGTCATATCAGACCAGCACAAAGGAATCAAATATATTTTTGATCGCCCAGATTTCGGGTGGGAGACAGATTGTGTGCACAGGCTGTGTATGCAACATATTACAGAAAACCTACACAAGAACTGTGGATCTGGAAAATGGGTTGCAGATACATTCAGAATTGGTTGCAAGAAGAAGAAGCCGAGAAGGGTGGAAGAGATGTTCAAAGATTTTGCCAAGGTACGTATATATGACTTATTTGTTAACTTATATTTTATGACTTATATATGAATTATTTAATCAAACGTTTTATTTGCAGTACTGTCCAAAGGCAAATTTGTACTTACTCAAGGTCGGAAAAAATAATCCCGCCGATCTGGCTGAGCCACCCGCATATGAGAAGATATTTCAAGCCCGTGATGGAGGTTTCCGATGGGGAATTATGACCACAAATGGGTCGGAGTCCTTAAATGCTGTTTTCAAGCAGAGCCGGCAGTTGCCCGTGGCAGCAATTGTGGAGGACACCTTCTACAAGTTAAATGCATGGTTTGTTGCACGGCGTGCTAAAGCCCAGGAATTACTGTCAAGGTATGTATATTTTTATTCAGAGATTTTGCCAAGGTATGTATATTTTTATTTGTTGACTTATATTTTCTGAATTACTGTTCAGGAATCAAACGTTTTCAACAAGGGTGGAGGGAAAACTAAGGAAACATAGGGAGAAAGGTGCAGCTATGAGAGTTGTCCCGTACGGGGATAACCAAATGGAGTTCGAAGTGCACGTTCCAGATGAGTTTGCTCCAACCGGCCGTAGACCGGATGGGACTATGGAGTTTGTGAAAAGGATGTTCAAGTATGTTGTTATTTTTGCACCTGACAATACTGTAACATGCACTTGCCAAGGAATCCAGTTGGCCCACATACCTTGTTCTCATGTTATGGCGGTGTGCCAAGAGAGAAACTTCAATGATGATGATTATGTCGCTGTCATGTACCGGACCGATTACCTTGCGAGTACTTGGGGTGCATCTTTCCATCCTTATCCCAACCAGTATCAGTGGCCGCCCTACGATGGTGATAAAGTCTATCCCGCAAGCGGGTGGATCAGAAAAGGAAGAAGACCCCACAAGCGGCAAGTAATGACCATGGACGAGATGGAAGGTAGGCGAATGGGACATCAGGCCCGCCGTTCAACAACTGACAGGCAGCGAGCAGGTACGGTTAATTTTATTTATTTACTTATATTTTATTTGTTTACTTATATTTTATTTTGATTTTATTTCAACTGGAATGCAATGCAGATGCCATTAACGAAGCCAACGAAAGAGAAAATGCTAGAGTTGTTGCTGAGGCTACCGGTAGTAGCCACCGCAGGGGTGAAAGCTCAGGAACCGGTAGTAGCCGCCGCACTCATGAAAGCCCAGGAACCGGTAGTAGCCATGGAGAGACATCCGGTAGTGCCGCAGAACCAGCTGCACCCAGACCCAGACGTCGTATTTTGAGTTTGTTCGGCCGTCGTCGCTGATTACCAAGTTTTGTTAAATTATGTTATGAACTATTTTAGATATATATTGTGAACTATTCTAATTGGTAGTTTTTGAACTATGCAATGGATTATTTGCCTCGATTATTTTATATGCTTCATTTTTGTTATTTTTATTACTTAATTACGTATACAAAAACTAACACCATCAAATATAAACAAACACAGAACTAATGAAATAAAGTCTACGACATAAAGTCTACGAAATAAATGCCTCAAAATCGCCTGAAAAATCTCTCTTTCGGTTCTGGAAATTTTCTGGGGTGTAAGAATGAACACTGTGCTCGTCTGGAGAGAGAAAAACCGCTTTTATAGGGTTTTATAGCGGACCGCCCAACAGCTGGGCGGTCAGATATTGGCAGTGGACCGCCCAGTGGCTGGGCGGTCTGGTGGGAAAAGTGGACCGCCCAGTCCACGGGCGGTTAGGGTAGATATAATTATAAATTTGAAGTGGGAGCAGATTTGATAATTTTTATTTTTTTAGGGGTTTTAATAAAAATATCGGAGAAGTGGTAGAGGCGTAGAGCCGTCATTTGGATAATTGAGAGAGAGAGAAAATTCAATACAGAAGTGTGAGGTTAGGTCGGATTCGGATGGCCCACTTACAGTCACTGTCAAAAATTGCAATCATGGTAATGGTATTACTCCTAACCCAACTAAGGTAGAGATCTAAACAGCCGAACTAATCGTGAAATTTGACATGTAAGTATGTAAACGTGTATAATGCACCAGAGAATTAAAGTGTACGTGTTTACGCTCTCTAATTTCCATCCTCTTTATACTTCTTTTACAAGGCCACTACTACTAGCATCCTTTTTATACTTCTTTTGACGGCATTTTAAATTTAAGATATGACCAATGGTTTTCTTTTTGTTACATTATTAAAAAACAATTTAAATTTAAGATGGTTCTATGTTCAAACATCCACAGTAAATCCGGAGTCCAATCCTCTTTACTTTTCTCCGATCATAACAAGATACAACATATGTATGAAGTATTTTTTTTTTTTTTCCGTGCAAAACGCTAGTGAGTAGTGCCCCAAAAGTTTTATGGGTGGATCTTAAAAAAAGACAAGTTGTGAACACCTTTTGAAATCCGTCATCCTATGTAGCTGTTGACGGTATTTACCTGGAGAGTATAAGACAAAATGATGTCCGGTTGGACCATTGGAGGCTTTGAATTAACTTGATTGGCACAAATCTTGAAGCGGTATACACTAATCTTAACACGAATTGGACAGCTTTGACTGAACATCGGAACAATTTAATTTGGTCCGTTGCCTATCAAACCCCTCCTCCTTTTATGAGAGCATGAATGTTATTGTAATTTTTTTTAAGTTTGGAAGTCAATTTTGTAGCACATATATTACTTTTATTTGAAATACATGAAACATGGAATATAATTAAAGAATTTTAAAAAATAAAGGTGACTGACCCCGTTCTTTATGAATGGATCCGCCCTGAGTTGTTCTAGTTTCCAATAATTCTTTTTTTCTTAGGCTTAATTTTCTGTTTGAAGACTTCAAGTATAGGGCAGTTTCAAATTGCCTGTGTTTCCAGGCGTTAAACATCCGCCAAATACAAATTAAAATCTGCTGAAATCCCTCATCTGTGAACAGTATTTCTGAAATTTCTAAAATTCCGGATCCAGCCGTCAAACTTTATTTATGCACGCATATCGAAATAATTAGTTTTTCTGTGCACATATCTCGAAACAGCTCGACAGTTGGATTCAAGAAAGCAGGAATTTCAGAAATACTGTTCACGAATGAAAATTTCAACAGATCCGTTTCCGCCAAATACTCGTGCCAGACTAACAAATAAAATTAAGTAAAATAAATAAATAAAATAAGGATATACCTTATGGACCTGGATTCAGGCCTCAAGAGTGATCCACTATATTTACCTTCCGTAGGGTTAACAAGGCCTCAATAGAAATTGAACGGAGGTAGACTTCGCATCTCTCAACCATCTCTCTTATAAAAGGCAGTAGTTGTTACATCTCTACCCATGATATTAAATTGTAATGCTGGTAAGCTTTCCTTTTTCTTCCTTTTCTTTTTGACAATTAAATTGATGTAAATATAACATTAGAAAATACCACAAGTCAAATTATTGGGGAAATGAGTGAGCTGACGTATTTTTATTCCCCGAACAAAAAAACAAAAAAAATTAAATATCTGGAACCGAGATCCCTGCTGTTTTTTGTCTGTCAAGACTCTAAGAGTCATACTGATAGCCTCTATCAGTTTCTCAAAAAAAAAGACTCTAAGAGTCTTGAAGATGGCAAATGACAGCAGCAGAGTCTCAATCAAGGCATTATAAATAAGCAAATAATCAAATAGTAAAATAAAACATAAAAATCCTACAGAACACTTTTCTGGAACTGATGATGTAAAATAGACAAAAAGCTTCCAACAATTCAAAGAAGCGACTAAGCATTTACTACTGAAAATTTCAGTCCCAATTATATTATTTTTTCTATTGATGCATATAGAATTGAACACTCAATTTTAAGAGAGAAAAAAGTGAACATTTACCCATTCTGGCAAAGGTATATACTACAAAACTACAAGACTATCTTTTCCTTCTCTTTTAAAACAGAATATGCCTAAGAAAAGTATCCATCCATACTGGAATGAAGCAAACCTTCAAAATACAAACAGAACTCCTATAGATGTCTAAAAACAGATAAGTTGGCCACTTCATATTGGTTAAATTATTCCAAATCACAAGAAACCAACCAAAATTACAAAATTGCAAACTATGCATGTCAGACCATCTTATTAGCCTCATTAGCTTAGACATAATCTGCAAAGATAAACAAAGTCTTAGAGAAAAGAGAAAACAAAGACTCTCATATACAAATGAATTAAATCATAATTGAGCAGGAAACTATGCATTTATACTGTTCCTGAACGACTCTATATTAGAGGTACTGGCCGTCAGATTAGAAAATCCAACAGTTTTTCATGGTTGTCAGAATGTCAGATGTGACCAACAGTTAGGGGAACATAGGAGGATCAGGTTCAGTAGCACTTCACAACTGTTGGTCAGGAAAATTACTTACATTGAACTTACTAGTCCCTTCTTCTCTTCTTTCTCTTCTTAGCCTTCTCAAGTGTTACTGGCATAACAGGTGGTACAGGAGGCGGCATGGGAGGCTGGAAAGGCGGGAATGCCATCGGGTGGGGGTGTATTGGCAGGTAAAATATCCCTGGAGGAGCAGCCATTGTTACAACTGGAGTTGCTGCAACTCCACTTTCAGAATTTTGTTTCATGCCACTACTACCATCAGTGGCAATCTTCTTTCCCTTCTTACTTGATTTCTCTTTCTTCTTCCCTTTCTCCTTCTCTTTATCGCCAGATGCTGATGCAGCACCAGACATGGAGCCACCTCCACCTTTTGACTCTTCAAACTTCTTCATTATCTTTTCTCTCGCCTCCTTCATAACTGACAGTGCATACTCCATGCCATCCTGGTCCAATGAACCGAGTTCAGCCAACTCAGCCAGAAACTTGTTACCATGCTGGTACAGTGGATCTTTGCCCTTCTCTTCTCTCTCCTCCCCAGCTGAATCTGCACCATCCACCACATCATCATGATATGGCAGCTCTGCTGGGGAATCAGGTTGAGGCAATGCCTTCATAATCTCCTGTTCATGCGGCCGGTTGTAATCCTTCTTCCACCTGTCAAGAACATACTCATTCGGTATGTGCATCACAAGTTCCTGCTTTAGCACAGCCAAGGAATGGCTACACAAAATACCTTTGAACTGAAATGATCGGCAGATGCACCACACCTCCTTCTCTGAACTATTAAACACAACTCTATAATCAAGCTTCTTACCTTTTCCTATTACTGTCACAGTATATGTCACCATGGACCCGGTGCGGCTCGCTTCTTTACAATTAACCCTCACTAGCTGGCGCACTTGGTCCTGGAACTTGAGAAACATGTTTATCGTATAAATCTTCGCCATCTGCTCTTCGAAAAGTAAACCAGACAACATGTCCGGACACTGTTGCAATGACCTGAAATCATCATACATTTCTCTATCGTACCTAAGCCGCATGGCTGTATCATACTGTTCTATAAATCCCTTGATGGTTGTTTCTGGGGTTATGTACCCGTCAAAGAAGTGGTCAAGTCTCTCACTTCTATGCATAGTACCCAGGCCAGCCCAGAAGGTTTCTTTGATGTATGCTGGAACCCACTTGTCTCTCTCCTCAAACAGAGCAGCCAGCCACCGATTTTCGGTCAAACCATACTGCTTAATCATTTCCATCCAGTCTCTTTCGAAATCTACACCAGTGAGAGAACCAAATACAACCTTGCGGACCCTCATGCTCATGGCTTCCTTATCCTCAGTCCTTCCAGAAAGTTCTGGAAGGTCTTTTAAAATATGCCATAAATTAAATCTCCTCCTGGCAGAGGGAAATGCCTCGGTAACTGCACGGGCCACTGCACCAGAGTGACTTGTTATAACAGCCCCTGGTGGCCTGTCATCCATGCATTTTAGCCATTTTTTGAATAGCCAGACATATGTCTCTACTGATTCATCTCCCAACAAACCACATCCCAGTAAAATCACCTGGCCATGATGACTCACCCCCAGAAACGCAACAAGAGGTATCACGTACTGCTCAGTTAAATAAACAGTGTCAAAAGAAACAACATCACCAAAGTACTTGTAAGCTTCTCTTGATCTGGGGTCAACCCAACACACATTCTTCAACCGACCTGCTTCATCCATATCCCAGCTGTAAAAGAAACCAGGATCTTGTGCTTGATTCCTATCGAAGAACGCAAGCAACGCCTCCACATCAGCTTCGGTGAAGCGCGACTTCCCCATGTCCATTGAAAAACCTCTCTGACCTAATGTTCTTTCTACATACTCCTTTGGCCGGGCAGGCCGGCCACGACCAGCATGGATTTTTGGATGGAGCCTTGTTCTTGCATTGAACGGTTGGTAGTCCTTTTTCCAATCAGGTAAGTCTCTGAAACACATCATGAAGCGTACCATTTCAGGATTGCATGGGTGGTTGTGTTCAAGTTCCAGAAAGACAACCTCCCAGTTGCCTTGTAAGTTATTGAACTTGACCACCATCACAGCCTTGCAATCGGTCTTGGCCACAAGCCTCCTACGCACCTTTCATGAAAAAAATCTGGATTAGAAATGCTTTCTAGTCAATTTCCTAGATCTTTTCGGGATCATGAACAATCCAGAACCAAATGATCTGGCCAGCAAAAATAAGTGCAGGTACGTGCAATGGAAATTCAAGAACAACCAGCTGACATTATGTGAATTAACAATTGATTTAGAAATTTAAACCATAGTGGCAACCCTGTCTAAAGTAAAATATTTTCCACACCTAAAATCAAATATCAATACTTCAAATCTTAATGACAATCTAATTACTCAATTATTCTGAATTATTATTAGCATGGATAATATAAAGATTTTAATGCTGCCTGTTGTAAATTTTACTTTTTGAAGTTTGCACAGTAGATTTGAGTGTAATGGATGATCCAAATCCAAACCTTTAATATATGGATTTAATGATATTTTTTGAAATCTTAACTACATGTCTACATCTCATCAAAGTTGAACCCAAACTAGGTAAATCAGCAAACCTTCAAGCCAGGCTTATTCTTGGGCTTGCCGCCTTTGTAGCACATGAGGGTGTAGCGGTAGCGAACCCCATTGCGAGTGTGAAAGTTGCGTTTGGTCACACCAAACCCATTGCGGTATCCATATGCAAGGTAGTACTCATATGCCTCATCCATGGTGTCAAACCGCATGCCAAGCTTTGGCGGTGCGATCGGCTCATTGCGTTGTAGTATATCTATGGCCCGCTTCCCTACCGGGACCAGGTCCTTTTTCTTAGAAGAAGAAGGAGAGGTCGAAGTCGAAGGTAACACATCGATTGGGGGCACTTGCATAGCTAGAAGTCTGTAAGTGAATTAATTTTGTTAATGTCCTTCTAGATCTACAATTGATACCACATTTGCTCAACCAAAACTTACTAGTTGATTCCAGAAAGCACAAACTGATCAAAGAGAAAACAACAGCTGGAGATGGAGCGAGGAGGTGACCAGCTCCCCCCCTTCCCCCTTCCCCCTTCCCCCTTCTCCCAACCCAAATACCCAATCCTGTTGTTAGTGAAGTACCTTACTTAAAATTAGGACCTACTGTATCAAGCCCTAAACCTTCGTTGCTACCATGGTTTGGAAATCACCATCCGAGTTACGCAGTTTCTTCCTTCCTTCCTGTCTTCTAGTCTGTTTGCGACTGGCTGATTCTTCAGATTTGATTTATAACAGATTCGTTAATTTCTTTAAAAGTGGACGCGGTTAATGATCGGAAGGGAGATTTGGGGTAGTTCTACACTTCTACTGGAAGAAAGAAGATGGGTTTGTCGGGTGGGATCCGAATCCGATGGTTATAAACAGGCTACTAAGTAAGCAGAGTAGAATTTTGGGCCAGCTAATACTTCTTTGTTTCATTTAGTTGGGCTATTCGTTTATTTCTTGCACTTATTTGGGCCACCGATTTAAAGTTTGAACTTTGAATGAGCTGAGCAGACGATGTTCTCTCTCTCCTTTCCGTTTTGTTTTTCTTTTTTACCATTTTCTGTTCTTGAAATTCTATGGAGAAAACTTTACAGAAAAATGTATGGTGAGAGGTAACGAGTACGCAGTAAGAAAATTTATCGATGTCTCACATAACATTTGCATTCGATCGACTTGGAGAGAGAGAGACAGTGGTAACATTTGCAATTTTGCATACACTTGGGTAGGGCTGCAAACGAACCGAACCGAATCGAACTTACCTCCAGTTTGAGTTTGGTTTGAATTAATTTCGAACTAAGTTTGGTTTGAATTAATTTTGAACGAACTCAATTTCGAATCGAACTTTTTACGAAGTCAATTTCGAACTTTTACGAACTTTGTTACGACTTACGAGTTATGACTTATGGCTGAACCATAGTTCGAAATTACAACACTTCAATAAAAATTCAGGCATTATGAATTCTAATTACACAGTACACCAAAGTTGGAAATCAAAGTTCATTACAAATACCAAAATTTATATCAAACACCAAAGTTTAGTACAATCACAATATCCAAAGTTTTCCAAATAGCCAACAGAGTAAACATCACCAAAGTTTTAAAATATCCAAAGTATTCAAGAAACATTTTTCAGAAGTCAGCAATTATGGACTGGGCGGCCTTATATTTTCATCAGCGAACATAAGTTATCAGCGGAAATCAACGGTTCACGTTTGAGTTAATTTCGAACTAAGTTTGGTTTGCGAGCCTATTTCAAACGAACTAGGTCCAGTTTGAGTTTGGTTTGAATTAATTTCAAACGAACTCAATTTCGAATCGAATTTTTTACGAATTTTTTCGAATCAAACTTGAATCGAATTACGAACTACCAATTTTTTGTGCAGCCCTACACTTGAGGCTCACAGTTGCACACAATCAGGTGGGCTCCGGAACGCGTATCCTCTGCATTAACTCAAAAAGGAATCTTTTGAGTTAATGAATCTGAACCGTCTGATTTTAAACGGAGCCAATCCGGCTTCTGACTATAACTTAGGAGGTTTCAATATTCGTGCGGATCTAGTCCGCACAAATCTTAAGACAGATCGAATGGTCGAAATTCATTTAACTCGTGGGGTCCACGGGTTTTCAAAGGCCTAATCAGCGCGTGCCAGCGAGAAGAAGTAATTTATCACCATCTTCCTTTGATTCATTGTGTTCATATTTGTATAAGTATCATGTGTTGAAGTTTGTTATTTGTTAAATTTTCGCCCGCAACACAGAAAGTTACAATATTTTCATCACAGGCACGTCCTGTGCAATTTCTGTATTGTTTAAAGGTGTGTACTTTTCGTATAAGAGCATATCGGCTTTCAAATCGAATTGCAAAGTCTGATGTGACAATCACAGAATCTGAGTTGGCAATTTCATTTTTGTTTTCAGCGCTGCAGAGGCCTTTTATAATTTGAAAGCTTTCATATTTAAGCTTTCATAATATGAAAGCTTTCAAAAGCGCTTTCATTTCGCTGAGTTTCGTCACTCTCTCTCTTTCCAAAAACATGAGAGCCCTTTCAAATTACTCCTCTTCACCGTTTACATTTCTAGAGAAAGAGAATTACAAAAGTTCCATAGAAAGAGAATTTCATAAATATAAACGATCTACGGGCTGACGCGAATTACAAAAATATGGGAAGTAATTTTATTTTCCATTTCAAACGGAGATCCATCTTGTATGATTTGTTTTTTCGTCGTTCTTCCCCTTTTCGCCATTAATGGTTGTCTCGTTGCATTATTTAAAAAATAAAGCTTTAAAACTACAAGAAACAACAAATATCACATAATTCAAGGAACAACACGACAATGTTACTATTTCACAAGAAACATCTACTTTACACTTGACAAAAATGCAAATTTACAACAACATGAATCAGCGCCTGTCTTGTGGATAAGCATCACTTTGCTTCACACAGTACTCGAACAAACGTCGAATCAGCACCTGTCTGTTGCCTTCAGTCTATCCTTCAAATTTCCCCAAAAGAGAGCTTGTCCAGAGATGTACGCACATATTTGTTGAAGATATTCTCAAAATGAACCGGCATGTATCTTACATAAAAGAAGCATGCCATTAGAAATTGAGGAAACCCTTTAAAATTAGTCTTACTTTGCAATTCTTATAGAATTATTACCATTGGTAAAAACCTCAAATAGCATGATTGAAGTTTATTTTGATTTCAGAGATTAAGCAATTACCTTCCTTCGATATCATAAGATCCAGAGTCACTTCCATGCTTGACTTTGTCGATGTTGTGTATATATATCAAAAACAGAGAGTTAGAGAACCAACCCTTCAAAAATTGAAATTTAGAATATTAATTAGAACCATGCAATGGGCTAATGGGGTTGATTAAAGTGCTATGTACAACCAAGCATCGCATAAAGCTTACTGGCAAAGTCGGATAGTCGTCACCGGTGCCTGAAGTGTCATGATATTTATGTCACCTCTCGCTCTAGTCTTCATATTGTTATCGTCTCCTTGTATTTTTCTTTCTCGTTTGATCTCTCTTGATATCCCTTTCTCTCTCTTTTGGAAGATATGATAAGTAACGTTGATAAAGAGGAGAATTTGATGGAGATAATAAAACCAAGCAAAACAAGTGTTAGCAAAACAGAGCAGATTGCTTTGGCATGAGACACGAGTACAGCAGATGAGATGTAATGTGGATACCTTGCATGAATAGAGATTCAATTGGACTTTGTTTTCAGATGGCACGTGGGATCATGAATTCTTTTTTTTAGAAAAAGGTATCATGAATCAAAAGAGAGAGAGAGAATGGTATCATTTCCATGTTCTCAGTTATGAAGTTACTAGGCCCACGGGCATGAAGTAATTAAAAAAAAGTTATGAAGTTACTGTTCTCATCGGTATGAGTGAATTGGAGACAGAGAAAGAAAATGGAAGGTCCGATTGTAATTTAAGATTTGTGTTATATAGACTTTTGCAATTAGTATTATTTCGGCGATGCAACTAATTTGCAACTAATTGGTAATTTTAAATTGACAGCTGTTTTGAAATTGCAAATCACTTTCAGCGTTGGAGATGCTCTTAGAGGACGTGAAATCGGTGGCCATATTCTACTTGATAAAAGCCCGGTCCAGGCTTTCAGTCTGTTTTGCCGGATTAAGAATTAAGATCAAGTCCCTGAGCCTGAGAGTGAGAGGAGTCTCTTAATCCTGGCTAACGGTTTGTTCAAAACAATTAATGAAGATCAGAGAACAAATAAAGTCTTAAAAAACTCTACAGAACAAGGCCTACTCTGATTTCCTCTGCTTTGATGGACAGTTGGTGGTAAATCCAATTTTGTCAACGAAATAGAAACAATACAAGTAATAAAAGGCATTTTTATACAATTTTGTTAGCTGCATTTAACAAAACACAGGAAATAATTAAACAAATTAATATTGGCAATTTCTCATATTGATAATAACTTGATTAACATTTTGATTATCACAAATTTGTCAACAAATAAACTGCGTACCCATGTATAGCTAATAAGAAGAGAACAAGATTACTACCAGTCTACTGGAATCTTTAAAACCCACAAAAAGAAACCCATTAAGAAAATAGGAAAAAAGCATCTCAAATTTCAATAACCTAATACATAATCCTCGTCTGCCTCCCCAGTTTCTTCATCAATTGGTTCATTCTCCCCCAAATTCCCACATTCAAATAAACTCGGTGCAACTACAGCCCCTCTCTCGGCCTTGCTCTTCTTATCATTTGCTTCTATAATCCTTGCTAGTTTCTCGCTTATGCAAGACTCAATTAAGGTTTCTGGATTGGATTGAAGTGAGCTCAACCCTAGAAGTGTTGTGCACTCTCGTTTGAATTCAAAATCATTTGATGATAATATTAAACTGGCAAGTGATCTAGAAAGATCTGGAACACATTCTCGAATCTGGCAAGATCAAAATTAAATGACCGTAATATTAAAGGTAATTCAACCATTTTGCTCTTACAGAGCTAAAATTTATGCCTGCTAATGATTTTTTTAAATTTTATGTACATTGCTCTCAAACTGGAATGTTCCATCAGTTCCACATAACCGACTCCTTACTTTTTCTGGTCCATCCAGAGAAACCAAAACAAGGAAGGATGTGTGGTTTGTCCATCATCTGAATGGAATGGGGAATGTGTAGATGATACATTATATACATGTTTACGTAATGGATAAGGTCATATTTAAAACAATTTTATTGACAGCCGACTAAACAGTATTCAAAATCAAAAGTAAAATTATAACTATTTTCTCCATAATTCAGATGAAGTTATGTATAAAATTTGGTTAATTTTTAAACTGATCGGTAATCCATCGAGCGGATTGAAAAAGTAACGGTTCAGTTATCAACACTCGATCTTTTGACCAAACGATTCCCAAATACACAATCTAACTAAACCATATAAATCATTGTTTTATGAAAACAAATTTCATAAACATCACATTTGCTCATGGATGAAAGATGAAAATTAAGTTTCATAATATTTAACCACTATGGTGCCTTTTCATACCTTGATAGCTTGGGAGCTGAGAAATATGTGTGTGTTTGAAGCCTTGAGATCCTCCAATGCAGCCTTGACAGCCTTTTTAACGAGATTTCGATCTGGCACAGATATATCTCTAGCTGGTATTGCAGTGTCTTCCACAGGTTAAGGGTCATTTAGGAGGTATCTTGAAGATTACAATTTAGAACCACTATACCGCATTTGAAAATAGCACCCAGCATTTCTTGTTCTTACAATTAACATGTAAATGTTCATCTCAGAAAATCATAGAAACACTAAAATGCTCTTTAGGTCATTTGCAAATTACACCCAACCATCGAAAACAAGGATAAAACAAACAAGAGATGCAACTACCGGAATTTAACTTCCAAATATTGCCAAACTACCCTCCATCCTCACATTTGTATCTAACAAAAAGGATGCAAAATGAGGGGCAGTTTCAATATTTTCAGTAAATTTATTTAATATTAAGCATTCAATCGTGCCCCAGAGGGGCATGTCCAGATTCTAATCTTGCAAGGGTATATCTGACATCTGGTTTTTTTGTAGGTGAATAAATTAAATTCTTCCAATTTTATTTTCTTTTGGTAGAGGGGCATAACTAGGCAACTGAACCGAGAGGTGAAGGTACAGGACTACACAGCACAGCCAACAAATAGCTATATAGAGTGCAACTAGTACTAAGACAACTCACACAAGTACCAATACTAAAACTTGACTTGTACAGTACTAAGAAGGATATGTTTTATGGTAGCAGTGTATAGCAATGTGCAGAAAAGCAAATGCCGTGTCTTCCCATTCAATCACTATCTTTCCTTCAGTTTCTACAGAAGCTTCTTTCAATCTCAAGCCAAAGCTCGGCCAATCAATGCTTGAGAGTATATCTAGGCAGGAATCTAGGTGTGAAGAAGGTGCATAATCTTGGAAGAAAAGTACCTAAAAGATGAGAAATAAAATAATAAACACATGTTAGCAAAAACACACAATGGATTAAGAAATAACCATGGAATAAGATAACCTATAATGGGAAGTTTTGAAAATTATATCTAGCAGACATGAAGTTTTGCAACTGAAACCCTTTTCTTTTTTTCGGATTTTTGCATATAATTCCAATCCTTTAGGTCAATCTGATGAAAGAGGTATGCTCTGCTCCATGTTTCAGAATTTTGTGCAATGTTAATAAGCAACTACCTTTTCTTTTTCCTAGATCCAAATCAAAGAACAAATAAGCGGATTTATAATTATACAAAGAAGGGTTAAAAATGTATATGATGAAATACAGGTCATGAAAAAGAGGATTATAATTTAACAAAGAAGGATTATAACTTTGTATATTCAACTCCAAGTTTACATCCTTCGTCCTAGTGAGAAAGTGAATTAGCCACTCCGGACAACAAAACAGGAGCACTTTAGGGATCTTTTGTTGAAAACAATTAAGGGGAATTTTATTAGCATTAGGTTTTACTTGTTCTATTTTATTTGCAACTTACCCATAAATTTGACAGTAAAATAATATTTTGTTTGTAGTTTCCAAACACAATAAAACATTTGGTGTGATTTGCAACAACCCACAACCTAGAGAAGAAGTTGAAATCCACCCATTGCGGACCAGTAGGGTTCTATAAGAAACTAGCATAATTGGTACCAGATTCTAACTAGAACGTGTCACTATGCACTTATGAAGCACTGGGAAACTCAGTTTGTGGACACAGCTACTGAACATGCATTGGCAAACAATTGGCCATCCATCCAAACAAAACAGATGCTGCAGCATACCTGATTAGCACAGTTAACAACACACCACTAACAGGCCCAAATAGTCCAATACTGGCAGGGGAAGAGCACAAAAGTTACAATGGGGGAGGGGGCACAAAAAATTGCAACAGAACAGAGTTTAGTCAAGACGATAGTAGGAAAAAAACAAAGAAAGCGCAAATCAGGCAAGATACGCACATCCCCAACCAACCCTAACCACCCCTCCCCCCCCAAAAAAAAAAAAAAAAAAAAAAAAACAAGAAGAAGAAGATGGAGAAAGAGCAAGCAAGCTCTGGAATATCAGTACATAGCTGGTGACCCATGGATTTAGGAAAACAAAAAATCTATGTATACGAGCAGTTGCCAACTGCCAATAAAACTTGCAAGGATCCAAACACACAGGTAATACACCTCACTTGTGACACAAATCTTTAAACATATAAAGAAACGAACCTGTGTGGTAGGTCTATTGACAGACCAACACCAACAGGAAGGTTGCAACTTAACCGGCATAACTAAAATCACAGCTTCAACCATTAGTTGATCTCTAATTCTGTTTCTCTCTGAATTGTGTACAACTCCATTTCCTTCGATTAGAAGTTCTCTATGAAGAACCAGAGAAAGGCTTGAGATTAGCAACCACAGTTTACTTGAATCTTCAAAAATGCAGGTAAACAAACCCTGAAGTATTTTTTTTCAGGGCATGCATGAAGAATTATCATATGTACCAAAAGTATCATGCATGCCCTGCAAAATGATAAAGGAAACATACCACATATTATTCTGTAAAACAAGAATAAACAACACATCACTCTTATAATTTATTTAAAGAATATCAGAAGTCCAAACTATCAGTCAAGTGAACTATAGTTCAACTAATCCTCAATATTTCATTAAAGCTACAATATCAAAATAAAACATAAAAAGAATATTCACGTGCCAAATTATCAGATACACATGCAAGATAGTTAAACTGCTAGGATGCCAAACACTCCTTAATTTCTTTGAAGAAAATCCTAATCTACGCTGCTTAATTTATCTGGAGAGAGCACAAGACGCAAGGGCCTAGTATTGGGAGTACTGTGAAGAAACCAGGGGAAGAAAGGATACAAGGGATATCTAATATCTCGCAAGATCATGCATGATATTTACCAAGTAGCACGGGGATTCATGATATTTTGAGGTTTTGAAGGGTTATGCACGTACAATTAGTACAATAGATATTACAACAGTAGATTGTAACCCAGTACCTGTGACTCGAGCAGATCTCACATTCTTTATGTAGAGTACATCCATGCCTGAGAGAATATTCTTGCAAGCCAAAAGCCATGCATTTAATGCCAGACAGGGAGAGAGGTGCTCGAGTCTCATCATTTTCATGTAAAAGAGATTCCCGTCTTGACATGTGGTCATTGATGTTCTCTGATGCAAGCTCCAATACTATGTTCTGCTAGAAGAAAAATATTAAAGAGAGGGTAACTTTTAACACCCCCCCCCCAATTTAAATAAGAAATAAGATGTACACCCTCGATAATACTGAAAATGTCACCTAGACCGCTATATTCCTCTTTTCTAAGATCATTCAAATTTAACTAAGAAGGCCATTTTTATTCAGTTATCCAGAGAGAGGGATCGAATAAGGATTCTTGACATCTTTGATTGAAGCATGGAATGTGGTTGTGCATGATGTTTTGGGGGTCATAATTTCTGAGGGTGTGCATGGTATATTGTGTTCTACAAGTTATTTCTAAATCCTAATATTGTGAGGTTCTGTACTGTCTACATGAAATCTGCAAAAATAAAACAAATAAACTTGAATAGGCCAAAAAAAAAAAATTCAGACTTGTGCAAAATAAAATGCACAATCAAGCATGCAATACTGCTACAGTGCCACTATCATAAAACATAGCAGTGGAATATCTTACAGAATATCTCATATATAAAATGGAAACATTAAAAATCCATATAATCCTCCCAAACAGAAACCACTATCAGTTGTTTTCCAAAAAGTAAAAACTACCCGTCACAAAGTTGTTAATCAAGGGAGGAGTTTTGACAGTTCAAGGTAACTCTCATGATATTGCTAGGTATAGAATACTTCTCATTTGCCAGGATCTCCAGCAAACTTTAAAGTTAACAAGGGGCATACAAAAAATTGTCTCATATTTTCTCAACAATATATAAATTCTTTTAATCAAATAAAAATATATAGAAATTCTGAAACTAGGAGCCAGGAAAGGAACTTACAGGATCTTTCAATAGTAGTATCTGCAAAATTAGGAAAAGGAAAACTGTAATATTCAATTTAAGTCTCCAAAGATAAAATGGTCCCAAATAAATAATTTAATGCAACCAAGTGGATTACACAATTTGGTAGCATTTTTCCAAGTTCAAGGTCAAGATTAATATACATTTATAACCACATATCTAATAAAATATCACGAAAAGGGAATGACAAAACACAAATCAATTTCCCATATAGAAACCAAGAACTACATCATCTTTTATAGCAATGCATCCAACTATGGTCCTGCAAAACGAAGGGTCACATGTACACCACCAAACAAGAAAATAAGCTCTTAGAAACATGCAAAATAGGTTTTTTACAATATTTTGACATCTTGTAGCATACAGGTGAAATCACAAATTAGTAACAAAAAAACAATAATATTTTGACATATTGTAGTGCTTTAAGCTAGCAATAATGTTTAATAACATTATTATTCAAGAGACCATACCAGTCAGGTATGGTTACAGCAAATTAACTAAAAATACCTTCTTGAAGAAGCCAACTGCCCACAAGACGAACTCCTCAGAATGTCCTTCACGAGTCGAGAAACATACTTCTGTTCCACTATCCACGTTTGAAATTTTCAGAAACTAAACTAAACTGAAAGATCCTTCAAAAAATTTAAATCAAGTTACAGAGAAAGTGATCGACAAGTACCTGAAAGCGCCAAATGTTTTGTATGTGGAAGGTAATTTTATTAGTCTTCTATTGGAAGTGGTGGATTCTCTGATATTTAGACGAAAATGTTGGATCTCTTTGTCATTCATTCCTACAAAATATTAGAAGTTCACAGCGCTACATAGATGAAATAATTAGGGCACATTACAAAAGCTACATGATCATATAATATTTTTAAATGAGGAGGGTTCAAATGCCTCCATTTTTCATGCCTCCACCATGCCTCCATTTTTAAAAACTTTAATAACTCAAAATTTAAAACTTAAAAGTCAAAATAAAACTGTTGGATATGATCTACAACATTTTATCTATGTGCTCATAAAAAATTATCGCATTTCGATTTTGTTTTTATGTGAATCAATAAGTTGAAAAATCAACGTTTAGAAATTATCCACGTTAGTACGTTTTTTACAAGCTCTTGATGACAACCAAAACAAAATTAAAATGTCATAATTTTTTACACGTATAGATAAAATGATGTAGATCATATCCAATGGTTTTATTTTGACTTTTAAGTTTTAAATTTTGAGTTATTGAAGTTTTCAAAAATGGAGGCATGGTGGAGGCATGAAAAATGGAGGCATTTGAACCCTCCTCTTTTTAAATAGGCATTAGTAAACTTTATCATAATTCATAAAAGAAACTAATACCAAAGGTCATGTTTGGTTGTGGAGTAAAATTAATGAGGATTAAATTGCTTACTCCATATTACTCCTCACATTTTACATCTTGTTTGGTAGTTGAAGTCTTGACTTTAATTAATCCATTTGGAGGAGTAAGATGTTGGGAAATGAACATCTTTCTATGATAGATGGGCCCTACATGTGGAGTAAGTTAATCCATCTGGAGGGGTGGTGTAACTTACGCCAAATTAACTCATCTCTTACTCCATCTTACTCCTATTTTACTCCTCGTTTGACAGATTAAGTGTGGAGTAAGGGGTTACTGTACCTCTTACTCCACAACCAAACATGACCAAAGAGTTTTTACAATTCTTTGAGTTATGTTTTTACTATTATTTTTCCTTACTTTTCTTTATTTTTTTCACATTTATGTTCACTTGTATGTACAGCGTATCTTATTTGGGATTTAGTTGGAGACCAAAATAATTTGAACCACCTT
The DNA here is from genome assembly GCA_028015225.1 of Carex myosuroides. Taxonomy (NCBI): domain Eukaryota; kingdom Viridiplantae; phylum Streptophyta; class Magnoliopsida; order Poales; family Cyperaceae; genus Carex; species Carex myosuroides. The sequence continues at coordinate 8,138,902 of CM051492.1, read as the reverse complement.
ATCAATATAGCACAAAGTTGGTTATGTGACGTATGTCTTGGTATCACCCAGGAATTTTAACACTTTGCTAACAAAATGCCATAACATAGTTAAAATAGTTGACTAGTGTGCTACCAGAACTGAGATAATCCATTGAATGAAATTAACAGTTTCGCAGGAGAATTGGAAGACATACCGGTAGTTGTAATTGAGAGAGCACCATCTGAAAAAGAAACCATCATTTATTCACAATTTTTAGAAACATTCTGGAAAATCAGAGAAAGTTTTTTCAATTCTAAATTGTATTATTTTAATGGTATCGATACCAGCTCAGTTAATATTTTTGGGTTTATAAAAAACCAACTGATAAAAAATTGAGATGAATTCTATGCATACAATAGAGATATTCTTTGAACATACTTCCTTAGTTTACATTTCTATCACAATTATTTGAAATAAATGCTACCAACACAGCTTTAATTTGGTTATAATTATCTACAGACAAATTGAGACAGTAATTAGGGATTTCAGCTTTCCTGTTCCAATTTACTTTCCAGATAAAATAAAGTACATAAAAGAATGTACCCCACTGTTCAGAAGAAATCGCCAATGTGCAAATATCCAATTTCAGAAATTCCTCCAAGCTACTACTGACCCCAGTATCTGAAACTGTATGTCATGAAAAAAAATTGAAAAATTAAACAAATAACAGGAAATGAAGCTGTTTGAAAGTTATAACAGGAAGTTACCAAATAAACAGTAGCAAACTATGCTAAATTTTTAATTCAAGGTGCATATCCCAGAAACTGAATTAGCCAAACAATGCAGCTATGTAGATAATTATACTTCAGACCCCAATATAGCTCAATAAATGCATTTCCATCAAAATACGACCCCAAAGTGGTCTGATTTACTTACTTGTAACAGCAACCAAATTTTAAATTATCTAAATTGTTTATTTTGGGGGGGCACACATAGTACTATATTTACAAAGAATGGCCACAAAATGCATACCTAAAATATATAATGGGTGTATTTGTGAACAATCGCTAAATGGTCTTTACCAAACTTTCTTCCGACTTTCAGATCAAATAATTATCTAATTGAAACTAAGAGTATCAGACACTTCAAGCACTTACTGGAGATTCGAAGTAGAGAAGGATTCGAGTCGTGGAGGATTTTAAGAGATACTGAGAGGCGACATAGAGTTTCTGAGACTCGACACCTCTGTATCGAATGAAAAATCAGCTGAAATGCCAAAAAATAAACATGAAAATAGTAAATTCGGGGAGCTCGCTTATAGATGAATACAAAGGAAGAAAATAAGAGAAACGATGGGGGAAAAAAATATCTAACAGTTCGAAAAAGCCTCCGAGCGAGAGAAACCTCCATGTAAAATAGAAGAACCCTTTTTTGTTCAATCGTTCGCCTCTTATTATTATGGGTTATTTACATGAGATAAAAAGTATTGGAAGGACGGAGGCAGCGAATTTCATGCTTTTCGTTTGGTTTGCCTCCAGCGCTCCATTCCAAGAAATGAAGACTACAGTGTGGACTTACTGTTGACTGCCAGAGTATTATTACGGTGCTATTAGCAAGGATGGCTAGTATATTATTAAATTTTATATTTTTTTGAATTTTTTACTATTTTTTAGATAGGTAGAATTTTGATGGTCCAGAATTTTCAGAAAACACTGATTTTTTTATCTATTTAAAAAAATAGTAAAAAAATTTAAAAAAATATAAAATTTAATTTGCAAATTCATATTCATATGGATATCACATTGAACGGTTCGGATCGACCGTTAGAATTTTAAAAAGTACCATATTGAGCCGTAGTACACTAGCCATCCGTGCTATCAGCTATGCATAGCACCGTAGCCTCACTCACGAAATTTTCTGCACTATATAATATATATTTTTTTTTTGAGAGAAGCACTGTATATTATTCAATAATTCGAAAGAGCACTCTTTTTTTCAATGTTTTTTATTTTCGCTTTATTTTTTTCGCTGCGTCCTGTCTACTGTGTCGTAAATTCTGCAAAAAAAAATTGTGGCGGATTAAAAGTTGGGCCCGAATAGCCCTGACATGGGCCCGGCGCCATCTCGCAGCCCAATTAGTCTGAGATTTAATAGGCAGCGTACGGAATGACGGATAAAATCATAAAATTCTTATGTTGACACCCCTACGCGCGTACTGTAATATCATAGTACGTCTTGGCACCTCTTCACTCGCGAAATTTAACAGCAGCCCTTTCCATTCCTCTGTTCTCACACACGTAAGATATGAAAGAAAACACAACACTTTTAGCATCCATTCAACCACACTCCACCATGAGACGACCACCACCATTTGGAGCGCCATTGGCACCGGTGCAACCTCCACAGGATGCCGCAAATCTCCCCTTAGATGACGACCTACTTGCAGAGATATTTCGTCACCTCGACAACCCCGAATCTCTCATCAAATGTCTACTCGTGTGTAGGCGCTTCTACCATGTCATCTCATCAGTTCTTCACACTACACCTTTCTTTCTTGGTTTCTACCATGTCCCGAACAACAACAGAGTACTCCTTCCTCAGTATATCAACACAAACCCTCATTTCACCAATCCAAATCTTAGCCTGACGTATCTTAATTCTGAAACATCAAACAAATACTCCATAGTTGAGTCCCGTGGTGGCCGGGTGTTGCTCCGCAAGATGGTTCATGGGCTCAACCTTTATTTTGTACTCGCTAGCCCCTTTGAACGGTCTTCTGTTGCAATAGAATCTCCACCGCTGTTTGATGTCAGGATTCATCGCCTTGTTGTGTGCGCGTATGTCCCGTGGACCCCACAACCGAATGAAGAATATAAGATTGTTGTTGTTTTCTCTGACAAGGAGTCCGGTGCACAGTTTACTGTCATGGGCTTCTCATCTTTAACCCACAGTTGGACATCTCTCAGCCACAATCAAAATGGAGGTGTTAAGTTTCCGAAAAAGGGGTACCCAGATAGTCTGGAGCCAACCGTGTTTGCTGGAAGGATGCTTTACAAGTGTCAGAATGTCGATTACATCTTGGCCGTCAATCCAAGCACACTGCTGCTCTCGAAGATCGATCTTCCGGTAAGTGAACCATGCTTGCTATGTGACGGTAACTACTGTCTCGGCAGAACTGAAGATGATAATCTGTGCTTTTTCCTGATGTTAAAAATGGACCTTTTCATGTGGGTGTACCTTGTCAATAACAATACCGGTCGGTGGTTTCCACATGAGTTAGAGGATGTAAATAAGTTGATGGATGCGTATGCGATTGAGATGGGCGAGGTTGCTGGTATGAGGTTGTCAGCACGTATGGAAGACCAAATGAGCGGATTCAGGCTTGTGACATTAAACGGGTTTGGAGAAGGGAGTGGTGTTTTGATTTTAGTCATGGCAGATTGGGTTGTTTCGTACCGGATCAAATCGAAAAAGTTGGAGGTGCTGTGGTGCAATGATGATTGGCGCACCCCTGTGCAGGGGGTTTATGCATATGAGATGCAATGGCCGCCAGTTCCGATGCGGCGATATATAGGAGAAGAACAAGGTGCATGCTTGAGGAGTTGAAATATATATATATATATGTTTCAATTCATTGTGTGTTAATTAATGTGTATGTTGGTTAATTTATTTATGTTTAGCTTGTTTTTTTACTTAATTTTGTATTTACTCTGACTTAATTAAACCACTGTGCGTGCGTGCATGGTCACCGTAATTTATGTGACGTAGAGTCGTAGACATTATATTATATATATTGGTATAATATTAGAACTTAATTGGAAGGTTATATAAATATGTCAGCTAATTATAAAATGTATTTATAATTTCTATCTTATATATAAAATTTGAGTTACTATATATAAAGCACTACGCAAAGAAAATGCGGCCTTGAGGTTTTTCTTTTCTTTTTTATACAATTATGATCTGTCCCCTGCCCCTGCCACATAATTGGATATTGGGCAAATGCGGCCTTTGGTTGACCAAGTCTTCGTTCCGAGTCAGGAATTAAAGATAGCCCGAATCGATTGCTTGGCGTCCTTTTCTATGATGAGTAAAACAAATATATATATATATATATATATATATATATATATATATAAATGTACGTAACTTAAAATAATGCTGTGTTCCTAATTCTAATGTACATGGTCAAAATAGGGGTCAGTTTGACCATATTTATTTATTTTTTTCAAAATCTCATTATTCACACTAAATTTGACCCCCATTTTGTTAAATAAATTTGTTATGGTCGACTCCTAAATATATTTAGTTTAGAAAAAAAAAATCAGAAGTATTTCAGGTTTTTTATCATGTACATATTGATCTTCTAGCGGAGCCAAGTGTTCAAGCTATGGGATCTAAAATATACCGGGAATCAGTCAAATAAAATTTTCATGCCGAGCATGGTGACAATTTTAAATTATCTATATTCAGGAGCAGATTTTGGATTTCGTCAAGGAAGATAAAAAAATAACAAATTGATTTTAAATAGCTAATTAGGTACTAGATAAAAAATAATGCTCTCACTTCTAATTTTCAATTCTCTTATTTCTAATTCTAATTACTAATCAGAAATAAAAAAAATTATTCTAATTTTAACTCTAATTTAGTCCAAATTACATATTAGAATTTCAAAGAGGGACAAAAAGAAAATTCAAAGAGAGACAAAATTGATCCGGAATTATAGATCTCCGTAAAATTTCAAAATTCAGAAGATGCAGTTGCCCTTTCTAGCTCCACCGAAGTATGCCTCTGTTCATATCAATTTATTTCAAACTATATAGAAAAATATGCATAAAAACATATATTTTAAAAATGTATGGAAGGAAATTTATTCTATTTAGATCGACTCTTGATCTCTGTAAAATCTTGTCCCGTTTATGTAAATGTTATTTATCTCCCTTTCAAACATATACTTTTTACAAAATTTACACTTAAATTACACAAATTTTAAATGTATACAAATTAAAATTACACTTTTTATACATCCGAATTTGTGCTTGCACACATACATACTTTTGATGCATCAAATTTGTTCCTTGTTTTTAACGAACCGCCGAGACATCAATATTCGTACCGAACCAAATGATATATGTATGATATAATTCACTTTAGTAGCATTATTATTTAATTTAGTGATTTTATCATGTAGTTTATTTAAATAATTTATTATGAACTTATTTGATTTATTAATAATATCGATGATGATAGTAATCATAGTATACATTGTTTGGTAGGTAAATCGTGGTTCTTTACAAACCAATCCAATTTTTTTTTTTTTTTTTTTTGGCATTGTATTTTATTGCAACTTTTGTATGGGAGATGGAAATAGAGACTAAAACTAGATGATGCACGCCTTGTTAAAAAATACTTAATTACATATTTATCTGGTTAAATACCAACATTACGGTTTCATTTTCCTCTGTATTGAATTTTTTAGAACTCTTTGCTTTACTAAAAATATGTCCCTCGAAAATCGTGAACTGATCTTAAAAAGAATTTAATTCGTACAAGGTTTAATTACATGTATAAATTATCCTTATTAAAATAATAATTTGTTCAAGTAAGTCCATGAATTATTAAAGTATGAGCGACAATTGGCTTCATGTTATATATATTTTAGTATTTCTAGTTGTCATATATAGGTCAACAAGTTTATATATTGTCAAGAAAACATAAACATATAAACTTTCTTTGTATATTTAGAGAATTTGGAGGATCAAGTACATGTACGTAAACTTGAATTTTTAATTATCATAAAGTCTAAATTAATATAATTCTGTTAGTCAAAATGAAGAACGCTTATGTTTCTAGAAAATATATATGTTTTTCATCAGAGCATATGCACAGATGTAACCAAAAAAATATCCTCTCATAAAAACAACAAAAATACAAAATGTTTGTACTTGAATTGTTTATTTATTGTCCAAAATTTTGATTGTCTTAGCTAACTACGAAAATATATATATGAGAATCAGTTAAGTTGCACTGAATTTCTGATTAAAGTATTTATTGGACAAATCTAGCTATACATGTCTACTCCATATATTTGCTCCAAAATTTGCAATAACTTCATTAGAGTTTAAATGTCTTCATTCTTTTGTGTTTCATTATGTGATTTATGTCTTCATTTTTAAATATTAATAATTTAAAATTTAATACTCAAATATCAAAATAAAACCGTTAAATTTGATCTATATTATTTTCTCTATACACATATAAAAGATTACGACAATTCGAGTTTGTTTTAATTTGTATCAAAAGTTTGCAAAAATATATTAATATGAATAGAAATTTTGAATGTTAATTTTTGAAATTATTGATTCTTCTTAAACAAAATAAAAAAGTAATATTTTTTATTATATCTACCAATTTTATTTTTACATAGAAGTTTTAACTTTTTTTATTATTAATAAATTAAAAAATAAAAGCGTAATAAATACACAAAAAATAGAAATATTTGAACTCTTGCTCATAATAATTGATCAAATTATTCCAAGATGCAGTCCATATTCCTTCATTATTTAATTTTTATTTTTATTTTATGTCATAATGTATAGCAACAAAAACTAAAGTGTCATCTAAAATACCATTGTTAATTTGCTACCTATATAATTTCTAGCATAAGTACATCGTCAAACGAACCAATTGATAAACAAATACTAATTTGGAGAGAAGAGGGAGAAACAGAGAGAGGCACAATGGAGAACTTCACCCTCAATGCTCTTCCAAGCATTCCCTTAGGGAAAGCATCTCTGTGCACCAACTCAAGGCACTGCAAAATCCTGCCATCGATGAAACCGACTCAGACAATGACGACCACAACTATGACTGAGCCGACGAGGGATTTTCATTCGGCATTTCGCCGGAAAATAGTTACGAAACTGCACCGGATCTCATTGCAGACGAGATATTTTACCATGGTCATATCCTCCAGCTTTGTTTGATTTCCATTCACACCCATTATCCATGGATGAAACAGATACAGATGCAAGCCCGCTACAACCAGAGGTAGCTGGTGAAATTTTTGACGTACCCAAAATTGCACCAGGGTCGCTTATGAAAAGTTGGTCGACTGGATCGATAAGGAGACGAAACCCGATTCATGATTTTCTCTTCGGGGGAAGGAGTCATAGTGATGGAAAAGAGAAGTTAGGGTTCTTCGAGAAGGGAAGTTCGAGTGTCACGGGCAAGAAGAAGAAGAAGGATAAAGGAAAGGCCAAGCGGAAGAGTTGAAAGATGCGAACAAAACGGATTACGCGAAGAATGGCGAGAAGGGGGTTCTTGTGAAAGCGAGGAGAAGATCGTTCTTGCCGTATATCGGGTTCTTGGGTGCATATCAGGTGTTTTTTTTTTCAATCTTCCTTCAGGCATAATTGCTGTTTTGTTATTCATTTAATTATTTGATAAACATGCACAAAAGGGGTGTGTCATTGTGTGAAAAAATTGAATTGGGCGAGTGCAGAGACAGACATTAGGCAGAGTGTTTAAACATTAGGAAGTAATCTTGGTGTTTGGTTGAAAAATTATAGATGAAGAAACATGCATGTATAGGGAAATGGGAAGAGTTGAAAATAATTGAACAGGGACAACAGAAAACTGTTCAAAATTTGTCTTCTTTTTTTTTCTTAATTTGATTTAAACTGAGAAAGTTGGTTTTTGACAAGAGACCAAACAAAGAGGACTAACGTGCATTTTAGTTTTTATTTGCCTCCAAAAGTTTTAATTTGTGTAAATATAAATTACATTTACTCGTGCTTATATAAGAACATTGGAACAATAATTGTTTCCAAGTACCGTTGTTAACAGGCAATTACATTTGAACCGTCCGATTGAAGCATATATATATAGTGTTTTAGGATATCGATTTGCTTTAAAATTCAAGATGATCAATGATTCGGATCACCTTTTAGTCAGGTATCTCATGATGCGAGTTGTGAGGTCACACCGGTATGTAAAAGCATGACTACAACGGAGAATGTCTGATGAGTATCGGATCTATTTTTTAGTTTAATGGTTTTAAAACCGTCCAATCCGCTTTAAGATTTGTGCGCATAAAAATTGAAGTGGATACATATGAATTTTAAGGCAGAACAAACAGTCTTGTTGAGCCCATAAAAAAATTGCTAAAAATTATACGGAGACTTTAGGATTGAAAACGGAGTGGAAAATATCTGATCCATATATTCGAAAAATTATAAGATCCGTGCGCATAAATATTGAAGCGGACACATATGGATTTTAAAGCAAAACGGACGGTTTTGCAGAGCCCATAAAAAAATGCTAAAAATTATACAGAGACTTTAGGATTGAAAACAGAGTGGATAATATCTGATTCGTATATTCGAAAAATTATATATGGATATCTGATATCTTAATATTTGTGTGGATACGGATATAAATACAGATACAGATATGATTTTAAGTTTTAATTATTCTTATCCGAATAGTAAATATATATATACCATACAGTTTAATAGAATTTCATGTATACCCCTCAAAAACTTCAAACTTACGTATTTCCCCCTCAAAAATTCATAATATCATATTTACCCTTCTAAACTTCAAAAACTCACAAATTTACCTATTTTATTGTCTTTTCTATTAAAACTCATTCTAAATTTATAAAATACCCATTATACCCTTCATCATAATATGTCATTTTCCAGAACAAATTCTTGATTATTATTGTATATTACCCTTCTATTGAGGAGAGTATTATCAAGCATGGATATTAGAAGTTTTGTTGGTCCCTCTTTTGTGAAGCGATCTCTCTCTGGGATTCGTTGTGTTTCTTTTGCCCCTGGTGCCTTCTGTTTTATCTCTTCTTTAGCGACCCATTTGTGTGCCTGCGATATGGCATCTTTTGTGGTACCGGTTAAAGCTCCTAGTACTATTCCTTTGCTGGTATGGCATCTTTTGTGGTATGGCATCTGCTGGTATGGCATCTTTTGTGGTACCGGTTAAAGCTCCTAGTACTATTCCTTTGCTGGTTGGGCATGTACCTGATCAGAGTCAAAATAATGATGATTTACGTAGAGTTTTGGCTTAGGTTTTGCATATTTTCTCGCACTTATGTTTAATTAATTAGAGAAAAAGGCTACTGTCATCCTTCTTTATGTTTTATTGCAGAAAACAGGTTTTGGGACTATTTCACACCAAATGGAGCTAGAATCAGGTCAATCGGATCAGCGACGCTCATCGACTAAGTCTCTGTTACGGCCCGTATTGGCTAATACGGACCAGGCCTAGCACAGACCAGAAGATAGCGTTGGAAGCATTAAACCCTAAACCGTCAAGGTCCTAATACGGACCGTATCACCCAATACGGTCCGTATCCGAAGGCGTCTCTTGGAGAATAACTGCCAACAGCTGTTTCCAGATCAGTTTCTTAGCCCCTACTCAACCTCTACACGTCCCTCCACTCCTATATAAGGCCCCTGGGCAGAAGGAATAATCATCTTTGTAATTAGGGTTAGATTTGATTAAAGTGAGAAGAGAGGAGTGCTTGTAACAATGCCGTTCCGCAGCTAAGTTCCTTTTCTTAGGGCTAGGCAGTAAACCTTGTTACTCTTGATGTTTTGAGATATATATTTCTGTTGATTATGATTTCTTGTTGTTGAAGCAAAATGCTTTTGTAATTTACTATCTCTTCATCTAACTTCAATGATCTAGTTTGAGTCCATTAGGGTAGTGACATTACTTTAATGGTAAGAGAAGCTATTTGTATGAATTAGCCTCGTTTAGATTTATTAGGTTTATGTGAAGAAAACATTAGCGGGGAAACCATAAACCAGACCAACAAAACGCGTACCAAATTCCATCACTTGCGTAAAGTAAATCTCAGTGATCTGTGTAGTAATTTGGGGTATTTGAGAGATCAGACATTTGCGTAAGGTAAATCGCAGTGTCCTATGTAGAATCTCGGTGAAAGATCTGTCATTCTTACGTAACATAAATCGCAGTGACTTATGTGGTGTCTTTCATTAAACAACAACAGGAAATCAGACGCAACAGGAATATATTGTCAAGGCGGATTGAGTGGCAATGGTGTGCCGAAACCCTAGGAATTCTCATCTCTATCTTTATTTTAATTACTTTTAATTGCTTCCTAATTTACATTGATCACAACAACATCTCTCAATTTTCAGATTTCGTCTAGCCTTTCGAAAGATTGTGATTCGATCGCTCAAAGCATTGAACCAATATTCCCTGTGAATCGACCTCGAATATAGTACTCGATAGGATTGTGCGCTTGCAGTCCGAACCGATAGCATTTCCGAGTTTATAAATATTAAAAGAAACATTGCTCTCTTTTGAGATATCAGTACCTCCTATCAGACCACGCCCCTGTAACTCGAGTCTTCTTGGCTTAGTCCGGGGTGTTGATAGAAGCTACAGCTGTCCAACTATGTCATCGAGGAGATCTTTCGGTGTCTTGGTTAGCCTCAACAACTGTTATTTTGGCCGTCAACCTAAATCATGAAAATCACTTGTTGGTGTTGGGCATATTTCTCAATGTGGTCGTTACATTATGGGTCGGGTGATGCTCCCAAATCAGGGAATTCAAATGCATAGCTAGGCAGCAGAAAGAAGCACCACATCTTACTCGCAATTCTAAAACTCATAAACTAAATGACGACATAAAGAAATGGCACATTACACAAGAATGTTATTTAATCTGAAAACAGACACATTACACAATGAGTGCAGATGTAAATCAACTTCCAACTAAAAATCCAATATTTTTTTTAGAATTCAGATTTTAGAAAATAGAAAGGATAAAATTTCATTATTTTGAGCAGTTCGTACATGCTTTGAGGCATGATTTTCTCTTGCAGATTCCATCTCCTTTGCAAATGATAAGAAACTGAGTTGGTAGATGTGCATTTTGATAATCTTGAGTTTCAATGCAATAGGAAAGTATGACTCTTAGTGTTTTTATGAATTTGTAAATATGATAACGTTCAAATAAAAGGAGACCAACAATGTAAGAGTTTCATCACCAAATCTTTACAGCTAGAATTGGTATGGTCAATTCATTACCGAATTTGTACCTTCTTTCTTTTTCTTGCTGGCACCCACTATGGTAATGCTAATTTCATTCCAAAACAAACTCTTGGGCTGTAATTTTTTTATTAGAAGAATTCAATTTCAATGGTTTCTATATTCATTTGTTCTAGTTGCTTTCTACTATATATAAAATTAATTGTTCTAGTTGCAATTAGTTTTTATATGAAGAAGTAGGCGATTCCTCCTGTAAAAGGGAAATATTATATGAGTTCATATGTACAAGACAAGACACACCTCAAAGGTGGAAACACCATAGGACCAAGAGAAAATTTAGAGGACAAGGGTATAATGGGTATTTCACAAATTTAAAATGAGTTTAAATAGAAAAGACAATAAAATGGGTAAATTTGTGAGTTTTTGAAGTTTAGAAGGGTAAATATGATATTACGAAGTTTTGAGGGGGGAATATGTAATTTCTAAGTTTTTGAGGGGTTTACATGAAATTCCCATATCATGCAAAAAATTATATTTTTCACTCTTATAATTAGATAAATATTATGAATTTTGATATTTTTTTAATAATATTTATATATTTTTAAATAAATATTCGATCTAATATGATCTAATCCGATCTGTATTTGTATCCGTCTAATATTCAGTTGTATCTATATCCAGAAAATAAAAATAAATATGAATATGAATTTACCACCATCCGCTCCGTTTCCGATTCGCTTTCACCCCTTCTCTTCAATCTTGAATATGCTTTACACAATTTTTATGGTCTTTGGTTTCATTTACAACTTGGACCCCAAAAATATATACCAATTATTGTATTTAATATAGGCTATTTTTATAAATAGATATGAGTAGAATTAAGGTGTTCTTAAGCTCACCAAGCTTCTTTGTGAGCTTAACTCAAAAATCTATCGGATTGACTTCAAACGACGCATTCAAACCGTTGAAACTAATCTACTTTATGAGTGATGTGTTTACATGTCAATTTTTTTAATTTTTGAACTAATTTAGTGTAAAGTCAAGCGGTCAAAAAAAGATGATTTATAAGTTAATTTTAATGAGTTAATTTTTCATCATTTTTTGACCGCTTGACTTTATACTAAACTAGTTTGAAAATTATAAATTTGACATGTAAATGCATCACTCGTGAAGTAGAACGGATTCAACGGTTTAGATATGTCGTTTGAAGTCAATCCGATAGGTTTTTGAATTAAGCTCACAAAGAGACTTAGTGAGCTTAAGAACACCTTAGTTCTACTCTCTCTCTCTCTCTCTCTCTCTCTATATATATATATATAGAGTAGAACTAGGGTGCTCCTAAGCTCACCAAGCCCTTCGTGAGCGCGACTCTAAAACCTATCAAATTGACTTCAAACGACATTTTCAAACCGTTAGATGTTCAATCTATATTAAAATGTGCTTGGAGACCAAATTTTACATTTTTTGGAATTTTTTTACTATTTATTAAGATGGTTTGAAAATCGCTGTTTTTATTAAAATTATGCACCATTGGAAAACAGCGATTTTCAAACCATCTTAATAAATAGTAAAAAAATTCCAAAAAATATAAAATTTGGTCTCCAAGCACATTTTAATATAGATTGAACATCTAACGGTTTGGAAATGTCGTTTGAAGTCAATTTGATAGGTTTTAGAGTCGCGCTCACGGAAGGGCTTGGTGAGCTTAGGAGCACCCTAGTTCTACTCTATATATATATATATATATATATATATATATATATATATATATATATATATATATAGAGAGAGAGAGAGAGAGAGTGGCTAAGATCAAAGTGGTATGACCAAGGCCTTTGGTGCTACCAAGTCGTTTTTGGATTTTCAAAGTCCAAATGGTCGATCTAAACCGTTAGATGTGATCTCTATATTAAAATCTGCTTGGAGACCAAATTTTACATTTTTTGGAATTTGTTTACTATTTTTTAAGCCACTTTGAAAATTGCTGATCACATGGTCCAGAATTTGGTTGCACTGTTTTTACTGTTCACCCGGATCTGTCATTTTCAAAGTGGCTTAAAAAATAGTAAAAAAATTCCAAAAAATGTAAAATTTGGTCTCCAAGCATATTTTAATATAGATTGAACATCTAACGGTTTGAATCGACCATTTGAACTTTAAAATTGCAAAAACTAATTGGTAGCACCAAGGCCTTGGTCATACCACTTTGACCTTAGCCACTCTCTATATATATATATTGTTAATTTGAAATTGTTATACAAAAAGTATATATTCCAGCTATTTAATATGAGGTTGGCTAATATATAGTAATATACCAACGTTGACACGGAGAACTTCGTTATATTAAGTGGATTTTTGCGATTTTGAAGTTAAAATAGTCGATATGAAGTGCTCAAGGTGTTCTTCATATTAAAATGTGCTTGGAGATCAAATTTTATATCTTTTTGAAACATTTTTACTATTTATTTCGGATTTTTTAAAATCAATGTTTTAATATGATGATTTAAAAAAATCCTAAATAAAAAGTAAATTTTTTTCATAAAAAGTAAAATTTTGGTCTCCAAGCACATTTTAATATGGAGAACACGTTGAGCATTTCAGATCGACTATTTGAACTTTGAAATCGCAAAAACCAACTTCGTACCAGCGTTGATATATTAGCCAACCTCATTTAATATTAAGTTATTAACTAATTAATTTAAAAATATATATTTTTTTTTATTGTGTAAAATACAGTTCTTGTTATACTTTTCAACTATATATCTTTGAAAATACTTTTTTTATATCCATTCCACAAAAGTTTAGATATATCCGTTAGTATTAGTTAATAAATCTAAAAGGGATAGTAACTTAAGACCGCAACTACTTATTTATACACGATGTTATATGATATTGTAATTTTCTAATTATACAACAAAATAAGAATTGCAAATATAAAAGGAAGTATGCTTATACGTACAATTATTTTTGTTAGAAATAACTAATTTAATATTAAAAGCATACAATAATTACCTGATTATTTTTTATCATTACATTTTAAGGGGGAATTTCACGTATACCCCTTAAAAACTTAAAATACGTATTTTCCCCTTAAACTTGGAATTACATATTTCCCCCTCTAAACTTCAAAAACTCACAAATTTACTCATTTTATTGTCTTTTATATTAAAACTCATTATAAAATTTTAAAATACCCATTTTATCCTTTATTAAAAACATATAAAAACCCATCATAATCAATTTTGAATCTGAAGGGTTCCTCTACCATTCGATCCGCACGCATCGCATTAAGATATGTGCGCATTGCTTCAATATTCGTGCTGATCTAGCACGCACGGATCTTAAAGCAATTCTGATCTGCACGCATCGCATTAAGATTGTGCATGTCGCTTCAATATGCGTGTGTGTTCGCATCAAGATTTGTGCCGATCTTGCGCGCGCATATCTAAAAGCAGTTCGGACGGTAGATGAACCATTCAGATTCAAATTTGAGTCTAATGGGCTTTATATGTTTTTAATAAAGAGTAAAATGGGTATTTTATAAATTTAGAATGAGTTTTAATATAATAATGGGTAAATTTGTGAGTATTTGAAGTTGAGAGGGGGAATACGTAATTTCAAAGTTTAGAGGGGGAAATACGTAATTTTGAAGTTTTTGAGGGGTATACGTGAAATTCCCCCATATTTTAAAGGCAACTAGTTTACTACTAAAGATACCAAGTTTAATTATACAACATATCCGCTAAAAAAAAACTAGATAATTGACAAATCAAGAGGATGCAACATATTTCATAATATAATTTAACGAACTGTCTATGTGCACAAGCGATATTTTACTGTTGAGTTCAGGTATAGCTTACACATTTTAAATAGGTAAAATAATAGTTCTTAGAATAACTATGCTGTCAGACAAAATTTAAATCATTTGATTTGAAACAAATGGTGCAAATTTACCTAGACATGATCAAATAAATTAACACAATTATTACAGAGTTGAATCTCCAACAAATCAACATACTGCTTTTTTGGTGTTTGTCTAAAAGAACGGCTCAAATACTTATTATTATTTATTTTTGCTAACTTGCCCATCGGAGCTAGTACTAATTTTTATTTTAGAATTTCCATACTGGGCACAATATATATCGAAACTTAGTAACAAAGCTAGGTTGTAATGTGTTCACCAAGAGAGTTTAGTAAGTACAACTCCAAAAGTATATCGGATTGGCTTCAAACGGCAAATTCAAACCGTTGAAATTCATGTACTTCATGAGTGATGCATGTACATGCAAAATTTTGAAAATTTCAAATTTATTTGTTACAAGGTCAAGCGGTTAAAAAAATAATAAAAAATAAATATAAAAAAATAACTTATAAAATAACTTATAAAATGTTTATTTCTTTGACCGCGAGGAATTCTTCAATAGATAAAAAGGGAAGAAGTTCCTAATCTATAACTCGTCAATAAAAACCGCGAGGAAACAACAAGAAAATTAGAATTACACATCCCATGTTTGGAGAAAATTATCTTATTCTAGTAGCTGAAAACTTTTGCTGCTTTGATTTGTTAATAATTTTGACTTGACTTGCAAAACTTACCTTTTCCCAGCTTGTCCTTCTAGATAATTTTCATTTTTCTTTCCGTCAGATTTTCCTTTTTTACCCCCGTCTAGTACATGGAGATGAGATGGAGGGAAATGTCAACTATGTTTGCTTCCAAGAAACAGAAACAAACAGATGTCAAGCACCAAAGATAATTGACCGAAATTTTTATTAATATCGAAAAAAAATATTAAATTTTAAAATCTACATTCCATGCATAGAAATTTCGAAATATGTCCAAACCGGACATTCAATTTCCAGTTTCATACAAACTTTCCACAAAAAAAAAATTCCGGTTCTAAGCAGGCCAAAACCGGAGATTAAATTTCCGGTTCTAAGAACTGGAGAATATTTTTGTATGAAATATTAGAAATATTTTATATATTTCTTTAAAAATAGATTAAATACTATATAATTTGATTTATTAGAAAGACTGCAACAAATAATCCGGATCAACATTTTTCAGGCTGGATTTTTTGCGGCTGTAAGAAAAATTAAAATATTTATGTGTGTGTTATTGAAAAAAAATAAAAATATTGAATCTAAGTTATTGATTCCGGTTCAAAAGTCACTTCTAGATAAATACATAAAATATTTGTATTCTTCTATTTTGTAAAATACAAAAAAAGACTACGACAATTTTTTGAGTTAAAAAAGCTTAGAACCGTTTTGGATTCTTTTATATTTGAATTCTTCTATTTGGTTCAAATGTCTCTATTATGTTTAATTAAAGAAAACTTAAAACCAGAGATTAAGTATCTCGTTCTTACTGGAAATTTAATCTTCAGTTTTGGACTATCTAGAACCAAAAACTTTTTTTTAGAAAGTTCGTATGAAACCGGAAATTTAATCTCCGGTTTGGACATATTTTGAAATCTAACGCACAAGGTTTAGATTTGTAAATTATTTATTAATTTTAGATATTAATAAAACTTTCGGGATAATTGATCTTATGTGGCACATTCTTTGGTGCAAATCCTGTAACATCTTGGATAAAATCACGCAATGGAGCTATTTAAATTGACTCATGCTTGTTTCTTATTCCACAATATTTTTTGTTTTTTCGCATTTTCTACTTTTTCAATTTTTATCTTCTTTTAGCTTTATATTATTGATCCGTATTTTCGAGTAGCTTTTAGTTTTGTAAACTAAGTTTTAAATCAAGACCTGAAATTTTTTTTTATTTCACTGATCAAAATACAAATAAGGACTAGATCTTCATTTTCATAAAAAAAAATAACAATAAAGCATGTGTATATGAGCTTCTTTTTAAATTTTGGACGATCTACTACTTGGGACCCTCTAAAATTGCTCAATCAATCCAAGACTTCTTGTGATGAACAAAGATTAACATTAATAATATCATATTAGAAAAAAAATTATGTATGTTTTAATTATTAAAAATAATAAGAATATAGTTTGACAAGTTGACAATTATTAGAAAAATTGAAAATATGTTATATATATATATATATATATATATATATATATATATAGAGTATGGCTAACGTGCTTCCTCTAGAACTTCAGCGATATGCTTCCGGGGGCATATCTTAGTGTTTGATGTTCAAACAACAAATTCAAACTGTTAGATGTTCAATCTATATTAAAATGTACTTGGAGACCAAATTTTACATTTTTTGGAATTTTTTTTACTATTTATTAAGCCACTTTGAAAATTCCAGATCATATGGTCCAGACTGTTTTTACTGTTCACCCGGATCTGGAATTTTCAAAGTGGCTTAATAAATAGTAAAAAAATTCCAAAAAATGTAAAATTTGGTCTCGAAGTACATTTTAATATAGATTGAACATCTAACTGTTTGAATTTGTTGTTTGAACATCAAACACTAAGATATGCCCCCGGAAGCATGAGGCCGAAGTTCTATAGGAAGCACATTAGCCATACTCTCTCTCTCTCTATATATATATATAGAATCTGACTAATATGCTACATGTAGCATAGAGGGCCTCCGTGCAACGGCTCAATATTTGTTTGAGTTAAAAAAAAAATTAGACAGCAATTCAAAAAACAAAAAGGAAGAAAAAGAAAAACAGAGAACAATCAGATTGAGTCCTTTCAGGAATTAGTTGAGAAGTCTTTATCTTCATAAATAGTTAATAAGTTTGATCCTTGATGCTTTATATCCACTTCTTTATCAAATTAATATATGGACTTGAATTTTACAATTTATGTCCATCTTATTCCAATAGAAAATCTATTATCCAGACAAATAAAATAACAATAGATGTTCACGTCAGAAAAATAAATTATAAATATGATATTTGCCTCCACCTGTTACTAATTTTTTTTATTAATTACATTATTTTTATGATCCTTTTCCGGTCCAGTCCTTTGGTTTATCTCCAAAGGCGGAGCCAGCCTTCAAATTATAGAGTCCAACGTGAATAGAACAGAGATCAATTATATAAAATTTTTATATTTCGAATATAAATTAATTTTATTTTACTTATAATAATTTACTCTAAACATATTTTTTTTTTTTAAAAAGGCAAAGCCCTGTTTTCATATTACTGAAAACTCAATAATTACAATATCAGTTCTCATAACATTCTTTTTGCAATCACCAAGCAGCAGCACAAATTAGATGCAACTAAACAAGCACATAACCAACCTTGATTCATGGCTAATGCCCAAAAATAAACTAGAGTAGCTAGTACTAAGCCATTCATTAACAGGCTAGAGGTATATCTAACTATTATCAAAAATGTGGGACAAGTCTTCATGTTGAGGTGTTGGTCCCAGTGGAGGCTGGAGGTTGGTACACCACCACCTCCAGGGGCATGTAATGTGCTAGGGGAATAGCATCTTCTACGACAGGCATCCATGCTTCTACTGCATCCTTGAGTTTCTTTTTCACTGTTCCTGTCCAATATACAAGAAGAGACTTAATTAGAAAAATTAACTTTCTAGCAGAGGACAAAGGTGTACCATTAAAGATCAGTTCGTTCCTATGTTTCCATACTGACCAACATACAACACTAACAACTATGAGAAATCCATTTTTATGAACTGTATCAAAGGTATAAGCATGATCTATGATATCTGACAAGGTAGCCCATGCATGCATGATGTCTTGGCTCTGTCCTAACCAAAACCAGATTTGTTGAGTATAGGGACAGTTAAGAAATAGATGATCTATAGTTTCATTCCCTTGACAGAAAACACATGAACTATCTCCTATCCATCCTCTGGTAAGAAGATTATCTTTTGTTAAAATTTTTCCATTTTCTACTAGCCACATAAACACTTTGATTTTTGGTGGAATTGGAAGATTCCACCACATCATGGCCCTAGTTGGTTGGATACCCCGAAAGTTAAGCAAATTATAAATGGAATGTGTAGAGAACTTCCCTGATGGATGCCATCTCCATTCTAGAGAATCTTGTTCCAAGGAGAAGGAAGTAATACTAAGTAGGTATAAGATTTCAGCCCAATCAGTTTTGTCTATGCCTACCAATGTATTTCTGAATTTAACTAGTGTTCCTTGTGAATTAATCACATCAGAAAGCAGAATATTAGGAGTAAGGCATTTTTGAAAAATACTAAAGTACTTAATTGCTAAAGAACAATCATTATACCATATATCTGTCCAGAATCGTACTTGGGTATATATACCTGGTTCATAAGCTACACTGATATTGCCTATCTTATCTAAGGAGAGAAGGGTTTTCCAAAATGGTGAGCTAGACATGACAGTTCCTCTACCATATTTGTATAATAGTACAGTTTTCCAATTTCCAGTGTAGCAGTTGTTTTTGAATTTCCACCACCACTTAAGGAGAAGTGAGAGATTCATCTGTCTTAAATCAAGAATTCCCAATCCCCCAAACTGTTTGGCTATGCAAGCAGCCTTCCAGTCTAGAAGAGAATATTTCTTTTTAGGAGAGGAACCTTGCCAAAGGAATTTCCTTCTAATTTTGTCTATTTGATGTAATACTGTACTAGGTATTTTGTATACAGAAAGGGTATATAAAGGGATGGAGGACAGAACTGAGTTGAGAAGTGTAATTCTACCACCAATGGACAATAATTTACCTTGCCAATTCTTTAACCTACTCTCTATTTTATCTATTAAAAATTGCCAATCTGGGATTTGCAATTTCTTAAAATGGAGGGGTAGTCCTAAATATTTAAAAGGAAAGGTGCCCCATTTACAACCAAAGATGTGAGATAATTCAGACTCTGTGTCAACATGAATTGGGAACATTTCAGTTTTGTCATAATTCATTTTTATTCCTGATAATGCCTCAAAAGCTAGCATTGCCCACCAAGCTGCTTCTACATTCTCTTCCTGGGCAGCCAGGAAGAGAATGGTATCATCAGCATAGTGGCAATTTGTTATGGAAGTATTATCGATACATGGAGGACCTAACCCTGTGATAACTGCTCCATGTCTACCCTTACTAAAAATCTTACTTAAGGTATCAGCAGCTAAGATGTAAAGGAAGGGAGACAAGGGGTCTCCTTGTCTCACTCCTCTTTGACAATAGAAATATTCTGTTAACTCTCCATTAATGATTAAACAGGATTGAGAGCTATAGAGCCAACTTGTGATCCATTGAATCCATTTATTTCCAAAATTCCTACTTTCTAGAACTTCTAAAAGATAATTCCAATTGATCTTATCATATGCTTTTTCAAAGTCAATTTTGATTACTACTCCTGATTGTTTCATAGTATGGCAGGAATGTATTATTTCTTGGCTAAGGATAACATTGTCTAAGATAAATCTATTTTTAAGGAAAGCAGCTTGGCTACTATCTATGATTCTTGACATAAGAGATTCTAATCTAATAGTAAGAATTTTAGAAAGGATCTTGAAACTACAATTGACTAAGCTAATAGGTCTAAATTTCTTAATAAGAGTTGCATCTTTTTCCTTAGGTATAAGGCATATACAGGATTTATTAATTTTATGTAAATCTAATGTATGTTCATAGAAATGATGTGTTAGGATCATGAGATCTGATTTAACTATTTCCCAAAAAAACTGATAAAATTTGAATGTAAATCCATCTGGACCAGGAGATCCATTTGGCTCAGAAGCAAACACTGCCATTTTTAGTTCAGGTTCAGTAAATGGTCTCTCCAAGTCCCATTGTTCTAGGTTAGTTAGTTTATCCTCTAAGTCCCAAAAATTTGGGGTTAGAGAGCCATATTTGTCTCCCTTTGTACCTAACAAGTCCTTATAGTAAGCTACTATATGAGATTTAATTTCTGCTAAGTTGTGTGTACTATGTCCATTGATATCTAGTGTAGTGATTCTATTTTTCTTAGTCCTATGAGAAGCTATAGTGTGAAAATATTTGGTGTTTGCATCCCCTTCCTCAAGCCATTTTTGTTTGGATATTAGTTTCCAATGATTTTCCTCTTCTTGATAGAGGTTTTCTAGCTGATTATTACAATCTAACCATCTTGTTTCTTCTTCATGAGTGAAATCTCTAGTTTCTTTTATTAATTCAAGCTCATGCAAGGTATGAAGTAGCTGCTTTTTTATTTTCTTCTTTTGACCATAAAAATTTTTTGTCCAGCCTTTAATTCTTTTTCTAACATGTTTTAGCTTTTTATTCCAGCTTTTAGCTATATCTGGCAAGTGTAAAGGGATTCTTGCCACCATTTAGGAAGGAGTTGAACAAAATCAGGTTGTTCAGTCCAAGAGGGATCAAATTTAAAAAGATATGGGGGGGGTCTAAAGTTGTGTTGGTCTGAATCAGGATTGGGCAATGATCAGATCCAGTGCAACTTAAATCACTAACTAAACTATGAGGATATAGCTGATCCCAAGCTAAGGAAGTAAAGACTCTATCTAAAAGTGCAAATGATCTGCCATTGGTCCAAGTGTACTTCCTATTATGTAATTTATGTTCTATGAGGTGGTGATCATTAACAAATTTATTGAAATTCCTACTAATAGAACTATCAAAATTAGATCCTGTTTTGTCTGATTTTTTCCTAAGTGCATTGAAGTCTCCACAGACAATCCAATTGTCTTTAGTGGGATCTCTAATTGTCCTTAATTCCTCCCAAAATACAGATTTGAGTTTATATAGAACAGGGCCATAAACTATAGTGACCTGCCAAACCATACTATCTATTTTATTCTCTATGATCACATTTAGACTAAACCTATGTAATGAGTGATGTAATATTTTGATCTTATTGCTATCACATCCAAACAAGATGCCTCCAGACCTCCCTATTGAAGGTAACCAGAGCCATTGATCAATTCTAGAGGAAATACTATCTAAACATCTAGTTGTAAATGTTTCTTTTTTAGATTCTTGGATAGCTAGCATATCTATTTTATTATCTATTATTAAGTCCTTTAAAATCTGTCTAGTTCTACTAGAATTAAGCCCCCTACAATTCCAATTAAGAATATTCATGGAGAAGTTAGGCTAGACTCTTGTGTAACATCTACTGTGTCTAGGTGGTCTATATCAAGATTAATTAGTTGTTGGCTATCTCTAGGTGCACTAAGCAAATGTCTAATTGCCTGTTCAAATTCAGATCTATCCATAGTTTTGATAGTTGTTATGATATCCCTACTCTCTTCTAAAGAATGCCCTAATCTAATTTGATATACTTGAAAAAGTTGAACTACTTGTTCTACTGTAAGTCTAGAGTAAGGAAACTTGGTTATTAAAGCCATACCTGAGGAGCTAGATCCTGCTGCCTCCTTTCTTTTCTTGGCCTTGCTCATGGCAGAATCGGGGTCGTTCTGTGTTTGGACCCGGAGGCTCCTTCGAGGTCCACTATCAGGTTGGCGGTTTTCAGCAACTGTGGGAGTGGGAATTTGTTGCTCTGAGTCTGAGAGACAGATGGCCTTGGCTGGAGAAGAACCAGGGCCCTGTCTCAAAGATGAACTCCTTTTACTGCGCCGGATTCCTACTATGCCACTGGAACTGGGTTTGTTCTTTTTCAAAGAGCTGGAGATGCCTACTGATTTTTTAAATTGAGCAACCTTGAACTTAGGTGTAGCTTTTGGTTTTCTCCCCCAAGTGTAGTTTTTCTTTGGGGGACATGGTTTCGGTTTTGGAGTGGAGGTAGCAGTTTTGGGAGAAAAGAAGTGGAGTCTGTGAGCTTTGGCAGGTTCCTCATCACTGTCTATTTCTGGGTTTGGGGTCTGAGGAGAAGGGATATGGGGTGAAGCTATTGCAGGTGAGGGTGGGGGTTGTGGTGAGGTGGAGAGTACTGTAGATGGCCAAGTGAGAAGGAGAGGATTAGGCAGAGAGGGGAATCTAGGTATTGGGGGGAGAGTGAGAGTTGTTTGAGACTTAACCTCACCTGAAGCTGATGTATCTGGTTGCTGAACAGGAAGTGCATTTATCTCTGACTCTCCAGGTGTGACCTCTGCTACTGGTGCATTGTCTGCATTGACTGGTAGAGGCATAGGCACAGGCACTACTTCCTCTACTGGTAGAGGCACAGTCACAGGAACTGCTTCTACTGGTATTGTCAAGGTACTAGGCCCTGCCGCCTGGTATCCAGTATAGTTTCCCCTATTCATGTGATAATGGTGCTCCCACAGAAGTCTATCTAACTCAAAATCTAGCTCTAATTCCTCTATTTCTATGTCTTTCTCATTTTCATCTCTCCCTTCAGCATGGCAGGTGGATTTCCCTTTGACCTCTTGAGTAGGCATCTGTGTATGGTGAGAGTAGGATATGTTGGGAGGGATGGGATTATTATTGCCACTGGTAGTGTGTCCAGCCTCGTTGTTGACAGAAGGGAGTGGATTGAGAGGGGGGATTGGGTTTTGGCCGAACTCAGTACCATTGGGGTATGGTCGGCCCTCTTTTCTTCTACCCCAAGCAAATAGACTCTCGGTCTTCTCAGTTTCGATCTCTATTTCTAGATCATAAAAAGAACGCTTACCAGCGGGGTTTTTGTATGAAACCAGGTGTTTCTTTGGCAGTAGCTTCCGATCACACACCTCCAGCTTCAATCTGACAAACCGGACATCGTGTCCACTGTTGGTGGCAGGGTCGATGTCGATTACATACGCACCAAAAGGATTGAGGATCTTCTCGTATTCAGCAAAGTTATTCAGCATGATCGGAAAGCCATAAATCCGAACCCAGACTTCTTCTAGAGATATTCCTTCGCCAAACTCGCGTTCCCAAGCTACAATCGGGAATCGGACTGTCTCAAGTCGGAGGAAACCAGCCGAGGTCATGGATTGCAGCCAGGAAGCGTTCGGGGCTTGTATGAGGTATTTGAATTCGTCAAACACCGATACTAGCCAGTGGTGCTGTCGGAACTCGTGTTTAAGTGCTTCTTCTACCCGGACTGGTCCCCATGCCGCGATGTCGTCGAGTACAAAGCTTTCCAGTAGCTTTGTTTCAACCGCCTGGGACCGAGTCGTGGAAACCAGTTGAATAATCGGTGTTTTGTACTCCATTTGAGAAGGAGACGACGATCGGAGTGTAGCTCGGGCTAGATTCCCCGCTCGAATGGGGAAATCCGATCTAGGTTTAGGAAACGCCTCCCGCTCAGTTTGTCTAGAGCGATTTGGGATGGAAGTGTTGCGATTTGGGGGTATGACTCGATTCGGAATGAAAGTAGTGCGACAAGCGGATGCTCTGTGACCAAATTTGTTACAAGCGAAACACAACTGTGCATTTCTACAGCCCCGAGCGACATGTCCTTTGCTGCCACAGCGCAAACACCATGGATTTGCATCAGTAGATTTAGATCGTAACTCATTAACTTTGCGACGGATCAGCATCGAACGTGAGTCGATCGGATGCACAGAATGAGGTTGTGTTGGCACAGAAGGTTTGCGGAGTAGTGCTGTGCGATAAAGCCCAGAGTCTACCATTACTGGGCTTGGTATAGGATTGTAAGAGGCTCCAAAGCGGCCTCGAATTTTTGCGAGTTGAGCGAATCTAGATCTGGAGATATGATCCATTTGTGCAAGTATTACCACCTAATTTTTTTTCTGTTTTTATTTTTCTTCTCTTTTTTTTCTTTTTTCTCTTTTTTCCACTGTTTTTATTTTCCTAAGAAAATCGCTCACAATCGCCTAGGAAATCGCCTAAGAAAATCGCTCCCTCAATTAGATTCAATCTCTACCCATGACTTTTGATAAGCATGTTGTTCCAAGAATAAATCTCATTTACTCTAAACATATAAAAAAATTAAGTACAAAGATAAACTTTTAAAAAATAAATGAGGTCAATTGATCTCCATATATTGTTAATGCTTTTGCCCCTGCTGTCTCAATTGTCAGATCATTTGAGTTTAGAGGGGTCATTTCAGATTAATTCGGGTTATGATTAATCAGGTTCAAGTCAAGTGGAATGTTAAATCGTTCGGTTTTGAATAATTTCAAATTATTGTTTCAGCTCATGTCTGATCAGATTCGGATTAATTTTACTTTCGAAAATCATTGAGTTGAACCAAATTTTGGTTACTTGATTGGACAGATTCTTTAAATCGGGTGATGTTTATCATCTCTCGCGATTGGAAGAAAAGACAAACTCCAAATTTAGGCTGGCTCCGTCTTTGGAGATAAACTCCATAATTTGAAGGCGGTTCATTAATTTTCTATACATTTCCAGCTAAGAGATCTTCTGAAGAGGAAACGAATACTTTTCCATCGTTTTCCGAAAAATCAATTAATTATCCGCGTAAAGTAAAAAGTAAAAAATGAGGAGGGTACCTTTCCACGTGGATGATCGATGATGTTTTCCTTTCCATTTTCTTTGCAAATTAAATAATTGAACGCATACCTCCAACTCCAAGTTCCGAGTTCCGACTGTTGGTAAATTGATCAAAAAAGAAATTGCGAAGAAACCGTTACAGGAGATTAGGAGATAATGTCATATGATTCGTCATTATGGAAAGCACGGCACGTGCAAGGCATGCATATTCAACGCGTGCTTCTTTTACAAGGAAAGCGGATTTGAACCCTCCTGGCCAAGTAATCTGGACTCAGCTCAGCCCCCGGCTCATTCGATGCTTCGGAAACAAGTAATTTATTCGCTACACCTGGCCTTGGTGCACCCTCCAAAGTTGGGTGAGGATTCTTTTCTCACAACCGGATCTTTATTTGGGATCCGACTCTGTTACTGTTTTCCAAGAAAAGCAGGTTTGTATTTTTCAGATTCCAACCATTCAAAATTTTCTATTCGCGTAACTCGATAAAGAAATTTTTTCATACACAAATCTCAATGCATTTGAATGGTTGGGATCTGAAAAGCAGAACCCTGTTTTTTTTTAGAAAAAAACAGCAGAATTGGATCTGTCTATTTGAACCTTCAAGACAGTATTAATCGAGGTGGAATCAGATTTTTAAATTAATAGATGTCAAATGTGAACTAAATTAATTATATAAAAATATTATTATGTGAAAGAGAGTTAATTTTATAGCATTCATATTATTCTACTTTTAACTATATAGAAAATTATATATAAATATAATTTTTTTTAAAATAAATAGAAATCAATTGATCTCATTTTTTTAATATACCTCAGCTCATGATATTAATAATTGTTTTAAAATTCATACTATGAAAATCTGAATGGTCTGCATTTTTCACGAACCAACTTAAATCTTAAAATATCTTAAATTGAACTAAAAAATTTGAAAGTTCCCGGTATATAAGAAGCTTAAATATTCAGTGATTATCTTAACACAATAAAATAATAGCTATTCAATAATTTTATGCGTGTTTTAGATTATCTAAATTTTCATATCAATTAACATTTTACGAAGATATAGTTACATATGTGTCATTTGTTAATCATTGTTAAATTATTAGTGTCAAAATATATAATATCTAATTATAATAAAGATGATAACATAAGAATTAACAAAAAAAAAAAAAACTTTTGGATCAATAGATATTTGATATGGTTGTTGATCCTAAAAAAGTTGGAAATCAGTTTTTCAATATAATTATATGAGTACAGAATCACCTCTTCGAGATTGATAGATTAGTCCAAAAAGAATATTTTGAAAAGATTATCCAGAATCCACTATAGAAGAATCAATAAAGGACCAACGTAGTAGCGTGAAGAACATGGGAAGATTTCCAAATTTGATGACCACTGTTGGGTATTTTACAACCATCTTTTGAATTAATATTATCTTTGTAGAAGTACATATTACTTCCAACATACATGTTCTACACTACATAACATTTATCTCATAAACATATCAGTTATTACACAAAATTATTCCAGTCAAACTCTCTAATGCTCACATCATCACTTATTCTTTTATTTGCACGATGCAAATCTTCATAGAAACGATACAAATTCACCTCATCCAATGCATCACTATTATACTGTATGCAAAAATTAATCTCCAAAAGACTCATTTAGATCAATATCCATCTTAATATTGAACAATAAAATGCAAAGTATTATCATTTTAACATTTTACATATTATATATGCAAAAAATTCATATCTGTTATAATTAATGAATATACATGCAATTAAGTATTGACATAAATGTATTCAAGTACTAATACCTGTAATACCAAAATATTTACATGACTATTCTGTCAAGTATTAACACTAAAAATGAGAAGTATTTATATTTGCCAATACATACATATACAACTAAATATAACGAAAAGAGCTAGTGTATACATCTATAAAACAAAAAATGTACACCTACAAAAAAATGAATATATTACCTACAAAATGAA
The DNA here is from genome assembly GCA_028015225.1 of Carex myosuroides. Classification (NCBI taxonomy): domain Eukaryota; kingdom Viridiplantae; phylum Streptophyta; class Magnoliopsida; order Poales; family Cyperaceae; genus Carex; species Carex myosuroides. Next base: position 8,111,606 of record CM051492.1, on the reverse strand, counting down.
TATATTACCAGAAATTAATTGATCTAATGCCTACAAAAAGAAGTATTAACACAGATATAATGACGTATTAATATCTGTAAAAACAAAATTTAACATTTACACATCACAAACAGATATATTCTCCTACTTATAAATCTATAAAACAAAATATCTACACCTACAAGAGATGAATATATTACCAGAAAAAAAAATCACCAGAGTTGAATTGATCTAAGGCCTGCAAAAAGAAGTATGAACAGAGATACTTACTATCAAGCCCTTCTTGCAAGAGATGAGTTAAGGATTATGTTGTAAAATTGTAATCTTGGAAAAGTGTTGAATTTTTTTTGTGTAGGCCAAATGAGTAGTCAAAATAGTCGATCTCTATCAAGCCCTTCTTGCAAGAGATGCCATAATCCAACGGTTGTGATGTTGTCATGGACCACGAAGAACTATGGAAGAGAATTTTATAGTTGTCAAAATTGCAATGCGTGGAATGGGTGGTGCGACATCACGTTGAAGCGGAAATCAAGTGATACTCAAGAAACAATTAGTCGGATGCAACATCACAATAAAGGTTCAAGAGATATGTTTGAAGTGGAAATCACTTCGGTACTCAAGAAACAACTAGTCGGATTAATTGTACTATGTGTATTGATGTGTCTTCTTTTTGTGTTAATTTCTTTGTTAATTGTGGTTGTTAATTAGCGTTGCCTAAATTGGATGTTAATTTGTTAATTGTGGTTGTTAATTAGGGTTTAGGAATTAGTGGTTTGTTAATTGCGGTTGTTAATTAGGGTTTAGGAATTAGTGGGTTGTTAATTGTGGTTGTATGACAGATTAGATAAACAAGTTCTTTCTTTGTTTTTGGTATAATTTGCATTCTTGTTATTATTTTCAGCTAAACATCTAAATTTCATATAATCTTAGTTATGGTCGGTTAAAACATTTAAAAGAGTTACGGGCCGCAATGAAGTGAATTAAGTGAATTACGGGCCGCAATGAAGACAGCAAGCATGAATTACGGGCCGCAATAAACAAAAATTCTAACATAAGCTTACGGGCCGCAATAAATGAATGAAGACAGCTTACGGGCCGCAATGAATGAAGACAGCAAGCATATATTTGTTCATAACAGCTTACGGGCCGCAATAAACAAAGCTTACGGGCCGCAATATATTTGTTCATAACAGCAAGCATATATTTGTTCTAACATAAGCTTATAAATGAGTGAATATATATTGACTAACTAAGCTTACAAAAATTCTAACATAAAAGCTTATAAATTCACTAATTAAGCAAGCATATATAAGCAATTCTAGAATCATCAGCAAGCATATATAAGCTTATAAATTCCTTCTGACTTGCCGTCATGCGCTTATGGGATCGCAAATTTCGAATCTTTGAAGGGCTCGTGATGAGCTCATGTTTGTGATCCTCCTCAAAGACGCTTGCTTTCCATTTTCCATTTTTCATAATTCTAATCCTAAGTGAGGCCTTGCAATCGACCCTTGTAATCCCATGTTCTTTCTCAGGTGTAGCAAGATCGGTCGAGCATCCAATCGGCCTCTCTTTTCTTTTATGCCAAACTGATTTTCCTGCTTTGGAACAAACATACCGAACCGATGATAACCCATTCTTATTACAAGTCTGCATTGCTTTGCGAACACTAAATCCAACGGAACATGCATAATTATTGTAGAAAGTGTATGCCTCTTCAGGTGAATTGAACTCCATGCCGACATACGGCTTAGTTGTATCATTTGACAAAGGTTCATCAACTCGTATTGCTTCATAATAATGGATGTAGAGATCGGTGATATCTAACTGCATCTGAATTCTCTGATCATTTTCATCTTCATCAACAAAAATGTCATTTGAGGCTACCTCTCCACTACTCATTTGGCCTACACAAACAAAATTAAGAAGGCATAATTAAAACAAGAAAATAATTATGATACTTTACCTGGCAGAATTAAAACAATAAAAACCAAGAAAATAGATATACTTTACTGCTAAATTTTCACAGTGAAACTGATTTGAGGGGTCAGGTGCAAATGTTTTCTAGTTTGGTTGGATGGTTGCAACCTAGCTAGCATCTTTGCCATGAGGGATGTAGCAAGGACTTGAAGTGCTCAAGACCCCTAAATTCTCCCTGTTACAACGATTAAGGACTCTTGATGAATTATGGATCCTAAAATTGTCTCATTTGGAGAGGAATTTCCAAATTAAATCATGGTCAACCTTGAATGAACATCATCATCATATCTTAATCTGATACAATATATCCTATTTTTGTTTTATTAGGTTCTTAGTTATCAAGCCAATCAAAATGAACTAAAAAAAAATCAAAGCTAAAGTATGACTAGTTCTAAGCAAACTGAACAAAAATAATTTATCATGGTATGAAAGGAATCGCTGGAGAGAAAAAAGTTTACAAGAATTTACCGTTTGAACTGCACCTGGAGCTTCGGAATCGCTGGAGCTGGAGCTTCGGAATCGGAATCGCTGGAGAGAGAGGAATCGCTGGAGAGAGAGGAGAGGAATCCCTTTCGCTGGAGAGAGAGGAGAGCAAGGTGAGCCAGTCGCTGGAGAGGAAAGGCTGGAGTAGAGAGGCCGATCGGAATCGCTTAGGGTTGTCGCTTTGGAGAAGAGACCTTGCTCGCCTCTCCTCTGAAATTCGAAATTGAGCTGAACTGGAGCTGTTCAATTTAAGAGCTTCAAGACAGTATTAATCGAGGTGGAATCAGATTTTTAAATTAATAGATGTCAAATGTGAACTAAATTAATTATATAAAAATATTATTATGTGAAAGAGAGTTAATTTTATAGCATTCATATTATTCTACTTTTAAATATATAGAAAATTATATATAAATATAATTTTTTTTAAAATAAATAGAAATCAATTGATCTCATTTTTTTAATATACCTCAGCTCATGATATTAATAATTGTTTTAAAATTCATACTATGAAAATCTGAATGGTCTGCATTTTTCACGAACCAACTTAAATCTTAAAATATCTTAAATTGAACTAAAAAATTTGAAAGTTCCCGGTATATAAGAAGCTTAAATATTCAGTGATTATCTTAACACAATAAAATAATAGCTATTCAATAATTTTATGCGTGTTTTAGATTATCTAAATTTTCATATCAATTAACATTTTACGAAGATATAGTTACATATGTGTCATTTGTTAATCATTGTTAAATTATTAGTGTCAAAATATATAATATCTAATTATAATAAAGATGATAACATAAGAATTAACAAAAAAAAAAAAAACTTTTGGATCAATAGATATTTGATATGGTTGTTGATCCTAAAAAAGTTGGAAATCAGTTTTTCAATATAATTATATGAGTACAGAATCACCTCTTCGAGATTGATAGATTAGTCCAAAAAGAATATTTTGAAAAGATTATCCAGAATCCACTATAGAAGAATCAATAAAGGACCAACGTAGTAGCGTGAAGAACATGGGAAGATTTCCAAATTTGATGACCACTGTTGGGTATTTTACAACCATCTTTTGAATTAATATTATCTTTGTAGAAGTACATATTACTTCCAACATACATGTTCTACACTACATAACATTTATCTCATAAACATATCAGTTATTACACAAAATTATTCCAGTCAAACTCTCTAATGCTCACATCATCACTTATTCTTTTATTTGCACGATGCAAATCTTCATAGAAACGATACAAATTCACCTCATCCAATGCATCACTATTATACTGTATGCAAAAATTAATCTCCAAAAGACTCATTTAGATCAATATCCATCTTAATATTGAACAATAAAATGCAAAGTATTATCATTTTAACATTTTACATATTATATATGCAAAAAATTCATATCTGTTATAATTAATGAATATACATGCAATTAAGTATTGACATAAATGTATTCAAGTACTAATACCTGTAATACCAAAATATTTACATGACTATTCTGTCAAGTATTAACACTAAAAATGAGAAGTATTTATATTTGCCAATACATACATATACAACTAAATATAACGAAAAGAGCTAGTGTATACATCTATAAAACAAAAAATGTACACCTACAAAAAAATGAATATATTACCTACAAAATGAATATATTACCAGAAATTAATTGATCTAATGCCTACAAAAAGAAGTATTAACACAGATATAATGACGTATTAATATCTGTAAAAACAAAATTTAACATTTACACATCACAAACAGATATATTCTCCTACTTATAAATCTATAAAACAAAATATCTACACCTACAAGAGATGAATATATTACCAGAAAAAAAAATCACCAGAGTTGAATTGATCTAAGGCCTGCAAAAAGAAGTATGAACAGAGATACTTACTATCAAGCCCTTCTTGCAAGAGATGAGTTAAGGATTATGTTGTAAAATTGTAATCTTGGAAAAGTGTTGAATTTTTTTTGTGTAGGCCAAATGAGTAGTCAAAATAGTCGATCTCTATCAAGCCCTTCTTGCAAGAGATGCCATAATCCAACGGTTGTGATGTTGTCATGGACCACGAAGAACTATGGAAGAGAATTTTATAGTTGTCAAAATTGCAATGCGTGGAATGGGTGGTGCGACATCACGTTGAAGCGGAAATCAAGTGATACTCAAGAAACAATTAGTCGGATGCAACATCACAATAAAGGTTCAAGAGATATGTTTGAAGTGGAAATCACTTCGGTACTCAAGAAACAACTAGTCGGATTAATTGTACTATGTGTATTGATGTGTCTTCTTTTTGTGTTAATTTCTTTGTTAATTGTGGTTGTTAATTAGCGTTGCCTAAATTGGATGTTAATTTGTTAATTGTGGTTGTTAATTAGGGTTTAGGAATTAGTGGTTTGTTAATTGCGGTTGTTAATTAGGGTTTAGGAATTAGTGGGTTGTTAATTGTGGTTGTATGACAGATTAGATAAACAAGTTCTTTCTTTGTTTTTGGTATAATTTGCATTCTTGTTATTATTTTCAGCTAAACATCTAAATTTCATATAATCTTAGTTATGGTCGGTTAAAACATTTAAAAGAGTTACGGGCCGCAATGAAGTGAATTAAGTGAATTACGGGCCGCAATGAAGACAGCAAGCATGAATTACGGGCCGCAATAAACAAAAATTCTAACATAAGCTTACGGGCCGCAATAAATGAATGAAGACAGCTTACGGGCCGCAATGAATGAAGACAGCAAGCATATATTTGTTCATAACAGCTTACGGGCCGCAATAAACAAAGCTTACGGGCCGCAATATATTTGTTCATAACAGCAAGCATATATTTGTTCTAACATAAGCTTATAAATGAGTGAATATATATTGACTAACTAAGCTTACAAAAATTCTAACATAAAAGCTTATAAATTCACTAATTAAGCAAGCATATATAAGCAATTCTAGAATCATCAGCAAGCATATATAAGCTTATAAATTCCTTCTGACTTGCCGTCATGCGCTTATGGGATCGCAAATTTCGAATCTTTGAAGGGCTCGTGATGAGCTCATGTTTGTGATCCTCCTCAAAGACGCTTGCTTTCCATTTTCCATTTTTCATAATTCTAATCCTAAGTGAGGCCTTGCAATCGACCCTTGTAATCCCATGTTCTTTCTCAGGTGTAGCAAGATCGGTCGAGCATCCAATCGGCCTCTCTTTTCTTTTATGCCAAACTGATTTTCCTGCTTTGGAACAAACATACCGAACCGATGATAACCCATTCTTATTACAAGTCTGCATTGCTTTGCGAACACTAAATCCAACGGAACATGCATAATTATTGTAGAAAGTGTATGCCTCTTCAGGTGAATTGAACTCCATGCCGACATACGGCTTAGTTGTATCATTTGACAAAGGTTCATCAACTCGTATTGCTTCATAATAATGGATGTAGAGATCGGTGATATCTAACTGCATCTGAATTCTCTGATCATTTTCATCTTCATCAACAAAAATGTCATTTGAGGCTACCTCTCCACTACTCATTTGGCCTACACAAACAAAATTAAGAAGGCATAATTAAAACAAGAAAATAATTATGATACTTTACCTGGCAGAATTAAAACAATAAAAACCAAGAAAATAGATATACTTTACTGCTAAATTTTCACAGTGAAACTGATTTGAGGGGTCAGGTGCAAATGTTTTCTAGTTTGGTTGGATGGTTGCAACCTAGCTAGCATCTTTGCCATGAGGGATGTAGCAAGGACTTGAAGTGCTCAAGACCCCTAAATTCTCCCTGTTACAACGATTAAGGACTCTTGATGAATTATGGATCCTAAAATTGTCTCATTTGGAGAGGAATTTCCAAATTAAATCATGGTCAACCTTGAATGAACATCATCATCATATCTTAATCTGATACAATATATCCTATTTTTGTTTTATTAGGTTCTTAGTTATCAAGCCAATCAAAATGAACTAAAAAAAAATCAAAGCTAAAGTATGACTAGTTCTAAGCAAACTGAACAAAAATAATTTATCATGGTATGAAAGGAATCGCTGGAGAGAAAAAAGTTTACAAGAATTTACCGTTTGAACTGCACCTGGAGCTTCGGAATCGCTGGAGCTGGAGCTTCGGAATCGGAATCGCTGGAGAGAGAGGAGAGGAATCCCTTTCGCTGGAGAGAGAGGAGAGCAAGGTGAGCCAGTCGCTGGAGAGGAAAGGCTGGAGTAGAGAGGCCGATCGGAATCGCTTAGGGTTGTCGCTTTGGAGAAGAGACCTTGCTCGCCTCTCCTCTGAAATTCGAAATTGAGCCGAACTGGAGCTGTTCAATTTAAGAGCTTCAAGACAGTATTAATCGAGGTGGAATCAGATTTTTAAATTAATAGATGTCAAATGTGAACTAAATTAATTATATAAAAATATTATTATGTGAAAGAGAGTTAATTTTATAGCATTCATATTATTCTACTTTTAAATATATAGAAAATTATATATAAATATAATTTTTTTTAAAATAAATAGAAATCAATTGATCTCATTTTTTTAATATACCTCAGCTCATGATATTAATAATTGTTTTAAAATTCATACTATGAAAATCTGAATGGTCTGCATTTTTCACGAACCAACTTAAATCTTAAAATATCTTAAATTGAACTAAAAAATTTGAAAGTTCCCGGTATATAAGAAGCTTAAATATTCAGTGATTATCTTAACACAATAAAATAATAGCTATTCAATAATTTTATGCGTGTTTTAGATTATCTAAATTTTCATATCAATTAACATTTTACGAAGATATAGTTACATATGTGTCATTTGTTAATCATTGTTAAATTATTAGTGTCAAAATATATAATATCTAATTATAATAAAGATGATAACATAAGAATTAACAAAAAAAAAAAAAACTTTTGGATCAATAGATATTTGATATGGTTGTTGATCCTAAAAAAGTTGGAAATCAGTTTTTCAATATAATTATATGAGTACAAAATCACCTCTTCGAGATTGATAGATTAGTCCAAAAAGAATATTTTGAAAAGATTATCCAGAATCCACTATAGAAGAATCAATAAAGGACCAACGTAGTAGCGTGAAGAACATGGGAAGATTTCCAAATTTGATGACCACTGTTGGGTATTTTACAACCATCTTTTGAATTAATATTATCTTTGTAGAAGGACATATTACTTCCAACATACATGTTCTACACTACATAACATTTATCTCATAAACATATCAGTTATTACACAAAATTATTCCAGTCAAACTCTCTAATGCTCATATCATCACTTATTGTTTTATTTGCACGATGCAAATCTTCATAGAAACGATACAAATTCACCTCATCCAATGAATCACTATTATACTGTATGCAAAAATTAATCTCCAAAAGACTCATTTAGATCAATATCCATCTTAATATTGAACAATAAAATGCAAAGTATTATCATTTTAACATTTTACATATTATATATGCAAAAAATTCATATCTGTTATAATTAATGAATATACATGCAATTAAGTATTGACATAAATGTATTCAAGTACTAATACCTGTAATACCAAAATATTTACATGACTATTCTGTCAAGTATTAACACTAAAAATGAGAAGTATTTATATTTGCCAATACATACATATACAACTAAATATAACGAAAAGAGCTAGTGTATACATCTATAAAACAAAAAATGTACACCTACAAAAAAATGAATATATTACCTACAAAATGAATATATTATCAGAAATTAATTGATCTAATGCCTACAAAAAGAAGTATTAACACAGATATAATGACGTATTAATATCTGTAAAAACAAAATTTAACATTTACACATCACAAACAGATATATTCTCCTACTTATAAATCTATAAAACAAAATATCTACACCTACAAGAGATGAATATATTACCAAAAAAAAAAATCACCAGAGTTGAATTGATCTAAGGCCTGCAAAAAGAAGTATGAACAGAGATATAAGAAAGTATTAATAGCTGTAAACACAAAATTGTACATTTACACACCACAAACATATATATTCTCCTACTTATTATACACATCAAGTACTTATAACATATAGATCAAGTATTAACATCTCATACAAATAAACTCATACAAAAATCATACGAACTAAACTTATACATTCAATCATATATTTAGACTAGTTTTGTCAGGTATTAATACAAGATATATCAAGCGATTTCTTAATAAAATGATGAAATTAACACAAAATAGACAATTGCATCACCTTCGCAAATCAAATTGTCAGAAACATCTCAAAATTCAGCAAAACTGAAAATAATTGTGTATATGAACTAGAAACGAAACGATCTATCATTATTAATTCACCAGAACAAAAACAAACTCGAAATCAATAAAAAATCAAATATTAACCTCGCTGATCACCTTTCAGAATCACCGATTCAGCTTGTGAGAACTAAGAAGAGAGCGTTGTCGCAAAGAGATGATAGATTAACTAAAAAACCATAGGATATCGCTTCCAGTTTCGAAATCGCCACACAATTGCCTCAAAATCGCCGGAAGCTTCGAAAAAGGAAAAAATTGAGAGAAAGAAATATTTGAATTTCAAAATAGAAGGTCCGATATCGTTGTTAGTCGCGATCGGTAGTTAGTGGGGACCACCACGTACCGTTATGGAAGTTAATCGCGACGGAATATCCTGCGGATACGATGCGGGTACTCAAGTGCGGAGATTAGAATGATTATTCTTATTCTTATATAGTCATTAGATTTTAGAATAATAATAGTTCATCAGTCATTATGATTTATAGATACTTTTTACATATTATGGCTATATTAAATATTCACTTGAAAGATAAAACAGTTTCCATCATTAATAAAAAAAATATAAATTATATTTCTCTGCAAATGAAATTGATCGTGAGGTACAGAGGTGGTTGGGAATAGTTTAGGAGAGATGTTGGCTATGTAAAACTTAATTTTTTTCTTTTCAAAAGCTTTATTTTCTAACTTTTTGACAACTGGTGTCAAAAGGTTGCAATTTTTTTGTATATCAAAAATATATTTGATGTAAGTTTTTTTTTTGATATCATTTAAACCTCCAGAAAAGTCCCCGGTTTTGTCATTTTCAAAGATGACAGTACACCGGGTCTAGCCAAACTCCCCAAGTCAAAACTCTCCTTAGACACCGCGTCTCTCTTACCTCCAATCTCCATCACTTGATGTCTCTCAACCTTTTCTATCCCTATATAATCGCCGCACCAAATATCAATCCAACTATTGCACGAAAGAAGTATTAAATTACAGAGAGCAGCAGAAAGAAGCTACAGAAGCAGAGAAAATCAATTCAAAGCAGATCAACAATGGATACAAGCCCAGTGAGGAATCTAACGGGGGATCCGCCACCACCACCGGCAGCTAGCCCGACCCGCTACGGCCGTGAACCCAGCTTCACAGAATCAAGTACCCCCAATCACTATTACTCTGATTTCGAGCCGGCTGACGAAGAAGACTACGATTTGGCTGAGGAGGATTTCTCATTTGCCTTCTCGGCCCCGCGCCAGAGCAAGAGCCCTGACATCACGGCCGACGAGTTGTTCTCACAAGGACATCTCCTTCCTCTCTACCCTGTCTTCTCTAAATTCAAGTCGTCTGGTGAAGGAGAGAAATCAACCATGGATGAGCTGGAGATGCTCGAGACGGCCAGCACGTCTCATCCAGAAACACCGAGTGATCGCTGCGACTGGGTCCCACAGTCAGCACCTACCTCGCCGTGTAGAAAAAGCCGGTCGACTGGATCAGCTCGAAAGTGGATTTTCCATGATTTTCTAGCCGGTGCGAGGAGTCAAAGCGACGGGAAAGAGAAATTTGTTTTCCTGGATAAGTTAGCGAAGGCCGGTAAGGGTAAGGCGCCGGTGGAGAAGAGCGTGAAGGTTGAGAAGAAAGATGGAAATGGCAAGAAGAAGGAGGTTGATCTTGCCACGGCGTACAAATCGTTTTACGGGTTGAGAAGGGATAAGGGGAAATTGAAGGAAGGAGAGAAGAGGAAATCATATCTTCCATATTTTGGGTTCTTTGGTGGTGGTTTGAATGCTTTCACCAAGACAAGTTATCCATATTGAATTTTTTTTTTTTGTTAATTTTGGTTTATTACATGAAAATAACATGACTGCTTTGATTTTCTTTTTCTTTTTGGGTGCTTTTTTGGTGGAATTTTTTGTGTTTTTTTTCCGGAAAAAAAAAATCTCGGACATTTATTGCGAGATAGCTTGATTTCTGGTTATCAAGACAAAGGCGTCAAGCAACATCAGTGTTACAGTACATTATGGTTGAAATTGGAGACGCATAAAAAATCAGCCAACCGCAGTTGAGTTCTTATTGGACCACAATTCAACTGTCAATTAAGGCGCTTTTTTTTTTTTTTTTTTGAGTTCAATTATTTTATAGGGTTCGGGGAAATACTATGTAAATAATGTAAATATCTGTTATAAGAAGGTAATGTATATAATTGCTCATATATGTGTTTCTTCATTGTGTGAGAGATTATTCTGAGATATTGAATTTTATGATATAGTCCGGATCTAGCTTATTAAGTTGCATCCATTAAATTTTTTTAATGGTGGTAAATTGTTAAGAGAATTTATGGAGCCAGAGTGGAAGTTTCATATAAAAAATGGAGGAGCTGTTCATTTTTGAACGGATAATAATAATAGCTGTGAGAAAAGTCTGATTTTGGGTCGATTCGCCTCTTAAATGCCTTTTGGGTCAATAGGAACGACCAACGATATAATAGTATGTATCTAAGAGCATCTCCGTTCCATTAATTTTAATTAATTTTATAATAACTATTAACTACTAAATAAAAATTAAATCTCTCTTAATTTATAAATTTTCATATTTTTGAAGACCACGTCAGAAACTTTTTTTTTTTGTGAAGCCTACAAGCAAAAATTCAACTCAATACCTTCAACCGCATGAAAACAAAAACAATAGAATGAATTCAACATAAAATTAATAAAATGAAAATGAGAATAGTAAATAACAGGATCTGTAAATGACGCACCACAATCCCAGCGGTCGGAATGTCGGATGGAAGTCCTATAAAGTAATAAAATTAAATAATGTATATATATCATGAGCTATTTCCAGAAGGTCAAAGTTCTGATTCTCTACAATCATCTTTACCGCTTGATTTATTAATTGTGAGTTTCGGAGATAAACTGAGGATAACATAGATTGTTTTTTTTTTTATATATATATATATATTTAAACTACAAAAACACCTGTTCAGATATTTAATTTTGATTTTTTGTTGTTCCTGTGCTTAGATTAGAAAAAAAAAAATTGAAGGAATATATTGCCTTCACACTGTTAATATTCGTATCAACTATCAAAGCAATAGCAAACGATCCGGTTCTAAACTCAAAATTGATGTTACCTCAGACAAAGATGAATCAATTCAATATACATAAAGTCAATTGACCCTATTTTTTTTTATTATTGTATAATTATTTATATAATTTAAAATAAAATATCATAAATACTGTAAAATTAATTTATTCTTAATATGATAATTTTATATAATTAATCGAAAGTCTGAGCTGCTGACCTCACATCTGGTGACTGGTGATATGATATGATATGAATTCTCTTGGTGAAGCCACCTGACATGTACACCTGTGCGTCTAGAAAGGAACAAAATATCTCTTTTGCGGACTTATCCAAAAGAGGTTTGTTAGAAAATGAAAACGAAAGACTAGTTTAACATTTCAACTTTCTAGAAGGTCAATCAAAACTCACAATTCTCTCCTTCATACGGGTCAAATATCTTTTTTTTTTTTATTTTTATTTTTTGAGGATAGGTCAAATATCTTTGAGAGATCTTCCCTTATTATATTTCCGAGTTGTTTGGATAGAAATCTTTTGCGGTGGTCTCGTCTGGAAACTTCATGACAAAGTAACAATTCTGATTAACAGTTTAAATCAAATGTCATATTTGTACACGTTGTACATCACAACATGTCATACTGTATTATAAACACGTAGCATTCCCCACATGATTTTCCTCGAAAATTGCATAACCACACGACTCTTTTTGAGTATCATAAACGATGATATCGTTAAAAGTTGCTTGACAGGCCAAAGTCGCATTCAGCTGTACCGTCTCTTTCCAGTTAGCGGTTCAAATTAAGACAGCCCTACAAGTTCTAGAATCTATTAAGCGATTGTTAGGTTTATTCTAATTAAATTATCATAAAGTTAGTTACAAGTGAAGCCTTTTCAATTGGAGGTCAATTTGGGTCCGATAAGTGAGTCCGATGGGCTCGATGACCGTTCCGGTATGCTTTAAGATTCGGACCCGCAACTTTCGCATCTGCTTCAATTCATGTACACGGATATTAAAGCAGATCAGTCTCGAAACCTTGAGTCCGATGGACATCGGACCCAAGCTGCTCTCTTTCAGTTGTCCCTCCTATATATACAATAATAAACAAAAAGTTGCTTGATTTGATGTGCTTTGTCGCACCTAGCTTAATTAATATATGAACTTTTGTTTGTCTCGTTCCTCAATTCCATATTTTTTTTTTTTTTTGTTTACTAACTACTGCAAGAGCAAAAATATTTTCTTATATCCTTCAAACAAAAAACAGAGACTAATGAACTTCAAAACAAAAAAAACGAAGAAATAAGTACAGTACTAAAACCAGAAATGAACCATCACGAAACATTTTTCTTAGATTACATAATTTTTATTTTTCAATAATAGTCAAATGGGAACTTCAGAATATAAAACGAGTTTTAAAAAAAATAGTTAGTAAATTGAATAAATTTTTGAATTTTTCAAATTTAGAAGAGTAAATATGATATTATGAATTTTAGAGAAGAAGTACATAATTTCAAATTTTTTGAGAAATATACGTGAAATTCTCCCACTATTTTTTTAGTATAGCTAGCTAGAGTTCAAAAGGTTGAAAATTAGACACATTTTTTTTTTTTCAATTTTAGTAAGTAGGAAGCATAATAGGTCCGATGCTCATCGGAGACCATTTGGGTTCGATGGACAGTATTTTTGTTAGATTTGCTTCAAGATGAATGTGCACTTGATTCGCATAAATATAGAAGCAACACGCATGAAAGTTGAAGCAAATGGGATGGAAGCACTGCCCATTAAACTCAAATTTTGTGTGTCAAACCCACTCTGCTCTCTAATAAGGAGAAATGTCAATTTCTGACCCAACTGGACCGAACCCAAACCCAAACCAACTCGATAATTAAATGGGTCGGAGTGCTGTTCTAGAAACTTTTAGTCAACTCAGGTTAGATCCAGTTCGAGAATCATTGCAGAGCTATTTGATTTTAGGTCATCAAGAGCAACTCTTATGTTATTTGTAGCTATCTCTAATTGACAATTTTAATTTCAAAATTTCAAATTATATGAATATTAGGATTTTAAGATTTCCATAAAGTGTAATTTGTTTTTTACCACCATTATAAATTTCTACTCTCATTACATGTGGAAATAATTTTCTATTTTTCCAAACAAGATTTGACTTTTTTTCCAACAGTAAGCTTCATACCTATAGAATGCGAAGAAGCATATTGAAATATATATATATATATATATATATATATATATATATATATATATATATATATATATATGTGTGTGTGTACTGGTGCGAGGAAAGTAACAATTCCTGTTTTCCATATGTAACAAAAAAAAATAACTACACAAAGAACCTCATGCTACATGCATTGCAAGCGGTAACTGTACCACTTGTGTTCTTACAGGTAGGCCGGAGCTTCTTCAGTTCTAATTTAGATGAGATATGCATAATTAGGTGTAAGTAAGAATAATTGTTCCCCCTCTTATTTTGGTTCCGTCTATTCTTACCTTTTGTTGCATCTGAGATTTTAGGTTTTGTGTTCTGGAACTGGAAAATGGATCAGCATTATCTGAATTTTATTTTTTATAAGGAAATCAATTAAGTGACCTTATTTATTTATGCTAATACCAACATATGTTTGTTTTAGTCTCATTATATGTGTCTATATTGATAGGGACCAATCTGTCCTTATCAGATTCGGCATAAACAAAAAAAGAAAATACCAGCAAAGAAGGCAACAATACCAGAAACAGTGGTTCAAAACCAAATCAAGAGCATACCAGAAAAACTCGCTTCCATCAGACCTGAACTGGTATAGTATACCAGAAAAATCAAACCTTCACCAGCAAATACCAGAACCAGCGTAGAACCAGAATTTACTAGAAAAAATGTGTTCTCTGTTGAAGCCCGATCAGAACCAAACTTTTTTATTCATAACATAAAAAGATTCAAATATTCAAAAATAACATAATATTTCCAAAATCTAGGATCATAAACCCTATCGCTGCCATTCCCAGCGGTGCAGTGCGTTTGGATTGTCAAGAGATTAGGGTTTGTGTTGACTGGATCCTCTCCAGTTATACGGATTTTTATCAGAGCCCTTAGTATAGTTATGTGTGATATTTTGTTGCAAGAGGTATTGTATACGCTATTTTGTTTTTTTTATGTCCACATCAGAGCTACAGAGCATCTACATCTCTGCATCTCTGAAACTCTTAGAGTTTTTAAATAACTGTTAACTGCTTTTAAAAAATTATAGACTCTAGAGTTTCTAAATGTTCACATCCCTGAAACTAATTTTAGAGTTTCTAATAAACCACATCATCAGTAAATTAAAATTGATAAGCACATGAGCAATAAATTAAACTAATTTTAGCGAATACAGGCCAATCGTTTTGCCACGTCAGAGTTTATAAACGATTTCTTAATAAGATATTATTGAGCAAAGTTGCTAAATAAGAAATCCATCTACATCTCTGAAACTGGTTTAGCAACTGCCACGTCAGATTAGAAACTCTAATAGTTTCAGAGATGCAGATGCTCTCAAGAGGTATTGCATGTTTGTTTGCATTGCAAACACTAAATCATATACAATCTCGCCAATATAAACCACAAACGAAATAGAACTTGTACAACACCTCAAAATTTGAAGACAGTACCAGTATGCTGATATGATATGCAGACTCACAATACTTCATTCCATAAAAATCCAGTACATGATTTTGTTATAATTTATTTATCCGAATCTATTATGTTATTATTTATGAGCATTTTTTTTTTGCATTAATTACATTTGTTTCACTTCATTCACATGACTCTTCTGTTACTATGTTCAATGGATTAAACCTTCCTGAATAGTGTGAATAAGTCAAATTCCACTTAAGATGTGTTGGATGTTGATTTGGCACTATTAGAAGAAGAAACCATAATGAACCATCACGAAACATTTTTCTTAGATTACATTATTTTTATTTTTCAATAGCAGTAAAATGTGAACTTTAGAATTTAAAATGAGTTTTAATAGAAAAATCAGTAAATTAAATAAATTTGCGAGTTTTTGAAATTTAGAAGAGTAAATATGATGTTAGGAATTTTATAGGAGAAGTATGTAATTTTTAGATTTTTGAGAAATATACATGAAATTCTCGCACTATTTTTTAGTATAGCAAGAATTCTAAAGGTTGAAAATTAGACACATTTTTTTTTTTTTCAATTTTAGTAATTAGGAAGCAGAGTAGATCCGATCCTCATCGGAGATCATTCGGGTTCGATGAACATTATTTTTGTCTGATTCATTTCAAGATACACGCGCATTTGATCTGTACAAATATTGAAGTGACACACATGAATATTGAAGTAAATCGGACGGAAACGTTGCCCATTGAACTCAAGTATTGCATGTCAGGCCTTCCCTAATAAGCAGAAATGTCAATTTCAATCCAGCTGGATCGAACCCAAACCTACTCAATGGTTAAACGGGTCGGAGTACTGTTCTAGAAAGTTTTAGTCTAACTCAGGTTATATCCTGTTCGAGTTGGACTCCAGCCCACCCATGTCATTATATCTTGTCAATTTAATCTCACGAGATCCGTTTCTCTTTTGTTTTTTTTCTTTTTCCAAAAGTTATTGCTGGAATATATCGGATGATTAATCTTTTATCAGACGGATCCAAAAACCAAATAAATAAGTTCAAGGTATGTGCATAATTAAAATTTATAAAACTACGCGTGTTGTTAGTTTAGATCAAAATAAAAGTTGAATTGCCACTGACAAATAATCACAGGTCTAGGATCGATTTTTCTTTGTTTATCCCGACTATTTAACATAACAATACTAATAGTTTTATTTTTAAATATTTGACAAGATTTAGTCCAGCTATTGAAAGCAAGCATTCGGCATCCTTTGACTGACCTAATAGGCTAATACATATGCTGAGATATAACATACTAATTTTTTATTTCTATATATCAGGGATATACAACTAAAAATCTTCAGCATCAGGATGCCTTTCCAAGTAATCAACTTCATTAATATTTTATCTACTGGGCTTAAAGCAAACAATAATTAAAGGTCCATTAAATTTTATCCGATCCGGCCCGTTAACCATTATTGGGCCTCAACCGGGTTGGTTCGCTAATTTCCAGTTGAAATCCTCCCTATATATAACTATAAACCCTGACTCTTACTCTCAGTCTCACCCCGCCGCCATAGTTCCTATTCCCCCCTCTTTCTCATCCTGTTGTTTGCCACCGCAATCCATATAATGTTCCTGAAGCAGCTACGATGAGTATTGCTATTTTAATCCTGATATCTCTTGTATGAGAAGGCATCTGATAATTATCCCCTTTCCTGGAACAGTAGGAACCTCTCCTTCTCCGAGTATTTTTTTTTGTTTTTTTTTGTATACTTGAGATCTCTTCTTTTTCAAACTTGTTTGTGTTTTTGTTTTCTCGATTGGAATCGAAAGCCAAAGAGGTAGCTGTGATGAGTAACGCTTTTTTTCTGACACCTCTTGTATGAGAAGGGTTTTATTCTTAAAATCCTTCGCTGAGCAGATTTAGCAACTCTCTGAGCGTTTGTTATTTAAAAGTGTTTATTATTTTTGTCGGATTTAACACGGTAACTCTCTAAGATCATACGAATTGGATTAACTATATCTTACTCTATTTTTATTTTATCAATTTGACAGTGAGAGGTCGTTGTCTCACTTTTTGCTTCGTAATGTGTTTGTTTTAATATGAAATATCGTTAATGTAATATGAGGAATTGAACTGTAGTTTTCTTATCTATTTACAATCTTAGTAATAGTAATGAAGTTCTTTTAAATTTTATAGAGCTATTTTAAATAAACTTGGGAGTTTTAAAACAAAGAGCAATGTGAAGTGCATTATTTTAATTCCTGTAAAACAAAGAGCTATTAAAGATATTGTAAGTTGAACTTGATGACTTGCATTAAATTATCCAAAGCTGTAGTTCATTATTTTAATTTTTTGTTGTTAATTAGGGTCGTCCTATTTATGGAAATTTCGACCGATCCAAAGTCACTTCTACGAACTCGCAAATATTTGAATGGTTAAATACTGGGCCTGGGGCAAACCTGACAGTATTGTTTAAATTTTAATCTTTTAATTCATATTGCATCACGCCTCCTGCTATATTATTTATCTTAATGAAGGACTTTAATTCTCTCCTTGTTTATTTTAATTCAAAGACTCATATATTAATTGTTTTTTTAATAAACCTAACATGTCCTCGAAATTTAAAATAATATACATTTTGAAAATCTTATAATAATATAATTTTTGGCATTATGACCTAAAGTTTTTTATATAACAAATTCTGTTGTTCTATATCCTGTTTAGCACTTCGATTAAAAAAATATTTGTTTTTAAATTTTCTGTTTATAAATTTATGTTGATAGAAATTATCTCATTATAATATATAACTTTTCTTCAATAAATACTTGTTAGGTAAAAATTAAAAAATTGTCTCACTTAAAATTCAACATTTATTAACTAGATAGTTTTCGGAATAATATTCAAAAAATAGCCTTGGTAGTCTAAAAATCTCTAATTGAATCCAACAAGAGAATCGCCCTACTAAATATTAGACTAGAGAAGGATTCAAATGCTTGATCCACAAACTCGCTCAATTATTTGTGGATCAATTATTTTGAATTTGAAAATGGAAATAAGAATATGTGACACAATTGAAACCATATACAGCCCCAACTCCGAAGAAACCAGGAGTTTTCAGAGGAATTGGATTATGTGGTTTGTTTGTGTGACTTGGTTTTTATGGAAAGAAAGAAATGAAAGAATTTTCAGAGGAAGAAGGCCACCAGAGGTAGTTGCTCAAAAGATTTTGGTAGAAGGCCGTCTATGGGGAATTCAGATCCAGTGCAGTAACCCAATTTTTGAGTTTTGATCCAAACCGTCCAAGGTGCTCTAACACGAATCTTAAAAAACCTGGACCCCACAACTAATACTGGCCCCTGCTACCACCGAATAGGCACCGTACACGTCTAAACTCAAAAATGGGTTACTTTAGGGGATCCGGACTTGTCTATGGGCATTGTACTGCTAAGAATTGGAGTCCAGGAGTTTGATTGTGTTCATTAATTTTTCCTTTTTCCTTTATTATTTCTTGTTACTATTGTAGTGTTGTAGTGTGAGGGGTGAGAATCTGCTGCGATCCGGGTCTGTGAACAGTATCCTGCAATTCCTACTTTTCCAAATTCAGCTGTCGAATTGTTTCGAAATACGTGCACAGAAAAACCAGCTGTTTTGAGTGCACTAAAAAGTTGGACGGCTGAATTTAGAAAAGCAGGGATTGCAGGGTTACTGTGCTCAATATTGGAATCGCAGCAGATCTCAATCCGTAGTGTGAGTTGTGTACTGTACTCAGGGTTTTGCGGATAGTTCTTTGGAGAATAATAATATCTGGCAGTATCTGCCATGAAACGTTTCAAAAAAAGACAATTGAAATTAGTGTTATAAATAAAGGTATGCGTTTGTTGAACGGATAGTACCACTAAGTGATTAATTGAGAATAATTGGTTATAATTGGAAATAATCATCTGATTTGTTGAGAAAATCTGTGACAGTTTGGTCACTGCTAACGACTAATCGGACTAAACAGCTGTTTTTTACAACACTGGTTGAAACTTGAAAGACATGAGACATTTGAATCATGCTCGTTAAATTGTCCTGAATCTAACTAGACTAATGTCGTTAAGCATTGATGTTTATGTCTAATAACAAAGAATTGAAGCACATGTTGGTATTCAAATTTGGGATCAAACTACCTGGAGCTCCAAACAAAACGATCCACAAATGATGGTTCAGCCAAGTATTCTCAGTCTCTCAGTAGAGCTCATCAGTAGAAGCAACTTTCATGTTTCTAATGAACCTTCCTCGATCGTTCCTATTCAATTCACGATAATATCAGCAAATCTCTACTGTCTTCACACAAGTCGGCGCCAGGGCGTTGTTACAGGTCATCAAGGCGGTCTGGGGCAGTTTTTTAATTACCAGGATGCAATTTTTTGTCTGTGTTGTTTTTATTTTATTATAGGAGATGGTGTTTGGTTGAGGTCTAAAATTTAGGAGGTCTAAGTTAGTTATTTTTACTTAAATCGGTCTAAGCTATTCATATTTGGTTGAGTACTAAAGTATGTCATATTTTAAATTATTTATTGTTTGGTTAGATTTTAGTGACTTAAAAGTATAGTTTATTTTTTGTGTCCACTACTGCAATAAGTTTAATGAAAAAATTGTGTAGGTCTTGCAAATTTTTTTTTTTTGACTTACCTTTTTCATTAACTTTTTTTTGTTTTTTGTTTACTTACCTTAGCTTGATTGTACTACAAAAACAAAACAAAGAAAACTAAAATAATTTCAATTTTTATTACTCCAAAACATAATACAAAAGGTTGGTATCAGTTTAAACAAGCTTTTATAATACCATCTTAATTATAGTTGAAACATAGTAGTATAAAATTAGAGTCACATGATTTTTGCTGAGAAATAATGAAAACTTACTAATGAGAAATAACACAAAAGATACAAAAAAATGTATAACTACTACAAAAAAATTACAAAATCATATAATTTCAAACATAACAGTAAAATTAATAGAAGGAATGTGAAATAATATCATTACATAATTTCAACAAGATCCAAATGCAATTGCATAATAGCAACATATAGAGTGGGAAAAATGGCACTGCGGAGCTGGCTCCGTCATGGAACGGCACGTAACAGTACGGCACGCGTGTCAGTTACGTGTCGTTACTCGCGTGTCCCGTGCCGTGACCATTCGCGTGCCGTGCCCATCTTTTGAAACTTCGGCACGGCACGTGAAAGATTTAGTCAAGGCACGACACGACACGTAGTCACGCGAGTCACGTATAATTAGGACCATTAGATATTGATTTAATGGTGAATCTTAAATAAATTAATCTAAATTATGATTAATTAGGACCACTAGACACGGCGCGACTCACGTGGCGTGACCATTCGCGTGCCGTGACCACCCCTTGTCATTTTAGTCACGGCACGGCACGGCACGAGACCAAAGTCACGGCATGTTAGTCACAGCACGGCACGACACGACACGTTTTTTCCACTCTGCCAACATATCTTACAAGGGTTCATGCTAGATCTAATATTTTTTTTTAATTTGTCCATGCTAAATATAATCAAGCTGGTCCATTAATCGTGTTTTTTTAATTTGTCTATGTAAACAAAAGTTCATGATGGTCCATATTTAATTTGTCTATACTAGATTCAAATACATTTTTGTTATTTTTATTATTTAATTTGTCTATTGCTAAATGTGAAAATTAAGTATTTTTGCTTTACGTAAAGCTAATTTTTTCGAGTAATCAAGCTGGTTCATTGAACTATTTTCATCAATCAAAGCCAAATAGAAACAAGTGAGAAGAGAAAAAAAAAATTACAACTTAGATCAATCAAGAGTCTCCAAGCATACACAAATGCAAGATCGTGCGAAAAAAAAAATGTCCCTTATGTTAGGCCATATGAGGGACTAAACATTAAACCACCTTGATAGGTGGCTTAACTTTTTGCACATTAGACCGGTTTAAAGTTCAACTTATTTCATCTTAGTCCGCCTCAATTAAATCATATTTGGTAGTTTAACTGAGGCCTAAGCCCTTTATTCTATTGATTTATACCACAATCAAACATGACCGAATCGAGTAAGAAATTATTATGCGGTAGGACAAAATTTCATAATAAAATATAATTTGATATTTATTCAAAATAACAAACATATTTTAATAGTTTTGTCAAAAAGAAAACATAATAACCTAAGTACATTTTCTGAAAAAAATTTATGTCGAAAGATGACTAGTGTTACTTTTTTAGCCCTTGTGGTCATTGTACTTTTCTGATTGCTTTATGTCTCTTTAGTTAAGGATTAAACAGAAAAAGAGACTTTCTCATTTTGACCATCAAATGTAAAATGGTTAGATCGGTTTAGGGTTGATCTTAACTCAGAGGATACGAATTCAAAATTTAACGAGGAATACGCTGCGCTGACATTTCATATCACCCACAGGCCACAGATGATCTGAATTATCCGCGCATTTGGACATCATCTGACGAAGGAGTATCATTAATTTTTAATTTGTTACAGACCACCAAGACTTATGTATATTTTTTGGTTGACTTGGGGACTCAACCAATGATTAAGATCTCGCCGCCAACCATATTCCCATCTCGCTCACAAACCTAAAGCCGATCCAACCCCCAACTTCAACTCTATCTTTCAACCTCTCCTTTGCCCCCAATGGATCCGTTCACGGCACTGACCATGGCGGGGTGGTTCATTCAAGTGATCTTCGACAAGCTGGCCGACACTGCTCTCCAGGCCTGGGCATCACGCGAGCACCTCCACGATGAGATCGAGCTGCTCCTTGCAAAAATCAACAGTACCAGTGTGCTGTTGGAGGCCGCCGGGGGCCGATGCGAGATTGGAAATACGGCTCTGGCTCAGCGCCTCAACGAACTGGAGCGTCTCGCTCTCGCCGCGGATGATTTGGTGGACGAGTTGGATTTTTATAGGCTTCAGGCACAGGTCGAGGGTCCTGGGAAGCAACAAGTGAGAGCCATATCACATTGTAGTTTAAATTTGAGATTATTTCATTTCGTTTTTTGCAGGGAAATAAATCTGCTGCGATTCCAAAGAATCGCAGGGACTCTGCTTTTTCAAATCCAACCATTAATTTTTTGAAATGCACGAATCTCAAAATATATAAATGATTTGGAATCGCAGCAGATTTATTTCCTTTTTGCAGGGTATGGAGTCGAGAACAATAATGTTAGATGGCTAGGTACCTGTACTTTTACATAGGTCTGGTACAGAGGCCCATGTCTAGTGGGCTCGCGACACGGACAAGTATCCTCTCCATTACTGTAAAAGATTCGTAAAAGATTCCCTTCACTTTACGGTTTGAGATTAACTCTCAGCCGCTTTGAGATTCGGGCTAACGCAGGGAGCAGTATTATTGGGCTTTGAGATTCGTGCCAAGTTAAAAAGAACGGTAAAGATCCAATAATTGTAAAAGATTCTCTATTACGGTACCGGGAGGATGTGAATTCCTCGGGACACAGTGTACCATTTCTTAGTCTGTGACTCTGTGTGCTGCTTTTGCTCCGTAGATTATCCCTTTACCATTCAGAAATTTCCATCTGATAATGTCAGATTTTTCCTGTAGCTACAGTGAAAGAACAATAGACATTAATTCCTTCCATGCTTTTACCCCCGACATTTTTATTAATATCCAAAGTTTAATACAAATTATTATTTATGTCCAGAATCTCATCTGATTTCGAAAAATGTCCAAGCCGGTCAGAAAATGGCCGGCTTAGGCACCCCAGTAAACCGGTTTTTTTCTGACCGGCTTACTCCATTTTTTTTTTTAGAGAGAGACACTATAAAGATCAAAATATTGAAATCTAACTCTGAAAATTTGAAATTTTTGTTTAAATTATTTGTTATATTACTTCTTTTGATGTATAATTAGTATATTTTACTAAAATACGCTAGATTACTTGAAATTATGTTGAATTACACTATATTACAATAAATTATGTTCAATTATAATAAATTACGTTAAATTACAATAACTTCGTTAATTATGCTAAAATACGGTAAATTACGCTATAGTAGACTGATTTTGCTCATCTTTCATGAATCATAAAAAATAGTAAAAAAATTTCAAAATAGTAAAAATTGGTATTCTACAAGTTCATTATGTAACTAATTTACTGGGCTACTTGGATTGAATAATAGAAATTAAAATCTTAATCGAAAACTTCAACTCAAGTTTTGAGGCTCTTCCTTTTATTTTTTGGCGATTCTGAATTTCAGAAAACTGCATAGCTGTCACCGACGCATGGGTATTTTCGCAAGCTTTCTGAAAAGTGGTCATTTGCTGAAATCGGACACTCGAGCGCCGTTTTATGACTGTTTGAAGTTTCATTGTCGTTTTTCGCATTTTCAGTGAAGATATCGTCTCTATTCATTTGTAATTTAGCGTAATTTACCGTATTTTAGCGTAATTTAATGTAATTTAGCGTAATTTAACATAATTTAGTGTTATTCAACATAATTTCAATTAATCTAGCGTATTTTAGTATAAATATGCTAATTATATATCAAAAGAAGTAATATAACAAATAATTTAAACAAAATTTTTAAATTTTCAGAGTTAGATTTCAATATTTTGATCTTTATAGTGTTCACTCTCTTTAAAAAAAAAAAAATAGAGTAAGCCGACCAGAAAATAACCGGTTTACTTGGGTGCCTAAGCCGGCCATTTTCTGACCGGCTTGGACATTTTTTGAAATCAGATGAGATTCTGGGCATAAATAATAGTTTGTATTAAACTTTGGATATTAATAAAAATGTCGGCTTTTACCTGTGTCTGCAAATACCCAAACAAAATGATTCGAGTCCTTTTTTTTCTCAAAATACATTGAGAAGAAATGCAACTACCTAGAAAGGACCCCACCAAGCCTGACCGGACTGGCCCTTCTATTGCCTCTAGGATTCGGGATCAATTTCTATATATATATATATTGGTTTTATTCTGTAATCATCAATACGCATCATGAGGGACTTACAAAATAATGAACATGAAGGAATTTTATACACCAACAAAATTATAATTAATTTCAGGGAAGCACTTTATTAAATTAAGAAGTTATACATGCTTTACACTCTAGGGTTCCTGAATTAGAAATTAATTTCACTTACAAACTTTTATTTGACTCCATTTCAACTCCTGTGTTTCGACAAATAATACATCTTACTTGGATCTTATTCTGATAAATTTCCTGTTAGCTGTGTAGTGAGCTCCCAAGATATCATTAATTTTTTTCAACAATATATGCAGGTAAATGCACCAACTGTAACCTCTACTAGCCAAATTGTGACCATTCCTATGGCCAATTTTGCTTCCAGATTCCGACTTGGAAGCCCTGCCGACATCACCTGTCCTAAGATCCAACAAATCGGGCTTGACCGAAGTAGAATCTCATCTCAAATTAAAGAAATCAGTAACAAGTTTGATATAATTGGTGATAGTGTGAAGCGGGGGCTAAACCTAGAAAGCCTCCATTCTATCGGTGAGAAAATTCACAAGGTACCAACAGAAAAAATCCAGACCACCAAATATACCACAGTAAAAATGATTGGGAGGGACACAGACGTAAAAAAAATACTAAAGCTTTTGAACAGTAGCTTTAGTGAAGAGGTTATCTCTGTTTTACCAATAATTGGCCATGGGGGTATTGGGAAAACTACTCTTGCAAGACATTTAAACAATCATCCCAGAATAAAAGAGCTCTTTGATCTACAAATGTGGGTTTCTGTCTCTTCTAGCTTTGATGAGGTGAGCATTACACGTGACATGTTGGAGCACGTTAGCAGAGACAGACATGCCCAGATTCGTTCTTTAAATAGGCTTCAGGAGATCCTTGAAGAAAAATTACAGAAAGTAACTCGGTTTTTGCTTGTAATAGATGATATATGGGAGTTGAAGGATGCAAAATGCTGGGAGACACTACTTGATCCAATGAAGTCTCTGCAAAAGAAGGGTAATATTATCTTGGTAACGACTAGGCAAAATTCGGTTGTACAAAACATTGGTGCAAAAGAGCATATCCAACTAAATGGTTTAGATGATGGTGAGTTTTGGTCCTTATTTGAAGCATGTGCTTTTGGGCCGGGGAAAATTGAGAATTCTGAAAACTTACAAATTATAGGGAAAGAAATTGCAAAACAACTAAAAGGCAACCCATTAGCTGCTAAAAGTGTTGGCGGGCTTCTAAAAGGAAACCATGATGTTGCACATTGGAACAGGATAAAAAATTCCAATGCTTGGAAATATTTGGAAAAAAACGGTGATATCATACCCACGCTCAAATTGAGTTATAACCACCTACCCTTCCCACTCCAGCGATGCTTTGCATTTTGCTCCCTATTCCCAAAGAAATATAGTTTCGATTGGAAAGAATTGGTGTATTTATGGGTTGCTCAAGGTTTCATCCCTATGCAGAAGAGCAAAAAAATGGAGGATATAGGGAATGAATATTTGAGTGTGTTGTTGGATTGGGCATTTTTTGAAAAAGACCATTTTCCGGGGAAATACACGATGCATGATCTGATGCATGACCTGGCACAAATGGTTTCTTTGGACGAATGCTTATGTATAGATGGGTCCGACATAAGAGATATCCGGGCTACTGTTCGTCATTTATCTATTATCACTAAATTTGCATATGGTAAGGACCAACAAAGCAATGAGTTGCAATTCAATGAGAGTTTTGAAAAGCAACTCAAGGAGGTGTGCAGTTCATTAGAGATAGAAAAATTGAGAACACTTCTGTTAATTGGCCATTACGATCTGCACTTTGCAGAAACGTTTGCAACTGTATTTAGAGAAGCAAAACAGTTACAGTTACGTGTCTTGTGCTTAACTGGCATGCATTACGATAAAAACAACCTGATATGTAACTTTGAGAACCTTATTCACCTTCGCTATCTCGCAATAAACACCTCCAAACCTGGTAGACCATTGCCTAAATTTCTATGCAATCTGTACCACCTACAATTTTTGGATATTAGTCGGTGGAAGCGCCTCCCAGATTTGCCAGAAGGTTTCGATAATCTCATATCCTTGCATCGTTTAATGGCAGAGAAAAAATTACATTCTATGATACCAAATATTGGGAAGCTATCATCTCTGCAGAAACTAGCCGAGTTTCGTGTGAGAAAAGTGAGCGGCTTTGAGATAATGCAGCTAAAGAATTTAGGAGAACTTGGTGGCTCTCTGCGAATCTTAGGTCTTGAAAATGTTGAAACCAAGGAAGAAGCTAGAGGTGCGATGCTTGCACACAAGAAGCACCTAAGAGTGCTGTGCTTGATATGGGAGGAAGAGAGCGCAAATTCTGGCTTTGTTGCTAAAAGAGAGGTGCTAGAAGGTCTTAAACCGCATGGTAATCTGAGAAAGCTTCTTATTAGTGGTTATGGAGGTGATATTTTACCTACTTGGTTTGATGATAACATGCTGCTATCCTCTCTTGAGAGTCTCAGTATAGAGAATTGCAAAGCTTTGGATATTCTTCCACCTCTTGGACAATTACCTTGTCTTAAAAAGCTACGTCTGGTTAATTTAGGTGCCATGAAAGAAATTAAAGACCAATTTTACGGCACTTCTGATGTAAACGGCTTCCCAGCATTGGAGCACATGGAGGTGGTGAACATGCCGGTTCTAAAAAAATGGGTTGCAACAGATGGTGAGAAATTCTTTCTTTCCTTGACCCGGCTTGTTATAACCAATTGTGAAAAATTAGAGGAGTTACCCTTTAAAGGAAAGCACTGGTTTTGTTTGTTGAGCGAAGTCACCATAAAAAACTGCCATATGTTGTGTGATCTAGTGCCTCTACCATTTACTGACAAGCTAAAAACTGTAAGTGTGAATAGAGCTGGAGCTTTGGGATCTATAGACCTAAGATATGGGAATTTGAAAATTAACCATGCAAGTGGTGGAACTGCTTTGAGAATTTTTCAAGTAGTGTACCGAAATTTGAATAAAATAAGAGTGCTGAACTTGAAAAATTGTCCAAACATCTCACCACTCATATGGGATGGCTTCCAGCAAACCACTTCATTCAAACAATCGCAGCTGCTGGATTACCCAAAGTTTGTTTCGGTCAAGAAGCTCTTGATCGAGTTATGCTGCATTACCGGCAAGCAACTATCTCTAATGCTACTCGAACTACCTTCTCTTTCAAAATTATATCTAATAAAGTGTGTACCCATAGACCCAGATGATGATGATCAATGCTTGGTTGAAATACCTGCATCATTAGCATTGCTCAGGCATTTAATAATAGTTGATTGCCCTAGTCTGAAAATTAGTAAAAAGGAAGGGTTCACAGAGTTTTCTTCCCTCAGAGATGTGCGAATAATAGATTGCCCCGGTTTCTTCTCTTCTCTGACATCGTCAAATGATCAAATTGAAACAAACCAGTCCAGTCTCCTTCCATCATCAATTAAAACCTTGCGTGTCAGTGGATTGACCGATGGTCTAATGGCCAGGTTATTGTTGAACTCGAGTTCTTTGGCTGAACTACAGGTAGTAAGGAGTCCCAAGCTATCAGTTCTAAATCTCCAATCTTGCAACTCGACCAAGAAGTTGGTAATTAAGAATTGTGAAAATTTGTGTTTGATACCGGGCATTGGATCCATTACTGGGCTTAACTGCTTGTCAGTACACAACTGTCCAGCTTTTCTCTCAAATTTACTAGGGGAACTCTTATCTTTCAACGCTCTTAGCACATCTAATTCATCTTCCATTACTCATACGCTTGGAATGTACATTGCTCCTCTCCAACACCTCACAATTGATTTCTCAAGCCTCCCAATTGATTTAAATGACCTCATCTCATTCCGAGTATGCTCGGTCTCGCTGGGGCACCTCGCCTCATCTTCTCAATCTTCATTCCCTCACGCGATTGAGCAGCGTCGGCGTTTTGTACAAGTTGGTGAAGAGGTTGTGGAGTTCGTCCCAGGCCACGAGCAGCTGATCGAGCTTGTTGAACCAGCCGACGACCATTCGTCGGATTCTCGAAAGGAAAGAAACGAGTTAGATGGACAAGAGAACTCAGTATCTGAAGTCCAGAGCCGACTTTGTTTGATGAGGCCTGCTCCAAAATATAAACCCTCAGATTCGCGCTAAGATCCGTGCGGACCGGAGCGGAGGTCCATTTCGCTCTCCGGCAGTCAGCGGGACAGGAGGCTCTCTCTCAAGTGAAGGTGCAGGTTCTCTCTCTCACTATTTCCTCAGTCTCTCTATCTTATTTGAAATTCTGTGACAATGTGCAATTATGAAGTTAAGCTGATAAATGCTAACAATTCTGTTCAATTTCGCCCCTTTTCACAAATTTCACGCATTGTCTTTATAAATTACCCGAATTACATGCACTTTTAATCTTTACTAGTAATCCTAAAAGCCAACTCGATTCAAAAATAAGAATAGGAAAAGAAATATGTTATTTTAAATATCCGTAGTAGCATGCCATTGAAATGTTGAATTCATATGCCAGAAGGCTAGGTTGCAGGGGAGCGATCTAACTATCGTACCAACTTTTATTTGTGCAAGTTGTAGGCTTAAAGTCTGCACAATTTCTGACAGACTGTTTATTACATTTTAATTGTTCAATTTTAAGTGCCCTTAATGCTTTGAAGTTTGTATTGTTGTCCTGTCTTTTAGTCAAAATAGTGATCACTAGAAATAGCATTGTGAGGCTGTTTATTACCTGTTTTGGACTAATCAAATCAGGCTAGCAGTTACTAGGGTTTCATCCAATTTTGCTTGAAAGATAATGGCATGAATCTAAAACAACATGAATGTCAAGTGTTTAAAATGGAGACTTGAATCTTTAGGAAACAAAGGGAAATGGTTGATACTTCAGGGTCCAGTTCTGTAGTTCATTTATTGGTTTTTTTTTAAGCATGGTAATTCGCTCTATTGTTGGAGATCCAAAATTTGGAACAACTTGGTAGATGATGATTAAAAATATATGAACATTCAGGATGTGAGAGGGCTAGGAGCTGAGGAAGAAGAACAAGAAGAAGAGGCACCAGAGATTACACAAGGGGAAGCGATTGGTTGGCTATTCGTTCTAACCATTTGGATCTCTATTTTATCAGGATACCTTGTTGATGCTATTCAGGTAAATTATATAGATCAATGTCTTTTTTATTTGCTTGTTTGTTTGTTCATGACATTTGCTTACACCTAATATTGATGTTTCATGTTTATATCAGGGTGCATCGGAATCAGTTAACATGCCAATTGCGTTTATTAGTGTCATTCTTCTACCTATTGTCGGTAATGCTGCTGAGCATGCAAGTGCTATTATGTTTGCTATGAAAGATAAACTTGTAAGTTCCATGCATTTGACTTTCTCAGTTAATTCGTCTTACAATGGTATTATTATGAGATTCATGGTACCTTTTTTTTTGTTGCTAATTTAGGATATCACTTTGGGTGTTGCAATTGGCTCTTCCACCCAGATATCAATGTTTGTGGTAAGCACAATTTTTTTTTTTTTTTTTTTTTTTTGCACGATCTATGTAGCGACAGTAATGTTAAATTGACAAATGGTTTTGTTATGCACTTATGCTCAACTTGCAGATTCCATTTTGTGTGGTCATTGGTTGGATGATGGGGAAACAAATGGATTTGAATTTCCAATTGTTCGAGACAGCAACTCTTTTTATTACTGTTCTGGTTGTTGCCTTCATGCTTCAGGTCTGTTGAAAGTTCCTTACAATTTTAAATATGACAAATTGATGTGAAAACATTGTTGGCTGATTGAGTTTGGTTAATCATATGAGCTCACTCCCATTTTTTTTTATTGTTGGTGCTTTTTAGGAAGGCACAGCTAACTATTTCAAGGGACTGATGCTTATATTGTGTTTGATTGTTGCCGCCAGTTTTTTTGTACATGTGGATCCCACTACCGGTAAGTACATTTGATAATAAACAGTCTGTTCTTGTTCCAGAATACACACTGGATTTTTTTTTTTGGCAGCACATTTATAATAAAAAAATGAATTGAGAGTACTTAAATTTTTCTCAGAATTATTGTTTTCTTGGAGAAATTAAACCCTTTCATCATCTTTATGGAGAAATATTGATTATTTCACAATTTCTCATTTAAGGATTAGAATAGGATGTCAGGGGAAAAAGACGAACAATGATATAAAGAAGGAATTAGAAGGAAATTGGATTTAGATGAGAGCCTTTAGAAAACATGATAGTTAATAGCAATTACCTCAAATCATTGGTGCTCCTGCAAAATACTGATAGTTCTTTTTGTAAAGACACAGTAGCAAAATGTCGTTCTAAAAGCTATGCATGTTTGTTCCTATCACCAGATACTGCTTAGAATTTAGATCTTGGCTCTTGAATATTTGGTAGATGGAAGTACATTGAGCAAACAATATGTTAGTTAATACCCTTATATTTATCCATTGGCTTCACAGTGTCGACATTACTGTCCATCTTCTCAGTTGTATCTGATACTATCAAATATCAATAGTATAATCTAATATTATGTGCTTTCTTTTGTTATCATTGTTACAGATGATAATTAGCTACCAGCAAATGACTTGGTCAGATATTAATCCATCTCATGCCGTATATGACCTGAGACAGATTGGGATATAGCCATGACAAGCCTGCAGATAGAAAGCTGTGTTTTACAAAGTTTTACTCATAGGCTTCAGGAATTTATTACTGGCCTCATAGATCGTTGGGTACTGTGTAGTTGATAGAACAAATTCTCAGCTCAATGAGCTATGGGGCGTGGTCTCTGTAGCTTCATAGAAGCCAAGGCTTTTTTGGATCTATGTCCCTGCATTTTTGTTGTAGACGTAGAGTGGTGGCATCTCTGAAGAGAGTAACTTTGTTCATTTATTTGTTGCATAATTTTTATATATGCAATATTTTTGTGCTTTTCATTTCAATCCATTTACAATATATTGCGAGTATAAGATGTCCAGTGCCAACCATAGCCAAAAGCTATACTGTACGGATATGGATACGGATATCGTATTGGATATGATACAGGTACAGTGATACTGTACTTGAAAATTTAAGGATACAATACGTTGTATGTGTATATATTGTAATTTATTTTACATATAATTCTTAATTTATAAAAAAAACAATGTACGAAACATGGTTTCCCGACAAATATTTGGAGTAAAGATGGAATTTTTTAGCAAAGCAGAAGAATAAAAATTTAGGAACATAACAATATTGTTTGCAGCAAATTTTGAATTTTAAAAACATTTTAGGGGAATACAAGAAGAGAGTATCTATTAAATGAAAAGGATTTGAGTAACGCGTGGGCAAACCTCCAATCCAATGCAAATGGGAACACTGGAGAGTCTGGAGGAAACATGTTGCGAGTCTGAAATGTGGATTTTTTAATCCTGTTTTTACACGTACAAACCGCTACTTAGTCCTAATGACGTTAGACTGTCCGGATCGAAACCCAAATTTTAAGCTTGGTTCCGGACCGTCGGATCCCAATCTGTTCGTTGTAAAATGCATGGCCCTTTCAAAATCGGTACCAGAGCAGATCGGACGTTCCAGATTAAATCTCAAAATTTGGGTTACTTCAGGATCTGAATTCCTAAAAATACAGCCTCAGTCGCTCTAACTTAAAACCCACAGCAAAGGACTTTGGGGACCGAATTAAATGGTCAAAATATGTTATTTAATTGGATACGCCACCTATTTAATTGGATGTGGTATATATCATAGGAAATTTGTGCGCGAATCTATACCCGATAAGCAGCAGACGCAGTCCGACCCATATCAGATAGGGTTAAGGTGTCATCCGTATCAAATTACGGGTACAGTCGTACAAAGCTTATATGGGCGTATATGGGTGATATGGGTACGGTTTCTATACGGACGCATGTCACGTATCTGGGTTAGCGTAGGTACGGTTCCCACATGAATGAATCTGCGTAGCATACTAAATTATATTTGAATTACTTTTTATATGAACGGGTTGCCATCCCGATTAATTAATACTAGCCAAAGGCCTCGAGTTGCTTCGGCAATTTTGTTTGAGGGATGGAAAATAGTACACAGAAATTAAGTTCATATACAAAAGTTTTGTACATATGAAATTAGAGGGATTATAGTTATATATTACACAGAAAGTTCATATATTACAAAAACTTTCTTCATAGAAAGGCATTCTAGTTATACCTAAACATAACAAAAACTGTACTGGTGAGAGCATTTAGTATCACTACAGCGGGGGGACCCTTCTGCGACCGGCCAAATCAGTCTCTGAAGGGTATGGCGCCGGTTACAGAAGGGTAGCGCCGTCGCAGATGACCAAAATCAGTCGCAGAAAGGCCGGTTGCAGTTGCTCCGTCGTTGATGACCACCCTGCTGACGTCACCAGTCTTTGAAGGGTAAAGCGTCTGTCGCAGATGACCCTATAGCGACCGATATAATCTGTCTCTGATGTTGTATGCTGACGTGACGGAATACCATCAGAGACCGATTGGCCGGTTGCTGATGGGCCCACAATCGGTCGCAGAAGGGTGTTTTTTTTTTTGGTATTTTTTTTATTTTATTTTTCCCCAATTGGTACGAAACGTACCAAGCACCTACTCATTTAAAAAAAATTCACAAGCAAATATATAATTAAACCCCTACCATTCAAACTCCTATTTTAAAACGCCTATGCAAATGAGAAAAATTCCATAACAGAGTAATTTACAGGTTTTTTTAACTAAATAATTCAGTAAGCCCATTTGATTTACAACACATCTCAGCATGATGTATGCTGTTTTGCAAAAGCAATGTTTTTATAAATAAAAATAAATGAAAAAAAACAATTAGAAAAAGCAAACATTGCACTATACTTGTAATGAATGCTTCCTCCCAAAAATTTCTCTCAGACCATGACGGGGCGATCTCCCTTAGTGGGATCCCTTTGTCAGAGCATATCCTATCAAGCAAACATATTCTAATAAAAATAATATATAAAGAACAATTGCATCATCCTACATAAAAGGAAAGATTTTACCAAATAATTACTATCTAATTATCTTAAAATACTGAAATAGAAACAAAATTGCGGTTGGCACGGATTTTTTACAGGTATCTCAAAAGAATGTATAAAACTGCAATACTAATAAAAGTTTCCTAAATGTAACATCATATAAAAATGAATTACTGAGGCTTTAACATGCTTCTTTTTTTCCCTTTACACTCAAAGGAGTAACTTTGCATCAAAACGATCAGAATAACTAAAAATTTAATAACTAATCCTGAATCAAAAAAGCGTATATTCCTACACTCTCAAAAGCCACAAGTTGCTACTTGAAGAATTAAATAATGAAATTTAAGAAAATTAACACTAACCTTACAGACAACAAAAAAGTTTGTTATTGAACCCTCAAGGAATTCATCTCCATTGTTAGTCAGTAGTAACTCAGTTATATTAGGCGGCATCATCTTTTCCAATTCTTTTCTCACCCTACCAATCAGGAATTTACAAATTACCTCTGAGGTTAAACATAATAAAGATACAACAACGAAAAAAGATTTTATAACTTCTCTAACGTTTTGACTTGTTCCATTTTTGGAATTCTCATTTGCGTCACAATCTATATCATGTATAACCTGGCAAATTGAGAAATCTCAGTCATCCTCTAAACAATTTATAACTTCTCCAAAGATCCCAAAAATACTCAATTTGTAGATAAAGTGAGGCTAATTAGAATATTTTTTGAGATAAATATGGCAAGGAAGGATATATATGAACCTTAGCATGTTTTGTCAGGATCCCTTAGCAATTTCGTGCTTGAATGGGAAATCATGAAATTTTACATTGTGGCAGGTAGACATAAATCAATTTGGCGGAACATGTAACTGGACTAGTAACCTCAAGTATTTTGATTACAAAGGACATGTAACTGGACATGTAACTGGACTAGCCTCTAAGGTTATACTGATGCTAATTTAAGACACAATACATTGTAGTCGACAATTCATACAAACAGTAACATCAAACAAGTCAAACACCTGAGTAAAAATAAAATAATTACACATGAACCAAAGAAGAATTATACCTTAAAGAGGTCCGGGAGAAAAGACGAGACGAGGATTGGAAAATAACACTTATGCTTCAAATGTATCTCATTTTTCCTACACAAACAAAGAAAATAAAATTAAAAAAATACCAATTAAAAGACTAGGTCTAGGTCAAATTCAATTTATGTTTTCATTGCAACATCTCACAATGATTTGAATATGAAATAGTTATCCACACAAGAGATAACACAATAAAAAATACAAATTAGACACAACATATACACAATGATTCTCTAGGCCAAAGGAGAAATAAAAAAACTCAGCTCAATATATTTTTTACCAAGTGCTATAACAGATTGGAAAGGTGGCTCTGTAACAATTTTGGGGCTCTGTAACACCCAAGCATTTCTCCTGTATCTAGCTAGCAGAACTTGCTCCACAGGGATCCTTCTCTAATTGCATCTATTATCACTGTTTCTACCTGCAATATCCTTCCCCTAAAATTCTTACTGTTTCTTCATTTCCACAAATTCCAGCACACAGCTGCAAAGTGTATTAACCAGTGCTTCATTGTTGATTTCCCTGACCTTCGCATGCCTTGTCTTGATGTTTTGAATCAATTGAAAATGAGAAGCTTTTGAACTTTCAATTTTAATTGAAATACACTTAACCAAATTAGCATGCATATGGTACCAATCAATTCTATTGAAGATTAAAATTTACCAAATTAGCAAAATTAAAGATGTAAAAATTATATTAGAGGGAGTGAGGGAGAAACGCTTAATGTCAGAATTGCTCGTTGAAATTTGTAAGGAGTGAGGGAGTGAGGGAGCTGCGCTGAGAAAATGGCAGCGCCGGGTGTAACGACCTTCAACACAATCAAGACAAGAAACACTCCAGAGAAGAATTGGAACAATGTAATTTTATTGAACTGGTAAAGAGTACAGTAGAATAGGTAAGCAGAAATATTGAGAAATTGTAAAATTGGTTGATAATAGTTTTCATATCCTAATACATAGATCTATTCTCTATATATAGAACTCGTAGCAGACTCCTCAGGAATTGCTTGTCCATTCCATTTGATTCACCTCCAGTTCTGACGGTGTGGGATCTCTCCAGTGACTCAATTCACTAAAAGCTTCAACGGTCGGATTCCATTTAATTTGCGAAGGGTCCTTCTCTTCCTGAAGCGCATTGACCGAGTCAAAATTGAATGGAACTTCGCCCAAATTCTCTTCCGTTCGTGACATTCGCCCCTCCTTCAGAGCGTTCTCGACCTCGAGGAAGAATTACGGGAGCAATGGAATGATAACTCTCCCATGTTGCATCTTCAATTGCTTGGTTTGATCGATTGGCGCATTTGACCGTTGTCAAGAATATCCTAAAGTACCTCAAAAGGTCTAAGGATATGTTCCTTGTCTATGGTGGGGAATCCGAGCTTGATGTAAGGGGTTACACCGATGCTAATTTCCAGACCGACCATAACGACATGAGTTCGCAATCGAGATATGTGTTCAGTCTCAATGGTGGTGCTGTGAGCTGGAAGAGTTCCAAGCAGGAGACCATAGTTGATTCAACCACTGAGGCTGAATACATAGCGGCCTCGAAAGCTGCGAAGGAAGGATTTTGGATCAAGAAGTTTCTGGCCAAACTTGAAGTGGTCCATAGTTCTTTGGATCCTGTAGAGCTCCATTGTGACAATAGTAGAGCTATTGGACATGCCAAAGAACTAAGATCACACCAGAAATCCAAACATGTTTTACAAAGGTATCACCTGATTCGAGAGATTATCAATCGAGGTGATGTAAAGATTTGCAGAGTTGATACGGAGGGCAACACAGCTGACCCGCTAACAAAGCCGCTTTCTCAAACAAAGCATACGATGCACACTGCCTCTATGGGTATGAGATACATTAGAGAGTGGATTTGAGATTGTGTAAGGCTACACTTGTTTAGAGCTTTTATGCATGGAGATGTATATGGGATTGGCTCTAGCTCAAGTGGGAGATTGTTAGTGTTGTGATCTAGAAGCCAATCATAGGATGATTGTTTTCTAAGTTTTGTTCATGTAATTGGATGATATTGTAGGGCGCAGAAAGTTGCACAAAGGGGGAAGGTGTGTGCACATGTGTTAAATGTCTCAGGGTTCAACGCTCTCTGTTTTGAAGACATGGAGAGAACATCGAACTTGGAACATTCATTTCTTTCTGCTATTCCTTCTGGTTCACCCTCGATAGGCCTACTGTTCATGATCAGTCTATCGAGAGAGTTTAATGATTGTGGAGACGTTTAACTCCCGACGAGCGCAAGCCCCCGCCGTTAATTACATCAGCAGACCCTTCCAAGTCTAACTGAATACCTCGTTCATTCCGGGATTTGTGCCTACTTTTTGTAAACTGAATAATAGGGCTAAAGATGGGCTCATGTATTGACTTTTGGATTTGGTTTGTTTGGTTCTCTCTATTTGAATACATGTGTATGTATCTGCATGTATGATTGATATGATTTCATGTTAAAATGATGTTTATTATATCTTGAGAAATCATTTGATGTTTGAGAAATATCTGTGCATAATTTATTTATATTTTTGTTCATGACATGTTTTTTTTATATTTTATTAATGGATAAAATCATTTAAATTCGAAGAAAGGGGTATTTTGGTCATTTTAGGACTTGGCTGATGTTTGAACATATTTAATTTTGGTTTAGAAATATAGAGGATTTAATTTGGATTCATTTGGAGGTGGTTTGAGTTGATTTGAATTTGAAATGAAGAAGTTATGGCAAAAAAGGACTGGAAATGGCTTATTTGTAAAGTTTTATGTTTTCCAAGGACCTATTTGTAAAGTTGGAAGGATTGGGATTTGTAATTTGGACTTTTGATAGGGTTTGGGCTGGAAATTGGGTTTCAGGATTGGTGCTGGCTTTGGTTGGGCTTTTGGATTTGTTTATCTGGTGTCAAGATTGGCATCGAATCTGAATTTTAAGATTTGTCTAAAGGAATCTGATTATTTGCTGACAAATGGGGCCCCTCTTTATTAACCGCTAGCCCCCATTTCAAACATCAGCCCTTAGATCACGTAGTTGCTTCAGGATCCGTGTTGACTTCAAATCTTTCACTTTAGTGCATAAATCTGTTGGTTCTGGTTGCTTTAAAAAGCGTGCTTGGCTGAATAGGAACTGGGGTTTCGCCAGAGGCTAGAGCTCTTCAGCTCCGGTGAATTTCCGGCCACGGCAAGGTCGAGGGATAGCACCATCGGCATCGCCCTAGGGAGGTGAGTATACTGAAGGTGTTGTCGGCGGCTATCGACCATCGGAGGCGGCAGAACACGGCTGACCTCAGGTTTCGGTACCGGTTGAGATTTCGATCTGATTTCATCAATTTTCTTGCCTTCTTCTTCAATTACTTCTTCATTTAGCACCATTTGAACATGAGGAATCTTCAGATGAAGTCAATTTCGGGTTTCATCAGAATTTGAATGCTTCTCAAGCTTTGGCTTATCGGTTTGATACCGGATTGGCATTGATATATGGTGTTTTGATTTGAGGGATGTATTTGGGGTTGGGATATTGTAGTTGGAGTGTATCTGGAAGGTATTGAGGTTGGGAGAGATTGGTTTTGAACATGGTACTTAGATTTGGATTTCGGTTTTGAAATGAACATGAGATTCATCATCTTTCTTCATATACTTCATGAATTTATTTGCTAATCACATGTAATCTCATGCTATACTTGCAACATTATATGCTAACAACAAATGAACGAAATTTCATAATTTTATACCCTTTATTTTCATTTCCAGAGATGATAAATAGGCAAAAGGGGCATTAGGGGAGATCTATTATTTTAATTGCTGATTTTTTTTTATCTAAATGCTAGATTTGGAAAATTTATAATAAATTCAAATAAAATCAGAAAAATACGAAATTTATGTCAATTTTGTGTGTTTTAAAATCCTTTATCTGACTGTGATATTTATTATTCAGTTGAATCAATTTTATGGTCCAGTTTACCAGCAGGGGGGGTATATGTGTATATATGCAGCTGCTGTGTTTTTTTTTTTTTTTTTGAAACCCAACTTTGAAATTAGCTAGAAAATAACAGAAAAATCATAAAAATGCAAAGTTTGATTGTCTTTCTGTCCTCTATCTAACTGTTTAAACAGATTTTTTATTTGAGTTTTAGATCAGCCTGTACTGGCTGATCTGTACCAGCAGGTCTTTAAGGGTGTTTTGAGCATTGGTACTGTACCAGTAAAGGCTAAATTAAATATGACAGGTACTGTACACTGGTACCACATGGTATTTGGTTTGATTAGACTACATGTAAGTCCTTGTATCAAGATTTAGTCATCAAAAATCAAAGAAAAGCATTGGTATCACATGTCACTTACCAACACCATTTCAAATATGCATTTAGGCCCTATGTCATTTGCATAATTATATAGAGGATCTTAGAGCATCATATCATAGGGATTCATCATTTCCCTCTTCTCATTTGCTCTCACCTCTATTAATCATACATCTAGGCCCTTTTAAATAAAACTCATAATATATATAAAGAGATGTAGTAAAACATCAATCTTTAATATATTATTTGTCTTACTTTATGCATCAAAGTCATTCAAAAGTCAAAATAGCATAAATAAGGAGATGTAGTTAAACATCAATCCCTAATATGCTATTTAATTTTGTTTAAATTCCTTTTCATGTATTTTTTGCACTTCTTAGTTGATTTCATATTAAAAGAATTATATGAGAATTAGATATTCAAAAAGATGTAGTTAAACATCAACTTTTAATATTCTTTTCTCTTATATTTCTTATGATATGAAATTTCTTTTTATGTATATATATTTTTTATGTGTTTTGTGCATTTATATATTTTTTTTGTCCTTCTTCTCTGTGACAGAAAAATAAAAAGAAATAAAAGAAGAAAAAGAAAAAGGAGAAAGCAAAGGGCAGAGAGGAGGAAGAGGAGCAAGAAATCCAAATATATACATATACTCATTTTTCTAGAATCATAGGCTTAAAATTAGCTATAAAAGCTACCATTTGCCTCTTCTATTTTATTTTTCATTTTTAAACCTTTCAATATAATATTTTATTATCATATGAAAGGAGTTCATTTTACTTGTGTGATTTCATGCTTCTAAACTCATTCATGTGAGTTAGAAACACTTAATTTTCATCAAACCCGAAAAGGGAAAATATCAAAAGAGAAAGAAAGAAATTAAAAGAAAAGAAGAAATAAAGCTCCAATTGCATGAAAGAAAAATCTTAGAACAAGAACACTTCTTTATTTATTCATGATTAAACTGCATGAACATCGAGCTTTCTAGAGCTTCTACATTGCATCAAAATTATAAATTTCTACCTATTCTCTGTTTTGGATTTCGGCTAAGGAAGGAATTGGATTTTTTTTTGTATCTCTTTCAAAACCTAAAATTCTATTTCTATAGCTCTTGATTTCTGTTGGGAGTGTATGTAGCTTGGTGGCTATTTCGGCTCTGTTTTTGTATCCTTTTTTTTCTTCAACAGGGGCTCCTTTTATAGCCTTCTAATTAGGGTTTAGGCATGATTTCAGCAGCTGGACGGATTGATGAGTTGGCAGAATCTGGATCATTGAATGCATCTAATGGCCTTAATTGAGTAGCATAGTGAAGGACTAAGAGCATCTCCAGCGGCACCAGGATTTTTACCGTTTCTTCTGACTTCTTTTGTCTGCCAGGGGAAGGAGAAGATCCTTTTAGATCATGTGAGCTTGGTGTTTGTAGACCACGCAGAGACCAGCTGAAGGTTTGTAATAGGCCAAGCTTAGGTGATTAAAAGGTGCAGATAGGCGTGGGACTCTTTCTCTTTGTTTTTATTTCTTCAACTATTGGTTCGGCCCAAGCCAGTTGATCACTTAACTTAGATGGCAGCCCAAATCCATTTTTTTTATTTTGTTTAGCCGATGCTGCTTTTCCCTTCAGCCCACGCAAAGAAACCGAATAGTATTATTCAATTAATTTGGGCTACTAAATTTTGTGTGAATCCGAATTGTTGAGATTATATCATTCACAAGGTCACGACATTGGCTTATGCCATTTGGAAACCAAGTCACGTAGACTAGTGTATTGATTAAACCCGGGCGGGTCGACCCGGACCGACCAAATCCGGGATCCGGACCCGGACCGATCCGGATCCGACCTTGAATCCGACCCGAACCGTCCTAAAGGGTTGGGTCGGGTTTGAAACGGGTCGGATGCGGTTTTCTGGGCAAAACCCGACCATACTCCCACCGTTTCAACCCGCCTACCCGAACCCGACCCGGACCGGCCTAAACCCGATCCGCCCCGCCCGAACCCGACCCTAAACCCGACCCCATACCGGTCTAACCCGGGTGAACCCGACCTAACCCCCCCTAACCCGACCCTAACCCGACCTAACCCCCCCAAAACCCAACCCTAACCCGACCTAACCCCCCCAAACCCGACTCGAACCCGCCGAAAACCCGGCGGGACCTGAGCCAACCCACCCAAACCCGGGTCAACCCGTCTAAATTTGAAATTTTTTTTGAAAAAAACGGTACAATTGTTTTTCAAATTTCAAAATTTTGCCTCTGCTTGCGCTAGAGGGCTTGTGTTGCCTCTGTGACTTGCGCTGCCTTTGGCTTGGTTAACCTCTGACAGATAGCATATTTATACAATATTACAATGTATTAAAGGCAACACAAGATTGGAGATTCTACATTTGTTATATGTTATTTGCTATTTGTACCTCTGAGTCTCTGACAGATAGCCTTTAAGTTTTACCATTGTATTAATATGCTATATGATATTTGTTGTGTTGCCTTTAATTTAAGCCAAGGTACAAATAAGTTAGATAATTTAATTTATATTATATTTAAATTTACATTTTTGTAGATTATATTTAATTTAGATTTACATTTAAATTAGATTTACATTTAATTTAGATTTACATACGATTACAATATGTTATGTTATTGTTTTCTTAACGGGATTTTTAACTGCTCTAGTGTTGCTTTAGTGTTAACTGAATATAAAACAAATTTAAAAATTACAAGATCGAATTTTGGAAATAATGTGATTCATTAATTTAGCGTAAGCTAGATGAAATAATAATTGAAAAAAAATGAAATAAGTAAGTTATAAAGATTTCCAATCAAACTTAGATAGTTAGAAAGAATGTCTATTACTTTTTATTAATTAAAATAATACATATTAAATTAACTACATAATTTAATTTCAAAAAAATATTTAGAAATGTAATAACAAGTTAAGAATTCTTACTTATTTTTTCTTCTTTTTCTATTCAAAAATAGAAAATAGGAGAATTTAGGAGAATTTAAGTAAAACCAATCAAAAGATATAAAAGAGGTTAGTGGCTAAATGGACAGATGTAATGATAAGTAATTAATTTAAAAATTAATATAATTATGAGAATATTATATGCATGTTGATAAAAACATATTAAATTTTATAAGCTATATTATAAAATGGTGTTGAGTTTCTCTATTATCTTAGTAAATTAATGTTTAAAAAGAACTAAGTTCTTACTAAAACTCAATCTATTAGATCATTTTAATTTTTTTTATTTTGGTAAAATTGGAGATTCTACATTTGATTTGATTACACCCAACAAATAACATATTTATACAATGTATTAAAGATTTTTCTTTTAGAATTCTAATTTGACGGGACGTTATGGTTTATAACGTTCTATGAACGTTATAAACCATTACGTTCTTCTTAGATTCCAAATTTTCATGGAACGATTTTTTTTATTTTCTTATTTATAAAAATATCGGACTATTTTGAACAAAGGAATCTCAACCTACATCATGGTCTCTTTCTCTCTTATTTTTGAATTTTTTCAATCATATTTTCTTATAAATATCCAAATACTGCATGATGCATGCTATCAAAAAAATGATATGATACATAAGATAAAAAGAAGAACATATCATAGAATATTTTTTTCATGACGCTATACATTTTTATTTTATTTTATCTGTAGTTTCTCTTTCAATCTATTAATATTCTTCTCTCGTCACAACAATTATAAAAAAAAATAGCCAATAGGCAAATGGCCGACATTTTGATTAATATCCAAAGTTTAATACAAATTATTAATTATACCCGGAACTCAACTCAATATCGATATACCCAAGCCGGCCATTTTCTGGCCGGCTATGTTCCTTCCCTAAGCCGGCCAGAAAATGGCCGGCCATGTACCTTTTTTTTTTTTTTTTTTTTAGAGAGAGACTATGAAGATCAAAATATTGAAATCTAACTCTGAAATACGATAAATTTTTGTTTAAATTATTTGTTATATTACTTCTTTGAGGAGGGATCAAATTACAACAATTATTTTTTTTATTTTCAAAGTTCAAATCGTCGATCCAAACCGTTCAACATGATTTCCACAATAAACTGTGCTTGCAGATCAAATTTTACATTTTTTTGAATTTGTTTACTATTTATTAAGTATTTTACAAAAAATAGTCATATTCAGACTATTGAATTTTGTACCCATCTTAATAAATAGTAAAAAAATTCAAAAAAATGTAAAATTTGATCTGCAAGCACATTTTATTTAGATAATCATGTTGAACGGTTTGGATCGACGATTTGGACTTTGAAAATGAAAAAAATAGTTGTTGTAACTTGATCCCTCCTCTACTTCTTTTGATGTATAATTAGCATATTTATACTAAAATACGCTAGAATACTTGAAATTATGTTGAATTACACTATATTATAATAAATTATGTTTAATTATACTAAATTACGTTAAATTACAATAACTTCGCTAATTATGCTGAAATACAGTAAAAAAAACACTAAACTACACAAAATTACGCTATAGTAGACTGATTTTGCTCATCTTTGATGAATCATAAAAAATAGTAAAAAAATTCCAAAAATAGTAAAAATTGGTAATCTGCAAGTTCATTATGTAACTAATTTACTGAGCTACTTGGATTGAATGATAGAAATGAAAATCTTAATCGGAAACTTCAACTCAAGTTTTGAGGCTCTTCTCTTTGTTTTTTGGCGATTCTGAATTTCGAAATCCGACGT
This sequence comes from Carex myosuroides, assembly GCA_028015225.1. Classification (NCBI taxonomy): domain Eukaryota; kingdom Viridiplantae; phylum Streptophyta; class Magnoliopsida; order Poales; family Cyperaceae; genus Carex; species Carex myosuroides. The sequence continues at coordinate 8,068,023 of CM051492.1, read as the reverse complement.
AGCGGGCACAGACGCATGCGCATTTTCGAAAGCTTTCCGAAAAGTGCTCATTTGCTGAAATCGGACACTCGAGCGCCGTTTTATGACCGTTTGAAGTTTCATCGTTGTTTTTCTCCTTTTCAGTGAAGATATCGTCCTTATTCATATCGTATTTTAGCGTAATTTACCGTATTTTAACGTAATTTAATGTAATTTAACGTAATTTAACATAATTTAGTGTTATTCAACATAATTTCAATTAATCTATCGTATTTTAGTATAAATATGCTAATTATACATCAAAGAAGTAATATAACAAATAATTTAAACAAAAATTTATCGTATTTCAGAGTTAGATTTCAATATTTTGATCTTCATAGTCTCTCTCTAAAAAAAAAAAAAAAGGTACATGGCCGGCCATTTTCTGGCCGGCTTAGGGAAGGAACATAGCCGGCCAGAAAATGGCCGGCTTGGGTATATATCGATATTGAGTTGAGTTCCGGGTATAATTAATAATTTGTATTAAACTTTGGATATTAATAAAAATGTCGGGGCAAATGGCAATTGGCATTTGGCATTTGGCAAATATCCAATAGGTTAGAAACTTAGAATTTAGATAATTTCAATTTAATTAACGCTAAATAAATTAATTTAATTTAGAGTTAATTTAGATTTATATTTAATTTATATTTACTTTAATTTAGATTTAATTTAAATTTAGATTTAAATTATAACAATAGGGAATTAATTTAGATTTAACTTAGATTTAAATGTCAATAGGGATGGTAACTTTTGTTTTTAAATCTATTGTTTTAAAATAATTCGGTTTTAAAGATAAAAAATAATTCGGTTTTAAACTGATTCGGTATATCTCGGGTTTAGAATAATTTGGTTTTAGACTAATTTGGTTTTAACAAAATTCGGTTTTAACTTAATTTGATTTTGTTATAACAAAAATATATTGAGTTCAAAGAAAAAAAAAGAAAAAAAAACTGAAAAAAAAAACAGATTTCATCGTCTCTGGAAACAGAAAAACAAAATAGAAACAGAAAAGGAAAAAAAAATACGAACCGGACCGGACCTACCCGGACCTACCCGGACCGGACCGACCCCCAACCCGACCTAACCCGCCCCGACCTAACCCACCGGGTTTAGGCCGGATAAGAGTCGGCCGAGTCAAACCCCAACCCGACCCCCCCTACCCGACTCAACCCGTTGACCCGGGCTAACCCGTGCCTGAGTCAACCCGGGGACCGGTCGAGTTTGGACCGGACTGACCCGACCCGGACCCTTTTCATAACACTAACGTAGACCACTTTGCCTTCTCAATTTCTTTTTTTTTAATAGAATTCCCTCCATTTTGCTATTTTAAATGGTGCCCTCCATTTCTTCCATATTTTCATTCTCTCATTTTTTATTTCTTCTCTAATTTCCCATTTTTTCCATTTTTTTTATTATACATATATATATATATATATATATATATTATTTTTATTTTTTTAGTCCTGACTTTTTAGGGTCAAACATATATGTTTATCATTTTGTTCCTTGAGTATTTTATTACTTATAGATCATTCGAGTTGAGGACCTGAAATTGTGGAACTCTATACAGGAGTTAATAAATACTCTAAAGTGTCCATAGTCTTGGTAATTAACAAGGAACATTAATTACCAGCATAAGATTAGCATTTGGATTAGATGATGATCATGTTCTGCAGATCATATGACAAGGGTTGTCAATCTAATCAAATGGATACCTGATGAAGATCAGGGGATTGGACGTGACCAAAATAAAACATTTAATAAGGATTGTGTTTGTGTCTTGAATTCTAAGGTATGAGATGATTGTTTCTCTCACATGAGAATACATATTCATGGGTATTATCCAACGCTGTCAGTAACTGGCAGTTATACAGATTCTATCTCAGTATGTATCTCTTATGTGGAGGAATAGTAATTATCAAGAATACCAATGTCCCTCATGTAAATGAGTAATGATATCACTGGGCCTCTTGATGAAATAATACAAGTATATGCACATATGATTAAGGAGTTAATCATAATTACTGAATTATTTCAGAATCAAGAAACGAGTAGATTTGCAAGGATAACACATTCCTACCTTGGATCTATTCATGATATCATGAGACGTGGAATTGACACGAGGCAATCATTGCTTAGGGATCGTGATACAGTATGGTACTTATCATCTGTGTTATTTGGGTAACTACAATGCATATTGCTAGGTGCCGCTTGTAGTTTATGGAATCGAAAGGAGTTTCAGATTCCATTGCCATTTGACATAGATCCCATAGGGTCACACCAATAAGAAATTAATTAGAAATGCTCTTTAATTTATTTAACATGTATGACATGATAAATAAATTGGTTTCTCCATCAAAACATGAGAAATATAATTATTAGGAATAATTATATATGATACTACAATTAATTAGATTAATTGTATTATTTCAAATAAGAAAAAAATAGAATTTGGCCCAATAAACAAAGTCTAATGACTATTGTTAATTGTGGCCCATGTTTGTGAATTGTTTTCTTAATAACTACCACGTTTTCTGAAATCTGCTGCGCAGTATTTCTTATTTTGATCATATCTCCCTCATACAAAGTCGGATTTGAGTGTTCTATATCTTTCTGAAAAGGTAAGAGAAAGATCTAGAATTTTTCCTCTCTGGAGGAAAACCAAAATCGAATTAAATCGTGGTCAAAAACGTGGTAGAACGTGGTAATTAATTTGGACCGCCATGTTCTGAAAACTGCCGCACACATTTCTTATTTTGATCATATCTCCCTCATCCGAAGTCGGTTTTGGGAGTTCTATATATTTCTGAAAAGGTAAGAGAAAGATCTAGAACTTTGTCCCTCTGGAGGAAAGCCAAATTCGAATTTAATCATGGTTAAAAACGTGGGAGAACGTGAGATTAGTTTTGGAAACAGAATTCACATTCCTTATTTGCTATATATACTTTCCCTCTCATTCATTTTGAGGGTGAATTCGTTTTTAGAGAAAAAGTTCTGCCAAGAACTCTCTCTTTCTCTTTTGTTTCATATCTCATGTGTTGAGAATCCATAAACCCTAAAAGATCAAGATTTCTCTTGAAGGATAGGGATTAAGGAACAACTAAGTTAGTACTCGCTAGCAAGATAAATATTTGGTTTCTAATTAATTTCTTGGTGGATACCGTGGAGGACTTCTACTTTGGAGTCTCATCTTGGTGCAAGGCATTCGAGGTCACGCACACATCAACTACCAAGGCGCTGCAAGGCATCAACCACCATTAGCATCAACAAGGAGGTGGAGGCTACAACCCTACATCTCAAGGACCTTCCTTTCTTGTTTGGAGACAAGAAACTAAGGTATAATGTTTAATGATTTGGAAATTAATTTTGGTTTGATTTCAATCGCACATGATGATCTCTTTTGGTACTTTTCTTGTCAAAAATTTTGAAATTCCGCTGCCTTAAGTACCATAAAACCCAACACTTAGAATAACATTACTATTCGGAACAAGGACAATCCAAACGAGAAATAGAGCTATTCGGAATAGAGAGAATAGGGCTATTCTCTATTCTTACAAAACATGGAATATCATTTGTTGCTTTCAATATTAATATTAATATAATATTTAAACTAATATTATATTACATTTAATATTTAAATTAATATTATATAGTATTATATTTAATCTAATATTATATTATATTTAATCTAATATTTTATTTAATACTAATTTAATATTTAAAATAATATTATATTACATTTAATATTTAAATTAATATTATATTATATTATATTTAATCTAATATTTTATTGAATACTAATCTAATATTTAAAATAATATTATATTACATTTAATAATTAAATTAAATTAATATTATATTGTATTATATTATATTAAAACTAATATTATATTACATTTAATCTAATATTTTATTTAATACTAATCTAATATTTAAAATAATATTATATTACATTTAATATTTAAATTAATATTATATTATATTTAATCTAATATTTTATTTAATACTAATCTAATATTTAAAATAATATTATATTACATTTAATAATTAAAATAATATTATATTGTATTATATTTACATTTAATCTAATATTTTATTTAATACTAATTTAATATTTAAAATAATATTATATTATATTAATCTCCAGCGTTGAATTTGTTTTATAAAGTATTAATACATATGCACAAAAGTATTTATACTCATGCATGAAAGTATTTATACCTATGAGGTGTACAATTTTTACATAAATAATAGTTTCCAACAAAATCCTCCAAACGTCCATGCACTGTCCTTGCACCATAACTACCATAATTGTATGTCGAAAGTATTTATGCTTATGCATGAAAGTATTTATATCTATGAGGTGAATAATTTTTACGTAAATAATTGTCTCTCCAATTAAATCTCCTTAACGCCCCCGCACCATAAATATCTGTAGGAGACCACTCAAACTAAATGTGGAGGGCATACACGTTTCTAAAAATATTAATATTGTCATAACTATCTGCGAGGACCGCAAAACTTGATATTTATTTACATATGGTGCTGGATGACGTATGAAAGTATTAATATCAAGTATTGCAATTATTTATACCTATGCTATAAATGTGTGTATATATAGTACAAAGTTTAATCTTCAGACGTTTGATCATATCAAGTTACACATCAAGTATTAATATCTTATTTTACAAATATTAATACCTATGCACTGAAGTATTTATTCCTATGAATGTAATTATTTTTGTTAGAGGAAGATTGATACGGGGATCATTGGAGAACTAGAAAAGGAATGATTATAACAATTACACATCAAAGTATTAATATCTTATTTTTCAAGTATTAATATTTTATCTTCAAAGCATTTATACCTATGAAGGTTAACGTTGGAACGAGTTGGGAACTGAAAAAAGAAATCATATAATTAGTGGGGACCATAATACAACTTTCCTCTAATATTTAGAGTGGGGGGATTCGTATAATTATTCATTTTATTTAGGGACAAAATCGAAAATGTGATAGGATGGAAAAAAATTTAGAGCGGGATATAAGTTTTCAATTATTTTGAACAGTATACGTTTGTTTGTAATATTTTTCTGAAAAAAGAATGGTAATAAAAACATTTTTGAATTTTTTGTAAGGCAAAGGATGACAAGTGTCGCCTTAGCGTGGCTCTGTCTTTGATTTTATTGCAGTTTTCTGATTGCTCTATGGATGTAAGTAAATTGTTAATGTTTGTGTCTATGGACGTTTTACAATAAAGAAGAAACAAAAAAATAATATCACTGCGGTGTTCAGCGTTATACGAAACTCTTTATCGAACATTAAATTGTTTGACGGATTTGAGATAATATTTTTTAGGTTTAAACAAGGAGCAGCGAGACGTGTGCAGGCGTGGTCAACAAAAGAGAAAGATATCGCCATCTGTCACGCATATAATCACTTGGGAAGTTCACAGGTGTTTTGAATTTTTCCTTTTGTAGCCCAATTAGGGATGTCAATGATGAACTGGGTGTAGGTCCGATGCCCATCGGACCTTGTTTGGTTCCGATGGGCAGATCTACCGTAGGATAATGTAATGATTTGTGCGCACGAAAATTGAAACATAAACGCACGGGTTTTAAAGCATTTCGCACGAATCTAAAAGAAAATCGATGGTGATTAAACCCGTCGAACCGAGGTAGGTCCGATGCCCATCGGACCTACTCCCAGTTCGTCAATGATACCCTTTTAACCGTTTACCCTACCCTACCCGTACTATATTCATTTCGTTAAGCGGGTATGAATAAGATTTTTTTCGTTAGCTTATTGGGTATGGGTATAGGTAAGGATTTTTATTTGTTAGCTAAACAGGTATGAGTATAGGCAAAGACTATTTCGTACCCGTTACCCTATAGAGTAATTATATAAAATAATATTAAATGATAATATTTGAGCAATAATTAGTGATGGCAAAATTTATTTTTGTGATATTTCATATAATAATATTTTTGCAATAATTAGTGATGTATATTTGTTATTTAGTATGTTTGTTGCTATAAGAAAAATGTTAAACATATTACTTTAATTTGCATGTTTGTTATTTAGTTAAATAGTTAAATTTATCCGAATATATATTTGTGTTTTCAAATTCTCTTGCTTTATAAAAAAACAATTAGTTAAAATTGATTTTACATTTTTTTTATTAGTAATGTGATTGCATATGTGTGAAATGATGAGTTTTGATGTTCTATATGTAAAACATAATAAAATTAATTATTATATTACTATTATTATACGTTATCCACCCGCTACCATTTCGTTACCCGATAATTTTAACGGGTATGAGTAGGGTAGAGTAAAGTCAATTATTAATGGGTAAGGGTAGAGTATGGGTAAGGTCATTTTTTAGTGGGTATGGGTATGAAAATGCTTCCACCCTACCCGTATCGTACCCATTGACACCCCTAGGCCCAATGCAATAGCCCCGATTTTTTTATTAATATCCCCGATTATTAAATAACAAAAATAACAAAAATATCTACGTCTTTTGAAAATTTATAAAAATATTCAAACCGTCAGAATTCTCAGCGGTTCATTTTTTTCAGTATTGCCAGAAATCTTGACGGTTCTAGAAAAAAAAATAGACCACCGAATAACATGGTAGTTTGTTATAATATTATTTTATTTATTTGACATTTCTTGTGTCAGCCGAATACAATGATTTGTGATTTTTTTATTTAATTAGAAGATTTTATTGTTTTTTTCAGTTTTCCTATTAAAATATTAGAAAAAAATTTATATATTTTTTAAAATAGATGGAATATTGTAGAATTGAATTACTAGAAAGACTACGACAAATAACCCGGATCAATATTTTTCAGTCGGGACTTTATGCAGCTGTAAGAAAAATTAAATTATTTCTTTGTGTGTTACTGAAAAAAAAAAAATTTGGATCTAAGTTATTGATCCCAGTTCAAAAATCACTTCTAGGTAAATAAATAAATTATCGTGATTCTTTTAGTACATTCAAATTCTAAGGTATTCCATCTATTTCTTTAGAAGTGATTTTAGAAAAATATTAAAATATTAAAAATATAAAATAGTTTCTAAGAAAATAAATGGAGTACCTTAGAATTTGGATGTATTAGAAGGACCACGATAATTTCTTTATTTATCTAGAATTGACTTTGAACCGAGATCAATAACTCAGATTCAAAACATTTTTATTTATTTTTTCTAGTAACACACAAAGAAATATTTTAATTTTTCTTACAACTACAAAAAATTCTGACCGAAAAATGTTGATATGAGTTATTTGTCGTAATTCAATTATATAGTATTTCATCTATTAAAAAAAATCTAATATTTTAATAGAAAAAAATCAAAAAATCTTCTAATTAAATAGAAAAAATCATAAAATCTTCTAATTAAATAAAAAAATCACAAATCTTTGCATTCGGCTAATACAAGAAATGTCAAATAAAAAAAAATATTATAGCAAACTGCTATTTTTTCGGCGGTCCACTTTTTTTCAGAACCGCCAAGTTTTCTGGTGGTTCTAAAAAAAGTGGACCACCAAGAAACATGACGGTTTGGACATTTTTATAATTTTTCACAAATTATGGACATTTCTATTATTTTTTATTTAATATTGGATAATAATAAAAATGGCGGCCAATAGCCGCGCAATATTTTTATATATGATATCGTACTTGTTTGATTTTCCCTTATTATTGTTAGTATATTTTATATGGATGCAGTATGATGGCTGAGATGTGAGGCAGGGATTTCATTTATTTTATTCTTAATATATGTTTCTTCCTTGTTTTGCTATTTGTTGTGGAAAATTTATGCGGATTTTAGTATAGTATACTTAAATCGAAGTTTCATTTTGTTTTGATATATCCAAGCATTTCATTTCTTTTATAGTATTTTAGTGTACTATAGGAAAGAAAGATTCACAAGATACATACACGCAAGATTTACATTCTAAACTCACGAGTGATTCGAACAAAGAACCGCAGCGTCACTCATAATATAAATACATCAAAATTTAGAAGTTTGAAGAAAGACTTTTTTTCTCAGAAAAATTATAAGAAGTTTAGTTTAATTCATTTAAGCATTCATAATTGTTGTTAAAATGAATACCTTATTACTATGATCTACTACAGATACTAATATTTTACGAGGTTATGTCAGTAACAACCGCGCATCGTGTTACATTTCGTATCAGCCACAGATGATCTGAATTTTCGGCACATTTGGACGGTCAACATGTGTCGGCTACTCGGCCGGCTGACGAAGTTGCAAGCATTTCAAACTTGATGCAGATTTCCTGCAGCAATTACAGAAATAGTATTTCATACCATAATATTACTGACCTGACATCCGCAGCTAATAAATCTGTTGGAATTCTCATGTCAGCATCTCAGAACACTAAACAAACCTAGAAAGCCTCCATTCTATTGGTGAGGAAATTCACAAGATACCAACAGAAAAAATCCAGACCACCAAATATACCACAGTTAAAATGATTGGGAGGGACAGAGAGGTAAAGCATATACTAAAGCTCTTGAGCAGTAGCTTTAGTGATGAGGTTATCTCGGTTTTCCCAATAGTTGGCAATGGGGGTATTGGGAAAACTACTCTTGCCAGACATTTATACAATCATCCCAGAATAAAAGAGCTCTTTGATCTACAAATGTGGGTTTCTGTTTCTGCTAGCTTTGACAAGGTGAGCATTACACGAGACATGTTGGAGCATGTTAGCAGAGACAGACATGCCGAGATTCATTCTTTAAATATGCTTCAGGAGATCCTTGAAGAAAAATTAAAGAACGTAAGTCGGTCTTTGCTTGTATTAGATGGTATGTGGGAGTTGAAGGATGCAAAATGTTGGGAGACACTACTGGCTCCAATGAGATTTGTGGAAAAGAAGGGTAATGCTATCTTGGTAACGACTAGGCAAAATTCGCTTGTAGAAAAGCTTGGTGCAAAATTTTTTATCCAATTGGATGGTTTAAATGATGGCGAGTTTTGGTCCTTATTTGAAGCATGTGCTTTTGGGCCAGTTAAAATTGAGAATTCTGAATACTTGGAATTTATTGGGAAAGAAATTGCAAAACAACTAAATGGTTACCCATTAGCTGCTAAAAGTGTTGGCGGGCTTTTAAAAAGAAACCATGATGTTGTGCATTGGAAGAAGATCTTAAATGCCAATGCTTGGAAATATTTGCAAGATGGTGGTGATATCATACCCACGCTCAAATTGAGTTATAACCATCTACCCTTCCCACTCCAGCGATGCTTTGCTTATTGTTCGCTATTTCCAAAGAAATATAGTTTTGATAGTAAAGAATTGGTGTATTTATGGGTTGCTCAAGGTTTCATCCCTATGCAGAAGAGCAAAAAGGTGGAGGAGATAGGGAATGAATATTTAAGTATGTTGTTGGATTGGGCATTTTTTGAAAAAGACCATTTTCATGGCAAATACATGATGCATGATCTGATGCATGACCTGGCACAAATGGTTTCTTTGGACGGATGCTTATCTATAGATGGGTCCAACATAAGAGATATCCCGGCTACTGTTCGTCATTTATCTATTATCACTAAATTTGCATATGGTAAGGACCAACAAAGCAATGAGTTGCAATTCAATGAGAGTTTTGAAAACAAACTCGTTGAGGTGTGCGGTTCACTAGAGATAGAAAAATTGAGAACCCTTCTTTTAATTGGCCAGTACGATCCGCACTTTGCAAAAACATTTGCAACTGTATTTAGAGAAGCAAAACAGTTACAGTTACGTGTCTTGTGCTTAACTGGCATGCATTACGATAAAAACAACCTGATATGTAACTTTGAGAACCTTATTCACCTTCGCTATCTCGCAATAAACACCTCCAAACCTGGTAGACCATTGCCTAAATTTCTATGCAATCTGTACCACCTACAATTTTTGGATATTAGTCGGTGGAAGCGCCTCCCAGATTTGCCAGAAGGTTTCGATAATCTCATATCCTTGCATCGTTTAATGGCAGAGAAAAAATTACATTCTATGATACCAAATATTGGGAAGCTATCATCTCTGCAGAAACTAGCCGAGTTTCGTGTGAGAAAAGTGAGCGGCTTTGAGATAATGCAGCTAAAGAATTTAGGAGAACTTGGTGGCTCTCTGCGAATCTTAGGTCTTGAAAATGTTGAAACCAAGGAAGAAGCTAGAGGTGCGATGCTTGCACACAAGAAGCACCTAAGAGTGCTGTGCTTGATATGGGAGGAAGAGAGCGCAAATTCTGGCTTTGTTGCGAAAAGAGAGGTGATAGAAGGTCTTAAACCACATGGTAATCTGAGAAGGCTTCTTGTTAGTGGTTATGGAGGTGATGTTTTACCAACTTGGTTTGATGCTAAGATGTCGTTAACCTCTCTTGAGAATCTGAGTATAGAGAATTGCAAAGCTTTGGATATTCTTCCACCTCTTGGACAATTACCTTGTCTTAAAAAGCTACATCTGGTTAATTTAGGTGACATGAAAGAAATTAAAGACCAATTTTATGGCACTTCTGTGGTAAACGGCTTCCCAGAATTGGAGCACATGGAGATGGTGAACATGCCAATTCTCAAAAAATGGGTTGCAACAGATGGTGAGAAATTCTTTCTTTCCTTGACCCGGCTTGTTATAACCAATTGTGAAAAATTAGAGGAGTTACCCTTTAAAGGAAAGCACTGGTTTTGTTTGTTGAGCGAAGTCACCATAAAAAACTGCCATATGTTGTGTGATCCAGTACCTCTACCATTTACTGACAAGCTAACAACCGTAAGTGTGAATAGAGCTGGAGATTTGGGATTGATAAACCTAAGAGATGGGAATTTGAAAATCAAGCATGTAGGTGCTGGAACTGCTGTGAGAATTTTTCAGGTAGTGTTCCAAAATTTGAATAAAATAAGAGTGCTGAACTTGAAAAATTGTCCAAACATCTCACCACTCTTGTGGGGTGGCTTCCAACAAACCACTTCATTCAAACAATTACAACTGCTGGATTACCCAAAGTTTATTTCGGTCAAGAAGCTCCTGATCGAATTATGCTGTGTTACCGGCAAGCAACTATCTCTAATGCTACTCGAACTACCTTCTCTTTCAAAATTATATCTAAAAAAGTGTTTACCCATAGACCCGGTTGATGATGATCAATGCTTGTTTGAAATACCTGCATCATTAGCATTGCTCGAGCATTTAACAATAGTTGATTGCCCTAGTCTGAAAATTAATAAAAAGGAAGGGTTCACAGAGCTTTCTTCCCTCAGAGATGTGCGAATAATAGATTGCCCCGATTTCTTCTCTTCTCTGACACCCTCAAATGATCAAATCGAAACAAACCGGTCCAGTCTCCTTCCATCATCAGTTAAAACCTTGCGTGTTAGTGGCTTGACCGATGTTCTAATGACCAGAATGCTGTTGAACTTGAGTTCTTTGGCTGAACTACAGGTAGTAAGGAGCCCCAAGCTATCAGTTTTAAATCTCCAATCTTGCTACTCAGCCAAGAAGTTGGTATTTAAGAATTGTGTAAAATTGTGTTTGATACCAGGCATTGGATCCATTACCAGGCTTAAATGCTTGTTGGTAAACAAATGTCCAGTTTTTCTCTCTACTTTTCTAGGGGAGCTCTTATCTTTCAGAGTTCTTAGCATATCTAATTCATCTTCCCTTACTGATATGCTTGCAATATACATTGCTCTGCTCCAACACCTCACAATCGATTTCTCAAGCCTCAGCCAACATGAGCAGCCAACTGGATTGATCATGGAACATGAGAAGGATTTCAAAGGCCTCGCCTCACTCCGAGTACTGAAATTCATGAATTGCATGGATCTACAATCACTGCCTTCTGAGTTGTGCTGTATGGTGAGTCTGGAAGAGTTGTGGGTTTCTGACTGCCCAAAAATTGTGGTGCTGCCACTCAAAGGCCTCCCACTGTCTCTCAAGAACCTATTTGTGTACCGGTGCAGTGAGGAATTGAAGGAGCAATGCAGAAATATACCTGGTGTTACAGTACACTCATGAAAGATACGTCATTTATTTTTTGGTCAGTACTAGCATTACATTGCTAAGTCAAATTCTTAATCTATGGCACACTAGTCTTCTGTAAAGTACAAAAAAGAAAAATGGTTGATTTCTTGGGTATTGGTACTGAACAATTACAGCTGTATACTGAGATCCACTTGCACCTTATGGTAATTACCTTATCTGTTTTATTACCCTGTTGGCAGATAAACAACATTTGATAAAGGGGCATTAAGTTATCTGACAGGTTGCTGAGATATGTAAAAGGTAATAATAATAGTAATCACTAATACAATCTGAAATGAAAAAGATAGGTGTGCAATGACCAGTCCCAAAGTCCAACTCACCAATGCTTAACTTTGGGAGGATAAACCTAAATATACTAGCTTATTAAGGTTGTATTTTATGTTAATTCCTTTCATCTATTTCGCACAGATAATTAATCATTCTTGTTTTGCTTTTGTTGTCAGGAACCCCAGGAAGGCCGTTGCAGCGTGATTTTGAAGTATCTGAGAAAATAACTCCCCTTTATAGTTTGTTTTACATGAGCACGTAATAAGAGTCAATTGCTTCTCTTTCAGAAATATTAGAAGCTGGAACGGAACCTCATTATAGTACATTTATTTATTTATTTTTTTAAGTATGCGATGAAGGCTGAAGTCCTCAAACCATCCTAAGTGTATGTATCAAATTTCGAACCTGTGATTTTTTATTCTGAAGATAAATACTCTGTCATTAGACTACGTGTGGTTTTCAGTTGAGAAAACTATTATTTTTGCTTGTCAACCAACTCAATTTGTTCAAATTATCTGAAGTCCATTAGTTCAAAGTCAGAAGACAAAAACTAAAGTACTCGTTTCGTTTTGTGAAATTAAGTACTCGCATGAACCACAGCAGCGACCCCACCACTAACTTTGCCTCCCAACTCCCATACCAAGTTACCAACTCTATACGCCGCTATATTACCTCTACTTGAGAGTCCCAAATCCACCACCGCCCGTTATCTGAAGTCCACTAGTAAATGCTGTAATTTTATCGTGACATGTACTGTCAGTGTCAGGTATAGTTGAGTAATTGTTGGAAGGACGGCCCAACTAGCATACCATCAAGACAAAAATGGAAACAATCCGCTGGAGAGAGCTGTAGTCAGGCCTGCTAAATGAACATGATGGGGCCGTGAACAAACGGGCCGAAAAGTTGATAAGTTAATATTGAACGAGTTATGATACGAACAAAGCCCGAAATTAGGTTCATGTTCAAATTAATAAATACAAACAGAGTGAACAACTATTAAACAGCCCGTTGAACACCTCATTTCCTCTCTCTCTCTCTCCGCCGCCGCCTCCTCTCTCAGTTCGTTAGGTTAGATTGATCTCACCGTCTTTCTCAGACTCCGATCTTCGCTTCCAGGAGGTACCACCGCTCATCCTAGAGGTGCGCCACCCTTCCTGAGCGCCTCTCTCTTCTCTCCATTGTTGGTAACCGTTCCCTTCCTCCCTCTCCCTCGTTCTATCTGATTCGGTATATAAAGTTGTTGCCAAAGAGGAACTAGAAATTGAAATTAGTTGTTGCAAAAATTAAAGTTATTTCTCTCATACATGATAGATCTACGGTAAATAATGAAATTTGTTGCAAAAGAGCCGCCTCGTTTGGTTATTTCTCTTAATTTATTTATTTTTTGTAAGTATTTTGCTGGAATATTGTAATATCTGATTGGGTCAATTATATACTATTATGTATATTTCTTCCAACTCTTGTGTTTGTCTCTCTTCAAAATGTCCGTTCTTTTTAACAAATAGAGCACAAGTACAAAATCTAATTGCTTATTGAATTTTAAGAGAGAGCTCTATTTTGATTTTGCTGTTAACTTAATTTCCCGTGTTCCTAAAATCCATCTATCTAGCTGTATGTGTTGACCTCTATTATATACAGCTGTAGCATTTCTAATTTGTGTGTTACAAAATGATTCCTATTATTGAGTTGAAGTATTTAATCTGAATTGTACACAAAAAAATATAGTTAATCTAGTTGTTGGACTGTTCAGATTTGGATTGGCACAAAATTATAATATTTATACTGCCCTTAAGCTTTCTCATATTTCATATTTATCCCTCAATTCTTTTGAAATATTATTTTTGTCCTTTAAATCTTACTCTTTCATATCTGTACATTATAAAAAAGGTTTAAGTTTTATAATTTTGCATTTCTAACATTTCTTTCTTTTAGAAAATTTTGCAATAAATTTTAGATTTGGTTACATATAATCTGGCTTGTGACTTGCATGGTGGAATCTATGTTTTGGTTTTAATATTTATGCTGTGCGCATGACCTGTGTGTGTTGGGTGGCAAATGCAGTTAAAATCATAGTGTGGACTAGTGAGTTAATCCTTTTTGTCACTGTTTTTCAGTGTTTTTTCCCCTTAATTTTCACTATTTTTGTTGTGAGATGCATTTGATTTGGGGTCTAAGAGGTACTTCAAGTAGTCTGTTATAGTGGTTTAGACTTTGTATGCTTATATTTCTAATGATACAGACAGCTCAGCTGCTATTTTTTTTTTTAAAAAGCAGTGTTTGACAATAACTGTATTTTTTAGGCTTTCTGGTCTATTTCAGCAAACTGTACCAGATAGATTTGTCAGCAAAGTATGTAAAATATGGTGTGGGATAATCCTTAGTTCTTGTTTTTCTTAGATTTTTTTTTTATGTTGGATCGAGGTTTGTTGCATGGATCAAGTGACCATTTATTATCAGAAAACAAATAGATGAAAAGATTGTTGTCTCAAACATTAGTTACTGTCACAATAACAAATAGAAGCAAAAAATCATGAATATCACAGGTGGCTGTACTCAGTTTGATATATTATGATTTGTTGACTGCTTTGATACTCTTGTTTTAAAGCTGTTCTCCTTGACTGTAGATCCATACAAATTTTATTTGAAGATCCGATCCTTTTTAAATTGGCATCTAACAATTATTCTTTGTGTTCTTTCTGTGGTTTCTTCAGAGTGTATGCGAATTGGACAGGCTTTTTCCAAACTACATGTGAATTGGATGGACTTTTCTGAACTGATCTTAAGGTGAACGGGCTGAGTCCGAACCGGGCTCAATATTGAACATGAACTGGATGGGCCAAGTTTAGGCTTACTCGTCTTAAATCCGGCTGAGGTCGAACGGGCTTTGCTGACTTCATAAATTGAGCCGGGCGGAGTTTGGACTCAAACCCGCTCATTAGCCAGAGCTGTAGTTGACACAATCTCGAGCTGGTGAGGATATTTTTAGAATACGATTGTAATTTGGCATATATCAAGCATGAACCTACATAACTTACTCTATTTATGTAGCAACGCAAAAGAGCTATTTGTCGTTGCAAAAGAGATCATGAGCACTTGCCCCTACTTTGTTTATACTTGAGACAATGATGGGTATAATGCACTTATTCATGCTATTTTATTTGAGAAATCAAA